>OZ020192.1:93637961-94266862 GCA_963971165.1 Philopedon plagiatum | reverse complement strand
CAGGGTTCGCCTAGTAAGCGGTAATTTCGACATACATCAAAGGGACTTGTTGAAGCTCGCCAGTGGGCTTGATCGCCGTACACACGTATTCAAAATCACTTGCAGACATTCTGCAGAAATTAATGAACTTTAGAGATGCCTCCTTTGTCAAATCGCCAAGTAAATCACTTATTGTACCTAAAAAATTATTTGTAGTGTGAATGTTCATTTAAATATTATTTAGTTAACCTACGTTGTCCTACTTAGATAAAGCGAATTAGTTCACCACCTGCGTTTTTTTCTTTTTTTAATAGTTTCTGATAAAAATAATGCAGCTGAACTTAAAAGTAGAGCAGACGCTGCTATCACTTCATCATCGGACTCCATTTCGTCTGTCTTGTAGGTACACTTGTAGAGATTCGCTTTCACTTGCCTCGAAAACACTGGCAAAGATAAAACATGTCGTGTGTACGGTTGTCGGTGCGCGAACATCAAGCAAAGACCAATGTCTCTACAAACACTGGTTGAAACGCTGGCCAAGGCTTGTCATGCCGTCTGTAGCCGCCTTAATACATGGGCATTTCTCTACTAACTGGGCAACTCGGTGTCTCGCATGATTTTTATTACGAAACTTGTCAAAACCATTACAATTTTAATCTTAAAATGTATAATGAATTATATGCGTGCATGTTATAAAATTTAAGAAAATATTTTTGTAATTATTTATTCATTTCAAATTTTGAGCACCGTCCCCTGGTTTAATAATTATAAAATGCTACCATTATAATCTCTTTACTCCACCGCGCGATGATTTGAGTGAAATGGAACGTTACCGGTGTGAAGTTGGCTCCCTTAACGTTTGAGGACGCCATCTCCGTTTTGTTTAGTGTAGCGCGAACTATTCGAGCGGACACCCACGTAAAAACTAGTTCGAGCCAGAGTCCTCTGACGAGTCCCTTTTTATGTTTTTTTTTGCTGTTGAATTTATTACTTTTTGATTTTATATGTTTAATGAATACTGAACTCTAGGAATGCCAATGAAGTCCAATACTTCACTAATATTTATGATAGGTACCATGTGATTTCATTAGTTTTAACAGTCCCCTGGCAACAGCCCCCTGCTTTAAACAAATACAGGGGACTGTTTGCACTACCAGAGGACTGACTTATATTTTATTTTACAGTTTCATAGGCGTTTTAGGTGGGGGCTTGGGGCTAAGCCCCCCCCCAAATCTAGAATTAGCCCCCCCAAATCCAACTGAAAAGCCTAACCGCCTATATATATAAACCGGGGCTTAAGCCTCCCCAGAATAGAGGTCTAGAACCGCCTATGTACAGTTTACAGATACGAAATGGCCCCTCAAAAAAAAAGACTTACGAGAGTAGAGATACTTGAGAGAAAAGAGAAGCAGTACGTCGCCGTTACGAACGAATAAAAAATGATCCAATAAAATGGCAAAAAATAAAGAATATTCTGCATATTGTTACTAGCCTTATGAACTAACGTATTTGCTTTATTTTTAGATTATTTTAAATTACTTCATTGGATAATTCGAGCAATAAAATCTTTGAGACATTTTTTCAGTCAAAATGACCCTGTTAGTAGAGAAATGCCCATATACGTTTTTTTTTAAAGACGACACCAGTCCGCAATAAGATTCGATAAATCGACATGGTCTGGCCGCAGTTTCTTTCCAAGCGCATTAGGGGAAGAGTTTTCACAAGGGTTCTTAAACGACTAAAACCTTAAACTACGAAAATAGATTATATTATAATAATAAAACAACATTAAAAGTAAATTAAATGTTTAACTTAGAAAAATAAAAAGGAAGGCATCGTGGAATATAAATTAATTAGATGTACTAGAGAAGAGAAGGAGAAGGTTGCAATGGCTTTACAGTGGTAGGATGCTATCTAAAATCAGTTTTCTCTATAAAGTGTCTATTCTGATCATTTGACTTTTCATGGCGATAATCAAATTATGTATTTATCTTGATGTTGTTCTTTGTGGGGCGCACTCCTCCACTTATCTACCTTAGACAGGGACACACCTCCTAGGTTTCTTCAAACTGCCAAAACGTCAAAAACTTAGTTCAAAATACCTCAGCTCATCAA
The DNA here is from genome assembly GCA_963971165.1 of Philopedon plagiatum. NCBI lineage: Eukaryota > Metazoa > Arthropoda > Insecta > Coleoptera > Curculionidae > Philopedon > Philopedon plagiatum. Next base: position 94,264,768 of record OZ020192.1, on the reverse strand, counting down.
CAGAGGAACATGATGCATGAAATAATTAATTAAATCAACTAATTACACAGGCTGATTACATAATTAAGCCGCTCATATAATTAGGCTGGGTTTTCTCTAAAAAGAAGAATATGATCAGACTTGAACACACGAAGTTATAGGTTAGAATCACTTTCTTTCAAAATATATAATACAAATAAGAAAAATCGTTTCTACTCGCCCTTTAGAGCCCCTAACAAAGATTCATCTGTAAAAACAGGAGGGACGAAACCAGATTTTTAAATTCCTTCAAAAAAGGGGCCCTCTAATCACCAGCCCTCAGAATGACATCGGACAAATGACAACTCAAAAGTCATAAACGTCAACCAAGCGGTATAGCTGACACTACTACCTTAAGTTCATGCCCTTGCGAATCCACGCGATTTATTTGAACTACTTGAAAATATAACGGTAACGAACATTACAATAAATAGGTACCAAGTTACAAGCCAACAAATAAACTGCTTTTCTCATTTATCCCTAGGTTCTATGATAAAATCGGCAGTTCGGTAGATTGTAGCAGAAATCGATAGATCTACCGATATATCGGCACAGCTATCTTAAACCATCCTAGTTTAAAATGCCAACATTAATATTTGCGCTCTCAGTGTTAAACCTCCTTACCGTTGTTTATATATCTGATTTGTAAAACCATGTGCTCTAATATAAGCCACCTTTATATTTTAGGTGATATGTGGACAGCGTGCCAAGAAGATGTCAGGCCATCGTTGATAATAACGGCGATTGGACTGTATATTAATATGTAGCGTAATAGCTTATAGTATGTAGGTCTCTTTGCTCCCTTGTGTGACTTACCGTAAACTATTTCTGTAAACCCAATCGGACTTTAGTTAGAGCGAAGATGGACGGCGGATAATTTTTTAACATGTTCCACTACTATACTATTCTCCTTGGATCAAATTATGGCTTGATTAAATTTGAATTAATCTTGATATAGTTTTAACTGCCAAGTTTTAAGTTTTACACCAACAGACAGACCTCTGATTTTTCCTTCTAACGCGGATTTCGTCAATTATGTTTGCTTTTTTGAACATTTCGGTGCGGTTCAGCAATTTCGTAGTTTTCACTACGTAGTAAACTGTAGTTAGTTAAACTTTAATTGCAATTTACATATTAATGCGCTTTAGAAATTGGTAATAATGGTGTCATCATGTTTGGGTATCCCAATAAAAAGTTGCAATCAAGTACAATGCTCTTGCTTTGTACTCGATGAAATCTTTAGTCTGCACTAAAGTAGAATATTTACTGTACGGACTATAAACTAAAGCAATAATAAAAAGCAGAAATGATAAATATGTAGTAAGATCGTGCTCAACGTTATCGACTGATCCGGCAGTCCTGCTGTTTACCAGATCACGCAGTAACATATCTTTCGTCCCTATTTAAAGAAAAGCATATAATTTTTCTGCATGATCCAATTGAAGCAGAAGAGAATTTCTTCGGAATAAATGTGTCAAAGCTTTCTATGATGCACAGCTAGTTATAATTTTCAGGCCTACATGGAATACACTGCACACCTGAAAGTTAGAATTGTCACCAAGTATACAATACCTATAATACGCATATCTTTATCAACGAACTTGATTTAACAACATTTTTTATTAATAAGATGGTTGCACAGTACGCAAAAAATGTTTGATCTGTTGCGTTTAATTGCTTAGAATTTCAAATATTGCAATTTTTTGTAGAATTTATAGTAACATTGGCACTAAAGTTTGTTGTTATTTACTGTTTTTTCTTAATGTGTATTTTTCCAGGTTCTTTCTTAATAGACCGATAACAAGATATGAGCATTTATAGTGTGTCTGAATAAATTAAATGGGACTAATAGTAACTGCATTACTTTTTGCAGGTAGCTATCCCTAGATATACATTTTGTAGTACTTTACTTCCAGATAATGGGAGATGGACAAACAAAATTTCTAGTTAAAATCCCTAAGAGTCGTTACTTTAGAACCAAAAAGTAGTAACACATACAACCTTAGGTGGGGTGCGACCAAAAAATGTTTTTGGTAAGAAGATAACGCCTTGCCCTTGCCCTATAGCACACAGAAAAAGCTGCTATGCTATTTTCAATAATAGTGTTTGACCACACATTGGTTATATTAAAGTTAATATTGTCTCAACAAAGCATCATTGAAGTAACAAAAGAAAAATATTGCTTTAAATATACACTTATTATTGGAGTTCAAAAGTATTCCTACTTCTTTGAAAACTCTATTACCATTATTTCAATGACCAAAATACTATTGGAAACTAATAAATTTCTATTATTCCTTTAAGTGTAGAATTGTTAGAGCCAAAAAATTAAACTATACTGCTGGCCACTTACACAGAGATTTTTAGGCAAAATTTAAAGTTCAATATTTTCAACAGGAATGCAAATTTTTGAACGCGTCTTGCAGATTTTAAGGGCTAGTTTTTTTCGGATTAAGCTGCATGACGTATATTTATCGTAGGACCAGAGGTTTATTATATACGGGGTGATCAATGAAGTCATGCAAAAAATGAAAAAGTTTGTATGGGTGAAATTTCCGCAAAAAATTTTTTTGGTCGTTGCAATATGGTTCGTTACTAAGTTAACATCAATATCTCTAGAAGTTTTTGTCACTTTTTGGATTAAGGCCCTTAGGTCTTGTACACACTACTAAACATAAAATTTGGGTAGCAAAATTTTTAAAATGCTATAACGACATTGGATTGACGGTTCTTGATGATTTTTACGGATTTGGAATCCTTATTTCACGTAAATTTTCTATAATCTAAGCATTTTATTTGGGGGTTGAAATTTACACATTATACCGGGTCGATAATAGACAAAAACGTAGGGTACGACGCGCTCTAAGGTTTGGCATTATTTAAGTTATTGTAAAAATAAATTTCAACCTGTATATTTCAACCCATAAATAAAATGCTTAGATTATAGAAAATCTACGTGAAATAAGGATTCCAAATCCGTAAAAATCATCCAGAACAATCAATCCAATGTCAAGTTATAGCATTTTAAAAATTTTGCTACCCAAATTTTATGTTTAATAGTGTGTACAAGACCTAAGGGCCTTAATCCAAAAAGTGACAAAAAACGTCTACAGATATTGATGTTACCTTAGTAACGAACCATATTGCAACGACCAAAAAAATTTTTTGCGGAAATTTCACTCATACAAACTTTTTGATTTTTTGCATGACTTCATTGATCACCCCGTATATAATAAACCTATGGTCCTACGATAAATATACGTCATGCAGCTTAATCCGAAAAAAACTAGCTCTTAAAATCTGCAAGACGCGTTCAAAAATTTGCATTCCTGTTGAAAATATTGAACTTTAAATTTTGCCTAAAAATCTCTGTGTGTAAGTTCAAGTGGCCAGCAGTTTATTTGGTTTGAATGCTTAAATATTATTGAGCGAAAAATAGGCGATGTAATTCAAATTACAATATATTTTATTAAACGAACAAAAACTACAGTTTAAACAAAAAATGTACCAACTATTGAAACCAATGAAATATTTTGTATTGAATTAAGAATAGGGTATTACTGCATCAAATAAATGGTTATATTTAAACGACCTATTAAAAACCAATGAAACCTTATATTTCAAGCAATCGTATAACCTATTGGTTAACAATGATAAACTAATCATTGAAAGAAACCTAGTTTGTAGTGTGCGATACGGAATAGAGTGTGTAATTAAGTGAATTGGTATCCAATTCAATATACGATAGCGTTTTTTGTGTGCAGTGACTGAAAATAAAACGTAAAACTAAGAAACCTGACCCATTTTATTGCCCCCTCCCCAGTCCATACGTTAGCACAGTACTGCGTCTGTAGTTGTCGAAATCCCATTTCAATTCAAAACACAGATTTCTGTATGTCACGATGTTAAGTTATTTAAATACTAAAGATAAATGTGCCCACAAAAAAGCGTTAACAAATGCAAAACAATTCCACCAGCAGTAATTAGCAATTCAACTGGTGTGAATAGACCAAAACGTGTAATGTTAAAGAAAGTCGTAGGCTGCATTATGAGAATATCTGATTGGTAACGAGTCCATGATGACTTTTATTGCGATTGGCTAAAATAATTCCGCCCACAAGAATTACTTATTCACTTCTAGTTTTATATGTAAAATAATTCTTTTATTTTTGTGAATCACAGATCACAAAGGTTTCGTGTATAATGGTCTATGGTAATTAATATTTTATAATTTGAAATTTGTTATTAGCTCTGCTTGCAGTGTTCCCGTCAGGGCTCTAATACTTGAAACTGGAGAATTATATCACGGGGAAATTACTTCACTTTCAGGAATTTTTTCTTAAGAGCTAATTGCCTAGTTTCAATAATTGGGTAACAAAATGTCAGGTTATGACGAACTAAAGAAAATAATACAAGGAGTAAAATAGGCTTACTTATTGCTCTTACTCTTATCTCTAAACAAAGCTGGTCATATTCAAGCCTCAACAGTTTTCAGAAGTATACACACTTATCTCAAAGAAGATCTACAGTGGATCCCCCCCTCACCTGGAACGGTGACAGGATCTTTGAATTTCAGGACAAATCTCAAATTGTTGCGCTTGACGTATCCAAAGCTTTTGGCCACGTGTGGCATGCAGCACCCAGGAACTTTTGTCTTCCGGTTGCCCCAAAACTATGTGCTTGGATTAACAGGCAACTTCCTAATTGACCAGGCAGACAGTTAGTAGCTGTCATCCAGTTAGTGCTTACGTACCTTAAGGCTGATTTATAACAGGCGATAGTACTTTAAACTCCAATATCAATTTTTAGACAACAGTACCAGATCTTGCGTTGGATAAAACTATGCCTACATTCCTTTTCCAGGATTGGAGATGGAGATGGGTACCAAAACCTTGCCCAGTTTAACGCTAAAGAATTATTATCTGATCTTATTGACATGACTTTTGAATGCGACCTAAGCTGACACAAATACATTATGTCAACAGCCCCATCAGCTTCTAAACACCTTGGCCTTTTCCGAGATCAAAAATACGGGTGTTTACTAATTTAAGAGTGACACCTCCTTCTACACTTAGAATCCATGATTCTATTTAAAAGAACTTACGAGAAAACTTCTCTTCCTTGCTGACCAACGTGCTGAGAAGAACTGGCATGTATTATTCTCCCACTGGCTATTTCCAATAGAACAAGAAGCGCGTCTTAAATGCATTCCTTCTTTCCAGAGACGTTTAGCCTTAAGCCTTCGTGGATTGTCGCGGATAAAAAAGAACGGACAGTAAAGGAATAATAGAAGTTAATTCTTTGACTCAGGAATAGTGAAAATACTAACTGCTAAAGAGAGACACATCATCTAATGCACGTAGGTGAGCAAAAAAAAGGGAAGAAGATGATAAATCTGATTCATAATGCATCGGATGAATTGGATTCTTAAATAGAATGTGTGGGAATAATATTCTAGGATATTTAGTATTTCAAATACATGCAGATTCATAGAGGAGAAGTATTTCGAAAACAACTTTAAACTTTGACTATTGAAGTGTGTTTGTGCCAACTGAGATCAAGTTCAAAAGCAAAGTCAACAAAATGAAATGATTTTTTGTAGGGTAAGACCCTTCATGAGCATGGATGAGTACTGGTGGATTTTTTTGTGCGACGCTAAGCATGATTGGTGTTAAATTCGGCAAGATTTTTTTTGTCTGTGCTACCTCAGCCTAGAGTTAATTAGAGTTACATACTTTACTTTCTTTATCCTTTGGAGCACCTATTATTTTTTTTGAGTTTTTCATAACTTTATATTTAATTGGTCATTCTTAAGTTTCTGTGATTTTGATCAGGTACCTCAGTGTGCTTAAATAAAAATTAAATCTTTAGAGATTAAAGTGGGGAATAGCTAACAGAAAATATACAGTTAGTTACTCAGATAATATTTTTGCAAAGTTTATGTCATACCGGAAATGCAAAGAATAAAAGCTATCAGAATCCTAAATAAAAGCTATATTCTGAATATTTACTTATAAACAAAAATGTCGGAACAATCGCATATCAAGATAGGTAGCTACTGGCATACTGGTTAAGGAAGAAAATGCATAATTTATGCAATTTGTTCATAATGATATGGAATGCGGAATTTTCAAAACTATATGCAGAACGCATTGTGTTTTTCAAACGGGTACCTTATTTATTAGAAAAAAAATTATTTATGGACAGAAGTTTATATGTTACTATGAGTACAGGATCGGATTAGGATTTGTCGCTGCATAGAAATATACATACTTGATTGTTTCCTTTGATGAACTGAAAATTAAAAAGAATTTGAAGTCTAAAAATTACTTCTGGGTGATTGTCTATATAAGCCTTTCTGTTTTCTTGCTTGAACAAAATTAAAAATGATTGAATAATAAAAATTGTTAATTTGTTGTACAGGGTGGCGGTTTTTGGACGGCCATACAGGGTTTTGACAAAACTATAGCAGATAGAAAAAATTTGACCACGCATCTCCGAGCTTGATTTTAAGAACAAATTTAATGATCCAAACAATTTACGGCTACCTCGATTCGTTTTCAAGTTACAGGGCGATTTTAATATTTGGCCAATTTCGACATGCCTCTTTATCTCGAAAGATATTAGAGATAGAGAAAAAGTGCTTTAACATTTTTTGTGTAGATTTTTACGTATAATCCAGTGACGTAGCTAGTTCTTCTAAATCTATTAGATTTTCTCAGATACAACACAAAGTTTTTTTTGTTAAATAGAGCACCCCATATATTTTTTAACAGGTCAAGTCCAAATTAATTTACATTTTAATTAATACCACATACTTTATACTTACCTTTAAAAAATATTCTCTGCATTTAAGAAAGATATCTATTGTTTTATCCATCCATAAAAGTTTCAAGATATTTTATGATTTATTTTAGGAAAACAATATTTACAAAAAATATTGAGGTCCTAGTGACAGCAAAAATGTCACCATAGATCTTTTAATATATTAATCTTCTGAATGAAATCATTATAGACGTTGAAACTTTAAATAATTGACTAAAAATTGCTCGCAGGATGTGAAGCTATACTTAATATACTTATATAATGTTATTGTTAAAAAATTTAAAGCCGAAAAACCATGTCAAAATGAAATTAAGTTGGCCAACATGGACTCCACGTGGCCAATGCCGCCTTAAAAGATGTTTAAAATTTTATTGAAACGATCAGTTAAAAAATTTTCTATCGCGAACGAAAGCATGTCCATAATTAATAATAACCTCAGTCCCGTGTCACCACATAAAACTATGAATAGGGAATGTAATATGAAGGCGGCATGGCGTATTCCGGTTAGGACTTATTTTGTGCTCATTTATATTTACGTTGTTTAAATGGAAGTAATGATAGTTTTTTTTGTCATATCCTATTAAAAAAATGTCAGTTTCATGGGTACCTATCAGTCTCGCGAAAGTATTTCTATGTTTTAAGTTTTTTTGTTATCCAAACAAACGCATTTCTTACTGTCGTTCCATGACCCCACAAATACTTTTTTGATCTTTGATAACTGTAGATCTAAACTCAACATCTCTTATTACAAATTACAAATAAAACTCAAAATGTAATTAGGTATATTAGTATTTCTTTATAAATTTCTGATTTTAAAATTCGATTTTTCATGGCAACTATATATAGATGTCTCCAAATTTTTCCCATAAAAAGCATTAGACGACGAATATAACGAAAAATTGTTACTACTCTGTCATTAGTTGGCAGCGTAAGGACGTCGTGAGTTACGTGTTATTATGTACTGTTTATTTAAGTGTTAGTAAAGACAGTAAAATGCCATAAGTTCAATCTTGTTAATATGGTACCCCTTTCAGAATGTGATTTAAAAGAAAAAGTTATTTAATCGCGAAAAATTATTGTGTCACACTTAGCATGGAAGTTCTCAAAACTATGTTACGGTATTCTCCATATTTCAAAAAATATGCATGTAAAATTTCTAAAAATTTTCATTTTCGTGGGTCCCACTAACTTTGCTAGCATGCAGAATGCAGATCATAAAAAGTGGGCAGAATCTCAAGAAAGAAAAATAAAAACCTAAAAGAGAAACCAAATATGTAAAAATCGAAAACGAATAAATTAAAATGCAAAATTAAACCATATAACAATGTGAACCTCAGAGACTCAAAGAGCTTAATCTTTTAAAATTAACTATTTTTTAAAGAATGCTGGATAAACTCATGGGAACTAGAATTTTTGGAATAAAACTAATTAATTTTAATATTATTTTAATCAATAAATAGGTAGATGCTCAAATGATACAAAATTATCACAATTATTATAACTTTTAGATTTATGCCTGCGTGCATTGAATTAAAAAATAATTGTGCAACTAGATTAATAACTTACAGCATTTGTTGAATACATGTAAACCTTAATAAGCAGATTTTGATATCAAATAAAATGTGGAAAAAATAGAGGAAATGTGACCTCGTTGGAAGAAATACCGGAATATTATGTAGGTCTAGCCAATTTTTTTCTAAGATTCATAGTTCATAAAAAAGATTGTAATAATGGGGACAACTGTATGGCTATTGTTCAGTCGATAAAAAATTGCCTAGCTATGGCCTTGAAATAGGGTTGTAGTCAGATGTATCGATGCTCACTAATTTACGTCACTCACGATTTGTCTGTACTAGATAGAGCCTACTGTGAAACAAACAATTGGCGACTCAAATTAAGGAAGCCAGCTGCAACCAGCTGATTTTTAACAGGGAAGAAGGGCTCACTTGATGACAAAATTAACGAGGATGCCAAATAATACGATAATGAAGACAAAGACGAAACGAAAACATTCCCCATTATTGCAGTTAGCAAATCGGCTGAAGAGGACGCCACGTTCTTAATTTGAGTCGCCAATATTGTAAAAAGAGCAACGGTAGTACCATAGAAGATGCTATCGAAAACCATTGACATGTACACAGTGGCGTAGCGAATGTTCAAAGCGTCCTGGGACAACAATTAATTAATTATCATTGAGTTGTTACTTTAATTTATTTTGAGCTGCGCCCTTTAGGGCCGGTGCCCTGAGGCGATTGCCCTGTCTGCCCCTCGGTAGCTACGCCCCTGCTTGTAGAAATATCGTGCAGGAAAGTAAGCGGAAAGTAGGTGCACGTGCTGCTTGGATGACATTTCCTCCGTTTCATCGATCGTGATTCTGAACATAAACTTCAAAGTAACGTTTTATGATGATGTCATACTGTTTAACTATAACAACACTAGAACAATGTAATTAAAATCGTGATACTTTTTGAAGAAAACATACTAATATATTTACAATAATAATGCTTAATAACTTAAGTGAAGAATATACTCGTAAATACCCCTGGGAATGAGTGAGCCAAAATTCGCCTTTATAGAGGGTGTCCGCTAATTAATGGTACACTGCAAAACCTCAGATTTCATAATATGTAAAAATATTAGGATTTAACCAAACTTACCTATGATAAAAACTTCATAATAATTAAGATACAGGGTGTCAAAATTTAAAGTTCATTTTTGATTTTTTTGACAAAAACTTTGGAAAAAGCCACATTTTTTCACTCGGGGGTTTCATAGGATGGGAAATTTAAATTTATTTAAAATTTTGATGTAGATTGTAGAGGTCTGAGGCACTTTGCGTAAGTCCTAAAATTTACAACTCTTTTGCGTCTTATACGTATACCCCGTTAATGGCGCTCCGAGTAACAGGTTTCGAAATATTTGTGTTTAAATTCTTCAGCGCACCCTGTTGTGATTTGTAGAACTAAAATTTTTGGCTATGATTAAAAAAAAACAAAAGACACGCTACACATTTAGTTACTGTCAAACTTCGCCGTTGTTGGTTAACATTTTGGGTGTTTCTTAATAATTTCTGAAAGATATTTATTTAAGTTAAGTAGGTACAAAATTCCGAGACATAATTCGTTTCCTAATGAAGAGATGCGGGATGTGGTATACGTATACAGGGTCCTGCAATAGTGGGTCACGCTTCTATAGCCCCATACGAATTAAGTTAGGAATTTGATTCATATGTTGACTTATACTGTATTACAGGCTGTATTTGAGGAAAATATTTTCGCATATACAGGGTGGCCCAAGAAAGTGTGATAACATAAAGCTGTATTTTTTTTAAATGGAACACCCGTATTTTTTTGCATATTTAGGTTTGTATTAGTGTACTTCATAATTGGCTAAAATTTTATTTAATTTGCTTCGGTAATTTAAGAGAAATAAGTTAAAAACTAAAAAAAAGTTTTGCAGCCCTGAAAAAAAAATTCAAAAAAAAACAATCTAAAGGCATTTTTCTCAAGTTTGTTAAATGGAACACCCTGTATATTCTTTTGCTATTTGATGAAAAATTTCAGAAGAAATAATTTTTGTAAGTTTAATTTATTTAAAATTCCAAACCGATTTCAAAATATTTTTCAAAAACCATACCGAAATACCTCTATTTATAATAAAGTTTTATAAACAAAATAGCTAGGCGGGCAGCATGGAAAAACAAGCATGTTTAGCAATTAAATACATTTTGACATTGTTTGTCAGAAATAAGTAAGTGTACTAAAATGGATAATATTTTGTTCAAAACAAATTTTTCAAAGGAAGAGCTAATTGATATGGTTTTTGTATTGGGCAAGAGCGACAAAAACTGTTTTCTCGCAAGTAGAATTAATTTATGCGACTCGGTTTCCGGAAAGGCGATATCCAGAAGCCTTAAGTTTTAACAGACTTCTTGAACGCTTTGTTGAAATAGGGAGCGTAGACTACAGAAAGAAAGAAAGAAAGACCAAAGACGGCACTAAATGCGAAAAATCAGTTAGCAGTTTTATTGACAGTTATTGAAAAGACAAATATTAATAAAGCATGTGTGGGACAAGAAGTTGGAATAAGTGGGAGGTCAGTCCAAAGAATTTAAAAAAAAAACTTCATTTTTATGCGTATCACATTCAATTGCACCAGCAGTGGTACTCTGTAAGAAAAATAGCGATAGCGACCGGCGTCTCTTTGCAAATTCTTACTATGTATCACCGTTCGGTATGTTTCGAAGAGACCCCGGGCGCTATCGCTATTTTTCTTACAGAGTGCCACTGCAGGTTCTGGGTGAAAATGACTTTCAGCGGAGGGCAGAGTTTTATGCGTGGGCACAATTGCGCCTCCAAGAAAAATCTTTCTTTCTTTATGAACGTCTTTTTCCGACGAAGTAACTTTCCACAACACTGAATGTGTCAACAGACATAATTTTCATTATTACTATTCTGTCGAAAATCCAAGAATATTTTGGCAAATAGATCGCCAACGGCGTTGGTCAATATATTGTTAGAGAATATGTGGTGGGCCCACATTTTTTTATGGTCACCTTAACTCCCAAATGTATTTGGAATTTTTACAAAACGACACACCAGGATTGCTTCAGAATTTGCCTCCAAACATCCAGGCAGGTTTATAGCGCGCGACGCTTGTGATGCAACTGCTGCGTGCTCGCACGCGTACTTTTTGAGTGGTCTTTTATTTATTAAATACTGACGAATTGGCCATAGAAAAGTGATTAGTAGCAAAACTGTGTACAATTTTCTCACCTTTCCGATGGCGCTCCGCTATTTTAATAAATAACTGAATACTTTTTTTTGCAATTAATTGTTAATAAAAAAAAAATAGCAACAAGAGTTTCATACGATCATCTGGACACCTTTAGGGACCCATTTAAATTGGTTTTATCCATTGCATAATTTTCTTGTTTATCTCGACCGTCCAGATCTAACGTGTCTCCTCTATAAGTAAATGGTACAAAATATCAAAAAATGCCACAACAGAAAAGTTTTTAAATGAAATGGGGATGATAACTAAGTTCTCAAACAAAGTCACTAGCGTACCAAAAAATAGCTTAGGGCAAGGGCGTACCCAGGATCTGAAATAGGGGGGGGGGCTGACAAAAAAAAAACAGTGGATTTTGCATTTCTCTTTTTACTTACTAAATTTTGACATAACACGCTTAATTTTTACTTCAATAACAATTTTCTTGGATTTGTCGCAAATTTATTTAAAACTTGATTTTCAAATTGCTCTCGATTTGATTTAATTAAATCACGATGCACACTCATCAGACATAATCCTGTTAGCCTTTCCTCTCCCATGGTACTTCTCAACCAAGTCTTCACTCTTCTAAGAGTACTGAAGGATCGTTCTACAGTGGCCGTGGTGCATGGAATTGTGATTAAAATCAAAAGTGCCTGTTTTAGGATGGGATAAAAAACATCAGTCTCGTCGAGAAGGTCAGTTATTTCGACGTCTTTTAGCTGGTCCTCGGTTGACTTTTTTACCTTCCACAAATTATACCATAGGTCCATTTCCGCAGTAATATCATCCAATTGATAAAACTGGGTAAAATATTGTGCATTTTGTTCTACTTGATTGGTTTCCATGTCGAGCATATATAATGGATGTATTTTTGTTAAGGCAAACGCTGGAGTATGTTCTTGAGAAAAGCGAATATTTAAAGAGGCTATAATTGAATCCAGATACGGTATAATTAACGAACGCTTCCAGTAGTCACTATCACAGTCTGATGGAGGATTGTTTCTATGTATTTGCCTCTTGGTAATTCGAGGGATAGAAATTTCTATTTCCAATTCCAATGCAAAATCTTGTGCATTTTTAAGTACTTCATCAGTAACTAGGTCGGCATCTTCATGGTTTTTCTTCAGTACGTTAAGGATTACGTTCAGATGTTCTTGCAACTTAATTAAATCCATAGTTTTTGCTTGCAAGGCATTAACAACCGGCTCCAGTAAAGCTGAATATTTTGCAATTATAGTTAGGGCAGCAATTAGTGAGGGTTTGGTAACGGCGGAATGCAACTGATACGCAGATTTTCTCGTGGCGTAGTTTCCTTCGATAGACAGTTTTTCAAGTGATTTCACAATCTCGGGGAAATTTTGTGCAAATAAGCGAATACTTTTGTATTTTTCAGACCATCTAGTCTCACACAGTCGTGATAGATTAGGAGCGGAACTTGTGCGAGTGGTGGATTCGCTGAAAAAGCTTATAACATCCTTTACGGTGCCAACTGTGTTTCTAATTTCCGGAACATTATTTGCATCATTGACAACAAGATTTATTTTATGGTTTGATCAATGAAAAAATAATGCTCGTGTGTACTTTTTCCTTAAAATCGCTTGTACGCCACCCTCTTTGCCCGCCATTGTAGCGCAGCCATCAAAACCAAGTCCTACACAACTTTGCGGTGAAAAATTATGGCTAACCAAAAAATTGTCTATTGCATTGGCAATTGCTGGGGCATCCTGTGCTGTCAGCTCCACAAAACCCACAAATTCTTCTCGGACTTTTTTTTTTACTTTCATCATAGAAACGCAAGCCAACGGATAGCTGCTCCTTTCCTGAAACGTCGGCTGTCTCGTCGGCTAAAACTGTGTAGAACATGGCTTTCTTAGCACCATTTATCACACTCTTCCTAATAACTTCGCCACATAAATATATCAGTTGGTTTTGTATTTTTGGTGACGTATAAACAGCATTTCTACGACACTTTTCCAGGTGATTCTTTAATTTGATGTCGCCCGACTCAACTCGCAAATTCATTAGATCGAAAAAAACTCCCTCATCTGCTTCTTTTCCTCTTAGAGGCATATCGTGGGTGCCACAGAACACTACACAGGAGATAATGGAGGCCAATATTTGCTTGTTCTCTTCGATTGTTTTTTGGTGGAAACTTTCAACTTGAATGTCCACAGGTATATTTTATAATAATTAGAGAAACAACACAATACAACAAATTCACGACTTTGCAAGGTTAAGATTTCGACGTTCCGAATTCGGAGTCGGACGCATCGGATCGGAATGTCTCCCACTCCACTCTATAATTCGGTTGGCAAAACAAAAATATCAAACGGCATCGGCACTCGGCAGTGCACTCGGCTGACTCGGCAGGTGCAAATGGCCAGGGTCGTAATAGAAAATTCATATTTCTTGGCTAATTCCGCCAATTGCAAATCTAATAGGCTGTGCAGTGCGCTGCGTTTGACTTACGTATATGAATATATTTTAGTAGTAGTGTCCTATATTTTTCGGTTTTGTAATTTTTTTAGTAAAACCATAGTGGTTTATTTTGATTTTTTTATTTTCTGCACTTAGCGGTGCTTTTTTATAATTTATAAATTTCTAGGGGGGGGGCAGCTGCCCCCCCTGCCCCTCGCTGGGTGCGCTCATGGCTTAGGGTGGTCAAATGATACATGATACCGCGGAAGCTTTATCACCATGTGTGTTAAAAACAAAGCCCTTTAGGACAGCTGTCTATAATTTTAGCTAAAAATTAAGATCAAATTATCCTTCTAAATTTTTTTTACTTTTCAAAATATTTGTAAAATGACGAGCTTAACGAATAGGGTTCATTTAAATAAAATTCACTGTAAAACAAAATTTTTCTGTTGACATTTTTATACGGAATCTCAAAACCGACATTATTCACGACAATTTTTGTTACTTACGTTCAAAAGAAATTTAAAAGACTTAAAAAATTTAGGGGCGGCCCAGGCCACCGCTGCCCTCTTTCGTCGCATCTGTGGATATTCCCCCAGGATAAAGTGTAAGCCTTTTTTAGTTATCTCCATCTGTTTCTTCCTTATGTAAGCCTGAACTATGATAATCCTGACTCTCTTATTACCATTTTATGGTTTTGTCAAAATAATTTTATTTAATTTTTCCCGAGTAAATCAATCCTGGTGGTAGTCACGAACTAGACGTTTGTTTCCTGCTGAATTATAACTCAACAATTTTCATTCTGGTACGTCAAGTCCTATTGATTATAATTATTATATTAAATTAATTTTCTTCAGTCCAGAAATGACGGCCACGATTTTTCCCTTCTGAAAATAGCTCCGATCACGACTGTAGAGGTTAAATGATGTCGGGTCAATCTAAGCCGCTACACCTTTCGATTTTAATAATCTTCGGAACGATTGCAATTTACTTAAAAGCGATTGTAAGCATTGATCACACAGTGAGAGAGGTTTGGAAGGTTAGTTAATGCTAAATTGCAGGAACATTTTTAGGTTTGGTTACTGTGGAATTTACTGCATATTATTTCAGTTAAAATTGATTAGCTATCGGAATACTAAACACTACTATCCATTTCTAAAGTTTTGACCCCTCAGTTTGGAAGCTTGTAAAGTAAAAAGTACAATTTTAAAAAATATAATTTTCACATATTTCGGTAAAGTTACTTGTCTCTATTACACATGTAAAACTTTGTAACCGTAGATGCCTTGGTGCTTTTCTAATTGGAAGGTAAGTGTAAAATTGTCACCATTTTTTCCCTATTTCATCAATTACTCAATTGTAAAAATTTATTGTGCCTTACTGGTACTCCCAGGCCTAACTAATTTTTTACAGGCGATAAAGTGAACCTTACTTTAGTCCCAAAAAATATTAGTTATATTTTTTTTTCTTAGGTTTGGTAGTAATATTCAAAAAATGATTGTGGTTATGTAATTACTACCAGTAATCTTACAGCAAAAATTTTTGTTGTTTTGTATTACATATAAAGAGATGTAACTTTACGTTTAACGAAAATTTTGTTTTGGCAGTTGTCATAAACGTAAATACAAACAATTAATTTGTGTAAAGGATAGCAGCATTGTGCTTGCGGGATGGAGCGGGGCGTCGAAGGTGCAATAGTATGGGTGTTAAGGTAATAATCATTAAAGTAATGCAATATAGTGACGGTTTTTTTGGTGCTCTATATGATAAATTAGGTAACTGGTAAAATTAAGAAAAAATAAGTATATGCATTGGTAAATATTTACATTTATTTCTATTTAACGATGTTCGATTGTTTCATTAAGATCTATAAAATAGGCAAAACGTGTGTAGTCGAACAATAGTAATTTAAAAATATTACTTCAAAGTGAGTAACGTAAATAGGCCAATTAGCTTTATTCATTTATAATTCACCTAAAAGAAAAACAATATTTTTGATGTGCCCTTATTTTTATGATTCGCATATTTGGAAAATTTTAACAAATGCTGTGGTAAGTTTGTCTGCATTTGCTTTTGCTTAATAATAAAAGAAATATGTGAAAGTGGCCTGTTTACGTAGAATCACATCCGATTTAACTTTTAAGGTACAAAGCCCTGATAAAATTTGGTTAAACCTAAAACTAAAACTAACCTGATTGGATTACACCACTCTTTTTTACCGAAGAATACCTACACTTATGGATCGTTTTCTCCTTCGTCATCATTAATAAAGTCTTCATTTGAATCATCACGTTCATCTAAATTTATAATTAATGGTTCTACAACAACATCAACTAAGTGGTCTTTTTCTCTGTAGGATTCCTCAATTTTATTAGCGTGTCCAACGCAATTTTCCCAAACAGAATGTGGCATGTTCTGCATCGTTTCACGACACAAATTTAGTACATTTGTGATTTTAAACGTAGTATTCAATTTTGCCACTTTATTTTTCACATATGCCCAAATTAATTCAATTGCGTTGAATTCACAGTGTGCAACTGGCAACCATAGAAGCTTTAGATTATCATTACGTAACTCCTTTGCAATTGTATCTAAAAGATACGTTTTTGGAAAGTGATAGTTCTGGCATAGGTCTAAAAGCATTGGTTTGGTTAATTCATTAAACGTTGTAAATCCATTGGGCAATGTTGCTTTTCGCTGGGACATCCATTCTATTATTTTTTGTTTTGTCCAGGCATTTGTAGGATTTCGAAAATTAGGATCCAACATTGTATGATACGGTGCTTGGTCAATTACGATTACTGATTTGTCAGGTATTACGGAAAACACTGTTCTAAACCATTCTTCGTAATGTTGTTTATTCATCTCGTTACGGTAATCCACTGACGCCGCACTTTTTTTCCCAACGAAACACTTCAGGCAGCCATCCAAAAACCCATTTTTACTACCAATATGTAAGATAATAAATAACCCGTTGTCCTGATCCTGATGGCCGTTTTATTCCACCTCTAAAGCCATTAATTTCCTGTATACCACCTCTGTATTCATCAAAATTATCCCGTTTTGTGGGATTAACTCTTTCAACCCAGCCAAACTTCCCTGAATGATTTGCACCGCACCATGTTTCATCTGTATAAAATATTTGCCAAGAATCTTCACGATATCTCTTTATGGCGTATAAGAATTCCGCTCTTCTGGCAGCAATTGTGTTTTGTTCCATTAAAATTGGTTTATTAATTAGTTTTTTCTAGGAAAACCCAAGTTCTTTAATCCATTGGTACAAAGTCATTTCTGAAAATTCTGCTAAATAATCGACATCTTCTTTCAATTTCTGGTAAACTTGTTTTATAGAAGGAAACCGACGCCCGACGCCCCAGGTAAAAATTTAATATTGTTCTCCTTATGACGTCCTGCAAAATCTCATCACATTCCAGTCGGGGCCTTCCACTTCTCCCTTTTGATGGTATAATACCGGAACTTTTTTCTTCCGCAGTAACACGTTTAACGGTGTTTTCACTAATACCCAGGCAATCTGTTGTTCTTTTAACCACTTGCTCAATCAAAATATTTTCCAAGCCGTTGTCTTTCTCTTATTGAAAGTACGCTCTGACTTTTAATATAATATTTTTACTTTGTTCGTTGCACTGACGAGACATTTTAACGTATTAGACTGTAGTTTGATACCGTATTTTTGGTTCAGATTACATCAGGTATTTATATAAATTCGAACAAGATAATCTTAAAAATCGTGTGAAAACAATAATAATTTCAAATTACTATCTACCACTAAAACCAAAAATTTAAATCAACAATAAGTAGATATAAACAACCACAATCAACTAAATAATATTATTTTACAAATCTTTTCAATACATAACAAATAGATTAAATTCTAAACAAATAAAAATACATGGACCTACGGACTACAGACGACCTTAACGACGACGCCACCGTACTGTGAGTATGTCGGTAAAGGCGTTTGACACTTTGCATCTCTTTCTTATGTGGCTTTTAATATTTATTGCAATTTTTACAAGAACTAAAGGTGCTTTTTTTAATTTTGTGTAATAAAATACATTTGTATAATAATAACTACGTCTAAGAGTGTAAAGATTTTTTTTAAGGTTTTAAATTGTCCACAGTACAGCTGATACACAAACATCATTAAAAATAAAAAAAAATACAATTTTAGACACATACTACCAATCTCTTGCGAAAGTATAGATATTTTTCTATCTACCTTCAAAATTGCATTTAAATAGGGAAAAAATTAACCAATATATAGACATGAGAAAATCGTTTATCAGTATTAACGCAGTAAAATCGTTGTTTTTTTCTACTTGACTATGAATAAGTTCAATATCGTTTACACTACAATAATACATTTTTTGGCAGAAACTCTTGGATAACGTCCTAACAAGCTGTAATTTTTTCAGTTTATTCTGCCCCGTGGTTTTTTTGTTATTGACCCTCAGACTGAGGGGTCAAAACTTTAGAAATGGATAGTAGATAGACCAAGAGACAAAATATCGAGGATAAGGTTTAAAACTTATCCTCATTAATATTTACATACGTAAAAGTTTCCAGTATAGGGTTTCATTTCCAGTCCTCTTTGCTAATATTTCTGAACGGTAATTAATATTAATCCAAAACTTCTAGCTCTAAGTATTGTCTATGTAGTATTTAAAATACATTATTTTAAACATTTTAAACTGATAGACTTTAAATAAATTGTAATCCCAACAAAAACATTACTATGCAAAAATTGAGAATCAATTCTCTAACCACCTGAAAATCCCTTATACAATAAGGATTTCAACAAATAATGGTAAAACAGCTATTCTCCGGGCTATATGCCCTTCCGAGTGCTGAATTACATACCAAAATTTGCCGTATTTTCTTCCAACACAGTTAGATAATAAGATATTAATGTTTCGAATGCAAGAAACTACCAGGGAGAAGGAAGCTTTTTCTTTAGTTAGAATGTCGTCACCTGCAGACCGGTTTCGAACTTTTTGGTTCTCATCGGTACAGGATAGACGAACATACCAACCTTCCGAAAAAGTAATTCCTTAAAGCTACAATGTCGTACTGCATAAGCAGTGAGACATGGAAGCTTTAAGTTCATAAGCTTAAGACATGGGTCTCCGATGGCCGAGTTGGTACGGCGCCAGCTTTGCAATTTCCCTTTTAAGCTGGTTTTAACTTTATTTTTCCAGCGATCTTTGATTTTTAACTGTATATATTAAATAGCAAACTTGTAAATAGTAAACAATTTTCTAACCTTGTTTAACAAAAAACCCCGACTCTGCAAGCCTGGCGGAAAGAGTCAACTCCCCTGTATCTCCGCTACACCTGGCAACCAAGGGCTAAGACCAGCCCCGGCCGCACTCCGGTTGTCTTGTTGGGTTGGACCTCCCTAGTTGGGGGTTGTAACCTGCACCACGTTTGTAAATAGTTGTAAGTTGTCAATGTAGATGTAAATATATGTTATTAATAAATATGTTTGAAAGTAACTTTGCAATCGAGAGGCGCAGGTTCGAATCCCGCTTCGACCATGGATATTTTGTGATTGTTGTTGGAAGGTGGTAGAGTAATTATTCCTCGACCGAGGTGGTACCACCCCACACATCCTCTTCAAGGGCTGGTGAAGTCCCTACGGATGTTTCCAGGTCTGGATGTGTCAGTCGATTTCCCAGTACACCCACGGTACATTGTACTTAGACTTCGGTCTTCGTGGGCTGCCAGAAGCCAAAAAAGGAACACAGGCAGCGCCATCCATTAGCAGTTTCAAGCAGTCTGAGTAGAGTTTACCGCAAGGTAAAATTTTTAAAAATATGAATGAAGTCTACTTGTCAGGTACATATAATCAGGTACATATAAATATGCAAAAATTGAGAATCAATAGGTACTCTAACCACCTGAAAATTCCTCATACAATAAGGATTTCAACAAATAATGGTAAAATAGCTATTCTCCGGGCTATACGCCCCTCCGATCGCTGAATTACATACCAAAATTTGGCGTATTTTCTTCTAACACAATTAGATAATAAAGTATGCAATACGATATTGTAGCTTTAAGGAGTTACTTTTTCGGAAGGTTGTATGTTCGTCTATTCTGTACTGATGAGAACCAAAGAGTTCGAAACCGGTCTGCAGGTGACGACATTCTAACTAAAGAAAAAGCTTCCTTCTTCCTGGTAATTTCTTGTATTCGAAACATTAGTATTTTATTATCTAACTGTGTTAGAAGAAAATACGGCAAATTTTGGTATGTAATTCAGCGCTCGAAGGGGCATATAGCCCGGAGAATATCTGTTTTACCATTATTTGTTGAAATCCTTATTGCAAAAGGAATTTTCAGGTGGTTAGATAATTGATTCTCACTTTTTGCATATTTATATGTACTGACAAGGACAAGTAGACTTCATTTATATTTTGTAAAAACATTACTGATAAAGAAGCCAAGTTCTCGTGACTATTCAGCCGGCAAAAGTAGTGAGATATAATATAGAGCACAGCATAGAGAGAAGAAGTTAAACATTATTACTTAGTAGATCTGACACTTTTTATTTTACCAGTTTCTTTAAAGTTTAAACAACTAATATATTCAAACCAAACTTTCTGTGACTACATAATACAAACGTGACATTACTGTGACTGTTATTTAAAATAATATTGAATCGGCGGCAACGTGACATGTCTGTGATTGTTACTTAAAGTACATAACTACCAAGTCACATAAAATAAGTTTTGGTTGAAAATATGGTTTGATTAAACTTTAGAGACGCTTTTAAAATAAAAAATTCCGACCTAGTAGGTAACAATAATATTGAACTTGGCTCTATATGTAACCTCACTATTTTTTACAGACGAATAATCGCGAGAACTTGGCTTAATTTGTAGTGTTTTTGGTCGGATTTCACTTCTTTTTGCACACTGGTAATTGAGTTTTGATGATGTAGTTTGATGAATGCATAGTATATATAATCGCAGACTTTTGATATACAGGGTGGCAAAAAAGTCTGGAAACACCAAAATGTCTACAAACCGAGCTGCTTTGCACACGTGAATTTAGTTTTTTATTTTTGCACATCTTGTTAATATTTTTTTTGTTAAATTTTGACAGTTGTCAAAGTTGTGACGTAATCGTAAACTTTTTAAATGCCAACAGAGGTCATGTGGCACCTCATTTTAAAGGGGTTCCCATTCTAAATACGATTATAAGTTTTCAAGGTTTTGGTTCATCCGTTTAAAGATGGCAGCACATACAGGGTATCCCGATAAGGAGGTGAGGTATCTCCGATAAGGTTCATCCCACAGCTATAGGGAAAAAACGTTTAAGTTAAAGTTGACAAGAATTTTATTAAACATATTTTTCTTCAAAGAAATATGGAAAATATTTTTTTCTATAAACGTGAGTTATGTGAATGATTTTTTCGATTGCAAATTCTGACGATTTTAGGTTTAGTTTAAAGATAACATCATTTTATGCCATTAAAACTGAATAATACCTTTTGAAGTAATATCAGCTGTTAAATAGTCCAATAAACTTTCATTTTAATGGAACTATTAACAAATAAAGCAAAGTAAAGAAAATAATGTTATTTATTGCCAATATTAAAGAATAGGATAGAAGGAAATTATTTAGAAGTGCCGTTGAAAATGATGACCATTTACTTCTTGGCAGCACCCTAGCCTAGAATCCTTGTTGTTGGATGTGTCGTATAATCTGTGGTATTAGACGTACTTCCTCCCTTATTCGAATTTTCAAATCATCAGTAGTGGTAGGTCTATTAAAATAAACTTTATTTTTGAGATGTTCCCACAAGAAATAGCCCAGCGGGGTTAAATCAGGGGATCTTGCGGGCCACTCAATGGTACCTCGTCTTCCAATCCACCTATTAGGAAACATTTCATTAAGATATTTTCTAAAAACAATTGAATAATGAGGCCCCATCTTGTTGAAACCACATTGTAGAGGTAAGCCTGTTGTCAACCTCCTGACAACTGTCAAAATTTAACTAACAAACTGTGCAAACATAAAAATCAAAGTTCATGTGTTTTTGAATATTTTAAGAAAACGGCTCGATTTTTAGTTATTTTGATGTTTCCAGGCTTTTTTGCGACCCTGTATGTATTTATTTCATTATAACTATGTGTACATTTTTTATTGGGAATTTATATTCATTTACATGCTGAGATTCAGAAACGAAAAATGACCATTAATCCTTTCACAATACCTAAGATTATGATCTACCTTTTCTTACACTCTATGTCACCGTCCACTTTTGAGGTTAAATGGACGAAAGTCTTTATTCTTAGCTTTTCCCATAAGACAATAATTTTTGATTGTTTCAATGGCGTCATGGGTACGTATCTATCATTATAAGCAAAGAGAGCAAAGTAAAATTCACCAAAATTTCCCCTGTTAAGAAGAATTTCCCCAAATATTTCCCTATATATTTTATTTCCCCAAATTTTCCTTACGAGTGATTTTTCCCCAAAATTGCGAAAAAATCTCCTAATCTGGCAAGCATGCGTGAAATCTAAAAATTTAATACCTATTATATTTTAAGATGTACTATAGGTACTATTACACAATCGCTCCCCGTCCGAAACCAGCTTAGGGCTAAATTCGATCTGCGATTGTTCGCTGAACTCAGTCGTTTGGTCATCGTGGGAAATGACATCTAATGCAAACTTCAGCTCCAAGATCTTTACGACCTTCGAGAGGTTCTTTTTGTGTTGTGTGTTGTCAAAATTGGGTAACTTTTATTAACCAAATTAACCTATCCCCGACAACTAAAATAGAAGATGGCTAAAGGAAAATATTTAAAGTGTTTCTGTCATAATATTTATAGGACAAGTATAGTCAACGATCTGGCTTTCTATTGCCGTAGGGCAATAAAACTAAGTTAAAATCTGCAACCTACCCACAGAAAAATGTACCTGTATTGTATCTTTGATAATACCAAGGAAAATCAATATCAATATATAATACGAAACAAAATACAATTTTATTGTGATTTAACGAACGATCTTTTAAAGTTTCCTGTATCAAAGTTTTTAAAAGAGGTCCCTATACATCTTAATTTTGTAATCTTGCTTCAAACTAAATTTTATAGGTTTATGAAAGTCGGTATCTGCTTTAATTTACAACATACTGATGCAGCAACACAGATAATATAATGCTACGATCCTACGGCCAGATAATGCAGACAAAATAATTAAGCGATCAAAACACGAACACGAGTTTACATTTTCTACTTTAAAGAAATTTATAGTTCGGGAAAATTTGTGCTAGTACTTGTAGTTACCAAAACAATAATTATGTTATTGAAAAAACAAAAAATCCGACTGCGAAATACAAGAGTTGAACTAAAAAGAATTTGACAATATTTTTTAAATTGCTAAAACTTAGTATAATAGAAACGTTATTTGAGTACCTTTGGTAGGTACGTCCAGAGAGCGCAGTGGAAGGCCTATTAATTGACACAACGCTGTGTTCATTAACCGTAATATTGGGCCTACGATTGCATTCAGTAAATGTTAAATCGTTTTGTAATGTTAGCTAATCAATATTTCAATCATACTGTTTTCACAATTGAAAAAATCTTGTTTATTCCTTTTTAGTTCAACTTTTTTATTTTGCAGTTGTTTTTTTTACTAACGTAATTATTAAACTTTTTAGTTTTTATCTAGATTTTTTGGACTTTGGTCCCCTAAAACTGTATTTAGCACGATGTTTTCTATAACATTTCCAAATATCAGTAAAATTCACCGAAAGCTAAAACCCCATGTTTGGTCCTTACCATAGGGGTATGGCGAAATCTCAAAGTTATATATCTCTGTTCCTACTTACAGCCTACTGGGAATATTTTGATAAAGAAAAAAAATATTTTGTAATTTGCAAAAAAAGTTGGGTTTTTGCTGGGCCCACCTGGGAAAAAAATAAACGCGTATAGGTATTTTATTTACTATTTTTCTAAACAAATTTTAGGAGAAAAAATGTGTTAGTAGAAAGTCATTTGAATTTTTTTAAAATTATACAAAATGATGTAAAATTTGTTTAGAAAAAATAATAAATAAAACACCTAATCGCGTTCATTTTTTTCCCGGGGGGGGGGGGGGGGGGGGGGGGTAAAATGTGATTTACGAATATTGACAATATTGTTGTTGGTTTCTCGGTGTGTTCAGAAAACATTTTGCCATTATTTTAGGGGTATATTGTTGGACTTTGTGTATCTGTAAAGTGTTTCTTTTTATTGAAAAGTAAGTAGGTAAACATATTTTATTCGTTTAACAATAAATATCTAGACAAACATTACCTCAAAATTAATTAATGTTATAGGGATTATATGTTTTGCGGCGTAAATTACGAATCTGAACGAGTAGTTTGGAAAAGCTTAGAGTTTTTAAAATTTTCTTTTTAAATAACCATATTTTTTCTCTCACGAAGAGAATATCATAATCGTCGACAATCTTGCCCATGTAAAGACGAGACGTTAAAATCCGAAATGTATTCAAACGAGTGCGCATGGGCGAATAGCTGTCAACAGTAAAGAGAGAATGAGGTTATATGTTATTTGTTTTGTTTTAGTTTTCGTCCCGAAACTTATGTCTGGAGTAAAGTGCTCCGACTCAAAAAGTTTTGACCTGTGTCCATTTGAGAAAGGAACACAACCAGAAAATGAAGAAAAATTGGCATTTGGAAGTTTAGAAGGTACCAAAAATGTATTTTGGTCAAACATCGAGGTACCTACTAATACCTACATACATATCTCCTGAATCACACACTTTATAAAATTAACTTACCAATAGTTCTTTTACCCATTGTAATAGTTTCTTTTATAGATTTTCGATCATGGAAATATGACTTAGAGCAAAAGGAAAAGGAACTATGTTGTCCTCGCTGGAAAGAATAAGTTGAATCCCTCTTTTCAAATGAATTATTTTGTGTGTAATAGAAGTGGTAAATAAATTATAATAAACTTAACTTAAACTAATATTACGGCTTATAGACTTATCAACCTTCATGGGGGGAGGTTACCAAATAAGTCATGATGGTGTGGTCTAAGGTCCGTCTACCCCGGGACCTACAGTTTAATGTGGGCTCCGAACTATGGTCCTCAGTAACACGTGTTACCTACCGACTGGGGAGTGTGAAACGCTGCCTTTCATCTTACGAGATAGGTATCCGATCTCATCTGGCCTTTAACTGACGTGAATAGGACGTCGATTCTCTGTATTATGTGTAGTTATTGTATACATATTTACATAATTGGAAATAAAGATCTTTATTATTATTATATTTATATTAAATAATTTGCTGTTTTCTTTCTTTTCGGGCCCTACCTATAAAAACCTACAATTAATTATTTTTTCTTTCAGGCTCCTTGATTATCATTTTTCTAAATATATCAAAGTTATAGTCTTTGACTATATCCAATTATTGTCCCGCCAATATTTTAAATTATACATAACCCTGAACTTGCAGCACTTGCGCATGCGATGGAATGCATTTCGGAATTTAACGTCTCGTATGTAAAGCACCTCCGGCGCGCTCAAAAATGACGCGTCTTATTCTATTTTTCTTGACTGTATTCATCATTCAGCTTTGTAATATACGCATCAAATTACATAATTTCAGAAAAAATTATTATTTGTAGAGTGGTGTGTTTACTTTTTATTAACATTTTAAGGTATTATTAATTTATTATGGATCACGATTATTGCATTCCTAGTACATGTAGTAAGAATTTGGTAAATTTAAATTTGTTTTTATTAAATACTTGGTATTGACATGATACTTTACTTTCATATTAGTTAAGTACAAACTTTAGTGATTGGCAAAAAGATAAAAACATTTATGTCATTGATTTCTCCAGAAAAACTTATTTGTGATAAATCTTGGCGCGTTAAAAAGAGATCAGTAACTCCTTTAAAAAAATTTCTCAGTGCCACCCAATTGCCTTGGAAAATCTAAGCAAAGAGAAGGAAAAGGGAAAATTAAAGATCCATGGCCCGTAAATGCTCCTGGCGAAAAGCTGTCGAATACTTGTAGGGCTTTTCGGTAGTTAAATTTATTATTTTAACCCCAGAATGCTGCAATGTTCATTTAAATTCGTAGTTCTAGTAGCTTCTTCATATTTCTACACATACGTTGTCAATAAATTAATTTCAGCAAGATTCTGTTAAACCGTCATAACTTTTGATAAAAAATGTGAAGTCTGGCCCTGACCAAAGTTTGAGTTGTGTAAACAGAATGTTAGTAGAAATGACATGTGTCAACGGCAGCCATTAAACACTAAGCTGATATTGTGTATAGCTTATGTCACTCGCGGGACAGACATGAATCTTTTGACTCCTTGTTTATTAAAATTGGTTGAGTCGTTCAAACTGTAGAAGGACACAAACATACAAATATATAAACATACACATGCTGTTAAACATTACCCTCCTTGGTATTCCGCAGTCGTAAACATATAAAGTTGTTTAGAAGTTGGAAGGACGAAGAGAACACAAGTGCCAAAAAATTATTAATCCTGGAAATACGCCAGAACGTTAAAAGCTAAAAAATCGTTGCGGTATATAAGTTTAAAGTTTTGGAAATTTAGCAAAGATATTAAAAAGGTAATACAATCCTCCCCGCTGGCGCTGCCGCTGGAGTGTATCGAAAGCCCTATGTTTGAGGGAAATACAGTCGACATTTTTTTCTAAAGTGTTTCCTAGAGTTAGTTTGTCGACCTTTGCAAAATTATTTTAATATATCTAATAATTTTTTTAAACCTAAAATATAATTTAAAAAAAAATTCAAATGACTATAACTTTCTACTAACACATTTTTTTCTCTTAAAATTTAAGAATTGTCGACAAAATGAAGGAAAATTTGTTTAGAAAAAATAATAAATTAAATACCTAAGGGTGTTAATTTTGTGCCAATTCAGAAATTCAACATTTTTTCGCAAATTACAAAATATGTTTTTTTTGCTAAAACACTCCTAGTAGGATTACTATTAAAAAACCTGAACTTGGCATGGGTCCCATAAGTAGCAACAGAGATACACAACTTTAAAATTTCACGGGCCGCGCCTGATAAGTATATAGTTCAAAATAGTAACAGCGGCAGCAGCTATCATTGAGTAAAATTTACAGCAAATATGTTGATACATCACCCAGTCCTTAATAGTTTTTTGACGTTTTCAGATGACACAATGAAATGATAAATATTTCAAGAACCTCGTTCAGACTTACTACATTTCAACAACAAAATTCCCTTGCCCAGACTATATCTTTAATGAGACACGCGTCCAGTATAAATTAAATTCATATTTAATATTGAATATCGATTCCCGTTATAGGATTCCGCAAACCATTCAATGACTGAGCTTAATTAGAGAGAGACCATTTTTGCAATTGGTAAAAATGCGCTCACCGTGGTGTCAGAGGTCAGTTCCGTGGACTTATAAGCATTTTTAAAGCTGCCGCGCGGCCTCTGCTGAAGATGCATTTTTACGGAAGACTTTGGATAGAATGACAGGTCTTCCGGGTTCAGCTATAGGTACGTGAATCTATTGAAACATTAGAGAACTACAGTCAAACATAAATTTATAAAGATCGAGAATGTCAGCTTTTTAAAAATTAACACGTAAGTTTCCTTTAAGTAAAAATCATATTTTGAAAGAATAGTATAATTTATAACATGGGACTAAAGTGCCCTATTTAATCCCTCGAGTGGAGTTTGCCACGCAAGGGATTAAGTCACTTTAGTCCCGCGGCATTATATACTGTTCTTTGCACTTTCGGGAAAATTATTATTAAAATTAGGTAAACTGCAGATATAAATATAAAAACACCTGTCAATGTTACCATTTAATTTGGCAAGAACCAGTTGATTATTTCATTAGTGTGTTTTGAAATAAAAAAGTTACTTAGCTACGGTAAAAATAAACAAGTTGTCAGTGTAAAATGGTGCTGTGAACGAAAAGTGGGAAATTTCAGCGATGCTTTGCTTGTGTTTTTCACAGAGAAATCCAGGACTCTTTCAGCTTCAACACTTTGGGCCCATTATTCCATGCTGAAGACCATGCTCAATATTAAACATATTGTCGATATCAGCTAATTTCACAAATTAACTGCCCTGCTGAAAAGAAGCAATGAGGGATATAAACCGAAAAAAGCAAAAGCACTAACAGGAGACCAGGTTGACAAATTTTTATCGGAAGCCCCAGACAATCAGTTTTAGTGACAATGGTTAGTGTGTAGATCAGGTGACGGTGGATGATGTTACTGACTTGGACCACTCAGTTCTGATTAAGATTAAAAATACGGAAAACAAGATAGGGAGGAATTTGATTGTTAAAAATTCAGATAAAAATACAGTTAATTTTACTGAACTGTGCCGGAAGCATATGACTCTAAGAAAGGCTGAGACCCTTCATTAAAGATTTTTCGTTCGTTATCAAAACAATCAATGTACTACGCAGTCAGTCGGTAAAAACATATTTAAAAAACTACCCCAAAAAGTTGCAGCATTCTTAAATCTACCCAACTCATCATTATATACTGGACACGGCTTTCGACGGACATCCGCCTCTTTATTAGCTGACCTGGTGCATCTGTGGATGTTTTAAAAATGCATTGAGGATGGAAATCGGCAGCCGGATACGTTGAAAATTCCATAAATAATCAAAAACTACAGCCGACAAAATATTCGGATATGTTGACGTGGAACCATCCCAAATTCCCGAACCTTTTGGAAACACTTCCAGACACGCTTTTAGGCTAGTTTCTGAAGCTGTCGGGTGTACTTCTACATCAAGTAGCGGTGTGCAGCATACTGTCGATGAAATAAATCCATTATTTAATATTGTAAATTGTACCAATGTAAACATCCATTTAAATATAAACAAGTAAATAAAATTGTGTCAAAAATGACATTTTCTAATTATGCGTTGCTAGGATACACTTTAGTCCCTATGGATTAAATAAATGATTTAAGTCCCTGTTTGGAGGGACCAAAAGACATACTTTAGTCCTGACAGTGCAAAAAATAATTTACAAGATATCAGATGGAGGAAGTGATGTTGAAATAGGTAATAAAATGTCTAAGAAGGGGCGACAGAAGAAGAATTAGTAATCTTAGATCGCTAACTTCAACAAAACACACACAGAGACCCAGTTTATGTTTAGAAAAAATGGCACTGAAAATAATACAATAAGTCTGGTTTTTTATTTTTAAAGCGATGGAAAAATTTCATATTTGCTATACGTAAATATGTTTATTTTTTTATTGGCACAATTTTTTAAAGGAAACATTCACATTTTTGTCACTTTCAAAACGGAATGAAACAGTTTGGTCTACGACGTCACCATTTCAACACCAAAGTACCTCAGCTGACTGCGTTTTGAAACAGTTTTGACAGTCACTACATTTACTTAAATTATTATAATTATTTTTAGATTTCTTGATCCCCCAGTCACAACGGACCACCCGTCACGGAGTTACTCAATGCATGTAGTCCAAATGAAAGATCATAAAAATAAAGCTGCATATTGCAATAGCGTGATACGAACCCCGTGACCTCAAACCACAATACTTGCAACTAAAATTTGCATTCCAACAACATAAAAACTGCCCATCAGGGTAATAAAATTGGCAATAACAATGATTTCATTACATGTTTTTTCTTCGGTTGGCCGTCGCGAAATCTTATTTTTGTTCCGCGACTTTCGCTAACAAATCCACAAAAAGACAGAATTACGATTATTGTCACGAGCACAGTTAGTACATAGATATAGAAAAACTTTTATAAATCAAATATTTTTGAAAAGTTACCTTCTATCGATGATCATTGATATTAGGGAATCATCACGTGTGCAAGCATGCACTTTAAAAATAAGATGAATTTATTTTACAGTTATGAATACGAATTAGAAGCTAGCCACCTCAGTACATTAAGCGTTTAGGTGTCACTCTATTAAACGGTTACTGGCCTCGTAAAATAGGGCTAATTTGGAAATATTTAGTTCAAATTTGTTTATTTTCCGGTCAAAAAAATCTTTAACATACAAAAATTTTTCCATGATTTTCAGTATTTTTAAAAATCCATTTTAAACCCAAAAGACAGCGATAAAATTAGATAAGGCGAAAAGCTCCGCTTCTAAAGCTAGGGTTGCAAAATGGTAGGAGAGCTATAAATATTAGGTATTTTTATTTGCTATAAACGCATTCTCAATAAAAAATCCTAACATTATTCACAAAAATCCTAACGTGGCATGTTAAATAACCATACGAAGCATTACAATTATTCAGGACCTGCATCTTACAAAGTTATTACTCTTGTCATTTGAGACAGTACAACAGTTTATAAGTCACTTGTGAGTATTGTAAAAATTGTGGATATAATGGAAAACGATCTTTCTGCATTGTAAGAAATAATATTCGCAAATTTTAAATATGAGTTGATGACTTTAAATTTTTCTTTGTTTGTACATGCTTGCTCAAGTTTTATCTCAAACACAAACCTGAGCAAATCTACTGTGAGCACGGCTGTGAACATGCAGTGAAATCTACAGGAAAATTCTTTCGGTCTATCAGGCGCGGCCCGTAGGTTCTTTTTACAGGTGGGTCAAAATTTTGTGGGCAACTAGTGATATCAACGCAACAAGCAAAATACACTTTTTTAATTAAGGAGGGTTTTTTAATAATGTGCCTAGTTTTACCAATAATTTATTTACCAACAAATAAACACCGCAAAAATCATAAAATAGGTACTGTAGTTTAATGAACATTGCTACTCTAGATGTTTATGACTTTTAGTATTACTTTTATATGTGTTTTAGACTAAGATTGTTAGCGGCTTTCCGTTTTGATACGTCTGCGTCTCCTCAATAGCAGTCGAGCCTTGTACTAAAAGAAATTCGTAGAATAAAATTAAAAAGCTAGCCGAAACTCCGTTTTATTTAATAAATACAATACTGGCGGCTAGACATAGTAATACCATCTTTGTCTACGCACGTGCAGGCTGCCAGCTGTAGAGGAAATGAGATAACCAATAATTTTAAAAATATTTTATTGAGGAACAAGTGCTAAACTTGTTGCCAATATACCTTTCAGAGCCGATCTAATTTTTTAAATAACAGAAATTTAAAAAAAATCTACCCGAGTACATCCTCGAACTCACGACCTCTTGGTTCACTAGCTGAGACATTACCTACGGACCACGTTGCTAATGTGAACAAACCCGTGCCGATGGCGTTATATTTGATGACTAACATTGGTAGCTGAGAGATCGTAGTTCTATTTTTAGCCGCTAATTAATAATACATTAATACAATGCAAACACAATGCGCATATTAGATACCTAATTAGTTTTTCTTTGTCCAACCCAAATGTTTTGAAAGAGTATATTTCACGGGGCGGGGCGGTTCGAGTGTATTTCCGTAGT
Organism: Philopedon plagiatum; assembly: GCA_963971165.1. Classification (NCBI taxonomy): domain Eukaryota; kingdom Metazoa; phylum Arthropoda; class Insecta; order Coleoptera; family Curculionidae; genus Philopedon; species Philopedon plagiatum. The sequence continues at coordinate 94,233,279 of OZ020192.1, read as the reverse complement.
GGGAGTGGCGCGATTATTAAAAATGCAAAGAAATTAAAGTTTTCGCTACCGTCAAGAGAAAAGGACTATTTTTGATTCAGGTTCAGGAGTCATCCTGCTATTGCGATTTCTGTGCCCACCTTCATCAGGCAGGTTTACACTAAGGTATTTCTGCCCCTTTACATTCGTCAATCATTTTTGTACGGGTGAGGTGTAGTGGCTCGCGTTAACTAGTTCAATCACAAAACACACCACAATTAGGTGAACTAGGTATACTCACCAAAAATCAAAAATAGTTTCTTTTTCTTGAGCTTCTCTTGACGAACTTTTATCGCACAAGCGAATAATTTATTTCTTTGCATTTTTACTCTATACATGGAAATCGTTTTAGAGTGGACTAAATGTAAACACTTATTAATTATGTGCTACAAGGTATGTACACCCATTGACAACTTAAACTTTCAGATATTTATTAGTGTGTTGTGTTATACAGGGCTGTGATGAAGAACGGTTCACCCTTATACAGTGTGTTAATAAAGTATGTGGTCAAACTTCAGGGTATTATTCCTTAATCAATTTTAAGACAAAAAGTTCAGGTAGGTCCTAAACGACTTTGTTTGTAATACAAAGGGTGTTGAAATATTTTTTTTAAAGATTTTTCCTAAATATCTAGAAGATGCATATTAGTATCAAGCTGAAGCTTGGTGACAATTTTTAATGCATAAAAAGTCTTTTAAGCCAAAAAATGTTTTTCTCATTTTACCAGTGGCGTCCACAGGGGTAACACCCGCAATTTAATTTAAAAAAATACATAAGTACGCCACTTTTTTTCAATCTAATAGGTCTAATGATTTAGCAAATAAAACTACACAAAAATCATCTCTTGCATTTTTTCGCTCAGATTAGCCGTTTTCAATTAAAATGAAAAAATGTAGATTAATGCATAACATTATTTATTAGTAAAATTTGTTGACAATAACAAAAAAGTAAGACAGCCATGGAAACAAAAGCATTTCTTTAAACAAATTTGATAACTAGCAAGACTCCTCTTTATGCAATAAAAATTGTCACCAAGTTTCCATATACAGCATATCTCCGGATGGGGTATACAAGTGACAGGACAAATGGACTAAAAAGTAAAAGTAAAAGTAAAAGATAATAAATAAAAATTGTGTTTTTGTATAAATTATGCAAAAAATACAAAATCGGAAAATTTGGTGAAGGGTAAAGGTGCCTAAAGTTTTTATTTTTAAACAGTAAAACCGACGCGGCTTCCGACAAGTTAGCCGAAAAAGCTGTGGTTTTGGACCACATTAACGTGCGATGTTGCCGTATAGTCAGAATATAATAAATTTTTGATACCTCAATTGCTCAAAACCTAAAAAAGATAGACCCCCTTATTATTAGGACCTTTTTCCCTTAAGCCGTTATTTGCACTTTCACCCTGTATAATCTTTCTTTTGAAGTAAAAGGAGTAATTATAGTTAATTAGTATACATTAAAATTACTGGCAAATTAGTATTTATTTTATTTATTTCACCTCTATTCAAAGGAAAACGATTATAACACTATTTGCTTCTGAAATTTTTTACTTTACAAGATGCCGATTAAAGAAATAATGACAAGCCTATTTATAAAGCCCATCGTTAAAGTTAATTTTCCACATTCACTTTTTTCTACATATAATAATTTGTTTCTTATACTAGGTAGTAATTTTATTTTATGGCTTATTATTTAATCACTTTTAAAGCATAAAACAAAGTTGCTACTTTCTTTTTGTTAGAAAGAACTTTCAAACAGAGGAAGTTACAAACTGTTCAGTATCATAAAATAAAATTTATTGTTTGGGATAATACAAGAAGGAAGGAAAATCTGCTTGTACAGGGTTTTCCATTAATATGACAATCTGCGTGTTTGGAAGCTCAGCACAAACTATGTTTAGATGTCACCTGACTGGTGTTGTGCCGGTTAAGAAGAGTGGTCAGTGCTCATTATTGCTATTTTGCTGCTTTTTTAAAATTGGTATTACTCTGTTGTTGTTATGTTATTAAACCAACGTCTGTTGAGTTTAGACACAAAAAAAATAATTAAAGAAATCAAAATCTCGTTTTGTATTTCTTCAAATTCATATTTCCTTTTTTTATGTTAGTGTATAATGCATTTACACAAGTTAGGTAATATGTCACAATAATAATACAGAAAATTATATAATAATTAGAGACTCATAGAAGAATATAACATAAATTTAAACACAGGAACAATTACTTATGTTATGTCAACAAAATTGTCTAGGGCAGGGGTGGCCAACTTGGTTAGACCCAATATCTACTGTTCACTGACGACACCCTGTGCGATCTACCAATTACATACTTCTTGAAATCTTAAATGAAACAGCATAGTTCAGTACACAACAGTCTGTTCTACGTATTTATATTTTTTGCCTTGCCCCGATCGACTGGACTAATAGCCGCGATCGACCAGTCGATCGCGATCGACCGGTTGGCCACCCCTGGTCTAGGGAGTACTATTCTTCTTTGGTATGGTATGCCTTTGTTTGTAATTAAACGTAATTTCATTTGCTTCTTAAATTGACATGGTGATAAAGTTCTAACTCTGTTAGGTAGAACGGTGTAAAATTTTGGGCACTAATAGCCTGGCCCATTTCGTGTTCTGAAAAGTCGATGAAAATCCACTCTAAACATGTTCCTACCCCTGGTTGCCTGACCGTGTTTGTCAGAATTTCTAATACAGTTAAAAAGATCGTAATGTGAAGATTTTTAATTTACAGAATATGAACCTGCAGCAGTCGCGAAATCCGCGAAATTGCGAAGTCTGTTAAATGTGCTGAATGGCTCCACGCAATGATAGCATAACCAATACACGCCTGGATTTTATGCTGTTTTCAGTGTCGTAAGGGAAACCGAGGTAGCGAGGTTATGAATCAGAAAAATATACCTTGAAAGAGTGCCGGACAGATGGGAAACGTGATCTGCCCGTATTGACTCCGAATCCAGGCGGACTCCAAGGAAGTTCACAGGTTGCGTCGTGCCTAACCCGCATTTTTTAAACTAACTTTGAGTGTAAAAAGCTGAGACTGAGCTTTATCTGCATTAAGACTTAAGCGATTTGTAATAAACCAAGACTTTATGTTCGATAGATTGTTCTTAATCTGCTCTTCAAGTTTACCTATAAAATTTGCTATGGTTATCGCTGTGGTGTCATCGGCAAACAAAATGAATCTGGTAGCTCTGTCATAATCTGGTAGGTTATTTATATACATAAAGAAAACAGACGGTCCTAAGACGGAACCCCGAGATACTCCATGGTGGACATTAGTTCTGGATAATATTTCGGTTCAAAGTTGGACAAATTGTTCACGGTCTAACAGTCAACTGCGAGTTAGTTCCAAGCTAAACTCACAAGCAGATAATGATTGAGTGAGACACACAATCGAATGCATTTCTCAGATCAAACATTAACGCAAAACCATATGAACCACCTTCATATCCCTCCAATAAACATCTGGCTAAATCGTAGATAGCACGTCGTTGACATGCTCTTTTAAAAACCGTATTGACATGTGGTAAATAAAATGTGTGCCTTAGAAACCTATAGTTGGACACATTATTGTTGGAGCCTTTCTTAAAAATAGGTACCACTTTGTATTTTTCCTTTAAAACCACATCTCGTCACAATTCGGTACATCTCCCTTGGTATCATATTATAGGTACCTGTACAATATATTAAATCAAACTTTCTTTTTGAACTTTTTCGAACTATTAGAGAAAAATGAAGGTCCAGTACAAAAGCATATGCAACACCAGTTAAATTCCTACTTTACATACTGAACTGCATATCACAAATAACCTAGTAAAGAAATTACTGTTGTTTGTTGTTTACCAAAAAAATATCTTAACTTTGCCAAATCTGTAAACGCTGGTGGTATCGTTGTAAAATTCACAAAGAGACAAATTCAAATTCAAGAAGCATTATTTAGAAGTAATGTGTTGGTTCGTATTGCGAAAGCAAGCCGAATCGCAGCAGTTCGATGCGGCAATATCACAATTTAAGGGCCATCAGAATGTCGTAAATAACGACTTTATGACGGCTACTTTTCCGTTTTTCATTTTCAACTGACTATTATTCGGTTTTATCTCAGTCATGGTTTCGTATAAAGTAAAAGCATTCAGGGGCGGATCGATGGAGGAAGCGAGACTACAGAGGCTTTAGCCCCCCTCTCCAAGGCAATTTGGGCCAAAATAAATATCATAGCATGTTTTCTTTGATCGACATATTTTTTCAAAGGTATCTTTATCTGGCTGACACTTGAATACCTTGTGACTGTACTATTTTGGCTATAGGGTGACCAAAAGTAGGCAGTTTTGACCCCGCAACCCCTCTTCACAGTGCCCAGTTCATTCAATTCAAGCCGCATTAGTCAGTCATATGTTCCGAATGTCGACCGAAAAATAACTGATTTTAACCATTTTACAAGACATTTCATTCATCACTTCATAAGTCGCTATTTGTAAATTTAAAAAATCCAGGACAATAATCTTGTGAACCCCAGAATTTGAGATTGAAACACGGCTCTTTTTTGAACTTCAGAAATGTTTACCGGGCCGGGGGCGGGGGAAAGTTTGGTTGTGAACATAACGAAAAATTAATTTCGTATGTTTTCGTAAGAAATAATGTTAACAGACAATTTTGTTTTCAGCAGTTTTTATTAAAATTATAGTTATTTGTGAATATACCATGTGTTTGTTATGTTTTAAAATACGCATATAAAAAATATGTTAATTTCTACAAAGAATTTAAATGCTAAATTCAATTAAAACCTTTTTTATAAGCTTTTATTTAACTTCACCTGTTAGTGTGCTTGTATGTATGTATGCATGTATGTCGTATGTATGTTTAGGTCAAACATTGCAATCAAAATTTCGACTAGTTCTAAGCTTTGAAATTTTGCACACATGTATAAGTCCGGGGACAATACAATATGGTATATCTAATATTGTTCTAAATCTAATATGGCGGACGCCCCAAGATGGCGAGTTACCTTTTTCTTTACAATCCCTTTACAACAACAATACCTTTTTCTTTACAATCCCCTTACAACAACAATACCCTTGATATGGGTATCAAATGAAAGGGTTTAACCATGGATTTATTAAGAATGGATTCGATGTCCGTATACTGTGAGCGTATCGAACGTGAAGCCTTATATTTGTTGTTTGTTATGAAAACATTTCCCCTAGGGGTAGAGTTAACGAACTTTAAGGAAATACGTAATTGAATCAAGAATGGTAGCAGAAAGAGATAAAATAGTATTGGAGTGTTGGAGCTCAGAAGTGTTGCTGCTGCTGGTTGCTTAGGAAAAACGTCTGCGAACACTCGGTTACACGTACGTCTTTGTCTAATGAACTAGAAAAGAAAAAGTGCGACTTATAGATTTATAAATGACTCAGAGCGACTTTAAATAAACACCTTTAGAAATAATATAACCTATAAATAATAAAACCTTTTGAACTCAAATTTATTATTATTTAGCAGAAAAATAAAATATTTTAGAGCTTTTATTACTTTTAGTAAATCTTGTGATGCTTCTAACGTATTTTTGTACAAAAATACAAGGTAAAATAAGATGTGGCCAATGTTTACAAATTGTGTTTAAGTACAGTGTCGTTTAGAATGGTTTGTTTTGGCTTCAAAGAATGTTAAATCATCCCGTATCCATTCTTAATAAATCCATGGGTTTAACTAGTAGAATACGATAAGCTATGTGATGTCATTCCAAACCCAATATGGCGGACGTCACAAGATGGCGGATTACCTTTTTCTTCACAATCCCCTTGATATGGGTATCAAATGAAAGGGTTTGATGAGTAGAATACAATAAGCTATGTGACGTCATTCTAAACCCAATATGGCAGACGCCACCAGATGACGGATTACCTTTTTCTGCCAAACAAAATTAATGCCTGAATGATCTGTTCGCGCGCGATAAGCTTTTAAGACAAAAATTTAACATAATCTATTGTATCTGGTTCAGTGATAACTTTGATATTACTTTTATTAGGATCCACCTACGCGAACTACGTCCACTTATAAATAGCATTTAGCACTGCTACAATGAAAAACTGTACTTATTTTTTCGTTTTAGTGTACCTAAATAATAAAAGCTATATTTTTGCATAAGATTTTATTTACAATCACTAATTCCAAGTAACATAGTGACAGAAAATTGAGCATGATTAGGTACCCTTAAAGACTTAAACAAAAAAATTAAGTATGAGTGAGCAGCCAGCTTGCGGACGCATTACTTTAGAGCCGTAAAATCTTAAAACTGCGCAAGTATGACTCCAGGAAATCTCTAGTGTTAGGTAAGAGGGACTTAAGTCAGAAATTCTTGTTTTCGAGAAAATGAAGTTAAAGATAGCATTCTTGTTTGTAAATTTGATTATTACTTTTAGAAACTTTAATTTAATTGTTTAATTGTGTTAGTATTCATTGCCGATTTTTCATTAAGGGTAAATGGTTTATTACAAGCAAATTGCAGAAACAACGCGATAACTCAACAGTTTTTAATGGCATCTTATTAACAATAATACACCAAAACTTGTCAGCCCAACTGACCAACTGAAAGATTTAAATTTAAACCAGATTTAAGTCTTAAGGTGGCATCTCCATGTGGCGCCCACTTTGGCCAACCCAATTTAATTTTGACATGGTTTTCCGGCTTTAAATTTTTTAACAATAACATTATTATAAGTATATTAAGTAGGTATGGATTCGTGTCGTGCAAGCAATTTTCAGTCAAATATTTAAAGTTTCAATGTGTATAATGATTTCATTCAGAAGATTAATATATTAAAACCGTGGCATTTTTTCTGTCAGTAGGACCTCAATATTATTTGTAAATATTGTTTTCCTAAAATAAATCATAAAATATTATTAATACGCTAAAAAATACCTAGAGAATATGAATCTACAGATAATATTATCACAATATTCATACAAAAGAAAAATAAAGCAAAACATTGTACTAAAATGAAATTAAGTTGGCCAACGCCAAGTGGAGAATGTCGCCTTAAGTCTTTTCAAGGAATTTTGTGGTTCATTTTGCTTACCATTTTTAGCGAAACTGTAACTAGCTAGGTATTTAGGTGGTAACTAATAAAATAACCCCCAGTTCTATGTCACTATCTTTCGAACCGTAACTCTTAGGTTAAAAAAATTAAAGGAGATTCCTACCATTTTTAAAGTAATAGGTTCAAAGAAAAGTTTAAACCCGAAAAAATGTTTTAGTAGTTCTATGGAAGAGAATAATTCTAAGCAATTTTTAGTGAGCATTTTAGTGAGTCCTTTAGTTTCAACTAGTAGTTCTAGAAAGAGGGCATGTAAAAGGATTTTGTTGAGAAGACAATGCCTTTATAAAGGTAATTCAATTCCACGCTGAATAGGTAACAATGATTTACTATGTAAGTGTTATGTCAGTATTTAAATAAATGTTGCGAATCTCATTTCAACTTAAGAAAACTAGAGTACGTTTTATTTTATCCTGGAGGGTTACACATAATCGATTTAACAATTCTATTTTGACAACTATCCTAACGCTTAAGGAATACCTTATTTATTTTATAATAACTTGTCTATGTTTATTTAAAATGCATAAAAACCACCCGGCACCGGCGGCGGCGGCCATTCATATTGTTCCTGACTTTTGAATAGTAACATTTAAGAATTGTTCAGGTTTCTATCTCTGCTCTGATTTTGTAGTATTTACTTATATTGCGCTCACTTGTTTTCAGAGTATTTTAGTGGATCACGTGGCCTTTTGATTGTAAAAATCGTGTTCTGTTGTTCGTCTTCGAGCGTTTAAAATAACTTTAATGACAGGCGCTATTAGAATTCTGTCTAAAGCCTCCTTACAGATTTCGTTCTTTTTCGTCGGTTGTCACCGCCGCGATTAAACACGTCGGGTTTCAGCTTCAAGCTTCAATCTGGTCCCGCCAATATTATTCTGAAATATTATCATTATATCTTTTTAATGTTATTTTGTTACCCATTAGTTTTTCATATACCAAAAAATTATTATTTTGGTAATACTATAAAACAATTTTAATTTGTATTTAAAGTTTTTAAAAACACAGTTCCTGGATGATGAAACAGCTGCTCTTCGAGTAAGTATTTAGTTTATACTAGAGCAACAAAATACATAGTTTGAAAATTCATTATTCTTAGATTTGTATGCTACGAATAGTGGGTAAAAAAGGGGTTTCTTCCTATTGGGTGCCTACAGTTGGGGTTGCCTATCCTACAGATTTTTGATTTCTAAAACAGCAAACACTTAATTTTGTGAAACGTAAAAGTTTTTATGGAGACTAACTGAAACATTTTTAAGGCGCCTGTTGTATAAACAACTACATCAGAGGGCATACCCTGTGTACTCGTATGTAAAATAGTAATATGTATGTAATGCACATGCATTATATTTTAGATAACTTCTGCTGTAACAGGAATTACTGAATTTACCATTACCAAATACAAGGATGGGCCGTGTAAGGAGACTACTAGGCCTCTTCAAAGAAAGAGAGCTAACCCAGCTACCGAGGTCAGCAATTCTACTGCATATGAGATTCGTCATGAAATATATGACATGTGTGCCAAACGTGAGTATTTAAATGTTGCAGGTAATGTTTATTTCTAACTAAAATTTTATTTATACAGCTTGTGACGAAGACTTTTGGTCGATGAATCTACATAACACACATAGTAAGCCATGTATCGGGTTATGCAGTTCTGCATAAGCATCAGCTGTTTAAAGTTTATTTTTAAGTCAAAATTAGGTCAGTTCACTTCTAAAGTCTATTTATTTCGACGATAAACCGAATATAAACAGATGCACGCTGCCTACAAGTGATCGGTTCAAACGGTGAAATTGAACAGGGTCGCATTGAGAATGAGAAGGAAAACTTTAAACTGAAAAACTGTTTACAATTAAATAAAAACTAAAATAATTGCCAGCCTTGATAACCGAACAAACAAAACAGCGATTAAAAATCAACGCAAAAAATTAAAACTACAAAACAAGTCAAGACTCGAAAGAAAGTCGAATAGCCTTTTTCACTAGACAGCCTAATTACAATCCTGCGAAATACCGCCGATAGCTGTCTGGCACGCCTCTTTCAATTTAATGTCCGGTCGGCCAATACGAATAGGAAGCTGGTGGAGGCTCGACGAGATCGTCTGACGATGGCGTGTAGGGTTAATATTTACACCGGTCTATCTTCGAAAAGGTAACGTGTAATGCCACAGTAGCATGTGCTCTTGTATTTAGTTGCAGTAGCAGTTGTGCCAGGGGCGCCAATAAGTGAGGACAGGGGAGGGGGCATTTACCCCCCTACAAATTGATTTAAATGCGAGAATTTGCTTCAAGTGTTAATGTTCTGTTACTAATCGAATATACATTTAACAAATGTATCTTCTGGGTAATTTACACTGAAAAAATCGTTTGGACTTCTTTTCACACAAAATTGTAGCAAAGTCTTTGTAGAGCAATTTACTCTAATTGGATTATTAGTTACAACAGTTTTTATACAATTTCATACAATTGTAACAAATTTTGCTACAAATTGGTCTTGGACTTTTTGAGAACAAATTGCTGGAAAAAGGTACACAATTGTAGTGAAATGTCCCACAATGTTTTTTCAGTGTATGTAATAATTTATAATCATCTTATTCCTGTAATATTTTAAATTTACAAATAAAAATCATTCTTTCATTCACCTTAGGAAACACGTTTTTTAAAATTGTTTGACCTCAATTTGGAAACAGTTTCAGAAAAAAGTCTAATATAATAACTGCCCTAGAGATTGGTTTAAATTTTTTTAACGCAATTTAAAGTGCAGCAGAAACAAGATTTTTATTTATTTTTTGGGGTTTGACTGCAACAAGAACCAGCAGCGATCAGCATAGCGTTCTAAAGATTGTTATAGCGTACAAAAAACAAATAATATTACGATAAACAAACATAATACATTTAAAACTGACAAAAAAAGTTTTTTCTCGATAAAATTTAACTTTAGGTTAATTACGGTCCTGATTTTTTTTATTGTGCCAACTTAATTAGAAAATGAAAAATTATTAGTATTTAGAATTATTGGGAATTGCAACACCAAAGTGTGATATTAGACAAAGTTTAGCTGTAAGATTTTAATTTGAGATTTGATGCACAGAATATCCAAAATTTAGAAATACCTATATGAGGACTATGAAGACCTTTAAGGCAATCTAATACACTCAAATATTGTTTGAATACTGCAGGCAGGTACATATGTCGTTACATATACTGGAAAAATGACCATCAAAGACGGATTTTTCCCGCTACCCATCTAACAAATGTGGTTATTAGATATGCGTGGTGTTAAAAGTTCGGACATCTCATAAAACTGTTACAAGATTGATGACCTTCTTGTAAACTCCTGGAAGAAGGAAACGTGTCACTTATTATTATTTTTGACTGTAAATCAAAACCAAATAAACTTTTTTTTAAATATTTATATTAAGTATATCCTATATAAAAAGAAGATATAAAAACACCTCTAAATAAAAATGCGCAAAGCCTAACAAAAACACCAAGGAATTGTATCTTCTTTGTTAAAAGAAAGTTGTAATATCCATTTAAGATACTTTTATACTCTAATAAATTAATAAATAAAACAACATTAGCATTCGTAATTATATAATTTCTATAATATTTCTCTCTTGATTAGCCATTTGGAATTTTTTGAAAATTTATGGTTATGTTAATAAAGAAAAGCACTAAACTATCGACCTGATATGCGCCCGCACGTCATGGGGAGTCTGTCATTACTGTCAAAAATTTCTTTTCTAGTCCCTTTTAAATTACATTTGACTTAAACACGACAAGCCAGTGCTGTTTAATAGACCCATTAATATTATTTTGCCTAGTATATACGAGCTTCATAGAAATACGATGAATCGTATATTTTCATTATATCGCTAGGATATTTTATATGCACAATAGGAATTAAAAAGTTTAATATCTGATTATTGTAATTAAACATAAAATCAACATAAATTTTGGTTTATTTCCCATTAAATTTCTTTGAAACAGAATATGTTACGATATGTTTCGTATAATTAAAATTGATATACAGGGTAAAAACCGTTGGCTATTTTAATAAACAGTACCAACCACCAAGCCAATTGGTGTTGAAAAATATTTTCTCCAGTGTCGTAACCAGAACAATTGTCGCCCAGGGCCAATAGGCTTGTTCTGTGTCCCCAAATAAAGGTTTTCAAAGTCGCCCGGAAAAAGCTCCTATCAAAGAAGTGGCTGTGTATTTGAGAGCTTCCTCGACACCTACTTAAGAATAATTATCAGTTATGGTTAGTTTAGTATGGTTGGTTATGGTTGTTACATATTTATTTGCTATAAAATATCGGTGAAGATACATAAAACAGATATACAATTTACCACAGATATCGAAATTTTATTTTGTACAGGGCCATTCCGTATCTACCCACATAACAAAATATCATTAAATGGATATACATAATACACTCACTGAAGTATATGTATATTCACTGATGGGTGCAATAGCAATTAAAGATACAGGAAATTCAAAATTGACGTGTAATGTTGATCAGTTTGTCGCGAATTTGGCGAATACGTAGATTCATATTAAATTCACAGAATATCCTTCAGTATATCTCACGAATATACATAATAGATCTTCTAAATATAAAGTTTTGCTTTAACCATAAAAATACACAGGACGTACCAGAGACGTGAAGTGGACGAGCTGTGTGGATACTAACTAATATGACGTTAGTATTCATTATTTATTTCTTCTAGTATATTCATTGTTAGATATGATATATACATTTGACATATATTACATATAATGAAGACATTGGAAGTACATACTTTCTTCGTCAATTCTGGTTATACGTACAATCATATTACATCTCCATGATATCCGTTCTGTGGTATTCCAGGTCTTGTTGCGGATGTAACAGGAATATACATGTAACGTACTATAAGATATCATTGGGACTGATCGTGAACATGAAAAAACTATTACAGAATATGAAATGAATATTTGCATATATCCTTTTAAGTATAAATATTCGTTCGGATATATAGTGAACAGATATTAAACATAAAAATTATATTACCAGCATATCACTGGGTAAGTAACGAAATTGGAAACTCAAATATATATTGTATCGACAGTGCGGATATGCCAAAGAGTCCTTAGTCCCAACGTAGTTGATGCTTCCTGTGCACTTTTAGAAAAAATTTGTAGAGGCCATATATACCTTTCTTCTGCAAACTTTTCAAAACCTCAATTTTTTGGAGCAAACTTCCCATATATGATGTCAATTTTGTACCTACTTAAACCAGAAAATATTTAAACATTTTGATTCATTTAAAATTTAGTTAACATATATAACAAAATAAACTTATACACCAACACATTTGTGGTAACACTATAAATAAACTAATGTTAAATCGGTAAATAAGTATGTAGCACCTACCTGCTACATACAACTGGAATGTATATATAATATTTGAACAACTTTTAAAGTAATTAGAGAAATAAAGGTACTTAAATTTTTTTTCGCGATTTGAAATTCTCATGGGCTTGCGATTTAAAAACGAATTAAGTTAAGAACCTCTGTTTTGCTATGGTCGGAACATAGGGCCTCCACATCTAACTCTGTTCGTAAGAGCCATCCGGTTGATTCTGGCATCGCCGTCGGTTTCAAAAATCAAGAAGGTTCATTGAATCCGATTATGGTATTAGGGTTGCCAGAAGGAGCGTCCACGCACGCCTCAGGTGATCCTGGATGAGGGCATACAAGTACATAATGCCGAAAATTATGTACCGCATTTACTAACGTAATATTAAGACAGTTGAAGTCGATTTGATTAAATTATCTTCAATGTTATTGTGGCCTTGATGTACCCAAAACTAGATGCACTGTTTATTCACAAGATATATGCACTCGTATATAGTGAATAAATATTAGCTGTTAAAAAATATTTAGTAAACTTTTATAAAATTTTTGCGCGTGAAGTTTTGTTCAAACACTTTTGCAAATCTTCTTTACGATAAATATTTAAATATTTTTATTACATTTTTTTCTTTTCATATATTATCTAATGTAATTACAACAAAGTTAACTTTTACAATGTATTGAGTAATCCTGGCAGGCCAATGTCCTAGACGTATTTCCAAATCATAATTTATTCTACTGACAAGGAATTTTATAGATACGTAGGAAGGAATGGTCTTTAATAGCTTTGATCTATATGGGTTTTGGAATTTTAGTACTGTTTTTTAACGATATTTATTACCCCGATTTCGCATTTTATTTGAAATCGGTGACCCGCCCTGGCTCCGTATAAGCGTCATCTTTATCTTATCTGTTTGGTCCCCTAACGTTCTATAGTAAATTTTTATATCTCTAAGCGAGAAATGGCTTTTAGTATTCTCGAGATTACCATTATCATCATTATTCACACAATCCTACGGAAATCGACACATCGATCTTCTATTGCTACCAGGAAGTCACGAGATTTTTGAGATCGAATTAATAGCTTAAATTTGTTACCTCATGTCATTATATTTTCTCACATGATTCAATTTTTAGGAATAACTAGCTTGTACTCGCGTATAATTTGTATCCTTTATGTATTAGTGAACACTGACATTTATGGCGTACCCGGCATCTCATGAACAATTAGCCTCTTTCTTTTTACAAAAAAAAAAAAAATAAAATAAATTGGTTTATTAATTTTTAGTATTCATGTACAGCATATAGCCGTGATAGCCTATACATATCTTGTATACAAAAACAGTGAAAACCGATACAATTTTCATGCAGTGAACAAACCTCCACCAAACAATAATTTTTACACCGCCGTTGCATGAATATTCCTTTGTTTGACTGAAATTGTATGTCATTTCAGGGATTGCGTGTTTAATTCTCGTCAAACAAAGTAAAAGGGTAAGCGATTACACGTTACGGCGTTTGACAGACGCTTGTAAGTAAACAAAATATTTTTGCTACTTGTTTAAATAAATAAAAAGTAAAATAAATAGGGACTCTATTATGTATGTAATAGTATGTATGTACATGAAACTGTTACGGTTACCATTTTGTATTAGTCCTTAGAATATTTTTTAATTTTGTGACATCAAAATGCCTAGTTAACTGAACGCAGAAATATTTCTATGTGTTATTTAAGTACCTACCATTTGGTGTTGTATGATTTTATATGAGGCATTGATACAAATGAACAATGAAACTATTATTTTGCCAAAATAAAAATGTTTTGTTTACTTGCTTCTACTCCTTCCACCAAAAATTTACATTTCCGCAGGTAAGGGTATCAAACATTTCAAGACTTTACAACAAATGACTAAACAAGCGTCTGTTAAACGCCGTAACGTGTAATTGCTTAACCTTCCACTTTGTTTGACGAGAATTAAACAGGCAATTCCTGAAATGACGTAAAATGTCAGTTAAACAAAGAAATATTCATTTGTTTACCAGTGGCGGCTGGTGAAATTTCGAACGTGTATATCTCTGTTCCTACTTACAGGACCCGAACCAAACTTAAGGGTTTTAATAGTGAGCCCACTGGGAATGTTTTGGTAAAGAAAAAAATCATTTTGTAATTTGCGAAAAAAAGTTAAATTTTTGGTGTGCCCCTCCTAGGAAAAAAATGAAAACGTCTAGGTATTTTATTTATTCTTTTTTCTAAACAAATTTTACATCAGTCTGTCGACAGTTTTTAAATTTTGAGAGAAAAAAAGGTGTTAGTAGAAAGTTATAGTCATTTGAATTTTTTTAAGCCTAAAATAAAATTTAAGAAAAAATTCAAATGACTATAACTTTCTACTAACACCTTTTCTGCTCTCAAAATTTAAAAACTGTCGACAGAATGATGTAAAATTTGTTTAGAAAAATGAATAAATACAATACCTAGACGCTTTCATTTTTTTCCTAGGAGGGGCACACCAAAAATTTATCTTTTTTCCGCAAATTACAAAATGTTTTTTTTCTTTACCAAAACATTCCCAGTGGGCTCACTATTAAAACCCGTAAATTTGGTTCGGGTCCTGTAAGTAGGAACAGAGATATACAACTTTGAATTTTCACCAGCCGCCACTGTTGTTTACAACCTTTGACGGCAATACGACCACGGACTAGGCTTTACGCGAAATGACGCATTACGCCCAATGACTACGACATATATATTCTGTAAACTTTGCCTACATTGTCAATAAGTCCGGCTGATCTCAGGCTGCTTTAGTTCCGCTACTTGGTACGAAGCTGAGACAGGGTGCGACATTTGGTGACTTTACCTTACCATCAGTGTTGAATAAAGCCATACTCTTTGGTACGATATAATTTTTTACAGGCGTGGCAATCATTAGTTTAGAATTTTATAGTTCATTTACACATTTAAAAATGTTAATGAAAAAGGCATTATAACAACAGTGTACAATAGTCACTCTTTTCAAGTATGTAAATGCTCGTATAAAAAAATTACAATTTGTTAAATTGTAATTAAAACTGGCGCGTAGACAAGAATAGAATGAATGGTGATTTTTTAGCACTTCCTATTTAGTATACATATGTATATAGATCATAATCAGGAATTATGGATTCACAAGTTGTTGTTCATGAATAAGATTAATTTAACTAATCAACTGACATGTCTATGCTGCCGACAAAATTTTATTTTGCACATCGTGACAAGAACGCTTCAGAAAAAGTTTTCGAACGGATGTTCCATCATCAATAGTTATACAGGGTGATCCCTAAGTATTATCATTCTTGTAAGATAAAAGATACGAGTAATATCGGAGATATCTGTGGTCAGTGGTATTATTTATTTAAAAATTGTTGTCACATAACTAGTTTCCCCAGCCTAACATCTTTTTTATATCGATACAAACTGAAGAAAAGCTGTTCTTGCTGTGCGTCTGCAAGAAATATTATACAGGGTATCCGAAAAGTCTTAGTATGGAGTATGGGCAAATATTTATGCTACTAGTAAAGACAGAGACAGGAGTGTACTCTACACACAAATATAACTCCAGAAAACTCAAAAGTTGTAATCAGATTATAATTTTTTTTCCAATTACAAAGTTTTAAAAATATGGTAAAGATGCTTTATTTTCATTTTTTGTGTTTTTTCTGTCAGTGTATAAATGATAATCATGCCGTTGTAAAGGGTGTCTTTAAACATTTATTAAAAGAATTGTAATTAAAATAAAATATGTAACGTGTTTTTTCAAAACGTAATTTGAAAACAAATGAAAATCGGATTACAACTTTTGAGTTTTTGTTGACTTATATTTACGTGTAGAATACACACCTAAAATTCGGTGCGTTCCTCCTGACTCACCCTGTATATAGCCGGAAAAGGGCATGAAATAAATTTTATTAATTTGGTTAGGTATTTAAGAGCAATAAATAATTTATTTTGTTACCAAATAATTATTTTAGTTGCATGATTTTCTGAGGTAATTAAATTCATGTTTTTTTGAAATGTATTTTGAATTATACTAGGGAAAAAATAACAGGTATTTGGAGCAGGTATGAACTTGGAACTGAGACGTAACGTACCTGTTACCGGAAAAGACGAGTTTGTATCAACTCTAACCTGAATGATAAAATAAGAGAAGGTAGTTAGCAGACCTAAATCTGCAAATTGGGGGGGGGGGGGGGAGGTGGTTAATCTTGGTCAATCAAAATAAGTGACTAAGGGGGGAGGCGAAGGAAAATTACAAGTAGTTTTAATATTCTAGTATGTATGGTAGATTATTAAAATAAATTCTTTAAAGCTCATGAGTATTCCAAGATTTTTTTAAGGGTGAATGTAATTTCATGATTCTTTCCCGGTTTTCAAGAGTTTCTAGGAGTCTGACAACCCGAACCCTAATAGTCCAAGAGCTACTGTAGTACTGAGCTGTTAGTAACGGTTTTTGCACAAAGCTGGAAATTTGTATATTGCCGAATGAAGAGCAACCATAAGTAAAAGTCATGACCTGGCAAGTCTCCCTCGGTCGCGTCATCAACCCTTATATTTTTGAAAATGTAAAGAAAACTAAGTTAAGTTACAAACTTCAAATTTGAATATGTTTGAATTTAGACATAACACAATACACAAGAAAAATTACCAGGCGATTCTGAAGGTCACACGCACCTGCCAGGTGATTCTATGTGCCCTGTCCTACAAGGTTCCAATTTACAGGCTCTTTATTACTATATATTTTTATCATAAAAAAATTTCAACTGAAAATTATTTCCAATATTATACAGGGTGTCCGAAAAGTCTTAGTATGGGCAAATGTCTCTGCTGTTAGTAAAGATAGACACTAAATTTTATGTGTATCTTATTGGTTACTAAATCTACGTTCTTATATTATTTAACTTTTCCAAACCCCTTGAGGGGTGACGCTTGGGAGTTGAGGTTAAAAAATTTAAATTTATCCCTATGCCATGTGGTAACTCATTTTAAAAGTCTTCAAAAAAAAAAAGATTTTATCATAAACCCGAAGTCCGTATCTTAATTCGTTTTTAAATGACAAGCCTATAAAAATTAAAAATCATGAAAAAAAAAAATAACTACCTTTATTTCTCTTATTGCTTTAAAAGTTGTTCAAAATGACCACCATGAATTTATTGGCAGTAATAAAGGCGATTTTGGAGCTCACCACACATTTTCGAGAATGACAGGTGTTATCTCTTGGCAGAGTTCCAAAATCGAGTTCATTTCTGCCAAGACGTTCATGGTGGTCATTTTGAACAACTTTTAAAGTAATAAGAACGGTAAAGGTACTTAAATTTTTAATTGTTTCCCGATCTTTCATTTTTATAGGCTTGCCATTTACAAACGAATTAAGATACGGACCTCGGGTTTATGGTAAAATGTTCCTTTTTTGAAGACCTTCAAAATGAGGTACCATATGGCATACATTGAAAAAGTTAAATTACATAAAAAGTAGATTGAGTAACTAATAAGATACACCTAAAATTGGGTGTCTCTATCTTTACTAATTGCAAAGATATTTGCTCATACTTAGACTTATCGGACACCCTGTATAACATTGGAAATAATTTTTAGTTGAAAAAAGTTTTTTTTATGATTTTAGTTAATTCGAAATCTTATTCCATTTCTTACAACCATCCTATACCTAGTATCTCCAATCTTCTCGCTCTCGCATTTAATAAAGAGCCTGTGTAAAAATTCGAAACTTATAGGAAAATGTTTATTTTATGCCCTGCACAGAGCACATTTAGAATCACCTGGCAGGTGCGTGTGACCTTCAGAACCGCCTGTCAATTTTTTTTCCTATTTTGTTGTCTAAATTCAAACCTATTAAAATTTGAAGTTTGCAACTAAACTTTAATGTTCTATTTTTTGCATTTTCAAAAATATATGGGTTGATGATGCGACCGGGTAATGATTGCCAGGTAATGATTTTTACTTACCTATGGTTGCTATTTATTCGGCAATATACAAATTTACAGCTTTCTGCAAATACCGTTACTAACAGGGTTCAGTAGCTCTCTGGTTATAATTGTGCATAATTATAGAAAAGTTAAGGAAAATATTTCCAGGTTTTTGAAATTCTTCCAGAAAGAGGGGTAGCCATGGCGGGGCTGGGTGGCATAAAGTTTCTGCGGACCTAGTCTAATGCTAATGCCACTTATTGAAGATACGAAATTCACGTAGAGGCGAAACAACTCTCATGAAAAAAAAAACGAACAAGAAAAGACAAAGTTTGATATTGACCAATTTTTTAAAACTTATGACCGATTTTGTTAAAAGTTCTGGATAACAAAGCTGTATTTAGGAGAAATATCATGGGTTTTTCGATTTTTAAATAAATTGATTGCTACCACAGAAACTCCTAAGTTTTTATATAAAGGTGTCCGGTTAGTAATGGACCATAGAGCAACTGGAGCTAGAGATCAAAATAGGGATGTTAAACCAAATACCTGTGCCTTAGTAAAACGTTGGTTAATAAAATATAAAATGTTGAATGCCAATTTTTTTAGAAATTTAATAGTAACTTGGAAACAATCAAATGAATTTGATTCAAAATGCGCAAAATTATGTCTGTGATGTTGAGATGAGAAATAAAAGCATTTCTAGGATTGAACAGATAGCGTTGGTTGCACCCGTTAGATTCGATAAATTCTTGCAATTTCTTTTTACTTAGGTCAAAAATTACAACACAGACACTAATTTTGAGCAAAAAAGTCATTATTCATTTATGTCGCCAAAGTCTAAAGTATACATTTTGTTATAATAAAATATCTTGTATATCTTGGAAATGAAGCCCTTTGAGGCATTATTCATATAAACTTATTTTCCTAAAATTAACTAAGGAATCAATCTGTAAACCAATGTACTTAATTAACACCTCAAATTACACTTCACTTCACATCAAATTTCGCATTTTAAAATTCGTTTTTCTCGTAAACTGTGCACTGTAGGGACATAAACCAATGATACCGCTTTTGTTGAAATGTCTGTCGGTTTTTATTTTTGTTCCATGTGTTTATAAACTTTCTAGGTAAAAATTTTCTGCAGAGATTTTCCAACCTGTCCGGTGGCACTAGCGTTTTTTGGGAAAAAGTCTAAACATATTTATAGATCCCTATTTTCCATCTTTAAAAACATACTTTTGTCAATTTTGAATTTAATACGTTGAGTTGTAAAATTTTACTAAGGATTATTTAGCTCCACCCTTGTTATTTTGGTCTTCAGTGTCTTTATGGCTCATTTCATTAGGTACGTGTATGTATTAGTCAAACGTCAAACATTGTCGGTTTTACGCTTATATTTACACCCATTGTAAAGCACTTGATTAGTATTAAGTCCCATTCATGCTCGACAATGTCCTTTTCGATTCATCTCAGTACCTGCCTTCTTAGAGCGGATAAAAAAAACTGTCAAGTTTTATACTTTTTGTAAAATGTCAGACTTTCTTCACAAAATTAAATTCATTCTGAGTGGCAGCTACCGAAATGTAATATGAAAAAGAATAATGTTGACGATAGGATTTGATAATAAATCATATTAAAAATCATTTAGTTCATATTAAATCGCTCTACAGCAGATTTAGAAGTTAACGAAAAAAAGCAGGTCAAATATACATTTGTATCCTCTTGAATAATATCTTAAAAATTGATTTTTAAAGAATCAAAAAGCACATGCTATTCTCGATAAATGCAGCCATATCATTTATCGAAGTTTTCGTTGGTTCGTATTGGTCCGGGACCGGCAGCGTCGCCGGCCACGCGCGCTCTGAAAGTGATATTATTGGTGGGCCGTCGACAAATTTTGTCTCTGTTTAACTTTATAAAGCGCGTATGTTTATTTCTCTCTTAGTTTTAATGCATTTATATAGTCCATATAAACCTATGAGGTCCATTTAAAGTACGACCGAGCCCGGAGCAAGCTTGGATATCTTTCGAGGCTGGCTTGGCTTGATTCTTTCCTAAGGAGTTTTCGCATGAAACGTACACTTTTTGAAAGAAAAGTTTGGCTTTAAAAAATAAATTATTAGGTGTATCATTGATTTATTGAAAATAAATTTAGGTAGGCTATTCACCAAATGACCTTATGGACGAGCCACGCCTGATAATAATATATAAATATTTTGTAGTCTGTTGCATTAAACCTGTAAAGGCTAAAATCCAAAATTTAATCTTTTTCATCTTTCTGCTCCTAATTTTTGACAGGCAGGTTACTTATTATTTTAAATAACACGACTGACGTGTCTGTCAAAAAATTCCGAGCAAAAACATGAAAAAGCTAAAATTTTTAAACTTAGCTAATGAAACTCTGTTAGAGGGAAATTTTTCTATTCAATAAAATTTTCTAAATAAAATTCTTTACAGTTCTTACAGCATTTGTCGATTTAAAATATTTCAAATTCTCCGAATATAACTGTGACTGACTTAGGAGCACTTGTTAATTAACCCGATGACTTTTAAATAAAGAGAGGTGTTTTAATTACCTATTAATATTCCTAGTGCGCTTTTAACAAATTGACCGCATGTGGGAGAAGACACAAATCACATCGAAACTTATTAGAAACCAGTCATTTTGTATTTATTTTAAACCATGGCAGAAATTAATGATCTTTTTAATATTGAAACACGTGAGGAATTCTGTGCCTTATAGGTTGCTGCGTGGCTCAAGAGACTAACATTTAAATATTTTTTAAATATCTTTGAAGTTATTTTGACTAGGCAGGCGACATTATGCCTTGAAGTATTAATATATTATTATTTGTGTAATAAATATGTTTGCTATATTGTAGGTGTCTGAAGTCACATTATAACTAATGCTGGACAATTCCGGGCACGATCAGTGGCGTTACCGTTTCTTTACAGTTTTGCAGGGATAAAAACGTTATGTGTAGACTTACATTATTAATAATTCTTCTATTTATAATGATTTTTGGTTTGCAGTGAATTTTATATTTTGACAATGAGCGTTCTGTATCTAGTGACGTAATATTCCTTTACGCTATTCTCAAACTTTAACTGAACATTAGTTGCACCTTCATCAGGTAGGCACTCAGAGAAAAACACTATATTTTATTTAATTTTACCAATGACACACTCTATTCCGTATGCACAATACAAATTCGGTTTCTTTTAATGATTAGTTTATCATTGTTAAGCTATAGGTTATAAAATTGCTTTAGATATAAGGCTCCATTGGTTTTTAATAGATCGTTTAAATGTACCAGTTATTCGATGCAACTAATTCCCTATTCTAAATTGAAGAAAAAAGATATTAAAAGTTTATTTGTAAGAAGATGCACCTAATTTTATGAAATTACCTATTATTAATATTTCAATTACAACAGTAATTAATTTAACGTAACTTCTAATAGAAAAAAATTCTTGTTTAAATTCCTATGTAAGAGAACGACATTTTATTAACACCAGCTTTTGATGCGAACACGGTAAACTTCCTTCGGATTTATTTCACTCGAACTATAGGATTATCTCTGCAAAACTGTCTACTTGTGGCTTGTATGGCTACAGGATGCAAGATGGAACAAATTTGACGATTACCAAATCATTCGAATCTCCTAAATTTACAGCTACATTTACTGAAAAACATGCCTAAAATACAACTACAACAATAAATTTGCGAGCATATTTGATGTTAATAAGTTTTTATCGGCTGAGTAAACAATCGTATAAGCCAAGAGAGATCTACAAATAAAAAACATACTTATTACTGGAAAGATTATTTGTTTTACTTACCATAAAACACTGCAATGAGTTGTTCCAGTCCCCAATCCTGCATATGATCTATTATTAATTTATTGAAGATATACTTAGTTGTGCAAACCAACACACAGAATGATAACGCAATGAACAAACAAGCTGCAAACTCAAATGACGATTCAACAAACAAATACCAACAGTATAATTTTAACCCCCCCACCAAAGGGTGTCCGCGAGCAATAGAAGTAATATTTCAGCCAACAATAGAACCCATTGAATTAATAATTTTTTATATAATTTCCCTAATACCTTATATTTTATCAGAGTCTGTATTTTCATTGAAACGATATGAGGATTATTCACTTAATTTTTAGATTTTATATTATATATAATATGTATATATATATATATATATATATATATATATATATATATATATATATATATAATTTATTTGAAATAAAAGACAAACTATGTCTGATTTCCACATTTTCCATATTTATAAATGTGGAAATCAGACATAGTTTGTCTTTTATTTCAAATAAATTTTGTAATGAATTTCCATCAAGTAGAAGCCAGCACCATTCAAAGTTCAATATATATATATATATATATATATATATATATATATATATATATATATATATATATATTATATATAAGGTTCCATTGGTTTTTAATAGATCGTTTAAATGTAACAGTTATCTGATGCAACTAATTCCCTATTCTAAATTCAATAAAAAAGATATTAAAAGTTTATTTGTAAGAAGATGAACCTCATTTTATGAAATTACCTATTATTAATGTTTCGATTACAACAGTAATTAATTTAATGTAACTTCTAATAGAAAAAAATTCTTGTTGAAATTCATATATAAGAGAACGACATTTTATTAACACCAGCTTTTGATGCGAACACGGTAAACTTCCTTCGGATTTATTTCACTCGAACTATAGGATTATCTCCTTTGCAAAACGGTCTACTTGTGGCTTGTATGGCTACAGGATGCAAGATGGAACAAATTTGACGATTACGACAGCATTCGAATCTCCTAAATTCACAGCTACATTTGGTGAAAAACTTGATTAAAAAACAACTACAACAATAAATTTGCGAGCATTTTGATGTTAATAACTTTTTATCGGCTGAGTAGGCAATCTTATAAGCCAAGAGAGATTTACAAATAAAAACCACACTTATTACAGGAAAGATTATTTGTTTTACTTACCATAAAAGATTGGAATGAGTTGTTCCAGGCCCCAATCCTGCATATGATCTATATTGAAGATATACTTAGTTGTGCAAACCAACACACAGAATGATAACGCAATGAACAAACAAGCTGTAAGCTCAAACGACGATTCAACAAACAAATATCAACAGTATAATTTTAACCCCTCCAAAGGGTGTCCGCAAGCAATAGAAGTAATATTTCAGTCAACAATAGAACCCAGTGAATTAATATATTTTTTTTATAATTTCTCTAATACCTTATATTTCACAAGAGTGTGTATTTTTATTGAAACGATATGATGATTATTCACTTAATTTTTAGATTTTATACTTTATATTTCTTGTTCGTTTATTAAAATATATTTTAATTTGAATTACACCGCCCGCAAATAGCTATTTTTTACCCAATTATATTTAAGCATTATCGTCAAATATTTTAATTGTTTAGTTCTAACAATTCTATATTCTAAGGCTCTAAGGAATAGTAGTAACTTATTGGTTTTCAATAGTATTTTGGCCAAAAAATGAATAAAATGATTATACAGTTTTCAATGAAGTAAGAATACTTTTGAACTCTAATAATAAGTCTGTATTTAGATAACTATTTTTTTTTTAATATTTCAATAATGTTTTGTTGAGACAATATTACCTTTAATATAACTAGAGTGACAGTGGTCAAGAATAATACTATTATTGAAAATAGCATAGCATTTAGCAAAGCATCTAAAACACAAAGCTTAAATCGGCTTTAAATTTAAGACCTAGTTGAAAAGTTATGTATTGACTACTTTTGGTTGTGAAATTGTTTGTGCTATTCTATTATTTTTTTGATTTACTTGTTTGCAATTTTATATTTCTTGTATTGGATGAATTTGCAAAAGAAAATGCAGAAATTAATTTATACCTAATATAAACCCTGTTCAGAGGAAATCCCAATCCTAGACTCACCAGGCAACTGCTAAATCTGAGCAGGATCCAGTTGAGGACAATCGTAGGGGTACTAACAGGACACATGGCTGTAAAGGACCACCTCAGCAAAATGAAACTGTACCAGGGAGACCTTAGCTGCAGACTATGCGGTAGGGACAGGGGAACAGTTCAGCACATAATTTATAATTGCGAGTCATTAGATCGCAAGCGCCACCAACTATTCGGGCAACCAAAGTTAGAACCGGAGGAATTGATCACCCACTCCCTTGTGGACCTGTACAGGCTTGTGCAGGAAACTGGGATAACAGAGCGGGTGTAACAAATATTATTGGGTAGGCACAATAGGCCTCTAGTGGCCGCAGTGCTTCCGGTCTTGGACGGAGCCCAAGGGAGGAAAAAAAAACCCTGTTCAGGGTACTGGTTTAAATTAAGATCCTCTAGTTGATCAGTTATGTCATTGACAGGTGATTGTTCTGTCATTGTTAAGAGCCTACATCAGTGGACCGCGTGCTCCGATTCGGGATTTCGCCACTGAAGAGCGTAAATCAATGTTAATGAGCAATCTGGCAACATGGCCATTCGGAGACGCGACGCGACCTCGCCGTCGTGAGTTGTATTAGGACAGGACTTGATTTCTTGAAGAATAATTGATTATTTTTGAGCAAGTTTATATTATGTATTTAGGATTTCAAATTATTTCACTTTTCACTGTAAATAATCGCAAACTATTAAATGTTGGACATAGGACATTCTTTGATAATAATTATTGATCTTGATTTCTTTTTATTCATTATATGTCTTATTTGTTTATTTAATCTTTTTGTCTATCATATGGGAATCGTTAAAAATTAAAGACAAATTTTCAAGAATTCGTTATTTATTTGGAAAAAATAAAAGTTGTAAAAAAATAGATATAGACAGAAATACATAAACAGATAGGTAGGTAGACTGGCAGCCATTTTTCTTTCTTTTTTGTACGTATCTATAAGGAAAAGTGCATTAATAAATGTGTAATATTATAAAATAATACTACCTAATGACATAACAGGAAACAAATTTATGGCATAATATAAGATACTTTTCCTTCACATATGTTATCTCCAATGGGTAGGGTTTTTGGCAAAAGCGGATCAACCAGTTCAGGAAACAAAATTGTCATAAAAAATCTTAATTTCGGCAACATTTTATTTTGCCAAAAGGATTCATCACGTTTTATCTAAAAAAAGAATATTCTAGAAAAAGAATATTCTCCAGTTTTTAACAGAAACTCTAATAATTAATTTAGAAAAAGAATATGAAACTTTTGTTTTTGTATTTACAATAATTTTTAAAAATAATTCTTGTACGTGGATCTCAAAATTCTAGATAGGAAACATAAATAAATTTTTAAAATGCCATTATGCCACGATTTATTAAAATTAAAAAGCAAAAGCTGAAATGAGATGAAATTAATTTTTAAAATTGCACAGATATCATGCAAAAGCGTTAAAAAATAGATAAAAACTGCATTTATTTGTACTTATTTATTTCTTTCCGACTAAAAAAGTTCTATTACCGATACTAAAATGCAGTCCCCCTTTTAGAGTATTTTGCACTTTTTATTCTTAGCGTTAAAAATGTTATTTTTTGGCTTATTAACGAGTTTTCAAGACCTTCCGGTAGTTCACACTAAAAAAAAAACACTATTTTTACCTGTTCGCCTGCATAGCAATGTTGTTAGCACTGCTAGAACTATTCTGTTTAGACTTCTGAGTATTTGATCCTATTTTTTTCCTGAAAATTGTTGCTTTTATTTTACTTATAAAAACATGTTGGCAATGATGTTAGTTATAATTTTCATATTTCATAACTACAGTGAACTTCGGATATAACGAATCATCGAGGAATTTAAGGGGATTCTTAAATAATTCGTTATAGCCGGGAGGTCGTAATATCGGTGATACAGTATTTATTAGCATCAACAGTATACTTATCATGTGAAACCATATTACTATGTTAAAAATTTCAAATTTGAATGGAAAAATTTCGATTTTAATGTGAAATACCCACCAGGGATACTACTATAGCTAAAATACCAAATAATCAAATTATATCTCCTACAGTGTGAAACTATACCTAGGTATCGCTATTGCAGAATTGTTTGCAACTTGTCAAAATAAAGAAATTTATTAGGTGTAATAAATATTTGGAGAATTATTATTTGTACTTTCCTGTAGAAATAAAAATTTCTTATATAATAGTAAATTTGTAGGTTACTTATAACGCTATTGTGTAACAAAAATACCCTGATTTAAAGGTTTTGGTGTTTAGAAATAATTTTGAATTCAACCTAACCTCGGTGAGTCGATTTTAGTAATTTGTACTCATCTGCTTTCTCATTGAAACATATATTAAAATAAAGATAATTTTATTGCGAACACCCTTGCGAAAAATCGGTCATGAATCACGGTTGCCAGGTTTTGAAATTTAAAAATTGGAGCAAGCGATGCGAGACAGGGAAGCATTGCGCGTACTATTCGGTGCGATAGAGGAGGACACAGCATAGCAGCTGTGTGTGACGCGACTTTCGGATGAAGGAGAGTGCGCACTGCGCATGCATGTATTTCTATTGTTTTATAATAAACTTTTTTTACATGACACTAATGTGTTCATCATTTGACATACATTTTACATACCCTAATTTTGTTCATATTAAAAATACAAATTTCATTTTTGGGTTGAAGCTTTAGTTGACAAAATCACATTTTTTGCCATAAAAAAACAATTGAATATTGATTGTGGTTTCTCCGGAGGTGAGTTTAAGTTTTTTATTTTAAATGGCAACCTACCAATTTTTTTATACCATTAAATACCTTTTTAAATTCCATTTTCGGTAATATATCATAAGTGGTAGTTTGCTCTCAAAATGGCGACACTGGAGTCATTTTTCCGTTTGAGTAGATCGCCATTTTGAAGTTCCTGGTTGTTATTTTCATAAAATAACTCTGTGGTTTAGTGAAGAAGATTGTTTAACTTTTATTTTTTAAAATGATTTTGTAAAACTCTTTTAAAATATTTAATTTGTGTATGCAAATTTATGTTTTCTTAATATGGACCATTTTTAAAGCAAATTTGCACCAATACATTAAATAGAAAGTACCAAAAGTAAAATAGCCGTCGCGTAGTACATGTTACTTATTATATTACCTAAA
The DNA here is from genome assembly GCA_963971165.1 of Philopedon plagiatum. Taxonomy (NCBI): domain Eukaryota; kingdom Metazoa; phylum Arthropoda; class Insecta; order Coleoptera; family Curculionidae; genus Philopedon; species Philopedon plagiatum. The sequence continues at coordinate 94,205,625 of OZ020192.1, read as the reverse complement.
ATTATCAAAAACACATTTTAACGGTTTTTTTCTAAAAAAAAAGTCAAATAAACAAGACAAAGTACGTTAAAAAGAACATTTATTTAAGATAAAATCGGCTATGCATTTACCTAAGTTGGCGTTAAAAAACAGCCCACTTAGGTAAATTCATAAATCTGATTTTATGTGTAATAAATAATGTTATTCTTAACGTACTTTGTCTTATTTGACATTTTTTGGAAGAAAACCGGTAAAATGTGTCTTTTTGATAATAATTATCAAAAAGACACATTTTACCGGTTTTCTTCCAAAAAATATCAAATAAGACAAAGTACGTTAAGATTAACATTATAATTTATTACACATAAAATCAGATTTATGCATTTACCTAAGTGGGCTGTTTTTTAACGCCAACTTAGGTAAATGCATAGCCGATTTTATGTTAAATAAATGTTCTTTTTAACGTACTTTGTCTTGTTTATTTGACTTTCTTTTTAGAAAAAACCGTTAAAATGTGTTTTTGATAATTTTAGGTAATTAGTAACATGTACTACGCGACGGCTATTTTACTTTTGGTCCTTTCTATTTAATATTTTGGTGAAAATTTGCTTTAAAAATGGACAATATTAGTAAAACATAAATTTGCAGATACCAATTATTTAAAAAGAGTTTTACGAAATGATGTTAAAAAATAAAAGTTAAACAGTCTTCCTCACGAAACTACAGAGTTATTTAATGAAACAACCAGGGACTTCAAAATGGCGACCTACTCAAACTGAGAAAAATGCCTCCAGTGTCGCCATTTTGAGAGCAAACTACCACTTATGATACCTATGTCACCGAAAAGGGAATTTAAAGAGCTATCTAATGGTATAAAAAAATTGGTAGGTTGCCATTGAAAATAAAAACTTAAACTCACCTCCGGAGAAACCACAATCAATATTCAATTGTTTTTTTTATGGCAAAAAATGTGTTTTTGTCAACTAAAGCTTCAACCCAAAAATGAAATTTGGATTTTTAATATGAACGAAATTAGGGTATGTAAAATGTATGTAAAATGATGAACACATTAGTGTCATGTAAAAAAAGTTTCTCTTTCATCCGAACGTCGCGTCACGCGCAGCTGCTATGCTGTGTCCTCCTCTATCGCACCGAATAGTACGCGCAATGCTTCTCTGTCGCGCATCGCTTGCTCCAATTTTTAAATTTCAAAGCCTGGCAACCGTGATTCATGACCGATTTTTCGCAGGCAACCTTATACCACCGTGTTCGCAATAAAATTATCTTTATTTTAATATAGTTTCAAAGAGAAAGCAGATGAGTACAAATTACTAAAATCGACTCACCTGTTTATAAGTACCTGGCAACCCGGTATAGGGACCGAAAAAAAGTAGGCAACCTAACTTTTGCATGTTCCTTATGCTTTATACTTTCGATTAGTGTATTAAGTTCGTTTGGTAAGCAAGTGAGTGAAATATTAAACAAAAAATGAGTTACAGTATTTTTAATTAAGGATAGCCATGACCATATTTCATTAGGCAACCCATTCGCGATATATTTGTTAACATATTATGTTTGATGAAAAATACTTTTTTCCTGTAAGCAGATCGGTGAAGGACGAGCTTACTTCGGATCTTAGACTATTACGTGTTTATATCGGTTAATTTCATATAAATCATATATACCTACCATAACCAGTAGAACTACTTACACACTACTTACCGTTTTTTCATAGAAAGTCGTCTATTTTTGCGACTTGTGGATGAACATAATCGTTTTCTGACACATAAATTTTCGTTCTTTCTAGTCCGCCCCATGATAGCTATTTAAATACACCGAAAATCCAAATCACAATCACACGCTAATCTTAATAATAAGACTGCTCCCGGTGTCGTACGATGCTTGCTGTGTTGCCAAAATGTGTTAACTGCCGAAAAGGCTACGCGATTTTCTCCAAAATTCATTAATTACGGAATTCCAAAGTTTTACAGAAAACTAAAGGTTTAATCAAAAATTCGATCTCCGCATAAATTATAGAGAAAATCGTGAACAATGAGGGAAAGTCTTTTAAAAAAATAAATATTACAAAATAACAAAAATTTTAAAAATAATTTTTTGATTTTTCTTTTTAAATGACTTTCCCTCATTTTGCTATAAAATTATAATATATTTCCAAAATTTCGTATCATTTCGTTGGTTAGTTTTGGTGCAATTCTTTGAAACAAATTAGTATGTTTCAGCTGGTGATGAATGCTCTTAATAAGTCGTCATTAAAAACTTAAGAATTATTCTGATATTTCAGCAATTTGCTTGGTTTCCAAATGATTTTCATCTTGGAACGGGTTGCTAGAATAAATTTAGTTCTATTTTTGTCGAAAATAGGTAGGTAGTAAAATTACCCTTTTCTTCATAAATTTGCGAAAAACTCATAAACAAATTCATAGTATAAAACTTAGTTGTCTTATTACTCTTATTCTTACACTGGCCAGTTTAAAACGTCTGGTTGTCAAATAAGACCGGACTAGCGTTGGATATTCTGACCGTTTATTGTCTTATTTTTACAGTTGTCAATTTAAACCCGTAAATATCAAATTATATCAAAAATGATTTGTGTGTATGAAATGAATATATGTAGCGATTTTGTTTATGACGAACACTTACAAATCTTTTACCGTTATACTGCAATATATCTTTGTACCATCTTACTTTAAACGGGTAACTGAAAAATAATCTTTCTAACGCAATTAGCAAATTGTAGGTCATCTAGTCGATCAAACCGTTCATTGAGCAAGCTGAGCTTTAAGAAATTCGCTGTTAAACAATGCGCTGTCGCCCGAGTTAGCCGCTGCTGACCTGACTCGCTTTTGTCCAGCTTTACTTATTACAATATTAAAAACGTACAAAGAATATTTGAAAATAAATCAAAACAATAAAAGGGATATGATTTACTTGCTTCAGTTATATGCGAAACTCTAAGCAAAATTCATTTTTCAATAATAATAAAAACATCGTAATTCAAACCTCAAGATATTACTGCAATATACTTTTAAAAAATTTAAATGACGTTTATGTATTAAGCACATGCTAGCTTTACTGAATACCACACTCTATCAAATAGTAAAATTTCGTTGCGAGTTTAAAACCAACTGATCGATATCAATGCACTTCTCATAATTAGCTTTGTTCGGATTCCTCTCATCTGCGGTTCAGGACTGTACTGATCATGCGCATTATTCTATTGGCGACTCAAATTAAGAACGTGGCGTCCTCTTTAGCCGATTTGTTCTTGTCTTTGTCGTCACTATCATGTTATTTGGCACCTTTGTCACTTTTGTCGTCAAGTTCTCCGTTAAAAATCAGCTGATTGCAACTGGCTTCCTTCACTTGAGTCGCCAATTCCTCTTCGTGTTTGTTGGAACTTCTTTGGAATTAATTCCGAATTAGTTAATTGGTGTTTTAGTTTTTTGAGGCATAAATTTAATCTCGAATTGGTCCTAAACTGTCCAAATCGGTCCTTCCTGTAGGGAAGGACTCGGTTCAGAACAAATTTTTAATTAATTTATAAAAATAACCTTTACAGATTTAACACAATTTTTATTAAATTATTCAGCAAGTTAGTTCCTCTTCAAGCGATGTAAAGGGAGTTTTTCGTTCCGCGAAACTAGTTCTAAAAAAGTTCAGGACTTGCGTCAAACGTGTATCATGGTGTGCCTGTGTAGTCCTAGAATAATTTTGGAACAATCGAATTTTCAGAACTCGAACAAACCCATTATCGTTATTTGGATAGAAGTTCCAAACAGTCGAAATATTTAAATAAGATAATATCAAACTAAACGTTGGTTTGATAGTGGCTATGCCATGTGTCACTCAAAAAATTAAAGGTAATTTAAATACCAAAAAGTAGGCTAAATAAAACAAGTGACAGTTAATGTAGCTACTGATATAAATAAACAAATTCAACGTGAAATAAACAGATTTTCTACAATTCTGGAAGACAACGTAATTTTCTTTTTCTACGAATGTCAATAAAGACCTTTATTGTATGTTCAATAGTAATTTCGGAACATAGCGCATGGTTTTTTATACATTTTCATTGTGCTTCAATCACCATGGTGATTCAACTACAAAATTCCCAATGTGCACGGGTATATTTTTACAAAGGTGGCGTTGACCGGCGCCGCGTCAACACGCCATAGTAATCGCATAGCAAAGCAGACAATGCAAATAAAAAGTAAATGACAATTATTATTTTGTCATCTTAAAAAGAAAAATATTACTAATCCCGTTTTATGTAACAGTAACATTCGTAGAAAATGTGTAGTGTAAAACTCGCATGGAATGACTATTTTCTACTCGGATGATTTGCAGCACTCCCCTGCGGCTCGTGCTGCAAACGTCATACTCGTAGGAAATGCATGTCATTCCATGCTCGTTGCACAATATACTATTTTAGTGTTCTGTGAAACGGAATACTTATGGAATCACACCGCCCCGCCCGTGTGTCTGTCACAGGCGATTTTCTCTGAAACTATTCGACGTAAAAATTTGAAATTTAGCACACAGATAGAGTGTGCAGGCTCAATTATAGACGTCAAGTATAAAAAGTTGAATTTTGATTCTGGGGTTTAATATAATATCAGGGGGTAAATTGGAAAATGGAAAAAAATTCAAAGGCATCGTGTCAAATGAAAGTTTACTGAAGCACTTATTCAACAATGTAATATATATATATATATATATATATATATATATATATATATATATATATATATATATATATATATATATATATATATATGATCCGGTATTTTTTTATTCCCTTTTTTTTTCAACTTTCTCCTACCCAAAGATTCATTAAAATGATTAATTAAATAATAACATGGAATTCGATCAAGTTGATGGAAAATTAAAATTGTGTATTAGATATGTTACACATAAGGATGTAAACAGGACATTGACGACATTAACCGGACATTGACGTCAGTGTCCAATTTTTCTGGTTGTTGTATTGATATACTAGTAAAGCTGCACGATTGTTGACGAACTCCCGGTTTCTTTTCAGAACCGGGTTCTAAAGACAAATGTAAAAAGTATCGGAGTCATACACGTTAACACAACCTGTAAATAGTTTTTTAGAGAAATGATTATTTAACACTGAACTGTATATAAAAATAACTGTCCTTTACAACTGCTCAGCAAACCTGTCGATTATTCCGTTATTATTTATAAATATCTACATTGAAAAACAGCAAATGCTAAAAAGTCCGTTTACCAGTATGATGAATTCCGATGGGAACGTCTTACAACTTCTGACCGCGTATATTTGTTTTATTGATTTTAGCTATTCTGTACTAACATACCCACTTCATTAGCACCTTGTTCCAAATTTTTAAATGCTATTAAATGTTGTTTACTTTTTGTATGTCATGTAATTGTGATGGGGTTTTAAGCTAAATAATACATTTTCCCACGCAGTCACAGCGTAAAAATCGCTGATTTTGCTGAGAATGAGTGCACTTTCTGCGTACCGATATGTTAATGAATTAAAAAGAATGCTAAATGTTTTTAATGATTCCTGTTAGGAAACATGTGCAAAAACAACAAGTTTTTTATTTTACAGTTAGAAAAAAGTGCTTTACAAATTTCACATTAATTGCTTAATTTGAAGCCGCGTTACTCGGCTATGTGGACTGAATGTTAAAACTTTTATTTGTAATAAAAAGTTCCTTTTTCTGCTGTAAAAGTACAGTTATATTTATGATATGTATTTTATTCATTATAACAGGGCTTTAAAGAGAATTTACACTATACTGTGTATTCATCTAACGTACAAAACTATGCATTAGGGCCAGTGGTGTAACGCAAAATCGTAAGCCCCCCCCCCCCTTCCGCAAAATCAAGCTCAGGCCCAGAGGTGTAGCTCCCCCACAAGTCGTGTAACAAACCTGAGCAAACCCAAACGTAGTGTTGTCGTCCCTCCCTTGTGCTTGGGGCTAGGGGTTGGAGCGCTCTACTCTTTTGAGGCCAAGGTGCTGGAAAACATTACTGCACGACCCTGTGAATACTCGTTACTACGTTTAAGGGCCGTTAAATGTAAAATAGTAGAATGAATTCCATAAATTCACATCGCTGAGTGAAAATTCCTGATAAAATTTAAAAAATAAAAAAAGGCATTTCCTGTAATACATACCAACATTTCTTTTATTCGATTTTGATGTAAACCAAGAAGTAAAAGATACGAAAAAAGGTCATTGTTTATAAAAGTTTTTGTTTGTTGCTTTAAATATTAAAGGAATTCTTATTCAAGATTTTCATGTAAAAATTCGAAATTTCGAAATTACGCTATTAAAATCACAATATATTGTCAACTTTTTTATTTAATTGCACCTTTGATAACTGCTACGTATTTTTCAAAATACTTAATAAAGATGTCTTTAGAGCAAAGAATATTTTATAATCCAAAATTACAGAAATGGCGAGAGTTGTTATCGCTACGTTACTGAGAAGTTCCAGATGTACGATTATGCAGAAGTTCAGTAGGTACATAAGTTAGTAATCAAATTTTAAAAATCTGGATCCGTTAGTGATTTCAAGCGGACCAAGAAAAGATATGACGAAAGCGATGCTTCTACAGTATTAATTTTGCAATCTGTTGATCAAAAACCTATTATGTCTTATATTAAGAAAACGAGCACGAAGTTTACAATAATAATTGTGTAAATAAAGCCATGCTCTAAATGTGTTTAAGGAATATAAAATTCGTCCTTTTAAACAAATTTTTATCCAAACTTCGGAACATGGGGAGAGTTAGGAAGTCACCAAATCTCAAAAAAATTGATATTTCGAATCGATCTTAGATCGTAATCATGGAGATCGATTCACTATTTAGATCGCCTTAACAGATCGACCTTTTAAAAAATCGATCTTTGGAAAAATTTGGGCGTAAGAGAGGGGAGCCGGGAGAGTAAACAGTGTCCATTCCAAACAAAAGCTATTTAAAACTATTAAAGTATAAGTTGTACAGTTGTGGTTCAAAAAAAGAAAAATATTCAAATTATATATTTTTTTATGCTTATTTTTAAGTTACAGAAGGGTATGGAGGAGGAAATATTTGATTTAAAATGCTATCATGAAAAACATACTAATTTATTGAAAACTAATAGAAGAGAAAACATTTGAACGAAAAAATGACAAGTAAACGAAAAAATGACAACCGTAAAATAACAAACCGTCCATAGATACCGATCGACATTACCGGCATCGCTGTTTTGTACGATTTCAGATTTGAGTTTTTTTCTAGAAAATGTTAGATGGCACAGTTTAACTATTTCCTTACTCCTTTCCTAATTCTTACTAGGATTCTTTTGATCGTGGCGCAGCGACCCTGTCGTTTGCAAAGAAGTACATATCAATATTAATTTCCAATTATTATTAATTAAGTCTTAAAGTTCACAGACATGAAAATACCAGAAGAATCGATTCTGTGTAAAATCGCCAATCTCCTTGCAGGATTGAAGGGTAAAAGATCGATTCTTAAAAATCGATTTTCATTTGAAAAAAATCGATCTTTCCCAAAAATCGATTTAGATCGTGAATCCCTAGGGAGAGTTACCAGGCCCATAGCCAGAATTTCGTTTTGGGGGAGCTCACAGGAAAAAACTAAACACTATGCGCATGTTACATTTTAGGATATTTTACATATAGTTTAATTTCGCTTTCATTCGGGAGGGGGGGCACTGCCCTTCCCTCTAGCTACGTGCTTGAGAGTTACAAACGCTTGGATTTTTATTTGTGGGTCGGTGATAAAATTGTAAGTAATTTCATAAGCTGATAATGTTCTCAGGTGAGTCAACCTTCAGTGCATACGGCACTGTAGCTTCTCAGCGTGTGAGATACAGGGGTAGGGAAAATCCAAAGAGAATTGCAAACCGTTAGTATTTTAAAAAAGTAAATGTTTGGTGCGCAAATTCCTATTATGGGATTATAACATATTTTTTTATAATACATGTGCCTAACAGACATTCTTATTTACATATTATGCTGGAGTAATTTTTGTCAGACAAGTTAGAAGAATTGCCTCTTCAATATCGTCAAAATATGTATTTTTAGCACGATGATTGGTGTCCTGTACATTATGCTGCAGAAGTACCTAAGGGATTGGCTAAATCGCAAATTTGGAAATCGATGGATGGGTCAAAATAGCCCAATTTGGTGACCTCCTAGGAGCCCCGATTTGACAAGTTGTGATATGCTTCTCTGGGAGAGCATTAAACAACTAACATATGCAAGACCCATTGAAAATGACGAAGTTTTAAAGCAGAGAATTTTAAGGGCGATAATTTCACTGGAAGAAATAAGAAGAAGGTTTAGCCATTTTCGACGTCAGCTAGAAAAATGCGTAGACTATGGAGGAGAAGTTTTTGAAAAATAAATTTGATGTGCCATTCATTTTTTTAAAGTTTAATAAAATAAGCAATATTTCTTGAATAATAAAATTATTATTTAATATTCTATTAGTATTTTTTTACCTGTATGAGTGTGTAATTTTCGATTATAAATATTCCTCGCTCTAAAGATAACATCATCATTATTTTGACAAGTACGTCACACTTATCAAAGGTGCAATCAAATGAAAAAGGTGACATGTGAAAATTTTAATTTTAAAAGCGTAATTTAGAAATTTCAAAATTTTACATGAAAATCTGGAATAAGAATTCTTTTAAAATTTAAAACAACTTTTTTGTTTAACCTTTTGCATTCAAATTTAAAAAAAGGAACTTTACTCTTAACTAAATTTTACGTTTACGTTTTTATATTTATTGCATAACCTGAACAAAAAACAAATTTTGCCATCGTGGATCTCATTTTTAAAGCAAGCAAATTTTTTTATAAAGAATGATTTTTTCGTATCTTTCTTTCACTTTTTCGTCCATTTGTCCTCATGTCTACCTCGTGGACATAATATATGTATATATATATATATATATATATATATATATATATATATATATATATATATATATATATATATATATATATATATATATATAATATATATATAGGGTGTTTCACAAAACATGTGCCATCGCTTAAAGGAAGATTCTTTGAAAGAAATTAAGGCAAAAAGTTTATATGAACATGGGTCCGCAGATGCTTTGGTTCAAAGATACAGGACGTTAAATTTTTAAAGGGTCGTTACATGTTAAAACCGATGGTTGGGAAAACTAAACCAGACTAAGACTGTTAATAAAATTACATTTTTCTCCTAAACGAAATGAAAACTGAAAAAATATGAAGAGATAAGTTTTGTTAAGAATTTAACATACTATTTGACCGATATAAGAAAATATGAAAAAATCAGTGGCGTACATGTTTTTATTGGAAAAATATTGTACCGTCTTCTCATATGTACGCCCCTGGAGGACCTGTCAAAGTCTTTTCATGGTCAGAATTATGCTTAATTTAAGTAGTTTACACAGTGTAAATTTCAGCAAAATTGATGAAGCCATTTTGAAAATATTTTGGAAAAACTGAAAAAAATTTAAAAATTTAACACCCTGTATCTTTGAAACGAAGCATCTGCGGACCCATGTTTATATAAACTTTTTGCCTTAGTTTCTTACAAGGAATCTCTTGTGAAACACCCGGTATATATATATATATATATATATATATATATATATATATATATATATATATATATATATATATATATATATATATATATATATATATATATATATATATATATATATATAGGTATATATAAATAATAAAACTAGTGAATTGTGGGATTGTTGTTCGGTTTAATCTAGAAACTGCTACGAAACTAATTTCGCTGATGGACAACTTCCAATCAGACTTTCCTGTGAGTGTCGTAGTTTAATTTTGGACCACCGCGCGGCGCGGCGGCGTTCCAAAATTAAACTAAGGGATATGCGAATCAAAGACGAAATTGTGAACATAGATTTGCTCAAATTTAAAGTCAGTTTAGAGTCAAAGTATGCGGAAAGAATAGGAACAACATATAGATATGCGAGGAAAGCCCCATACCTATAGAAGGTATATTATATTATTAATATAGGTAATATAGATGGTACCTATATTATATTACTACTATATCGCCTTATGTAAAAACTGGTTATAACAAAAAATTAGACCAAAGATATGTAATCTTAAATAAATATGTCACTGGAAATTAATGAATATTTCAATTTATCTCATCTAAGAAAAAAACATGATATGAAGCCTGTAAAACTTTATTTAAAATGTTGTAATGAACGAACGACCACCCAAATCAAAAACTTTTTACCTATTTAGTTATTCTTTTTTCTTCTTTTTTATCCTACCGACTTGCTAGATGATGGTGGTTTCTTGAAATCAAATATTTGATTGATCTCATCAGATAAATAATTAAGCTTAAAGATTAATTAAACGCTAGGCACCATTAGTTCTTAATTGAAATGTTCTTGAAAAATTCTTTAGCTATCTTGGTAAAAATAATTAAGCAGACATGAAATAATACATAATGTATTTATTCTTTGCTATTGTACAACCTAATAGAGAAGTATAATAAACCAGCATATTCACTATCGCTAAAAGCAATCTAAATGGATAATTAAGGCCTTAAATAAAATAAGACAAATAAATTGTATATGTCTTGTAAGTAAGACAACTGTACAACAACAAACCAACTGAAAAATATTAAAAATGAAGAAGGCGAAATGATAACAGAGGAATCAAAAATAATGAATAGGTGGAGCTAATACTTCAAAAATCTACTACTAGAAGAAAAATACCCACAGAGTGCAATCATAAAAACACAGGAAGAAAACAGATGGCAAGAGAAAGAAGGAGAAGCAGAAGAAGGTGAAATTAAGAGGGAGGAAGTCATAAGGGCAATAGGAAAAATCAGAATAGGCAAGGCGGCCGAGATAGCTAATTTTAAGCTAGAGAGAGAATTTTATCCTATCTTTTATGTAGATCCACAGGAAACAGCATGGGAGAGGAAGGAATAAATCTTCTACACAGGATACTAAACCTAGCGTGGGCGAAGAACGAAATCCTTACAGAGTGGAAAATAGCAGTGATTATGCCCTTACACAAGAAGGGAGACCATACAGAGCCATTTGATTTCTATGCACAACGTACCGGGTGAGTCAACGATTGCGCTGAGTACTTTTATGCCTTGAGGATAAAATTTCACGATAATAAGCTTTCGTGTTAAGGCATGGTTGGATATTCTGCACATTTCAAAAATATTTTGAATTATACAGGGTGCATTCAAGAAGTAGGGTAGCACAAAGTTAGATTTTTTAAAATGGGTATTTGACTGGATTTTTTAATTGTACGTGTAATTTTATACCTTTTTCATTATGGCTTATTATAGAAAAAACCCATAGTTTTCAATACACGTAGAATTCAAAAATACATTCAAATACAGGGTGTCCCATTTAAAAAGTCTAACTTTGTGGCACCCTACTTTTTGAACACATAAATTCAATTCATAACTCATTTATAATTCGTAATTCAAAATATTTTTAAAGTGTGCAGAATATTCAACCATACCTTAACACAAAAGCTTATTATCGACAAATCTTATCTTCAAGGCATAAAATTATCCGCGCAATTGTTGACTCACCCGGTACAAGATATACGAACGAACGCCTCAAAGACAAAATTGAAGTGACACATAAGTGGCACTTAGAGCGGACAAATCGACAAATAACTGGATAATTGTAATCAGGCAAAAGACGGAAAAAATAACGGCAAACAAGAAAGTATACCCTTGCGCATTAGATCTAGAAAAATCGTTCGACTCCATAAACCGGAATAAAATCTGGAAAGCGCTCGAAAGAAAAAAAAGTTAGCGAAAAATTAATAAGATATAGAGAACCCTATATGAGAACACAGATAATATAGTACAAGTTATTGAAGGGCACCACTAGCAAAGGAGTAAGGGAGGGAAGCAAACTTAGTCCGCAACTGATTATACTAATAATGGATTCCACATCAAAACAGGTAAATAAGGACGTAAAGGTAGTATACTTGGGATACAGAAAGTTGAAACCATAGACAAAATATATTTAGACCATCACAACGTATTCGCGACACCAGCTGAATCCGTCCAATGTATGGGCGAAAAAGTGCGTTTGTACGCATTGGACGCAAGTCAGATTTTTAAACGACGGTCCACTCGAGGCATGCGCACTCGGGACGTCTCGTAAAAGTGGTTGTTGAACTCAATGACGCAACTCGGCAATCAGAACCGGGCCGAAAAAATCTCAGTCATTTTTATGTTATGGTATTTTTGGTTGGGGTGGCGAATATAGCGAACCTCTGAAGCTTGTTATTTCGATACAAAAATATTCTTTACGAAGTGTTAAAGACATTTCATATGTTTCGCCAATTATGTATCAAACTTTTAAATATAAGGAATTATTTTGTAGTCTCCTTCTTACAATTAGTTCATAAATACAAATAGTTTAATTCAAAATTTAAATTATATCAATATGTTAAAGAATAGTAGGTAAAAAATGTAATTTAACTTAAATGCACTCCGGTGTTGAAGTGAATACACACACGGAGAAGTAGAAATATTTATCAGTGACGTTTATTGAGTGTGGTCAAGGTGTCAGAAAGGCACTGATGGGGTGTGTGTGTATTAGAGGCATTGTATAAGGGGTAAGATGGTGTAAGAAGGTCATATATAGTGTCAATGCCCCCTTCCCCTATATTGCATAAGGGTGAGTGTCCAAAAGGCATATTTGCGCTTTCGCCAAAGAGGAACTAAAAATACTAGCGGATTAGGGTAGAGGGGAGTATTTTAACAGGGATGGCGAAAGAAAAAAGCGCTTTCGCCAAAGGATCGCTAAGATATCAGTGGATTAGATTGACATGTGGCCGTAAGTAAGTAACGCTTTCAGCAAAGTATCAAGTGCACACACTGTAAATAGGTGTAAAAATATTTACATCTTACCATAGAACTTGGTTTGTTCAATAATTATACAGGATGGAATGCCAATCCATTAAAATATACACATAGTTTTGGTAATTTCTTTATTTATTATTTTACTTCTTAAAACAGTTGCATATTTTATTTCTATTGTTTAGAATACTATGTTTATATTTTATTTAAACATTCAATTTTGTAAATGTAACGTTTAAAAAATTAAGAGGGGGGACATTAAAGAGACGCACTGTATATGTATAAAGTGAGCTATTTTCGAGGACTATAAATAATATATATATATATATATATATATATATATATATATATATATATATATATATATATATATATATATATATATATATATATATATCGCCATTGTCGACAGTTTTGTATTGCAAGAAAACTCAGATTTAAGCCAACAAACTATACAATTTTTGTTATAATCTCACTAATGGTTATATTTTTATCATTAATAAAATGAATAATTACAAGTAGTATATTTAGCATTTATTACTCGATAAAAGATTCACGTCATGTGTAATAAATTTTGAAGTACGGTCCTGTCTATCACAAGGCAAACGGTCGACAAGGCGCAAGCCCGCAGAAGACCGTCTTTGTTTACGGATTCAGCTTGGTAAATTTACCGCATTCACAATTGACATTATTTCTCTATTATATATTTTCTCTATGGTTGAAACCGACATATATTAAAGAATTAATATACGCAGACGACTTGCTAATATTCGCCGAAAATGAAAGAGAATTAGAAAAGCGAATCGAAAACTGGGCAGTAAACCTAAAACAGTTCGGACTAAAGATAAACAATCAAATGACCCCAAAGAAATGTATCTAAAGGTGCGAGGTCTGGCTATTTGCTGTTCGATTACTGATGGTTTAAAAAATTGCGAACCTCAATTATATTATGGGGAGGCTCTGCATCCTGTACGTCGACGTTCTTCAAGTAGCAATTCGTCGAGAGTATCTTCGATTTCATTTTCTAAAAAATTAAGATAGTGCTGGCCAGTTAATGCTCCCCAAAATTACAATGGTCCCAGAATTTTATTTTGTAATATCCCACACCAAACGTTGATTGAATTGCGCCCCTGAAAGGCAATATCTTCGACGGTAAAAGGATTTTCATCCGACCCAACATGAACATTTCGTCTGTTAAACATTCCCGCAGTTGAGAAAGTTGGTTCGTCTGTCCAATAGTCCGATAGTATGAAATAAATTAGGATATTGCCGCATTCTTTCGTTAATATTTGGGATAAAAAAATTATTCTCATTCCTTTTTGATCGGCACTAAGCTTTTGAACTAGCATAATTTTATATGGTCCATACTTAAAATACATTAACGTTCTTTGAACTGTTGCATAAGTCAACATTTTATCTATTCTTCCATATCTGAGATACCCCACACAATCGGGACTTGATTTTTTTGGATTCTCTTGGAAATATAATAAAATCGCTAGGCTCCTTTCTTCATTTCTTGCTCTTCTTCTTTTTCCATTGCCCAGAATTTCTCTTTCTTCTAGTCTTCTATTTGTTTTTATTATGGTGTTTAATGATGGAGTTCTTTGTCCCTCTTCAACACTTTTTTCATATTGTCTTTGAGCCGCTCTAATATTATTGTTATTTTTTAAATATAATTTTAAGATTTTGTATCTCTCATTAATAGAATAATTCATTTCGCGGATTCAGGGAGGAGAGGCGCAAACTTGTACAAAATGGATTTCAATAGCGAATTTTATAAAAATAAATGTTATAACATAAATGTTAATCATTCGTACATGTTCTAGAAAATATTATAAACAAAAACAAACATTTACCGTCTATGTAAGGTGTATAATATACAAATTATACCACAAAAATGTGAATAGCCGATCTATAATACCAATATGTTATATAAAAAATGCAAGTCTCTTGAGGCATTTTTGATTTACATGCTAAATAGGGTTATTTTTCTAAAAACATCTTTTGAAGAGCATTTTTTTTTTGGAAAAACAGCTTTTTCTTAAACGGATTCCGAAAACGTTTTTATGAAATTCTCCAAAGCACATATTTCGAAAATACATTTTCAAAAATGTCTCTAAAAAATTTATTTTTCAAAAATGAGTATACAATTTCCGAAAATGTATTTTTTCGAGGACAGTATTAGGCTATGAACTCTACTAGCTTGGAAAATGTTAAATAAAAAAGACGAAAAACGATCCTGAACAAACCTAAACGAATCTTTTTTGAGGCTGCTCTGGTTTCATTAGGTTTGGTCCGTTACTTTTTCGTAAATTACGTTTTTGAAAAGCCGTTGCTTGAAAAAATTAATATTCGAAAAGTGTTTTTCCAACAATTTAATTTCGAAAAAGGTGTTCCCTTGTCTCTCCCTAAAATCCCGTATTAACATATTGCATCTCATCTCTTTCCAAACGCCCACGGTTTAATAGTATTTCGTCGGCTGTCCTAGAAAAGATCTTTCATAATAATTCTTGACGGTGTCTATAGCATTCCCAAAGGGTCTTTAACTACACCATAAATTATTAATAATTATTTTTGTTATCCATAGTAATGCCAGTAACCAAAAACCGTAGATATACCATTTCAACAGGCAATTTAAAGAATTTATACCAGAAACCACAAGTCTTTAAATTATGACACGATCATGGACATCGATTTAAATCTGTAATTTTAACGCATTAACACGAAACTCCTATCGCGTTTCTTTTGGACCATGGTTTATTTATGACTGAAAAATTATATTTTAAACGGTTTTCAATGACGACCACATACCAAGTGTGAAATACTAAAAATTGTAATTGGTTGGTAATTCTTTTAACATAGGAAAAATATTACTGCTCTTTGGCGGGTGTAAGTCTCAATTTACACGTTGTTATCACATAAATATTTTCATTTTAATTCACCGGTGTTAGGTGTAGATGGTTTTCATTTAAATACAGATGAAAGTTCTTTTCATATTGAGAGCCTTAGGTTCTCATTATATAACATAAATTTAGTATGTGTTAGGGGAATAACATATTGTATTTCAGTCATTTAAATATTCGAAATTTTTAGAATTTTGAATAGAAATCTCTTTTTTGTTTTTTCTGTAGTAGATACTAGATGTGGTCTTTAAGAACAGGGATCCAAATTTCTCATTTCCAACGCTTTGACAACTGTATATTATAATATTATCACGAACGGTAATGACAATGAAACTTGCGACCCGAGCTGCAAGCGAGTATCGAAAATCATCCGAGTAAATAATAATTATTTAGTCGTAGATAAAGTTTAGTTCTACTCGCGGTAATGACAATTATTGTCATTACCGCGAGTAGAACTAAACTTTATCTACGACTGTTTTATTAAAAAGTCTGAAAATTGAGTTTTTAAAATTTTAATAAGTTATGACCTATTAAATTTAGGTGAACAGTCTACTTTTGACACAATGATTTGGCTATAGTTTTTACAAGCTTGGTATGGTATTTTAAAAATTTTGTTAAACATGCTTTCTGATTGGTTCAAAGAACAGTGAATATCAAAATACTTCTTTATTCTATGTTTATTAATTATTGACAGTAAAATCCCTGGAATATAATGTTACTAAGCACGTGCTCTTAGAAATCTTGCTCAAATAACTGAAAAATCTATTATAGGTAATATATCACGTACACAGGATTTGCATACATCGATCTATGAATGTAAGGTATGATTTATGTCCTTTGTGATCTAATTTATATTCATAATGTCCGAAAAGTAATTGTGTTTCTTAGTATAAATAATGATGGATGTTGTACCCTTTACTCTTGGAGTTATTACTGGTATTATAGGGGAAAGTAGCCCATATTGTACCACTTTTTAAAATATTACTTCTGTAAATTACTCAGTTGATCCAAATAGTCTGAAACCTTTTGTTTTTATTTCTAAATTATCTTAAATTTTGACACTACTAACTTATTTTCGAAATTTTTCGCCGTACTTAGTATGAAAAAAAAATATTTTAAAAAATCTTTGCAAATGGTACCATTTAGATAACAGGTTGCCTTACGGTTGCCTTTACGTGTTAATAATTTTAGGTTCGAACCCTCAGACTAGATAAGTAGATGCCTCCAAATCAAAGAGATTCCCGAAATATTACACCGGTACAATTAAGAAGGCAATATGGGCTACTTTCCCCGACTATGCACCAATATGAGTTTTGAACATCAGATCTTTGACTACGGTACCTCATAACTTCCAAATTTCATACAATCTTAGCCTGTTTTGTGCAGTTCTATTTACTAGTGTGTTTAGTGTAAAAAGGATATTTTAAAAACATTTAGTACATAAATCGTACATACAATGGGAGCCAAGAGAAAGGGCAAACATGGAAAGAAGAAAACACCTCGATACATATTTATTTTGGCTGAAAGCTTACTTACTGATTTACTGTGCAGAAGAAACGTACAAATCGATGAATCGCTAAAGCTGTCAAATAGGTCCAAGGTCCAAGTATCATTTACTGCAACATGTTGGTAGAGGAATCCTTCCTCGACCGATGAGGTATCACCCCCCACACCCTCTTAAAGGCCTACTGAAATCCTTATGGATGTTTCCAGCACTGGGTGTGTGAGTCGACTTTCCACTGTAAACAACCCATGGTACATAAATAGTACCCATAGGTACTTCAAAAAATAAATGGTATGTATGAAATTTCAATGAATTGTCCTTACAAAAATGTAAATTAAATAAAAAACACAAAATAACATACGGTAGATATACGATACAGGGTATTCCAAACTCAGTGGCTTATTAGAAGTATCTAGAGAACGAAAAAGGTAGCCAGTTGAGATTTGGGCTACACCCACAGGAGACCATAATCGTCATTTTAAAAATACTTTTTACATTACAGCGTTGTCAGATCTACTCGTACCTGATACCAACTTTGTTTTTTTTAATAGAGTACCCTTATATTATTATATTTTTAAATTCCATGAAACAATTTGAAACTTTTGTATGAAACGTGTCCTATACCTATCTTGAGCTTTTTCGGCATTAAAAATTATTTTTTAAGAAATTTGGCAAAAAACAGGTCTGAATAAAAAAAATCATATCCTCGCCACCAGCGTAGCTAGAAATATGAATTTTTGGGTACCACTTTCTCAATAGGCTGCTATATCATAACATGGCATGAAAATTAGATTATCGCTTACAGGGTGCTTACAAAATAATGCGGTTTTGGTAGAACATTTAAAGAAATGTTTTGCCGGCATTTTAAATCAAACCCTCTATTTTATAGTGGCACTCAACAAACAGAGCAATTAATTCTTTACCATTTTTCGTTCTCAAAATACTTGTAATAGGCTAATAGGCCACTGAGTTTGGAATACCCTATATACATGTATATATATATATATATATATATATATATATATATATATATATATATATATATATATATATATATATATATATATATATATATATATATATATATATATATATATATATATATCAGAGAGCAATCTCAAGAACTTCTACCTTTCAAAACTTTCCGTTTGTCTTTTATAGGCAAGAACTGTGGAATTATATGGGAGCAGAAATGCTCATGCTACTGTAAGGCCTCTGATGAGCCGATGTGGTGTCTTTTAACAACTTAGACACCGGGGAAGACGAAACAGAAGTTCTCCAGATAATTCCAAACATACTTAACTATGTTCATAAATGAGAATGTCTCAGGTAGTGTGGAGAGGTCGCGAGACTCCCACATCCAAGCTACCATGGGAGATCCGATAAGGATCCCTATGACATTTCTCAGAGAGCAATCTCAAGAACTTCTACCTTTCAAAACTTTCAGTTTGTCTTTTATAGGCAAGAACTGTGGAATTATATGGGAGCAGAAATGCTCATGCTACTGTAAGGCCTCTGATGAGTCGATGTGGTGTCTTTTAACAACTTAGACACCGGGGAAGACGAAACAGTAGTTCTCCAGATAATTCCAAACATACTTAAATATATATATATATATATATATATATATATATATATATATATATATATATATATATATATATATATATATATATATATATATATATATATATATATATATATATATATATATATATATGAGGTATGGCAATTAAATAAAGGGGATTTCTTTGCACAAATTTAATTATAAAAAATTTAGCAAATTCAAGCATTCATGCCTTCACAGTAGCCCCCTCCGAGTTTCATGCACTTATGGCAGCGGTCCCCCCACTTTAGGAAACAGTGCTGAAAGCCGTCCAAAGTGAACTCATTTAAAACCGCAGTGTCCCTGATGTTGAAGAAACAAATGAGCATTGCCTTCCTTTGAGATCGCGAAATTCCTGCTTTTTGTGGTCGTTCTCCCCCTTCTTTTGCCCACTGCTTACTCTGCCAACGTGTTCCAGTTCATATTGAAAGACCAACTTCAGTCCCTCCAGTCCGGACCTTCGAGTTCAATGCGCTCGAGAAAGCCATGACAAATCTTCCTTATTTTTTTCGCACATTTTTCCGACACTCGGTTACGGTATACCAAACTTCACCAATTCCACAGTACGCACAACGAGCTTAATCGCATTGAAGCATGGTACATATATAGCACAACTATGGAAGTTTACGACTACCTACTACGTCATATAGATAACAATGTTCCCAGTTTTCGCGCGAAATAAAAATTCCCGTTATTTAATTTAATACCTTGTATCTAGGCTTTTGCATTACTGTATACCGATTTTTGTTAAAATTGATATTGTTGGATGTTGCAATTTTTATGGTATGTGCTATAAAATTACAATATTCATGACATTACCTCTGTGACATGGTTACGAGATACAGAATAGAGGTGTGAAAGGTCTAGTTTACCAATACGCCTTATACCTGCAGAATCTCTAACTTTACTGGTATATATTTTTCGTCAGTAAGATTTATGGAGTTAAATAAAAACCGCATGAAAAATGCATCAGATACGATCATAAAATACGGTCTCGACGTTTGCTTTCTGCATATGAAATATCTATATGTGCATGAAAATTATGAAGATGTAAACTTGCTGATGCATAAGGTCACGCCCAGCAATTCGATTGACAACCGATCACAATTGGTAAATGCGGATTATTATTGAACAATACCGTTTGTTGAGGCCGTGTCTGATTTTATATTGCCACTAATATTGATTACACTGGTATTCTGTAAAGTCATTTTATTAAATTGTATTATGATTATGAATTTTGGTAAAGTTTCGGGGGCAAATAATATACTAGAGTAAATTTTGATCAACCTACTTTTGTGCTGTGAAAATTATATACCTATTAGCTTTTTTTGGTCAACTTAAAATTCAAATTAGCATAGATTTTTATAAAATTTTCGGTAATGGTAAAAATAAGTAAAAATATGCCCTTAACAAATACTGATTTTGATTTTTATAATAGTTTATTTTGTTCAGGTTTGCAATGCATTCAAATGCAAAATTTTATCGCGTATTTAGTAATTCTTTTATGCCCCTGATTAAAAAAATCTGCTTCACAAAGTTAACCCAGGTAATATATTTAACACAAAATCTTACGTAATCTCTTTAAAGGCCTATATATCGGGAACGATTGAAAATGGATATAGTTGATCACTCAGAAATTTTTGTTCTGTCATTAATAAGGCTAGGATTTTTGCGCGACCTCGCGCAAGGACGGTTTTTGCGGCTGGCTTGTCCCGCTTAAAATACCATAAGCGTGGGCCAGGGTTTAATTAATTTTTAGTCTTACGATTAGTGAACGTCGATGACGACAAACCTGACCACGCGCCCTGGCCAATCCGCGTTGCGGTATTTGCAATGTCTCCACGCTTAGCAGAATATCGTTGTCACGTAGCCCAACAACAAGTTTGCATGATTTCCTAAATCACCAGTGGTAAATGTGGCTATGATATTTATCGTGAAATGAAAATCATATATTTTAATCTACATTACAAGAATCAATCAACATTTTCTCAAAGTTTATTTCAGTGAAAGACGTTCTTTTATAGTTAAGTATATCTCTAAGTTTCGAAAAGCTTCTTTCTATGTCACAGCTTGTCACTGGAGCGAAACGAAAATGTGGATACATATCAGTACTATCTTTTAGGGTTTTAGAAATACTTTAGTTGAACAAATCCGGGATTTCTTTCTAAAATTCGCGATATATACAATTTTAGTTTCACACCAATTTCATTAGAAACTTCGTTAAACTTATCTAGGGTCGTTTCAAGCAAGTGAAAATATGTTAAAAGGGGTACTTTTTGTGTCTCTAACTGATTAATAATATCTGGAAGATATCTAAATCATTTTTGAGGTCTGGTACATTTATAACTTCTTTATTATGTCTTTACACTCTGCGCGTCGTCCTTTAAGCTGGTAATAACACTTTTGATTTGTTCAAAATGAGTTTTGTAATATGTACCTGCGGTCAGCCATGTTCCCCATTGCCTTATCACAGGTTGTGGTGGTAATGCTATATTAGGGCACATTTCTTTGAACGTTGCAATTCTGGGGGGTCACTTAAGAAACACTTTTTTAGCCTCACAGACTAGACTATCGATTAGTGGGTAAAACTCCCGCACAAATTCAGATATTCTATGCAGGGCGTGCGCTAAACATCTAAGATGGATTAAGTTGGGAAGATGTTCTTTTACTTGTCTTTCGGGTTTCAGCATATACGATGCACTATCTAAACTAACCAGGGGCGTGCGGTGAAATTTGGGAGGAGGGAAGCAATTTTCAAAACTGTGGAATAATTATTTGGAATAATTATTTGAAATAATTATTTGGAATAATTATATTTAGAATAATTAATGGCAATAATTATGTGGAATAATTATTTGGAATAATTATTTGGAATAATTATTTAGAATAATTATTGCAACTACACAATTGCACAGTTTGAACACTGTCAACCGCCGAAACATGATTTTCCTGGAAATCATCTGATGTAAATGTATTTAATCAATCCGAGTAACTGCTTATTCGGCAGCAAACCGCCCGCAACTCGAACTCTCCACTTTTGCGTTTGACCCCGAAATTTGTTTATCTACGGCAATAAGCAACAGCAACTTAAGATTTACATACACGCGCGATGGAAGGCGGCGAGATCACGATGCAGTGCGCGATAGCGCGATCATCTCCGATGAGAGGAGAAAGACGGGAGACGTATGAAGCAGAAACTGGCTCACTGACTGCACTGTTATTAGTTCGACAAAGACAGAGTAATGTGTTATTGTCTTTTATCAACTTTTCTGCCGCATATTTAACTTGGTGGGTAACACTCAAGGCCCACTATTTTTTGGAGGCTTGCTTGATCTATGTTTATTTAGGATGAAATGAATTTATTATGAAATAAAGAATTAAAGATATTATGACGATTTTATTTGACTTTTATTCCTCTATACATATTTTAGGGGAAGCAATGCTTCCCTTGCTTCCATGGACCGCACGCCCCTGAAACTAACAGAAGCAAAACAACGTTTTCATTAATATATGTATCGGAAAAAGTGTACTGATACTTTCTACTGCAGCTTGGGTTATTGTATCGCTACTGGCTTTAGAAAGAAATTTACTCGCGATAACATATTATTATTATGATTGTTCAGAATGAATTGGATTTAAAGGTCCAACTATAATATTGGAAACATATCGTCCTTTGATGTCGGTAGTTTCATCGATACTGAACGTTAGCTTTTTTCCTGTAAGATTTTCTTTTATTCTGTTCATAGTTTTGCAGAACACTTTGTTAACATAAGTCTTGCGAAGTGTTGATGCATCTGGTACTGTGTGGGTGTAGTATTTTTCTCAAACTGTCTTGAAAGGAGGATTCTTTATTTTATGAAGTGGAATATTAGCTACAACAAAGGCTTCACACAAATCCATGTAGAATTTATTTTGCGTTATATCCTGTTGCCTTGGTTTGGATAGCCCAGAAAGAGATTTTATCTTCATCGTTTCTAAATGCTGTGGGCTGGTTACATGGCGCTCTATGTTATACTTTGTTCATAGAGACAGAGTTACATACTGCACACCATACGCCTTGTTCACTTTCAAATAATATATCAGAATATGGAATAAACCAATCTAAGTTTAATTTTTTACGTGTTCTTACTTTACCTACCTTCAAATCACTATGTACAACGGAACTGCTTTGACTAGCGTCTACAGCTTGTCTGTATTGCGTAATGCTCACAGAAAAAAGCGATTCCTTCTTATAAGGCAAGTAGGTAGTGTGCATGCAATAAAAGAAAAGAATTCATAACGACCAAGTTCAAAGAATTCTGTAATGTTCTTTGAACGGCAATTAAGCATTTATTGGCCTTCCATGTCAAATGTTCTTAGAAAATTTTACCTCTCTAAATTCCGTAAGTAACATCAACGTTTTATCACTTTGTATCTCAAAAACGAAGCGGCGCTAATGTTAATGGTAACTTTTTTCTTTTTGGTAAAAAAAATTACCTGAAAAAACTTCTCGGTATAGCCTTGTTGATTCTATAATCCAGAATTTTAAGTCACACTGTACACTTATTGCACTTTTTGTAACGACTTCAATCGAGCTTTTTCTTTGTGTAAAAATAAACATAAAATGGTCTTCCAATATACCCGTTGTAAGCAGGTTTAATTTTAAATTCACGCATTTTTGGAATGGTTGCAGTTCATTACAAGCACATACAATGTGAATTTTGCTAATGCTATGCATTTCAAATATTTGCTTTAAATATTTCGTGTCCGGAACATAAAGGGATTTGCAGTACTTCAAGTTAACCTCAGTTTAGTTTACAAACTTTTTTCTAAAAGAATTAAGAAATGTAATCAGGTAACATCTCTACTATTTGTTTTTTGTCGTTGTTGCTACTTTGTTATTTTCTATAAAAAATCAATAACTTTCAGTGGTAGAGAGTAAACAGGCATATAATTTGTCAAAGAAACCAAAATATTATATTGCACTTTTCTTGAAAAACGTGAACCGCAAAAATTTTAAATGTTAAAAAAGTATAATAAGGGTATTTCATAGGTACACCAAAAAGTTTTGTATGTGCGAAATTGGAATAAACCATCTTTGAAAACGTAAAAAATACATTAGATAAACCAGAATAAAATAAAATTTTATCACCCCGCGTATCTCCGAAACAAAGCGTTTACGGACCTATATTAATGGGAACTTTGTTTCTTGTTTTTAGTCAAGATAGTCATAGATACAGGGATCTCCAAAGAAAAGTGAACAGTTGAACAGGCCTTATACTTTTTATTTTTAAAGATGGGAATGAAAGTTTTGGGGATTTTTATGGATCATTCATATCGTTGCTGGAAAGACAAACACTCCATTTAACATATTTTTCAGGAGAAGCGCTTGAAAATTAAGCCAGTATTGCATTGGTTACTGAACCTTCTTCTTCTGTTATAATTTACAGTACATTTATGTAAGTTATTTAGTAGACTAAGTAGATCATGCTAAATGTAATATTCTTGCAAAGAAAGATGTATTTACGGAGTTATCGAATTTTTGTCTATTAACACTTTTGAAAATTTTCATACATGGCTGACTTACGCCTATATAATTTTTAATATAACAATAATCATAAGAGAGAGAGAAACTCACCAGTTTGTATTTTTATAAATATGACCTTGGGGGTAGGTATGGTGGCCATAACTCGAATATCGGGTTTTCGGAGTTACATCTCTTTGTCTTTCCAGCGACGATATATCTTATCAGCAAAACAATTAAGCATCGAACAAAAAAAATAGTATAAAACATAGATTTTCTTGCTTATTTTAAATTGGATGGTATGATTTTTATCAAATTTTTGGATTCTAGGAGAAGTTCTAGACATATTTTGTATATCATACCCTATATATATATACCCTATAATATATTCATATTATTATTATACTATCCAGCAGTGAGACTCCGCGAGGTCGTAGAATTCTGTTTGTAGAGACAAAGCGATATTTTTTCCCTGTTTTACGTTCGATGTTAAATGATCAGCCGACAAAAACAACACGATCACTTTGAGTTAAGTGTATCGTGCTTTGAGTCTATAATAGAAAACTATAACAACCCGGAGTAGAACTGCAGGTTGCGAACGAAATACCTGCTACCTTTTTAAATTTTCTTCGTAGGTAAGTCAAAGTTAATGTCAAGGTTGACAATAATGCTTTAGTCACCGTGAATTTATAATTTTATTTTTATGCAAAATGAGTTATATCATCATGCTCGCTCTTTTTAAAAAATAGGCAAAACTTTACAGATCTTCAGCTGATCCGGGACACAATACTCAGTAAATGAAGAGTTTACTAAATCTGTCAATACAGGACCTAACATATTTATATGTTTTTTAATAAAAATCAAAGGCATCTCGTCAGTACCCACTGAAGAGGTGTTTTTCAGGCAGTTTACTATATATGTTTCCGTATTATCAACCAATTTTGTTCGTGGCAGAGGTGTATTAAGAATACCGAACGAGACCGTTAAGCTAGTAAAAAAGTTATTAAAAGCATTCGTAATTTCAGAATTATCAGTGCTTTCCCTACCATCTATTATTATTTTCGACTGGTTCTTTATTACCCTATTTCTGCCCGTTTCTCTTTATACGATTTTTCATACATCCCTTGCCAAGTTTGTCGAGTTTTCTATTTCTTCCTCCACAGTCACCCTCTTTGCTTCCGATATAACCCCCTTTAATTATCTACAATATTTCCTATAAAAGATTTGTAGTATGGTATTAGGATTATTCATTAGAAATCTGAAAAGTAATCTTTTATGTTTTGCAAGAATTCTGTATACCTGTCGTCATTACTTTTTTAAAAAGAAAACATTCACCAATTACACGACTTATTCTGCCATAAAAATTGTTAAATTTCTCCTGAACGGAGAGGTTATTTAATAGTGATCAGTTTATAGAGTTAACACAATGGATACTATCATTCAAATTCCTTACTAAAAATGCCCTTTTGGTAACAAACTTGTGATTTTCTTTTACGTCCTCACAGCCTTTTGATCAGAAAAATGCTATGGGAACAATGGAAATACAATTTTCCTTTTAATATTTTTAAATATTTCTCCTTATTGAATGAATATAATCTTTGTGGGAATAGCCCAAATTAAGTAAGCTAGAGGTAGATTTGGACAATTACATATTAAATAAATTATAGAGATGTAGATATGAATAGTTATAATGAAGAACCAACGGTAAATGTATCTACCTAATTGGAGAGCTATGTCTGACCAATGCAATCTTAAGACTTTAAAAAAAATAATACCAACAATAATAAAGTCTGGACATAACGTGGTGAAACCTCAAGCAAATTGCGTAAACAATGTAACTCTAAAATCGGAAATTTTATCTATTTTGGTAAGCATATTTTTTAATCTCATTTTTGAATTCAACATAAACGAAACGCCACTGGGCAAAACAGAGACTTCGTGTACAATTTTCTTCGCAAGTTGAGTAGTAATTCAGTGGTAATATGATCGTATACAATCTAGCATGGTTAATTGGGTACCGCATTGTGCTTCGATGTAGGCGAAGAAATGTTTTACACTTAGGCATAATAACTAAGACAATTATATTGTGACTTATATGCATGTACCATAATTTTATCTTAAACATGTATACGTGCCCATTCCTTTTTTATCGTGAAGAAAACACAATGTATTAACGATTATTAAAAAGACAATTAATACATTATTTAGTTGGAAAAGTAAGTCAAAAATTTTAATAAACGTTAAGCGGAAAGCTTAAATTTAACATGGTTAAAGAAGAGCACGAACACATTGCTAAGCTTAGGTTAGTGTCGCTACGTGAATTGACAATGAAAATATGAAAACGAACTCCATCTTGACTTCGAAATCATTTTACGTATCAAGACACCATTGTTAATCTCAAATATAAGTTACATTTGAGAAAATGGTACTTACATCTCGATCACAGACTAAACTTACCTTAATAGCAAGAAGTCCACCATAATGTCAAAACTATTTCAAGATTTTTCCTGGCTCGTGGGTATGTAGGTATATATTTTGAAAAGGAGCGTCCTAATTAATTTAAATTAAAACAACAGGGAGACAATTAAAGCTAGGCACTATTAACAATAGAATAGATTTAAATTTTAAAAAATTCTTTTTTACCCCATCGCATCGCATGCCACAAAATTTGTATTATTTTTATTGAGAACTTTTAACTACCCATTTTTAAGAATGAAAGCCCAGAATATGCAGTAAAATATATAACTGAAATGAATAAAAACGTTAGACTTGTTAGGTATTTTAATTCAGTAAGAAAAGGAAAGGATAATTAACAACTTATATTGGTTTATAAAAGTATGTGCTCAGTTTTCCATTGTGGTAGTGTGAGAGACTAGTACTAAAATTAATTTCGGTTCCATCGGCTGAAGATATCATGCACTAGCACTATTAATCAAGTCATTTATTTGACATATAATGCTTGATGGACAGGATTGTTCTTTGAAACTGTGTTAAGTTTTTTTAGCTTACTTTGAAAATACATAATCTGACATACGCGGCAATCGAAACGCTCCATCCTTCTCCCGCTGTTTGTTTTGCCAGGGATTCTGGTCATTGAGGCTATTAAATTACGTATAGTGTGGTTGAAAGCGAGACATATTTTTTATATTTAATTAAAAATAAGAAGATAAACATATTAACTTGTGTTTTATTAATGAATTTCTAATCAGAAAAACAACGTAGTGTTAAATCCAATTCCCCCGTTTAATCAAACATCATCGTTTTTTTTTGCACTTCGGAATATTGCGGTTAGGTTTGTGTGAAAAGTATGTAGGTACTAACCAGCAGGCGCGGCCCGTGAGTTTTTTTACAGGTCGGTCAAAATTTTGTGCGCAACTAGTGATATCAACGCAACAAGCAAAATACACTTTTTTAATTAAGAAAGGTTTTTTAATAATGTGCCAAGAGATTATTTACCTACAAATAAACACTGCAAAAATCATAAAATAGGTACTGCAGAATATTGAACATTACTACTCTTGATGTTTATGACTTTGAGTATCACTTTTCTGTTTATGGCTTTTTTCTATGTGTTTTAATACTCTAAATTAGTAGATTTTCTCTTCAATAGATGTCGCGCCTTGTACTAAAAGCCCAGAATATAAACAGAAAAAAATTCTGAACTAAAAGTATGATTATTGGTAAAATAAAATTAGGAACGCTGCCGAAACTCCGTTTTCTTTAATAAATACAATGCTGGCGACTAGACATAGTAATACGATATTTGTCTACGCACGTGCAGGCTGTAAGCTGTAGTAAATATGAGATTGCCAACAATTTTAAAAATATTTTATCGAGGAAGAACTTGTTGCCAATACACCTTTTAGAGCCGATCTAATTTTTTAAATATCAAAAAATTTAAAAAAAGTCCTTACCCCAACACAGATTCGAACCCTCGAGCGTCGGATTATCTCGCTGCGATTGTACCCCTTGTACTACGCTGGTTATGTAAGACAATCGGTCCGATACCGTTAAATTTGATGCCTAGCGCTGGCCTGACAGAAATCGTATCTATAATTTTTTATGTTTAACCACTAATTAATATTATTAATACGATGCAAATACAATGCGCATATTAGGTACCTAATTAGTTTTTCTTTTTCCGAACCAAATGTTTTGAAATAATATATTTTAGGGGGCGGTTTGAGAGTATTTCCATAGTGGGAGTGGCCAGATATTATTGGTGGGCCGTCGACCAATTGTGTCTCTTTTTAACTTCCTAAAGCGCGTATGTCTGTTTCTCTCTTGCTTTTAATGAATTTATATCGTCCATATAAACCTATAAGATCAATTTACAATATGACCCAGCCCGGAACAAGCTTGGATATCCTTTGACGATGGCTTGACTTGATTCTTTTTGGGGAGTTTTCGCATGGAACTTTGAAACAAAAGATTCTTTTTTGGTTTTAAAAAATTAAAAAATAAATTATTAGGTAGATCACTGAAAATTTTAGGTGGGTCATTGACCAAATGACCTTATGGACGGGCCGCGCCTGCTAACCAGAGCAATATTTTTTTTAACTGAGAGAGCTTTACATGTTTTCTTATACTGTAAAAATAACAGATACTGATCAAAATAGGCAAACAAGTCTGAAACTTGCAAATGACTTGAAAATATAAATTTTCATCTAATCCCAGCTTTATTCAGTTTTACTTGGAAAATATTTATTCGCCGCGAACTAAACCTTTCTTTTCATACGTACCTCGTGCAAATCATTTTATTGGCACGTCACTGAAGCTAGTTACTTCTATCATGTCTTTCCTTTTACCTATTACTATAATTAAGCTTTGTTAATAGTAATAATAAACAATATATTGGCATGTGGGTGGACTTAGTAGGTGAAGAAACCGAAGATATTAGAGAGCTTTTTGGACGATAAGCGTGATTTTTAAAACGTAAAATACTCGAAACCTACGTAAAAAATTGTATAAACGTATAACATCATCTTGGGAAATAACGGTCCCTCTTCCAAGCGCTTCGCAAAAATTTGCTTTCAGAACCAGGCAGTACCGAGGTTTCTGCGTTATAAAAGATTCCCACCACACTTTGTTTTAGGTTTAATTTTAGCGCTTTTTTATGGCACCTATAGTATTGTCAGATCGTGTCATCCGAAAATATTATATAATAATTACAGACAGGAAATTTGTGGTATGGTTATGCCATCTTTTTAACTGATGCAAAGAGGACAAGAAGATACATTATTACATTTTGTTTAAAGAACAGTTGTTTAAAGCAAGAAATTCGAGCAGACGTCAAAGAGGCCACAATCAAAAATCCAAGAATGGATTTCATCGTCTATTATTTTTAAATATAAAGCAGGAGTAAAAAGATAAAAAAAATGACAATAATTACATGCAGATGAAATGTTAATTGAATTTAAAAATAATTTATAAAATACCAAAAACCAGGTGCGGAGGAAGTGATGCGTAAGTACAAGAAGAAATAAATAAGAAGGAATCATTGATAATGAAATGTGTACAAACAGAAAACTGAAGAAGAATGCATTTTGCACGGCATTAGACTAGAAGTCGATGAGTTTTGAAATGTAGGTAACATGACATAAAAACAATTTTATGCCAGAAATATGTGTTGTTTAGGTAAGTTTAAACTCCACCTGCCAGACAGCGTATGGCAAGCTGCGGTTAATGTTGTGTGTTTTGTCATTTATATAGTTGATTATTTAGAATTTCATAAAAAAATAAAACACATAAAGAAAAAAGGAGGAAAGGAACAATGGATATACTTGAGATTTTTAAAGATTTTGATGCGACGACGAATATGTGGCTTGAGAGAAAATTGAAAGGAACTTTACATGTGGCGGAATTCGCCTAAGGTATTCAAAGGGCACCCTACATAACTTTTAGAAAGTAAACTTAGGTTTAAACGACACGTCTACAACGGGGCATTGTGAAGCAAGCTGACTAGCAGAGTACATAAAAAGTACATAAGTACATAAGTACATAAAAATTAGCTATTATGCAGAAGCATAAGATATTAAATAAACTCTTTCTGTAAAAATATTGATAGCATGTGGAATAAGGGCTTATGAGAACTGTGCTAGTATATTTAAAATATGAAATTGCAAATGAATAATGAAGGTAATGGTAGAAGGGATCACCAATGAAGTAGAAAGATGTAATATATGTAACAATAAAGAAGAAAAAGAATGATAGGAAGTACCTTAAAACACGACGACCTTATGGAACTGTCGATGGAATAAATCGGTAGATAATCACACATCCAATATTTAGGTGTCCAAGAATGACCGGATTTGTAGGTAAATAGCAAGTATTCAAAAAAAGGTATATTTTTGATGGGCTCTTTTAATAATTATTATTGAAGGTAAATTACATAGGCTGTATAGTACTTCTGACCAAGATATTCAAAAATATGGCTACCTAAACGTAAACATTTTTTTGCAAAAGAAATAATTGAGGAGCCCCATTCAACAATTAAAAAACAATACCTTAACGTTGATTCTCAGCACTTCCAGTGGGAAAGTTGTTCCTTATAGTCTAGAGAACAATCGTGCGAAGGCACGAGATATTTTGACAAAACATAAACAAATTAGAGCAGGTTTGATCCAGCGTTGCGCGCCGCGTCTGCATTTCGATGCGTGCGTAGTAATGTTTGAACATTACAGAAGATAATTTGACGTTTAAAATATGACACAATAATTGTAAAAAAGTGTTACAAGAATAAAAATTGATTTATTAAAATTATATTATCAAATATAAATTTTTGTTAACACAAAGCATTTTAATTACACAGGATTTGTTAATATGAAACGTTATAGCATTAATTTTTAAAACGTAGGAAAAGCATGCATCATAATCATTTCACTTTTTTGGGCTTACTGTCTTTAACAGCTGTGT
Source organism: Philopedon plagiatum (assembly GCA_963971165.1). Lineage (NCBI taxonomy): Eukaryota > Metazoa > Arthropoda > Insecta > Coleoptera > Curculionidae > Philopedon > Philopedon plagiatum. Next base: position 94,174,287 of record OZ020192.1, on the reverse strand, counting down.
TTTGAAAAAGGTTTTCATAAAATTTGCAACCTTCAGGACTAAGATATTTAATCAAAGTTTTCAAATCATTCAGTTTTTCGCGGGAAATTCCGACATCTTTAGCAAGCAACGATTTTTCTAAAATTTCAAAAGTGGTGAAAATTAATTATTTTGCAAATGGCTACATTGACGTCTTTTACGGTTATAAGGAAAAGCCTACGACTATTATTCTCGAGAAAGTAACCACTTGTGAAAATTTAGAAAAATCGTCGTTTGCTAAAGATGTCGAAATTTCTCGCGAAAAACGGAATGATTTGAAAACTTTTGCTAAATATCTTAGTCCTGAAGGTTGCAAATTTTATGAAAACCTTTTCCAAAACACAGCTGTTAAAGGCAGTAAGCCCAAAAAGTGAAATGATTATCATGCATGCTTTTCCTAAGTTTTAAAAATTAATGCTATAATGTTTCATAATAATATTAAAAAATCCTTTGTGTTAACAAAAATTTATATTTGATACTATAATTTTAATAAAACAATTTTTATTCTTACAACACTTTTTTACAATTATTATTGTGTCATATTGTAAATGTCAAATTATCTTCTGTAATGTTCAAACATTACTACGCACGCATCGAAATGTACACGCGGCGCGCAACGCTTGATTAAACCTGCTCTAATTTGTTTATGTTTTGTCAAAATATCTCGTGCCTTCGCACGATTGTTCTTTAGACTATAAGGAACAACTTTTCCACTGGAAGCTTGCTGAGAATCAACGTTAAGGTATTATCTTTTAATTGTTTCGAAAACGCTACGCACAAAGGTTGGATTGCATACATTCAGGGTTGAATTGGGTCCGGCCGGCCGGGCCGAGCGCATGTCCCCTTATTGAATGGGGCTCCTCAATTGATATAATAAAATGAGAAAAATCTACACTTTGAGCAAGTGGGGCATAATTCTAAATAGCTTGCCGATCAGAATAATATGCCATGATTGATTTATTTATGCTCCTTATATAATATTTATTAAATAAGTTTAGATTATATTATCAAAAGTAGGTAGGTACTTAAGATAAATTTTATTTTTATAGGATTAATTTGGTTGTTTCTTTTATTATACATGTAAACGATAAGTTTTTCGTTTTCGTGGAGTTTATATACATTCACTTTTTTTATTTTAGTTAAAATATGAGTAAACTCGAAAAAATTCAGTCAAAACTAACTGATATTTTAACAAACGTCGCTAATGTGCACAAAATTAATAAATACGAGCTGATTGTAAATACTAAGCCATTACTGACAGAAGGATTTCTTTCGGATTTTTATACAGGTGTTGTTATTAATAAAGACAATGGGCAAGTGATTTCAGTAGCTATTAAACTAATTCCTGAAAAAGGGGGTATATTTCAAGATTATGTAATACTATATAAAAATGAAGATAGTGTCTATTCAAAAATATTACCAGCACTCGACAAGTTTCAAGATGAAAAAGAAGTGAAAAATCGATTTAAAAACATCCCCAAGTATTTTTGCGGAAGCACCGAACCAGAAAACGAATTCATTGCAATGCAAAACATGCAGGACTTGGGTTATTCACTTTTAGATAAAAAGACTTGTTTTAGCGAGAATCATTTAAATTTAATTTTTGAAACTTTAGCCAAATTTCACGCTCTCTCATTTGCTTTTAAGGATCAGTATTCGAGCAAGTACAACGAAATGTTACAAAATTTGGCTGATATTTTTGCGAGTATAAAAGAAAAAGATGCCATTGTGGAATCTATAGAAAAAAATGTTTTAAGCGCTTTTCTGGCAGTTGGCAATCAGAAGGACATCATAACAAAACTGAACAACATTGGAGATATTAAAAGTTTTATCATAAATGGTGTTAACTATAAGGGGCAATATGAGTGCATTGTACATGGTGATTCCTGGTCAAATAATATGCTTTTCAAATACAAGGTATGTATACGATGAATACACTTTTTGCAAACCTCATAACAGACGTCTCGAAATACTGACAATTATTATCTACATAATACATAATATTCTGTTCTTGCGAATATATCGAAATTACCATTTTTACTTTAATACTACTAAATAAAATTCACCAAAGAATGTTTGCTCTGTATGCTCCTCCCTAAATAAAAAATGGAACCATATGCGTTTGCCTCCGATATTTTCTACTGCAAAGCTAATGAAACCCAAGCAAAATAGTTTTTAATATTGGACAGAATAAAGTAAATACATATATAAATTTGTGATGATCAAAGCAAGACTAACAGTACGACAGTCTAAGCCTTGCATTTTGCATTACAATACCCCTAGCTGACATTTTCGAAAATCAGAAAGTAATTAAATTCATAACGTGCACATCGGTAACAATGTAATGTACTCTCGAAAGCTCCAAAACTTCCTAATAGTGTATTTGTTCTTTTGTGCTGCACGAAACAACACTAACCTGCATTGATGTTGTTCTCATGTCTTATACAACTCGGAAAAAAATTAGGCAAGTTCAGTTTCGTGCAACACAAAAAAAACTTTTATTGTCACAGTTTTGTTTAAAAAATGTCCATTTACGCTACTAATAAACGAATTGAAATGGCTTTAAACTGTATTATCGAAAAGTTGTTGATGACTTTTCAGCAGATTATCCAGATAGTATCTAACAAGACGACAGTGCTACGATTGCACGAACAATTTATGACTACGATTGCGTCGTGAGTTCACATGTAAAGCAAAAGGGAAATTCCACTGTAGTAACCGAAGACCTTAAAATGGGCCTATGCCTGGCAGTAGAGGAGAGATCAGCATACTGAAAATATCACCGGATCGCGGAGCAGTTGCTGACGGAAACAAGAATAGTGCCAATCTTACAAAGCCCGAAACGTTGTAGACCTCTTACCGCATAAGTATCTCTAAAGGATGGAAGTTCGTGAGTACCGGATGAATAGAATTATTAATAGTGATCCTAATTATATTCTATTTACCGATGAAAGTTGCTTTTGTATAAATGGAACAGCTAATAAACAAATACAAGAATATGCCCAGATGCGTGAAAAAGTGAATCTTAACCCAGAAATTATTGGGGATAGAATTATCGGTCCTTATTTCATCGAGGATATAATAAGAACAGTGAAATATTTGGAACTTTTCCAAATGGAAATGGGTCCTCCGTTAAAAGCATAGACGTCTAAAAAACTTACACAAAGTTATTTACTATTCAAAGCAATCAATCATCCGACTTACACTAAAAACTGGTCGATTGTATTGACTGGTCAACTGCAAACCGTTGCCAAAGTGTAGGTACAAAATATCTTGATTGATGCCATCCAAGCAATACAATATTACACGACATTTTATTTCACTATATCTTCATCTAATAAAATTAGCATACGGACTAAGTAATACAAAAAGTAATACATTCTGTTCTACTTTATGCATTATAGCAAAGACTATAAGAATATAGACAAATTCTCGAATACACCGATATGGGACCGAAAGCGGCTTGAGAAAATTGGGTGGGTTTACTGGTTGATGGTTTAGGAATTTGTTTGAGTATATCAAACCCAAACAAATTCATAAGCCATACACCAGTAAACCCCCAAAATGTCTCAAGGGAGACCCGCTTCTTGGTACATTTTTGGTACACGTCAGTATTCGCCTATGTATTATTTAAACTATGATCATAGCCAAATAAACTCTTATTCCCTTCTCGCTGTAGTAAATTATTAAGTTATTAGGTAAAAGTGGTAATGCTGTTTTACCGTTTACTACCAGTTGTACTACGAATCGAGAAGTGACGCAAGCGGCCATTCATATAATTCGCTGACGATTGCGACATTATTCGACAGTGCGACAGTGTCAAGTTTGCAAAAAATTGGACTATTTAAACCCAGAAGTTTCTTTTCACAAGTAAGTGAGGTTATATTCACTTGTATCGAATCCATGGTTGTAATTGGTTTGAATCTTGGACAGTGTTGCCATTTTTTCTGCTGTGTCTACCTTAGTCGCATCCATTGCATTTTTGAAACGGATGATTGATTTGGAGCGAAATGATTTTTTGAATGAAATGCTTTGTCTATAGTTTTTTAGACGTCTATGGTTAAAAGATTTAACAAGAAACAGATAAATAATTTTTCCACAGGAACTCCAGCTCACAGCGCAGGTTGTGACCGAGTTTTTAAACAACACATTTCAGGGAAGCTGAATTAAACGTTTTGCCTCTTTCTAATGGCCCGCGCGAGGTCCAGATAGATGGCATTTAGATTTTCGGGATATCTATTATTAGCAGTTTCTAATAATGCAATACGTATTAATGTGGAGGAACTGAAAAATAGAATTAGCGAGGCTTCACGCAGCATCACGGTACGCCAGTTGCCAAACGTTAGAAGACATTGTTATGGCCGTTTAGGGTACTGCTTGGCTTTGAATGGAGGACACTGAACAATTTACCAAAATAACTCAATTTTTCTGTATTTACTATTGTTGTTTTTATTATTCTAAATGAAAATAAATACAAAATGGCAACAACAACCAAGTTTAAATGGAGGCAACATGTGTCATCGTCACATGGTATGAAAAGGTATACTAATTAAGGTATACTAATTACGAGAGGTATAAAAATTAATGCTTTTCTGAAAATAAAGGCATTTCTTAGGTCATTCTTGGAGCTTTTTAGCATAATTGGCAAATTAACCTAAAGTGAAGACTCTGAGACTTACATACTATTATAGGGATTGCAATCCCGCAAAGTGGCGGCCTGCGGGATCCCGCACCAGCTATGCGGATCCGCATAGCCATGAAAAAGCCGTAAACTCTTAAAAAATAACGCGAAAACGTGTATCTGCCAAATATCCGTGGTATTATAATACGAAAATTAATGAGACTGCTTAGGTATTATAAGTATCTTAATTAGCTTACACTCAATCTAATGTGATTTACTATAAAAACTAGTAAGACTTATTATCTCAAGTAGAAAAATAATAAACATTTAAAGTTCATTTGCCGAAAGTTACTTGTTAATTTAATTGATAAGAAATTTGACTGATTTATAGTCATAGTAGCATAGTTAAGAGAGGCTAGAATTTAAATTCCATAATTTTGTTGACTGAAATACGGTTAATTTTTGATATTTATATTAAAAAATTAAAGTTGGTTTAATAATTAATTAAATAAACGTTAATTTATCGAATTTTATAAAATTAAAAAACCTATGCGGGATCCCGCGTAGAAACATTTGAAGTTCATATGCCCAAAGTTACTTGTTACTTTAATTGTTAAGAAATTTGACTGATTTATAGTCATAGTAGTATAGTTAAGAGAGGCTAGACTTTAAATTACATAATAATTTTGTTGACTGACATATTATTAATTTTTGATATTTATAATAAAAAATTAAAGTTGGTTTAATAATTAATTAAATAAGTGTTAATTTATCGAATTCTATAAAATTAAAAAACCTTTGCGGGATCCTGCGTAGAAACATTTGAAGTTCATTTGCCTAAAGTTACTTGTTAATTTAATTGATAAGAAATTTGACTGTTTTATAGTCATAGTAGTATAGTTAAGAGAGGCTAGACTTTAAATTACATAATTTTGTTGACTGAAATACTGTTAATATTTGATATTTATAATAAAAAATTAAAGTTGGTTTCAAATTAATTAAAGAAACGTTAATTATCGAATTTTATAAAATTAAAAAACCTATGCGGGATCCCACGTATAAATATTTGAAGTTCATTTTCCCAAAGTTACTTGTTACTTTAATTGATAAGAAATTTGATTGATTTATAGGCATAGTAGTATAGTCAAGAAATGCTAGACTTTAAATTATATAATTTTTTTAACTGAAATACGGTTATTTGTTAATTCTTATAATAAAAAATTAAAGTTGGTACAATAATTAATTAAATAAACATTAATTTATCGAATTTTATTAAATTAAAAAACCTATGCGGGATCCCGCGGGATTGGAACCAATCCCGCAAATGCCCTGCGGGATTTAAAACACTGCGGGATTGAAATCACTGTATGTCAAGTTATATCTTCTTCTTCCAATGAGATTCAAAATTTAACATGCAAAACCCCATTTAAGGGGTTATATACAGTTAGAATTTTCAAAAAATCGATTTTTTTTTTAATTTCATTTTCGTAATGTACATAGATTCCAGTACACACACAGAAAATTTCAAGGCAATCCGGCGATTATTTTCGAAGTTACACGCATATTTGTAAAGACGTGTCAGAGCGATTGTACGCTATGTAAACTACTTTTGAAACTTTAAACGCGTTTTTCTCAAAACTGTGTTTTTAAAGTCGGTGACGAAGATTTCTCGGAAATGGCTGAACCGATCAGTCTCAAATTTTAACACAAGCTTGTTTAAGTATACTTTTTACTAATTGATCGAAGGTTTTTCTCACCGACAAATATTTTTTTTATATAAACAATTTAAGGTCAAAATTTTGGTCAAAAATCGATGTTTTTTTTTGAGAAGCCGCCATTTTGTCAAAAAAATTTTTTTTGCTTATTCCTTCGATTAATTAGAAGATTATACATTACTTTAACGAAATCCGTTTGGTTTTTTCATTTTCGATGATCCAGTCCAGAGATATCGTTGTCACCGCAAGATGCCTTTTTTGAGAGGAACTCCTGGAGATCAGCTATAGCAGCTTTCAAAATTATTATTTTTACAAATACAAAAATCTTAAAATACAGTTAAATACAGTTCACATTAATAAATTTAAAAGTCTTCTCAGGAAAAATTCTTGAAAAATCGCCTTTTTTAGGCCTCCTGACTGTATATATAACGAAATGCAGTGCATTTATCTTATTTTTAAATACCTATTAACATATTAGAATAACCTTAAAAATGATAAGGTAGAAAAATAGCTATTTATGTGACCAGTTAGGAACTGCTTTACATTTTTTAAGGAGTGTAATGTTTTGAGGCACGAGCGAAGCGAGGTCCCTCAAAATAGTTAAACAAAATTGCATTTCCTAACGTGTTTCATACAAGTTTTTTCTAATTTTGACAAAAATAAGTAAATAAAATTATTAATTTTAATTATTGCATCAAAATATCTAAGTAGGCATCAGACGAAGAAATTTTTATTTTATCTAGTAGGTACCTAGTAGATAGTTGTCTGGGTTGTCATGATGTCATTTTGAAGTTTTATTTGTAAAAAAGTGTCGCGTCACAAACTAACTTTTTTCTTTTAAAAATATTGAAAATGTCCGATTCCGAGACCCCAAGTGATATTGAAGAGGCCTCTTAAAATGCGTTTTCTTCTGTTGTACCCGAGGAGTCAAAAGAGAAATACGAAATATTTATATTTTTGTGTTTCATCTTTTCACAACTAGTTATGAAATTAATATTTCATCACCATTTAGGAAATATTTTACTTTTCGGATTTTGTTACAAAAAGTAAGATGTTTCAAAACCGTTATCGGTTTTGAAGAGTGTAAGACATGGCAAAATTTAAAAAAACTAACTTTTGTTGATTGACATGCAATTTTGACACTAATTAAATTTTTTGCGTGTTTTCAGAAGGTAAATTAATAAAAAAATACTTACATATGTTTATGTACACATCCTTTGACAAATATATCACCTCGAAATTTTCACAACAATTTGCTTTTGACAAGATTTACACCGAAATTCACTAAGTTGGAAATTAAGATCAAGTTGGTTAGTTGTTTTGACAAGTTCTTGCCCATCGTTAACAAGTTGTCATCAAAAACTTATTTTAACGATTTGCTTGGTTTCCCAATGATTTTTATTTTCTTTCTTGCTAAAATGAATTCAGTTCTTATGGTGAAAAAACATAACTCAATTGCCATTGTTATTTATCAAAAATCTTTGTTCGTTAAATTTAGTTTAACTTGTGAATACCATAATATTCTCGTCTCTAATAACTTATACTGTTTTAGGATTCTGGCGAATTAGATGACATGAAACTCATTGACTTTCAAATGACCAAAGAAGGTAGTCCAGTTCATGATCTAATATTCTTTTTTTATTCTGGTGCTTCAGAAAAAGATCTCGATAACTTGGATATGTATTTAGAAAAATATTATAACAGTTTTTCGAATTTTGCAAAAGAACTGGGCAGCGATCCGGACAAATTATACCCTTGGGAAGTTTTAAAAAGCGAATGGAAAGAGAAAGCTGTTGTGGGTGCTTTCTTGAGCATTGATATGCTGGTGCCAAAGCTTATGGATAATAACGATCTTAACGAATTACGAAAAAAAGAAGGCACTAAAGAAGAAATGTTTAAAATATGGGATGAAGAAATGGATAAAGTGCGCAGAAATGATGTATTTAAAAACAGAACCAGTAGTATTATTTTACATTTGGTTAAATTTGGATTTTTGTAATAAATATATCAATACGAAATAAATTATTATCTGTATAATTTGTTAATACGCATATTCTGAAAACATTTTGTAGACTTCCGAAAAAATATTTTTATTAAGTTCTTCATATAGATGGGGGGGAGGGGGGCATATTTAAACGTATTTTTGACATTTATCTCCTTTCTCCATTTTGAGGGGTGGGCGTAACATTGGAATTTTAAATGGAATGATGTGCTTTTGTTTATATAATATTTGCTTTTTCGGTTACGGATTTATGATTTATTAGATTATAAAAATAATAATAAAAAAATATTTAATTTAACTTCAACTTATTTATGGTCTGTCATGCTTGAGAAGTTGTTCGAAATGCCCCCTTTAACTTCCAAACACTTTCTCACTCTTTTTCTAAATGAATTTCGTACCCGCTGTAAAGTTTCAGGTGCCACTAATTAATAGGCAGGTAAAGCGGATTCGGTTTTTCATATCATCTAAAGTTGTAGGTGCAGTCGCCATTACTTTGTCTTTTCTGACCCCCCCCCCCACCAAGAAAATGCTAAGGGGGATCAAATCCGGGGACCTAGCAGGCCAGTTGACCGGACCAGCTCGTCTATTCCACCTAATTTTAAATATTTCATTCAAATGATTACGGACATGTATTGCATATTGGGGTGGAGCTCCGTCCTGTTGAAACCACATCTCAGGATTTATGTTTTGGTTTATTAATTGGGGTAATTGATTTCCTAAAAAATCTGTGTACATATTTCCATTTAAATGTCATTTAAAAAAATGTAAATAACTCTATCCCCGATTACACCACTAGGGTTGCTAACTCCTCCTTTGCGTTTAGCTGGATTTGCTAGTAAAAAAAAGCGGGACATTGAATAAAAATACGGGATACTTATATTATATAATACATTTTATTTTTAGATTATTTGTTATTAGTTTAAAAAATACTTAAACTAATAACAAAATAAAATATTAAATTTAAAAATAAAAAAAAAGCGATTTTAATTTTTTTTTATTACGTCCAAAAGTCGTAAGAGGTTATTGGGACAGTACCTACCTAAATAAGACCAAAAATGGTATATTTATAAATAATTATGTCCTATCCTGAAAAAGCGGGACAAAAACCATCCCGCAGGTCGTAGCCGCGGGACCCAGGACATTAGATACTAATAGCGGGCAATCCCGCTAAAAAAGGGATGTTTGGTAACCCTATATACTACACCAGACATTAACTGAAATGCTGATTTGGCAGAGTTCTCATCCAGTAGGTATTTTCCGACGTCCAGTAGTGCATATTGTGTCTATTTACCTAAAAACAAACAAAAAAAGTTAGATTTCTACTTATACGAAGGGATAACTTAAAATCATACCTTCCCACAATTAAGGAAAGTAGCTTCGCTAGAAAAAAATTCATTAGGAATCTGATATTTCCTTTCATTAGTCTTGTGACCCAATTGTGAAAAATAAAGCGATTTTCAAAGTCTTGCGCATTTGCCCATATAGCTCTTGGTGGAGTGTAATGTGGTATGGATGAAATTTGTACAAGTGCAATATGGCCACAATTGATTTTTGACTCATTCGAGCATCTCTAGCAAGCCGTCTGGTACCTACATGCGGACAATAGCTACCGCTTCTAAAACGCCAACTGTCCTATTTTCGTCCATTTTAGTTCTCTTCCGAACTCGTGGTTTCGTTTTCAGACTACCAGTAGTACGATTTCCGATTTCCAGCCTTTTAAATGCCATGTGAGATTTTGGGTTATTACCTCTCCGCCCACACTAGTGCAGTTTCTCTGTAATTTCTTTTGTACTTCTACAAAATTAACACCAAATCAACTTGCACATTAAAATTCGCTTCCATATTTAATTGAACAATAAACTGAGAAATAATCGTTAAAACGTCGAAATTCTCAACTGACTTAAGTAAAAATAACACATTTCCATGGAAACGAATAATAATCCTGAAATAAGTGAACTTGATTTATTGGTAAAATTTATTTATCTCTTAAATTCAATCAAAATTTACTTAAGAATTTCGTAGCCGAAAGAGCAAATAAAAAAAATACACACACTTACGTAGTTTTTACGTAAATTCGAATTTTATAATCAAAAGTACATCATCCCATTTAAAATTGCAAAGTTACCCCCACCCCTCAAAATAGAGAGAGGGGGTAAATGTCAAAAATATGTGTAAATATGCCCCCCCCCCCCAACTTCCTATTAACTCACCAAAATTTCATAAAAATATTTCAAACCTTTTTCGAGATATCGCCTTGTAACACTTTAAAAAACTCCCCTGTATAAAGTCAGGATTTATATTATATTATAGGTAGAAAAATTAGTCGTCATCATAAATGAATCAACTGTCGGCAACGAAGAAAATAACATCCCGCAATATACCTGATTGTCCTTGCAGTCATTGTTGATGAGTATCAGTACAAAAATTTGTAAAAGAAAATATTTTTATTTCCTAATAAAAGCCAAAATAAATGGTTAGAAATGACCGTCATAAATAGTTAATTTATGTAGAGAACGAATATTTCAGATTTATTTGGATTACATGCATATTGCGAAGGTAGTGCTTATTTTTTCTTGATTTAATTTTTTTTACTATCTAGAAAGAAATGCTTTGTAGTAATATGTTAAGGGCATATGAACTTGTCGAACATTTTGCCTGAAGGTTTGTTGTCTTGAAAACAGCTTGAATCCATTTTAATTGTTATTTCACTTGACAAAAAGTGCCGTTTGATATGTCTTGTCGTTTTTGACATTACATTAGCAGACTCTTAGTTTTTTATAATATTTAAATCACCAAGAATCACGGTAAAAGTAAAAATTGAAAATACGTACAAAATTTGTGCAACGTTATTGCATGGAAAAATAAGGGGTTAGTCCTTACAGCCACAGACAGAACGCAGAATCGCAGAACAAGAAAAATAAAAGTGTTGCTGCAGAATTCAATATACCATATGGCATAACAATAACAATAATAATAATAATAATAATAATAATAGTAATAATAATAATAATAATAATAATAATAATAATAATAATAATAATAATAATAATAATAATAATAATAATAATAGTAATAATGCCCTTTATGGCATCTATACCTTTTTGCATAATACATGTATCAATATTTAATAACATTTTCTCGGGCCGCCGAGAGGCGGGACAACAGGGGTAGGTTGGCTGGGGCCTGCAACTTGGAGGGGCCCCGAACCGACCATTGAACAAAGAAATGCCAACATGTTTTGTTGAGAGGGAATTATTGCCTGGACCGACTATTTACAAAAAAGTCGATGGTTTAGTGCAGGAACACTCTGTGCAATAAATATCCTTGACTTGTAGGGTTCCAGGCCGACCATTCAGGGATGAATTCAAGGGGTAGCCCGGGGGTTTTTCCCCCCGGAGCAAGAAAAATCCCTATCTATCTGTAAAATATATAAATTGATTTGCTTAAAGCATAGATTACTTAGATAAATATTATTCCCCACGAATAAGAATGTCCCCCCCCCCCCCGGGAAAAATGCAACTGCATTAACCCTGCGAATATTCACAAAAAGGCGGTTTATGACCAGGGCCTCAAAAGGGCTCCCCGCGGTCTCGGACGCAGGTGTCATAAGTATTAATTATTGCCCCCCAAATCGACTGCACAGAACAGTGCAAAGTCCAATTTTTTATTTCAATCTCTAGTAACACATAATTTAATAAAAGTAGTCCCGTAATGGTTCTCATCCGCAAACAAATAAGTTTTAATACATCACTTCGTAATAAAAATTGTATAGTACATTGTGCTGTGGTACTGTTAAACAAATAAAAGTATGTATTCTTGGTATATTACATATATCCATTTCTACTAATTATTATAATTATAAAAGGGCAAACAATTAAAGTCCTTTCTCCCTTCTTATAAAAAAGAAGGAAGATAGGACTTTAATTGTTCACCCTTTTATTATAATTCACCATGTTCCTTCTGGATTTAGCATTTACATTATCTACCTTACTCTTTATACATATCACATGTCTAATTGTAAGTCATATTTTTTAAATTTAATTATTCTTATAAATCATTTTTTATTCCTCAAGGTCTATACAATTATATAACAAAATGTCTGATGGACAGGAAATAAATAAACAGCTTACCCGTATATTAATAGAAGTTGGTAGAACACAAAATATAGAAAATTTTGAATTGAATTTAGATACAAGTCCCAACTATGGAGATGGTTTTGTAGCACAATTTTATACAGGAGAAATTCAAGATAACGATACTGGAAACATAACTAGTGTCGCTGTAAAGATGGTGCCTTTTTGGGAATTTGATTATAGATTACTATTTAACAATGAAAACGCGTTTTACAGCACCGTATTACCAGCATTAAATCATCTACAAAATGAAAGAAATGTGACAAAACCATTTGATAACGTACCAAAATATTTTTGCGGAAGCATGGAGCCAAAGAACGAATACATCGCTATGGAAAATTTGAAACAATTTGGGTATATTATGTTTGACAAAAAGAAATACTTAGATAAAGAACATCTTGAGTTAATTTTTAAAACTTATGGAAAATTTCATGCCCTTTCCTTTGTCCTGCGAAACAAAAAATTAGAACAATATCAAAACATTACCAAGGAAATAACTGATTTAAGCACATCACTAATAGAGCTTGAAGGTAAATCAATAACAGCTGGAGTTTCTGCAGCTGTCAAGGCCTTAGATCCAGAAAAAGACAAAATTGTATATAATGAGGTACAAGACCTTAGGGAAGATGTTATGCAGACTTATCATAAAGCATGTACATATAAAGGAAACTTTAGGTGCCTGATTCATGGAGATGGATGGTCTAATAATATGTTATTCAAATATTCGGTAAGAAACAAAATTCAATTTCTTCAGATTTGATCAAAACTTTATAAATATAAGATTTTCATGGAAAACTAGCTTTCGCCAGTGACTTCGTCGGCAGTATAACAATTTTACTCTATTACAAACTTTGAACCCCCATTTCACCCCCTTAGGGGTTGATTTAATAAAAATTGTAAAACACGTGTTTAAACATTTATTTTTGAGTACTTCTATAAAGTTTCGAGTTAATAGAACCATCTAATATTTTTCTCTATACAAAGTTTGAACCCCTGTTTCGCCCCATTAAGGGATTAATTTTGGAAAACCCTTCCTTAGTATTTGCCTACGTTATATAAGAAACCTCTGTGCAAAATTTCAAGTTTCTAGACCCGGCGGTGTGGGCTGTGCGTTGATATGTCAGTCAGTCAGTCAGTCAGTCAGGCAGTCAGTTATTTAGTTCTTTATCTATACACTAGCTTTCGCCCGCGACTTTGTCCACGGTATAACAATTTTACTCCGTTACAAAGTTTGAACCCCAATTTCACCCCCTTAGGGATGATTTAATAAAAACTATAAAACACGAGTTTAAACATTTATTTTTTAAAGTACTTTTATGAAGTTTCGACTTAATAGGACCATCTAATATTTTTTTCCATACAAAGTGTGAACCCCTATTTCACCCCCTTAGGGGTTGAACTTTCAAAAACCCTTCCTTAGTGAATGCCTATGTTATATAAGAATACCTCTGTGCATAATTTAAAGTTTCTAGACCCAGCGGTGTAGACTGTGCGTTGATATGTCAGTCAGTCAGTCAATCAGTCAGCTAGTCAGTCAATTAGTGAGTCAGTCTGTCAGTCAGTTTCTACTTTATATATACACTAGCTTTCGCCCGCAACCTCGTCCGCGGTATAACAATTTTATTCCATTATAAAGTTTGAACCCCCATTTTACCCCCTTAGGTGTTGATTTATTAAAAACAGTAAAACACGTGTTTAAATATTTATGAAGTTTTATGAAGTTTCGACTTAATAGGACCATCTAATTTTTTCCATACAAAGTTTGAACCCCTATTTCACCCCCTTAGATGTTTGATTTTCAAAAACCCTTCCTTAGTGAATGCCTACGTTATATAAGAAACCTCTGCAAAATTTCAAGTTTCTAGACCCAGCGGTGTGGGCTGTACGTTGATATCAGTCAGTGCGTCAGTCAGTCAGTCACTCAGTTTCTTCTTTTATATATAGGGTCAGCAGTGGCTCGGTTCGTTTCAACCATCGTCGTGGGTTCAAATGCAGCCGGGAATGTAAACATTTCTGGGTTCATTCTACGTTTCGTACAGTACACGCTACCGAGCGATAGGTGGAAAAGCAAAGGGAATGTAAAACGAATCAACGTCAAAACCGTCCTATTCAAGCCTGCTAAAGGCCGGATGAGATCGGATATCTCGTAGGATGAAGGCGCCGTTTTACACTCCCCAGTCAGTAGGTAACAAAATACATCAGAGGGTACCGCGAAACCAAGGGTTAATAGCCCTTAGAGGGTGCATGCTCTGGGTGTCGTGTTCTATTCTATTCTATTCGCTTAGGGTTGTGGTGCACTTGCACTAAAGCTTACTGATGGCTTATTGTGCCCCTTAAGAATCAATCAGTCGAGTGTTCTCCACATAGCCCAAAACACTGTCGATAGGGGCTCTCGCTATTTCTTCAGGTTCAGGATATGGTTCCCCGAAGTGCCATGCTTAGAGCAGGGCAGTGACATATTATGTGGTGAGGAGTTTCTTCCTCCTCCCCACACGCTCTACAAGTAGGATCCTACTCTAGTACAATGATATTTAGATGTCTTTTCAGGCGGCAGTGTCTCGTGAGGAGTCCTGTTGCCATTCTAAGTTTCCTCCTATTTAGTTGCAAGATATAATATTTTTTTCTTATACAGTGCATTCTTTAAAGCGGTCCATAAGGGTTTACATGTTAAATTTTGAACCCCATTCTAGGCTCTCTTCTATTCGAAGTACAAAGATAAAGACTGAAAAGAATTGGTAAATTTTAGAGTCTTTTTTAGTCGGTTTTGCAAAAAGAGTCAAAAATATCAAAAAATGCATTTATTTGCTTTAAATTAATTTTTTACACGCTTGGTAATAATTATTTTAATTTTTTTTTGTCACTTAATGTCATTATTGACAGAAACAGTAAGTTGATCTTACTGAAGGATTATTATTTTTCCTAGCAACCAAAGTACACAAACCGTATGTTACCCCTCGTCGTAACGGCGCCCCCGCCATGAAACCATGACTATTTTGGTACACAGTAGCTTTGCTGGATGCTGAGTACTACTGATGTACTAAAATATATATTTGTTATGATTTTAAGCCTAACGACAATACATTCTTATATCATTGTTAAACACTCTATAATTTACAAACAAGTGAATTATTTCATTCTACCTGGAAGTCACTCTTATTTTAACTTTCTTTTTTTTTTCTATCGGCGCGTTCGGATTTCTTCATAAAAATTATCTGGAGATTCACTGCCTCTATCAGAGGCGGAATAAAAATTTCGTCTAGGGGGGGGGGGGGGGGCACGTCACCGAAATGTACACTATTCCCTAAACAAGCTTTTAAGACAATAAATTTAACATAGTATATTGTATCTGTTTCTGTGATAACTTTGATACTACTTTTATTAGGATCCACCCATGCGAACTATGTCCACTTATTGTTAAAAAAGTCAATGTTTATATATTATATGGTGATCTGCCTATTTACATGTGAACATTCTTTGGCATTACCGGCCATTATTGTTGTATGTAAATTAAGAAGAAGAAGAGTTTGTTTATGTTGATATAGTAACGTTTGTTTGTATTGAAGAAAAATTTAAAAATAAAGTATAAAGTTACTTCGGGAATTCTGAGTGTTCTTTAATTTAAAATCGTCCACTGCATCAATAATCGTAACGGGTTATGGGCCCAGACTGCGCAAGACGTAAAATTACATGGTAAGAAGAAAGAAAATTAAACAGCTAGTATATTCACCTTGGTGTAACTTAGAAACAAGACTTACTAGGAGCCCCAATTATGAACACTCAAATAGAAATTCCCCAATTAAAATCAGATAATTTTAATAATTGGAAATTTAGAGTTAAAGCATTCTTAGAAGAAAGACAAATAGAAGTAGTACTAGAAAAAGAGATAACAGATTATAGCAATGAGAAGGAAAAGATAGAATTTAAAATCAAAGATGCCAAAGCTAAATCAATAATTTTACAATGTGTAAGCGACAAATATCTGGACATTATAAATGATTCAGTAACTGCGAGATATATGCTAAAAGCATTAGAATACGTATTTCAGAGGAAGAGTGTATTCTCAAAGTTAACATTAAAAAGAAAGTTATTAACATTAAAATATAAGAAAAATGAGAAGTTAGAGGATCATTTCCTTAAGTTTGATACAATAGTTCGTGAAATGGAAGGGGCCAAAAGTTGAAGAAGAAGATAAAGTTTGTCACCTACTGTTATCACTTAATGAAGATTACAATGCCGAAATAACAGCGATTGAAACAATGAATACAAATGTGACAATGGACTTTGTAAAGTCAAGACTTTTAGATGAAGAGCTAAGAATCAGGGCCAAAATTGATTATTATAGTCATGACAATGCAGCAAGTTTTAAAACAAGTCCAAATACTTATTATAGATGTGGTAAACAAGGACATAAAATTTCTGAATGTACCCAGGGTAGATACGATGGAAATTATAGAGGCAGAAGAGGTAATAGAGGTCAGTACAGTTACCGTAGAGGCCAAGGACAAAGAGGTGCTCAAGCAAATAAGGCAGAGGAAAATCCTATAGCATTCATTGCTTTGAACTGTGAAAAATTAGTGGATAACAATCTAAGTTTTATTTTAGACTCTGGTGCAACAGAACATTTAATTAGTAGTGCGTTACAAAATTATATGACCAATATTCAAGAATTGAAAACAGATGTCAAAATTGGTACTGCTAAGAGTGGTGATACATTGACTGCTAAAAAACGAGGTATTTTAGAAGGAATTTGTCAAGGTAAAGAAATAACTATAGATGCTTTAATAGTTAAAGGCATGACATAACTTATTATCTGTTTCTAAACTATTAAAAAATAATTTTAAAGTAGTTTTTGATAATAAAGTAGGTAAAAAGGGTGCAAGAATATCCGATAAAAATTCAACATTTTATTGTGATTCTTTTAATAATTTATTTTTTTTGAACGAGGGTTTAAAATCAGAGAATTGTTAGAATGTTAACATAAATAACAGTAAATTAGGTGATAGTTCAGGCAATATTTGGCATAGGAGGTTAGGACATTTAAATCGTTACAACTTAAAGCAGTTAGGGTTACCCTATAGTAATGAAATATGTAAAAGTTGTATTGAAGGAAAGAGTACAAGAAAAAGTTTTTACTAATGTAATAAAAAAACTACTCTCATAGGTCAGTTAATTCATACCGATATTGCAGGTCCAATTACAACCCAAACATTAGAGGGATATAAATACTTTCAAGTATTAATTGACGATTATTCTCATTTTTTAATAATTAAATTATTAAGTCTAAAAGTGAAGCAGCGCAAAATGTTATCGAATTTATTAAGTTGATAAAAACTCAACACGGTCAAAAAACTAAAAAAATCAGATGTGACAATGGAGGTGAATTTTCATCAAATTATTTTAAACAATTCTGTAAAAGTAAATGTATTGAGCTAGAGTATACCCTGCCATATAGTCCCCAGCAAAATGGTAAGTCTGAAAGGATGAACCGCACTTTATTAGACAAGGTAAGAACTAAATTTTCAGAAACAAATTTACTTAAACACCTTTGGGGAGAAGCTATTTTATGTTCAGCGTATGAACTAAATAGGTCACCATCAAGTGCTAATGGTGGTGTTGCTCCTGCCACAAGATGGTATAAGAAAAATGATCTGTCAAAATTAAGAATTTTTTGTAGTTGTGCTTGGTCAATTATTTTACCAAAGACAAGTAAGTTAGAAAAACGAGCAAAACCATGTATCATGGTTGGATATTCCGGAGCTGGATACAGACTTTGGGATTTTAGTAAAAATGAGGTATTTTGTTCAAGAGACGTGACATTTGATGAAAAACAAACAGATTATGAAACAATAAGTAAAGTGATTAATAATGATTTAGATAAGAATAAGAACGTAATAACAATTGAAGGAGAAGAAAAGAACGAAGAGGAAAAGAATAAGAAAAAAGAAACTGAAGATAATGAAGTTCATAATGAACTAGATAACACTAATGATAGGACAGAATTAGGAGCTTCAGATGATGAACAAAGAAACATACCAAAAACGGAAATGAATAGCCGAGGCAGAAAAATAAATATTCCTAAACATCTCAGTGAGTATGAAATTTATAATGCATATTGCTTATTAACGTCAAAAAATGATCCAATCAATTACAAGGAAGCTGCAGAACTTGAAGAATGGATTGAGGCAATACAGAAGGAATTAAAATCACACGAAACATTGCAAACATGGACAGAAAGTAGTTTACCAGAAGGAATGAAGGCAATAGAAACCAAATGGGTATTTAGAACAAAAGACGATGGAACAAAGAAGGCAAGAGTAGTGGCAAAAGGATTTCAAGTTAAGGAGGAGAATCCATTTGAACCTGTTTATGCTCCTGTAGCACATATGTCAACGGTAAGAATTATGCTATCTATAGCGGTACAAGAAGATTGGAATATAAGACAACTTGATATTCCTACTGCATTTTTAAATGGTAAGTTAGAAAATGAAATATACATTTATCCACCCGAAGGCTTAAAAACAAGTGCTTCAGTTTTAAGGTTAAACCGAGCATTGTATGGTCTGAAAGAGTCTCCAAAAGTGTGGAATGATACATTTAATGAGTTTGCAGTAACACATAATTTCTTAAGGTCAAAATATGATTGCTGCTTATATTGTAGAGAAAATGTGTGGATTTTAGTCTATGTAGATGACATGTTAGTTGTTGGAGAAAAAGAATGTATAGAGAAAACTGTGGTATTTAAAAGAATATTTTCAAGCTAAAGATTTTGGAGAAATTAAGAATTTTTAGGCATGATAATGAACAGAAGTGAAAGAGAAATTAAAATAAATCAGACAACATTTATAGAAAAACTTTTGAAAATTTTTAATATGGAGCAATGGAATGGAAAAGGTACACCTATGGAAAAAGGATTTCAGTTCAAAGAGGATAGTGAAGTAATAGATGTTCCTTACAGACAACTCATAGGAGGATTGATGTATTTGCCAATAACTACTAGACCTGATATAACATTTGCAGTGTCTTATTTAAGCAGGTTTCTTGATAAACCAACCAATGAAATTTGGAATGCAGGTAAACGAATTCTACGTTATCTGCAGGCTACCAAAAACAAAGGATTAATCTATATCAAAAGTAAAACGGTTGATGAAAATGTTAAACGGAAGGCATTCTCAGATTCAGACTGGGCATCAGATAAAAAAGATCGAAAGAGTGTAAGTGGATGCGTCATATTACATCAGGATAATCCGGTTTCACGGTTTTCCAAAAAACAAGGTTGTGTTGCTTCATCGACAGCTGAAGCAGAATATGTGGCAGCGGCTGCTTGCGCTCAAGACCTGGTTAATCTCAAAGGAATTTTAAATGATTTTAAATTAACTACTGAAGTGATACGATATTGTGATAATAAAAGTACAATTTTAATGTCAAAAAGTAATGATAATTCTAAAAGAGCTAAACATATTGACATTAAAAGTCATTACTTGAAAGATTTGATCTCTCGTAACTAATTATAATTTAGCAGATATGTTAACAAAACCTTTATCCAAGGATTTATTCGTTAAGTTTAGAGATAATTGCCATGTTAATTAATTATTTTATATGATTTTTCATTTTTACATGTAGTCTTTTTTGTAAAAGCCTTAAATCAAGGAGGAGTGTTAAGAAAAGTCAATGTTTATATATTATATGGTGATCTGCCTATTTACATGTGAACATTCTTTGGCATTACCGCCCATTATTGTTGTATGTAAATTAAGAAGAAGAAGAGTTTGTTTATGTTGATATAGTAACGTTTGTTTGTATTGAAGAAAAATTTAAAAATTAAGTATAAAGTTACTTCGGGAATTCTGAGTGTTCTTTAATTTAAAATCGTCCACTGCATCAATAATATAATCGTAACACTTATAAATAGCATTTAGCATTGCAACATTTAAAAAACTAGACTTTGCAGACCCCCCTTTGGTATCTAATAACTCGAAAACAAAACGTCGAATCGAAAAACGGATTCATAAGTGAAACTCTAAAATATCTAATACTTTCTTTTTGCAAAACATTTACCTACACCTAAAATCACTGGAAAATGGATATATTTGGGAAAACTGGAAATTTTCATTTTTGACCCAAATATTTCACGGTTTTTAATTTTTTTTGTGGGGTTAAAATGGTTCATATTAAAATCCCATAAACGTCATCGGAAAGAGTTCGTCGAAATACATGGTATCCATATATTGTAGTCTTTTTATTCTTTATAGGAGGGAAGCAATCGCCGATTAAAGTTAGATTTTTTGACTTTTTTTGCCCTCGACATCGGTACATTTGAATCACTCTGCATTTTTTCCTATCTTGTTTTTTTCCCAATTTTTTAACACTATCGTATAAAGGGATAATCACACTTTAAAATGAATACCGAATGGGTCAACCAGGAGCGGATTTAAGGGGTAAAAAATGTTCTTGATTTTTCCGACAAATCCTATTTTTAACCGACATTATTCCGTAACTATTTTCCTTACTTAGTGAATCTTTTTAGGTTTCTTTTATCCGTTAATTATCTAAGAATTTAGAATACGTCCCACTAATTTAAATTGCTAATTTTTTCGTTAGTTATAAATAAATTATAAATAAATTGCATCGGGAACATGCAAAATTTGAAAATTATAGAATTTTCGAATTTTCGAAGATCATGTAAACAAAGAATTGCAGTTTATTTTATTCGAAATTATTAAGATACGATGTGTCAAAATTTCTCAAAAATGCAAGTTTTTGTTGCAAAATTGAAAGCCTCCTGGACCGATTTCGGCTTGAAATATACATGAATAAGATTTTTGGAACCTCCTACTTCAAGTGCAGGGAGAGTTCATTGGATAAGTTACGCATTAAATGCCATTTTTATTGATCTTTCGATGGCCCTACAACACTGGAAGTCGCCATATACTCATTATGAGTCATAAAAACACTTTTGACGACACAGCCAATGGGATACCGTTTTGGAAGTTTCGAAATTCGCGCGAAAATTTGCAATAGAAAATCCGTTTTTTGTTAATAAATCAAAATAAATGGATAACAGCAACCTCCGTAAACATTTAATTGATGTAGAGAATATAAAATAGTTATTTATGATATAAGTGTTAAAAGTACAATTTTACGGCACGAATTTGAAAGTTTGCAGAATGAGCGAAGCGAATTCTGCAATTCAAATGAGTGCCTTAAAAGTACCTTTAATACAAATATCATACAAATTTTTTTCTACAAACGCCAATAAAAAACAAAATCACAATTACAATTTTTAGAAAGTTTAACATATTGGAAACACATAGTTTTAAGTAGCATCGTAGATATAATATAAAATTATTAAGTTGACATTTGTCAAAAAAACCAACAACCATTGTTGGCGTCGTAGTTGCCATAGTATTACTTTTAACACTAGTGCTATAAAGTACTTTTAACACTAGTGCCATAAAGTAACATTTTTAAGGCATCTGCGGCGTGTTAAAAAATGCATTTTTAACACGTTTGTAGAAAAAATATATTTAAGATTTATTTGCCTTATTACATATTCCCTATTGAGGAAAACTTTGTAATTTTTTTTAATTTCTAAGTTTTTATAAATAACATTTCAGTTTACCGTTCTATATTTTATCGTTTAGGTATGGTTTAGGGTATCTGCAATTTCGATTTGTAAAAGTTCTAACATGGGGTTAAAAATCACTTTCTAAAGTTAAAGTCTAAATTATTTTTGCTGAAAAAACGAATTTAGTAAACTATTTCCTTGAACAAAAAGTAAGTTTTTTATGGAAACTTAACAAATTATAATATGTTCTCGCTGTGCTACATATATCGTGTTATAAGCGCACCAGCCAGCATTAAGTCCTGAGTTGCCGACCGATCATGTTTATTGATGGTTTCGGTATTGTCGTTGATTTTTAAAACTAGAAGGTTTTTGCCAAGAGTGATTTCTGCATGTCTCTCTGTATGTACTCGCTAAAAACTCATTGGTCTCCTGGATTTTTGTCTCACAACAAAATCAAAAAGTCACCTGGGGTTTGATAAACTAGCTCTAGAAATTTCTCTGCTATGCATGGGATGGTTGCTTCAGGACCACATTTATTTTGTAGTGTTTTGAAACGGAACTTTATCCCCTAATACTGATTGTATTTCTTGACAATAATAATACAACAAAACGATTTACAAGACTTTTTATTTTAGGAATCTGGAAAATTGTTGGACGTAAAACTAATTGACTTCCAGTTTTGTCGAGAGGATACACCCATTTTCGATCTGTCGTATTTCTTCTACTCTAGTGCTTCCAAAGAAAACTTTGATAACTTAGATGATTATCTTCATATATATTACAAAAGTTTTTCCGATTTTGCCCAAGAACTTGGTGGTAATCCCAATGAGCTATTTCCTTTTGAAATACTTAAACACGAATGGAAAGAAAATGCTCTAATATCAGTCATATACAGTATCTATTTATGGCAGATAAAACTTCTACCGAAAGCAGATTTTCAAGTTCTTATTCACAATAGAGACAAACAAGACATGGCGGAGAATGCTAAAATTTGGGAATTACTTTTGGAAAGAATGAGTGATACTGATTTATTTAAAGAAAGAACAACTGATATCCTAAAACATGCTGTTGAGTATGGAGTTCTAAAAAGACAAAATGTATAAAAAACGGACTAATGCTACAATGTGTGACCTAAGTGAATAAGAGCTAAGGTAAGGCGGGGCAAGTGCGGCACAGAATTTCAGTAGTTCAAATATAAATCGTTGCAAAAGTTTCAAATAATTTTTTCAATGCGGTTTTTTTATTCCCAGGGCATTAATCGCATTATGTCTATGGGACAATCGAGAGGTTTTGAAGAAAAATGAAGTACCATATTGATAAAACTATAAATATTTTTATTGCTCTGATCGGCACTTGCCTCGCATAGTTGGGGCAAGAGCATAACTGTAGGATTTTTTAACTTGTATCAACTGTTTTTGGAATGGGGCTAGTGCAGTATAAATTAATGTCTATATAATTCTTTTGCATCCATTGAAAGAAAAATATATTTATGTAAAAAACAGTTATTAATTTTTTTTAAGAAACTGCTAGTCAAATAATTTCGATCTTTTTACAAATAACTTTCATTTCAATTTGCTAGTTGTAGAACATACAAATTACATTACAAATATTTTGTGAAATGTTGTAAACTAGGTGGGCTATAATGTGATGTTATCTGACCCGATTTACTGCATTTTGCAAGGTTCCTTAGGTATAATTTCGGTCCTTATTGCTTTTGCCTTTGTAATTTCGGTCCATGATGCTCCAAAAATAAAAATAATAATAATAACGGCAAGTGCGCACTATATCCGCACTATATTCGCACTATATCCGCATATGCCCCATGTTATTAATTCGCAGTAGCCCCAGCAGTAATAAATCGAGGGACAAAAGTATATTTAAAAAAAAGTCAAATATACCAATTGAAAGTAAAATAATCTTTTTTTCTTTAAAAGAAAACCAACTTATAGATACTTACCAAAAATCCCTAAATGATTATGTAGGATGTCGAAGATATTACTAAATTACTTTAAGCACATGATCTGTCTTCGGGAGTTGAAGCAATATGGTTAGGTTTTTTAACGTATGATCGAAAACATGTTAAAATTGATGATTTCTGTAGCAATAAGAAATGAAGTAGATGTAATGCAGATGTCGTCTAATAGATGGCAGCACTAATATTAAAGTAAAAAGATTTTATAACCGACTTTCGTACTTGCCCCAAAAACGCACTTGCCCTACTTACCATGAAGGGCGCCAAAAATGGACTTCTTCTAATTCTCAAATATACCGTTCTTATTTAAAAAGAAACAACTTTTTAAATAAGTCGTTCATAAAAAAAAAATAATTATTTCTCTTGCTCTTCGCCTAGTAGTTATGTTATAAATATGTTATTTTGTTTAAACTTTATAATAAAAATGATTTCTTTTTTAGTATTTATTTGTTTTTATATGCCTACGTATTTTAAAAAAATATTTTATATTTACGCCAGCTCTCTGTCGGGGCTTTTAAGTCCTAGACAAACGTTTAGCACTAAGCGGCTTCATCTTCTACTTCTCGAATCGCAATCCATATTCCAATCCAAATTCCCAATCCCAAGGTACAGATACGGCTTACTGCCGAACCTGGTGCGAGCATAACAATAAATTGCCGTGACAATTCTACACTACTTTTTAGCTGTGTGTCTTACTTTATATGCACTTGCACATACTCGTATTTGGCAGTCCTTACGTACTTTTCTGGTACTCCTTTCTTACTCATTCAGCTCGATATTTCTTGCCGTCGAACTCTGTCATACGCCTTTTCCAGATTAATATAAACCTTATGCAGCTCTTCTTCAAATGATTTTTTATATCTTGTTTTAATGTACCTAACAATTGCATCCATTGTACTTCTACCTGGCATAAATCCCAACTGCCGTTCTCCTATTGATGATTCCCCTATTTGTTATATGCGTGTGACATCAGCTTCATTTCAATTGGCGACTCAAATTCAGAACGTGGCGTCCTCTGTAGCCGATTTGCTAACTATAGCAAACTTTTTCTTAGATCTCACAATATGGTGGCCAAGTCACTTGTCATTTATGATACTCTGTTGAAGTCTGGTCTATTTTTGTTTATTGTAATAAGAAAATGCTGAATAAGCCCATAATGTTGTCCCTCTACTGACTTGACATTTTTTCTTGTGGGTTGCATCAGATTCTATGGTGTTTATCCTTTCTGACACTAAACATTTTTTGGTACACGCCAGTATGTAATCATATTGAGTTTAACAAATGGGGGTAATTCCAGAGACGGCTTCTAACCTAGTTGGAAATAAAATTAGGATTCGATTTGAAAATAAAATACAAATATTTATTTACCCACAGTGTGTTATTTGAAAGTGCGAGATACGAAAATATCATACAGGGTGTCTGAAAAGTCTTAGCATGGGCAAATATCTTAACTATTAATAAAGATAGCAACACCAAATTTTAGTTGTACCTTATTGGTTAGTAAATGTACTTTTTTACGTAATTTGACTCTTTCAACCCCCTTGGGGGGTTACGCTAGCGAGTTGGGGTCCAAAATTTTGGATGCAAACCTATGCCGTGTGGCCTCTTCGTTTAAAAGTCTTCAAAAAAGAAACATTGTTTTAGTATTTGAGTATTTATTTATTATTGTAATTCATTTTTAAATGGCAAGCCTATAAAAATTATAACTCGTAAATCGTATAATCGGGCGGGGCACAAGTCGACCATTAGTCGGCCACTTGTGCCAAACAGTACAAGTCGGCGCTGCTATTTTTTGTTTTGTAGGGCACTTTTTTTTAACTTTTTTCCAACTTTACTTCTTCATTTGTCGTTTTTATATGTTTTGGTTTTTGACCTCTGCGCAGTAGACCAAAATGCGTACCACGCGCAAACCGAGCGTGCTAGACATGCGCACGGAATTTCAGGAGTTGGACTTTGGTGTCTACATTTGAACCCATTCATTTTTCAGAATATATCTCCAGTAGTTAAGGTACCACTACGTATTTAACTTTATAACTTTGTTCCCAAGTTTTTTTCGACTTTATTTTTCATTTTTTGCCATGTGTGCAGTAGACCAAAATGCGTACCACGCGCAAACCGAGCGTGCTAGACATGCGCACGGAATTTCAGGAGATGGACTTTGGTGTCTACATTTGAACCCATTCACTTTTAAGAATATATCTCCAGTAGTTAAGGTACCACTGCGAATTTAGACAACAAAGTACATCCCCTGAAATTTCGTGCGAATGTCTAGCCCTCTTGGTTTGCGCGTGGTACGCATTTTGATCAATGGTAAAACTTTTTCCCCAAGTTTTTTTCGACTGTATTTTTCGTTATTTGCCACCGCGCAGATAGCAAAAAAAGAAAAATAAAATCGAAAAAACTTGGGAAAAACGTTATAAAGTTAAATACGCAGTGGTACCTGAACTATTGGATATAGATTCTTAAAAGTGAATGAGTTCAAATGTAGACACCAAAGTCCATCTCCTGAAATTCCGTGCGCATGTCTAGCACGCTCGGTTTGCGCGTGGTACGCATTTTGGTCTACTGCCCACATGGCAAAAAACGAAAAATAAAGTCGAGAAAACCTTGGGAAAAAGTTATACAGTTAACTACGTAGTGGTACCTTAACTATTGGGGATATAGTCTTACAAGTGAATAGGTTCGAATGTAGACACCCAAGTACATCTCCTGAACTTGCGTACGCATGTCTAGCACGCTCGGTTTGCGCGTGGTACGCATTTTGGTCTACTGCGCAGATGTCAAAAAACAAAACATATAACAACGACAAATGAAGAAGTAAAGTTGGAGAAAAGTTAGAAAAAAGTGCCCCCCAAAACAAAAAATAGCAGCGCCGACTTGTGCTGTATGGCACAAGAGGTCGACTAATGGTCGACTTTTGCCCCGACCGATTATACGATTTACGAGTTATAATTTTTATAGGCTTGCCATTTAACAATGAATTACAATAATAAATAAATACTAAAATACTAAAACAATGTTTCTTTGTTGAAGATTTTTAAACGAAGAGGCCACACGGCATAGGTTTGCATTCAAAATTTTCGACCTCAACTCCCTAGCGTAACCCCCCAAGGGGGTTGAAAAAGTCAAATTACATAAAAACGTAGATTTATCAACCAATAAGGTACAACTAAAATTTGGTGTCGCTATCTGTATTAATAGTAAAGATATTTGCCCATGCTAAGACTTTTCAGACACCCTGTATGATATTTTCGTATCTCGCACTTTCAAATAACACAATGTGGGTAAATAAATATTTGTATTTTATTTTCAAATCGAATCCTAATTTTATTTCCAACTAGGTTAGAAGCCGTCTCTGGAATTACCCCCATTTGTCAAACTTTAGTAATCAAAGGGTACCTTTACGTGCAAAAATTTCTTTTCTAAAGTACTTGCATCAGTAGCATCCAGCAAATGTTTTAAACATTATTAGTTATCACAGTCATTACGACTTTTATTGTATGTAGAGAGATTTTGCAGATAGAAACTTCAGAAACGCAACCCATAATCGATAAAATTTAGGGTAGCATTTCAATCAGAGTTTTTACTGCATTTGGTAAATTAGGTGATTAACTGACCTAAATTGAGAAAAGCTTGGTATTTTAAAAAAATTTTAAGTTTCTATAAATCATATTCCATTCTAATACCGTTCTAAATTTGATCGTTTATGGATTAGCGTATCTGCAATTTCTATTTGCATTATCTCACTACTATCTTATGGCATAAACTACACACGACGTGCTTTAAAGCCAGCAGTTTTTGTTTTGAATTATTTATATTCCAAGCAGTAAGCACATGTCAATCTGAATAGATATAAGAGAAACTACATCATAGATACTTGGTAAGTATTTTAATTTTTGTACCTGACCTTTTCGTTCTTGAAACTAATAATTAGTTTTATGATTTAGTGAGATGATCCATAGTTTCTGTGATATTAGCCGTTAATTTACCCGACAGCAAATTCGCTAAATAGTTATTTGTTAATAATAAAGGGTTAATTTTTGTCAGTTCATGACATAAAAAGATTAATAACTAATACAACAATAATAAATATAATAGTAAACTCACTTAAACTGGTAATGTTGGTAACAGTAACATATCAGTTGGCACAAAACGGATAAATGTTAATTAAATTATTAATCATAATCAGTCTACAAATCCAAATTTATTAACTAAAATTAAATTTAATATGATTTCTTCAAGTATAATATATTATGTACAAGGTGTTATAAAATTCACTGCATATATTGAAAGCCGTAAATACTGGTTCGCGATAATAAGCTAGATATCGCCACTAAAAAAAATTGTCTTAATCACTATACTTCTTCTTCCAATGCGTATCCACTAATGGATGTTTGCGATAACATTTTCCATTGCTTCTCTATTCCTTGCGGTATGTATTAATGACTGCACATCGTATAGCCCTGTCCACTGTCTGATATTTCGCAGCCAAGGCATTTTCTTCCTTCCGATCCCTCTCCTGCCTTCGATCTTGCCTTCGATCAACAGATGCAACAATTGATACTTAGTGTTTCGCATTATATGCCCCAGATATGCCGTTCTTCTCTTCTTAATTAATTCAAACAGTTCACGTTGTTTGTTGACACGTCTTAGAATTTCTTCATTTGTTAGTCTAGCCGTCCAAGGTATTTTAAGGATTCTACGATACAGTCACATCTCGAAAGCCCGTGATTTGTTAATTCAGCTGCTTTCAATGTCCAACCTTCCATACCGTACAGAAGCACTGACCAAACGTAGCACTTCACGAATCTTAGTCTTAGGCTAAGGTCAAAATCGGAACAGCTAAGCACTCTTCGGAACCTCAAGAATGCCTGTCGGGCTTGTTCAATGTGACAGTTTATTTCTCTGTCAGGCAGGGGGATAAAAGTACGGCACAACCACTGATTGTGGTAGTGACCTGTCTCATATATAGTCAATATAATCACTACACACATATATTAATTTTAAACGATATTTTAGCCATGTGTAGCACTGAATGTTTTTTTATACTTTAACTTAAATTCATGTTTTGCGCATATAGTTACTAATGTGTAGTTAACCAGTGACTAATGTGTGATAAAATCCTGAAAAATACAAAAATTAGACAACCGATTAACTATTTCACCCTTAGTCCAGACACTTTTATGTTTGGTCCTTTGGACAATCAGACGAAATCCCTTTATTTTGATAAAAACCTCTTGTATGTAAATTATTTTTCTCTTTCTCTCTCATTATTATGCTGTACCATAAAAAACAGCTCACGTTTTCTTCCGTTTCCACAAAGGATAAATACTTGTTAAATTTTGGTCCCCATAAAATGAGAAGCTAACTGTTCGTCAATAAGATTTAATTTTGACCAATCTGCAAGAAATTTGTTATAATCCGGTGTACCAGTTAAATCGACGACCCTGTCAAATAAAAGTCCCTGTGAAACATACGTATACAACACGATCAAAATTAAGCGGGTTCTCAGTTGGATCCCGTTTTGCAATAGAGAACCAACCAACAAAAGCATTGTTTTGAAATATGAATGTATAGAAAACGCAGTTTATTTTGAATTAAAATAAAACTAATTCATAACTGTTTACAGTTATTTATTTAAAGTTTTGCAAAATAAACTCCTATATTATAATAAAACTCAAATATTGAAACAAAAATGAGGCACTTAGTTCCTTTTTGGCATATAGCAGATAGATAACTCCATATTGATTATAAAACCATAATATATCACCAACTAAAAAAATTATTATAAATAACAAATTTTTATATTTCGGTCCATTCTAGCTATCGATCGATATAGTAAATAAACAGAAACTAAAGTCATGTTTTATTAAAATTTCTGCTTAAAACATTATTGTTTCAAGCTGAAAAACATAATTTTTATTTTCGCAATAAGGGTGTAATAGAACGGTACATTAGCAACTTACCTCCATATAATCACTTGAATGTGAATTATGTTGTGACAAAGGAAGTATAATTCTTCCTCTGTTCATTATTACAACAAAACAAAATAACTTTAAGCACCACTTACAATATTTTGGCACGCACTAAATAATCCGAAAGAGATTCGCAAAGAAAATCCAAAAAAACTATGGTTTCATATTGCAAAATTGGTTAATTGAAGATTTGATTTTTGTAATGGAACTTATTAGTAGCACATTGGGTTAATATTGAAAAATCCTTCTAATAAAAAGCTTATGGTCCATGTCCATACAGACATGATTAATAGCATCATGACATGACTAATATATTATGGTTTTGTCTCTTTTCCGTAAAGTGAAAGAGCAATATGTGATTTTAACCAAGTATGTATATAAGTAATTTTTAGAAATATGTTGCCTAGTTCCTAATTGCAAAAGGGTATCCAATTTATGGTGCCAATATTTGTTACGTATTTGCAATTCTAGTCTATAGCTATGTTTGCTGTGACTATACAGGGTGTTACAAAAAATTTAAAGAAATTTTAAGGGCAGATTCTACATCTAAAAGTATGAAAATAAGTTTATATAAAGATTGATCCTCAAAAGCTTCTTTTTCGAGATACAGGGTGTTTAATATTTTCTTTTTTAAATGTTCCTTTTTAATTTCTCGAAAATGCGTTAAGATATTGACATGAATTTTGGTACACGCCACCACGTGCAAAAGGTAAAGACCTATATACAGTTAAGTTACTATTTTTAGGTTTTAACAAGCAAAATGTCTGACAGAGAAGAAATAAGTAGGGAGCTTAACCATATTTTAACACAAGTAGCTAGAACACAAAATATAAAAAATTTTGAATTGAATCAAGAGACAAACACTAATTTGGGAGCTGGTTTTATAGCGCAGTTTCATACAGGTATAATTCGAGACAAAGACAGTGGAAACGTTACCAGTGTCGCTATAAAGAAGGCTCCTTTTTGGGAGTTTGATTATAAATCCTTATTCCTTAATGAAAATGAATTCTATAAAAGTGTATTGCCGGTGTTAGACAACTTACAAAGAGAAAACAATGTTGGGCAACCCTTTGACAGTGTACCAAGGTATTTCTGTGGAGGCATGGAGCCAAAGAAAGAATATATTGCTATGGAAAATTTAAAACAGTTTGGATTCATTAAGTATGATAAAATGAAATACCTCACCAAAGAACATTTATACCTAATTTTTAAAACTTATGGAAAATTTCATGCTCTCTCATTTGTCCTTCGGAATAAAAAATTGCAAATACGTTATATCAAAACATAACTAAAGAAATAACTGATCTAAGCACATCGTCACTAGAATTTGAAGGTAGCACAATAACAGGGGCCTTTACTGCTGCCGTCAATGCCTTAGATCCAGAGAAAGATAAACAGGTATATAACGAAGTAAAAGATCTTAGGGAAAATTTTACAGAAACTTTCTTGAAAGCAAATATATACAATGGACAATATAGATGCCTGACTCATGGGGATGGATGGTCCAACAACATGCTTTTCAAGTATTCGGTAAGATATCAAATTGTACTCCAAATTAGGATCGGTTAGTATTGAAACATTGCCAAAGCGTTATGCATTCAATTGCATTAAATGAAACTAAAATATACTAAATAGCTTAGATATATTAAGTAACTGAAAGTGATAACTAAGGCTGCCCACCGTGAGTGACACTTCAGTGGCATTACATCGCAGGGAACTTGGCCACAGCAGCAAATTAGTTTAGCTTTGCCGTCGGCGTCGTGTGTATTGGTTGTTGATTATATTTTTCTATCGCGCCGCTGTGAATTTGGTAGTTCGTAATATTGCTGAAAGCGAGCAGAACACGCGACTATTTGCGCCCAGTGTTAGAAGGTTTATATGGGAATTTCCTGATTTCAAATATAATGGGTCGCAAATAATGTGTGTGGTTTGTCTTCGAAGTTTACTGGCGTTCATATAAGAAATCTTTAAGTATCAGGCACGTAAACAGTGCAAAACATCAATTGAAAAGGGGTCAACGCCCTTATACACAATTTGTTGTCGATTTACTAGCGAAGCAATTCAGCATTTGATAGTATCTACATTACACAAATTTCAGCTATCAACGAATCAAGTGTTACTACTTCTTAGTGATGGCGCCGCATTTATGCTTTCTACACGTTCCCTCAAAGCTGTGTCATCCATCATTTACTACATATTACGTGTACTGCATGCCTTACATCTTACAGCAAATATGATTCGCAAGTGTTATTAGGATGTATGTAGATACAATCGCTAACACCAAAGCAGTTTTTCGTAAATACCCCAAACGCACTCGAAAATTTCATCAACAGTGTCTTGGGATTCTAGGACCTCCACAGCTGATTCTTACATGATAGGGTGTATATAGCAGAGCGCTTTCGACCCTATAGGTCATCATCAGTGCTTCCTGAAAGTAAGGATTAAACTGGTTTAGATACAGATTAAGAATTCAATTCAGAGATGGGTTTTATTTTGAAATTTAAAAGTGAGAAGTTATTAATTTTAATTTACTTAAATTTATTTTTATTTTTACAGGTTAAATTAGTTTATTACTCACTTGTCAGGATGCAAGTTAGAAATCCATATGAACGAACAACAGTTAAACATATTAAAATATTTTTACATTACAATTAAAATCAGACAATCATTTTAAAAAACAATTTTAAATTTGGCTTAAACGGTCACATTTTTGATGGTGTGAAATCTGATAAACGATCATGAACCACGATGTTGCTAAATCGTTAGGGGAAAATCTTCGTAACCAGAGAGACCTGGTGTAGCTTGGTTATAATTGCGCCAAATTCAAATTTTGATATCAAAAACCAATCATTTGTAAATTCTATCTCTATGAAAAAGGTGGGTGGTAATTTATGTTATATTTAAATATTAAATTCAAGGAAAAGTCCGAGAGATTCTGGAATGAAAGAAATCAAACTAATTTAAACCCAAACATTAAAGAAATGTTAAGAGCCCAAATCAATCGTATAAATATGTAATGTTGGTAGCATATATTTAGGAGGAAGCAAGTAACAAAGGAAAGAAGTCGACTTGTGCGGGAGTTAGATTATGCAACGAGGAGAAAAGAAATTGACATTAAAGTATCAAGGGTTTGGAAAACTAAAATTTATAAGAAAATTGAAAAAAAAACATTTGTTAGGATTATTAAGAATATTTGGTAAATGATTTAATTGTTGATGAGATGGTGAATGAATATTGAGGAATTTCGAAATTTAAAAAATTTAAAGAAAGTCAAAATTATTAATATTTATTTTTAATTAATTATAAAAGACGAGCATTATTAATTAAAACTAATTAATTTTGATTTTCTTTGAATTTTTAAATTTCGAAATTCCTTAATATTCATACACCATCTCATCAACACTTAAATCATTTACCAAATATTCTTAATAATCCTAACAAATGTTTTTTTTCAATTTTCTTATAAATGAGTTTTCCAAACCCTTTATACTTTAATGTTAATTTATTTTCTCCTCGTTGCATAATCTAACCCCCCCCCACAAGTCTACTTCTTTCTTTTGTTACTTACTTCCCCCTAAATACTTAAATACATGCCACTCACATTACACATTTATACGATTGATTTGGGCTCTTAACATTTCCGTAATGTTTGGGTTTAAATTAGTTTGATTTCTTTCATTCCAGAATCCCTCAGAATTTCCCTTTAATTTAATATTTAAATATAATCTAAATTACTATCCACTTTTTTCATAGAGATAGAATTTACAAATGATTGGTTTTTGATATCAAAATTTGAATTTGGCGCAATTATAACCAAGCTTCACACCAGGTCCCTCTGGTTACAAAAAATTTCCCCTAACGATTTAGCAACCTCGTGGTTCATGTACGTATATCAGATCTCACACCATCAAAAATGTGACCGCTTAAGCCGAATTTAAAATTGTTTTTTAAAATAATTGTTTGATTGTAATTTTAATGTAAAAATATTTTAGTATGTTTAACTGTTGTTCGTTCAAATGGATTTCTGACTGGCATCCTGACAAGTGAGTAATAAACTGATTTAACCTATAAAAATAAAAATAAATTTAAGTAAATTAAAATTAAAAATTTCTCACTTTTAAATTTCAAAAAAAACTCATCTCTGAATTGAATTCTTAATCTGTATCTAAACCAGTTTGTTCCTTACTTTCAGGAAGCACTGATGATGTCGTATAGGGTCGAAAGGGCTCTGCTAATTAATTAAAAAAAAATGTTTTGCACTTAATACAAAGTTTTGTTTCATTCATAATTAAAAAGGTGCACACAGCCTTCACACATTCCTTAAGACATAAGTTCAGAGACCATTTCAACTACGCAAATACAACATCTGTAGATGTCGAACGGTCGCTTTATTTATATAAAAACATTTTTTCGCCGCATAGGAAATCGCTTACGGAAGCGACTATAGGGACATACGCCATACTGCAAATGTTTAGCCGATCCAATCCGGATTTTTAATGCTAACTGGGCAAGTATTACAAGTATTACATATTAGATAAAGTATTATTATCACTAATTATAATAATACGTTGTTGCTTATATACGACGCCGCCACTGGTGTGGCATTCAAGCTGGCAGTTTTAGTGATAACTCATTTGTCTATCTAAGTTTTGTTAATAAGTGCATGTGTTCACTATACAAAATAAAAACAAAAAACTTCACAGCTGCCTCTTGATGTTAAAATATCAACAATTTTGAAATTTTTATTTTAGGAGTCAGGCAAATTGCTGGATATGAAACTTATTGATTTCCAATTATGTCGAGATGATACACCCATACACGATTTGTCATATTTTTTCTACTCTGGCGCTTCCAAAGAAGACTTCGATAACTTAGATGATTATCTTCAAACGTACTACAAGAGTTTTTCCGATCTCGCCCAAGAACTTGGTGGTAACCCTAATGAGCTATTGCCTTTTGAAATATTAAAAACAGAATGTAAAGGAAATGCTTTAATATCAGTGATACACAGCATCTATTTATGGCAAATAAAGCTTCTATCCAAAGAAGATTTTGAAAGTCTCATAGGAAGCACAAATGGACAAAGCATGGAAGAAAATGAAAAATTATGGGAAGAACTCTTGAACAAAACGTGCAAATCAGATATATTTAAAAAAAGAACAACTGCTATTTTAAAACATGCCTTTGCGCATGGAGTTATAAAAAGGCCACATATTTGAAACTAGGGCAGTTGTTCTTGTTGATATTATTTTTAATTTTAGCATTTAATTTTCTGTCTGTATCTAACGATACAATAAAGTATTTATAAGTGAAGTCATGTAGTAATTAAGATAAATATCGACTTACTGAATGCAGTCGTAGGATCTTTGGAATATTTTGCTAGATCTTGCGTAAGTTATTCTGATGTGTTACTAATCATTATTTTATTCTAAGGACATTTAGCAAACTTACTTTTAAACTTATAAGTAAACCAGTACTATGTTTAATATAAGGCTTATTTTTAACCTTTTTTTTTAATTAATTTAATTAAATTGAAGTAAATCTTTATGATCTACTCGTATGAGCACAGGAAACTACTGTGCAACAGAACGTTTACATATATTGCATATATTTTTTATGATTATTTTGGGCCTAACAGACATTTTAATTCTTACGATGCCAGATGTTTATTTTAAATTATTTTAGGGATCACTTAACATTGATGAGCCAAAAGCTCTTTTCTCACAAATTTTTACACATCCGCTTTACATTTAAGAGAAGCCATAAATCCTTAAAAGATATGGTTATCTAAACTTTTTTTTTACATACATTTTTCCCTGGCCCTACAAGTTATCTAAACTTGTAGAACTTGAATATATTTTTGGAAAAATATCAGTTTACGCAAGGACAGAAACGAGGTATCAACCCCCGTTTTACGGTGGTCCGGTAGTTAAAGAAATAAGGATTATATCAGGGTTGTATCAGTAGAGTGTTTTCAGGCATACCAGACCAGGATATATATCCATGGATATATATCCATGGATTGGATATATATCCTGATCTAGAATGCCTGAAAACACCAAAATCCCCCCACTCTTCACACCAAAATCCCCCCACTCTTCACACCACTCCTCTCCGATCCCCTCTCCGCTCCCCTCTCCATGGATATATATCCATGGATATATATCCATATATAACCATGTAAAATGGATATATATCCATGGATATATATCCATGGATTGGATATATATCCTGATCTAGAATGCCTGAAAACACCAAAATCCCCCCACTCTTCACACCACTCCTCTCCGCTCCCCTCTCCGCTCCCCTCTCCTCTCCCCTCTCCTCTCCCCTCTCCTCTCAGGAGCTTAAAACCATTCCACAACACGCACTCTTCACACTACCAAATCCTACCACTCGTATATCAAATCCATTCCTCCTACCCGCCACACCACTTTAATTCTCAATATTTACAGTATTTAACACAATTCACAACGATGTCTGTAGCAGTCCCTATTGATTATTCATGGGACACAGAACATTGCGAAAGCTATAATCCACAAGAGTACATACAAAATAATTTAATTTTACGAAAACCTCCACCTAATCTATCTAAGAGTGCTAAAAAAAGTTTCGAACTGAACAGAGAAAGAAAGTTCAAGAATTGGAAGCAAAAAACTATGTCTTGCCCAACAGCAAATGTAATGTTTAGTCATGTAAGCGGAAAGAAAACCTTGATAGATTTTACTACAGAAGAACTAGAAATGTTACCTTTGGAATATCTAATTAATTATGCAGATCCTTTGGAGCTCTTGGATGTATGGGGAAAATTACCAATGTCTTATAAATCGAGTTTTGATCTTCAAATTAAATTACCATGTTTTTTTCATTATAATCGTCCTGACTGGAGCACACAATTCGATGGTCCTCCTGTATCCCAGAAATCATGTTTCATGTGCAATAGAAACATAAAGTAGACTAATGTAGATAAACTCACTGTTATTTTTGTTCAAAAGTAAACCTGTATTTTAATATCTGTTTTATAAATGTCAAACAAATAATTAGAAGTATTATTCATTAATCCATGGATTTACAGCATCCCACCACTCTTCACCCACCAAATCCCCCCACTCAAAATCGTTAAACATCATTACGCAAAGCTTCACTCATTTCATCGTAATACAGCGCGTTACTTAAAAGGGTAAGTGCGGTTAAAACGCAAGTGTTGTACTAATTCGAACAATACACAGGTCAATACAGACCTCATATGTAGAGCGGTAGACCCGCCCAAACAACAAATTTTTTTATTTGTAGCTTCACTATTGGAGTTATATTCTTAAAAGTGGGTGGGTTGGAATGTACACACCAAAGTACATCTCCTAACACTCCGTGCGCATGTCTAGCAAGCTCGGTGTGCGCGTGGTACGCATTTTGGTCTACTGCGCATATAAAAAAATGGCGGATCAAAAAAAAAAAAAAAATGGCTCAAAAAAATAAAAATAAAAGGCGGCTCAAAAAAAAAAATCCCCTCTCCCCTCTCCTCTCTCCTCTCAGGAGCTTCCAAAGGAGCTACCAAATCCTACCACTCTTATATCAAATCCAGCTCCACAGGAGCTTCCAAATGAACTTTAAAAACTCCCCCCACTCCTCTCCCCTCTCCCCTCTCCTCTCTCCTCTCAGGAGCTTCCAAAGGAGCTACCAAATCCTACCACTCTTATATCAAATCCAGCTCCACAGGAGCTTCCAAATGAACTTTAAAAACTCCCCCCACTCCTCTCCCCACTCCTCTCCCCACTCCTCTCCCCACTCCTTTACATCTGCGCAATACGGATGCGCATGGGCATGCCCCGCCCACACGGATTCTCTTTATATTCTCTTTGCGCTTCCCATTCTGCAGTCGCACCTTGAGCTCGACAGTTGTGCTTTCTCCTTGTTAGATATATATCCTCAGCGGTTAGTTAGCGTTGATATTATATTAATTGTTTAGTTTGCAAAAACAGTATTGTGCAAAGTGTTGTGAGAGCACTTAAAAATATCCCAAGAACTGTTGAATAAATATCAACCTTTTCTGCTTTTTTGTTCAGTTCTCAAGATGTATCAGTGCAGTGAATGCAACAAGAGTTTTATTCATCAATCGAACGTGTATAGACATAAAAAAGAATCGTGCGCCATGAGGCCATCTTGTTCTCGCAAAAAAAGAAAGGCTAATACCCAGGTATGTGATGTATCCATGAAAAAAGCTAAAATAGAAGACAGACCTCCAATACCTAAACTTACTTTATCACGATGTAAAGATTGTGATACTTGGTATGTGAAAAATAAACTTGCTGCGCATTTACGGTCAAACCTACATAAAAGTGCACTTAAAAGTGACGATAATGTAAAAATTTTAACTTCCGCGTTTAAAAACAGGATTGTGTCTTACATGCTGCTTCCATCGAAAAAGTACGTGGACATTGAAGAGTTTTTTGATGAAGTACAACAAAAGTTTGTAAGTTTACTTTCCGAAGAGTTAGTTAATCATATAAGTGTTAAGATTAATGTAGAACTGTTTGGACAATATCTCTTACAAATAAAAGAGACAATCGAAACTAAATCGTTTAATACGAAAAATAAGGTCATAACTTCAACAACAGATTTATCTGATATTTACAAGAAATTTTTGTCTGAAATAAAAGAAAAGATGTCAATATTTGCGGAGAATGGTTCAGGTTGGGCGTTGGAAAAAATATTACATTTGGAGCTTAATATAAATAAATTTAATCCAATTTAGAGCTTCATAGCTTGGGGACACAAACATATAAGTATTTTGGAAGAGAAATCCAAGACTGATGATGATCAAGTTAATAATGTAATTGATATTCTAAAAGATTTAGTTCGTGACGAATATAAAACATAAGAACCCTGGAAAAATATTTTATTTTGAAAATGGCTCTGCTACCAGTAGGAGTTCTATTTCTATCAGCATTCGTTAACAATACTTTGTTCATACAAGTTGATCATAATGTTCGAGAAGCATTTATTTGTCTATCTGTTAATAATGTAAATAATGATAGTTGGCCTTCAACATGGAAAAGAATGAATATAAATAATGGTTTATTTACCCACAAAATAGATGATAATATTATAAATGATTCTACCATTGTACAGTATAAGTTAAGATTATATTATTTCAATAAAACTTCAATAGTGACACAGGAATGGAATCAGTTGTATAGAAAATCTTGTATAGCAGAATGTAATTCAAATGAGTGTGTAGTATTATTAAGTATATTGTTAGTAGTGTTTCTATGTTCAATAGGATATATATTATTCAAAGTATATTTGTATTATAAATAAAATTCAATAATAAAAAACATATCTACCATTGTACAGTATAAGTTAAGATTATATTATTTCAATAAAACTTCAATAGTGACACAGGAATGGAATCAGTTGTATAGAAAATCTTGTATAGAAGAATGTAATTCAAATGTGTGTCTAGTATTATTAAGTATATTGTTAGTAGTGTTTTTATGTTCAATAGGATATATATTATTCAAAGTATATTTGTATTATAAATAAAATTCAATAATAATAAAAACATATATATAATAATGGTTTTTATTCATAACAATACCTATAATTATATAACAATTTTACGTTTGCTAATGCACAATGCCATGGATTCACATTTTTGTGAAAATAACATTCTGGAATTTTCTTAAATTTACTTAATTTTGGTTCTTGGGCAATGGGAATAGCGTATATGAAATCTTCATCCAAAAACTTTTTTAAGAAGTTGATTTTTTCATTCCCTTTCACGTAAATTTTGGGCGATTGGTAAACTTCTAACACATGCTTTAAAATATTATCAATTTCATTAAGTTCTATATTTCCAAATTCCCATTTTAGTCCATGATACTCTTCGCCCCATTTAACCATTTTGAGATCGAGAGCAGATAACATATTTTTTTGAAATGGTGATTTAAACAGATAATTTGAGCAACGAATACCATCATAAATCGCTAATTCTTTTGGAATGTATCCAAAGGAACTGTTATATCCTTGAATGTCGATAAAAAGTTCTGTCTTACACTCATTCATGGTTAGTCGCTAAATGATGTTTAAATCTATAAGATTAGTGTTTAAATCCCCACACCACTCTTACTACTACCCACTACCTCGCTCATTATCCCCACTACCACGCTTGCTTATTTAAGCACTCACCCACAGTTCTACAACCATTATTTCAATCAAGCATCTGAAAATGTATCAACCAACAAGCCAACAAGAGTTTAGTAAGAAGCGCAATGCAGCTCTCATCAATGAAACCATCTACTACATAAACAAATCCAAATCCAAATGGGTCAGCATTGGATTTTCCTTAGAGAGAAAATATATTCCTGTTGTTAAAATCTGTGGCTACAAATATAATCAAAATGTGATTTTTAATGAAGATCAATGGATTTCCTTCCTTAATAATCAAGGAATTATGTTAAGTTTCATTTATTCCAACAGCACCGGGTGGCAACCCATGAAGGGAAATGGTTATGAGATTCACTTTGTGTTTATTGGTGATGCAAGAATAATTAAGATTACACAAGATGGAGGTAATGAAGTATTCCTTGCTGGTGATACCATAAATGAATTAGTGAACTTGGCAAATTTAATCAAATATCGTGTTGATATCTTAAAAAACCAGGAATTTTCCAAATATTACAATATTTTAGTTAGTGGAATCTCTATGAAAAATGGCGATTTGTTAAAAAATGTATATGATGTTATTTCACCTATGGAAAATAGTTTAAATGTTTGCTGTGTTTTAGAATTATTAAACTTTTACTCAGATTGTGTTCTGGAGGATGTAGAAACATTCGTATGTAATGAATTTGTAAAAAGTTGTATTGAAAATAAAAATGTATAGGTATATTTTTCTTTTTATTCCACCCACCTCCTAAATTAATTTTTAAAGCTCTGAACTTACTTTAAGTGTCACACATATGGAAAATAGTTTAAATGTTTGTAGTGTTTTAGAATTATTAAACGTTTATTCTGATTGCGTTGTGGAGGATGTAGAAACGTTCGCATGTAGTGAATTTGTAAAGACTTGTATTGAAAAATAAAATTTTAAAATATATTTTTCCTTTTTATTCCTCCCACCTCCTATCCTAAATTATTATTTAAAGCTCTGAACTTATTTTAAGTCTCACATACTCATACAAGATGTGGTTAGCATATACATCTCAACGAGTAGCATATAACCTAACAAGCGCTATAGAGAATCTATCACATGACTTTAGTAACTTAAAATTTGATGCTGCCCATGAAGCCGAGTATGGATTCGAAAGATTTTATACATATGATGAATGCATGGATATGGAAAGAAAGTATGAAAAAGCTGCAGAAGCCTGTAACATATATTTACATACTTTTGATATAAGAACTTTTCTGCAAACCATAAAGGAAATGGGATTTGAGGAGCATTTGGGTGAAGTAAAACAGTTTATTCCACAAGATATCATTGAAGAAATATTTGAAACCTAATTTATATGAAATAAAAAACTTTATTTCATTTATGTGTTTTATTCAATCATTAAATAATTATTATATAAATTGTATACATTAGTAAGTGCACATTTAGAATGATAAAAACAATGAGCTTCTCCTTCTTGTAACGATGGATTTTCATCAAGTTCCATGACTGGTTTTAATGAATATTTTCGAATGTATTCGGATTTCTCTCTCCTTTTTACTACCTCTCCTATGCCACCTCTCTCTTATGCTACCTCTCTCTTATGCTACCTCTCTCTTATGCCACCTCTCCCTACCACTCCTCTCTCTTATGCTACCTCTCTCTCGCTTTTACTAGCTCTCTCCTCTCTCTTATGATACATACCACCTCTCTCTCTTATGTTACTTTCTCGCTCTCTCCCTATGCTACTTCTTGCACACAAGCTGTCGTTTTACCATTTGTTTCAAACATTACATAGTTCTAACGTATAAAAAATGTACAAGAAGTTATAAAATATCCCTTTTTCTAACTTTGGTTTCAGATTTTTCCAATTTATCTTTATAATATTGTTTATTACCTATACCAAATTTAAATTAGATTTATCAGCCACATCGCCAGCTAAAAGCTTGGTTTTTCTCTTCCGAGCCAGAAAACGATTTCTTCCATGCCTAATTACACACTCTTTATGTTTCCCAACTAATACCTCCAAATGAGAGCCATTCGACTTATCATTAACTCAGTCCTCCCAAGAAAACTATCTTATTTATTTTCTACAAACTCCTGCCAACGCATAACTGGTCAACTAGAACACCTTACTTTAAACCAATACTAAATCTAAACTTTCCTAGTGAATCTGAACGTTTATGTCGACAACACCAAAAAAGTATTAATCCAGTACACTTTGACGCTAAGAAATGAAACATCCTTTGAAGCTATTTTTAATAAATTTGATCTTAGATCGGTACACTTAATTGTAGCAGCTCGAAAAGGTGGATTAAAACTTTGTTCTTTAACTTGATGCATCCCAGAATAATATAATGACAACTTGTGTTACTATCTTTATTTAACCCATCAGTGTACATCTTACCTAGTAAAAACATTATTGCATTCACAACTAAAACTATTAATAAAACTCAATTCCAAGTTGCTCCAGTTCTCTTAAAATACTCATAATTTCAGGTGTATTAATGCCATCCGTATTATTCTCTTCCAAACATCGAAATTGGTCTATCATGTCATTGACATCTGTGTACTCTAGGATAGGACTCTCCGTCTAACTTCCTGAAGCCCACCTCCCCATTTTTCTACTTCGTAGTTCCCATCGCTAGTGTCTTCGATTAATTTTCTCCTTTGGATTTCGTTTTGAAATTTTAAAAATTTTAAATATTTCGTATTTTTCTTTTTAGCCACTATATTATTCAATTCTTTATAAGTGCTTCGGGGAGGAAATAGCTTTTTAATAATATTTACATACTTCCAACCAGACGATGAACTAATGCGTTCACACCGTTTAAAGTTTCTTTTGTGGGCATTTGTTAGAACTAAAATGTTTCTATATTGTAAGAGGTCGTTATCGGTGTACTCCACAGGGTGTTCCTCAGTCAGGAGATTTAGGAGGCCATCTGTTAACTTAAACTCCTTCTCACTAATAATTAGAGTATTTCCTTTAAAAACAGCTGGCACATTTCCAAGAAACCAACTGGAGCACACCTCCCGAAAACCAAACACGTTTTTATTTGACATTTCCATCAACTTTAAAGTTATTTTGCTGGTAGCCATCTTATCTCTTTGACATCTAACTTGATAATGAAGCTTTCTTAGTGATAGTAGGATATTTATTAACACGTAATGGCGTCGTAAAATAGACGTAACATAGACGTAACATAGACGTAACATAGACGTAACATAGACGTAACATAGACGTAACATAGACGTAACATAAACGTAAAATGGTATATGGCCTGTTTTTACCTGGTTTTCAGCTGGTTTTAGCTGTTTTAGCTGGTTTTTACCTGTTTTTAGGAAGAGTCTTTTCTATCAGTTAAAAAAATAGAATATTTCTTAAAACACAATTTACACTCGTGTGGCATCATCCCGAGCCGAAGGCGAGGGAT
Source organism: Philopedon plagiatum (assembly GCA_963971165.1). NCBI lineage: Eukaryota > Metazoa > Arthropoda > Insecta > Coleoptera > Curculionidae > Philopedon > Philopedon plagiatum. The sequence continues at coordinate 94,130,699 of OZ020192.1, read as the reverse complement.
GATCGAACGCCACACTCGTGTGGCAAGATCAGGATATATATCCAATCCATGGATATATATCCATGGATATATATCCATTTTACATGGTTATATATGGATATATATCCAATCCATGGATATATATCCATGGATATATATCCATTTTACATGGTTATATATGGATATATATCCATGGATATATATCCATGGATATATATCCATGGATTGGATATATATCCATATATAACCATGTAAAATGGATATATATCCATGGATATATATCCATGGATTGGATATATATCCTGATCTTGCCACACGAGTGTGGCGTTCGATCATCCCTCGCCTTCGGCTCGGGATGATGCCACACGAGTGTAAATTGTGTTTTAAGAAATATTCTATTTTTTTAACTGATAGAAAAGACTCTTCCTAAAAACAGGTAAAAACCAGCTAAAACAGCTAAAACCAGCTGAAAACCAGGTAAAAACAGGCCATATACCATTTTACGTTTATGTTACGTCTATGTTACGTCTATGTTACGTCTATGTTACGTCTATGTTACGTCTATGTTACGTCTATGTTACGTCTATTTTACGACGCCATTACGTGTTAATAAATATCCTACTATCACTAAGAAAGCTTCATTATCAAGTTAGATGTCAAAGAGATAAGATGGCTACCAGCAAAATAACTTTAAAGTTGATGGAAATGTCAAATAAAAACGTGTTTGGTTTTCGGGAGGTGTGCTCCAGTTGGTTTCTTGGAAATGTGCCAGCTGTTTTTAAAGGAAATACTCTAATTATTAGTGAGAAGGAGTTTAAGTTAACAGATGGCCTCCTAAATCTCCTGACTGAGGAACACCCTGTGGAGTACACCGATAACGCCCTCTTACAATATAGAAACATTTTAGTTCTAACAAATGCCCACAAAAGAAACTTTAAACGGTGTGAACGCATTAGTTCATCGTCTGGTTGGAAGTATGTAAATATTATTAAAAAGCTATTTCCTCCCCGAAGCACTTATAAAGAATTGAATAATATAGTGGCTAAAAAGAAAAATACGAAATATTTAAAATTTTTAAAATTTCAAAACGAAATCCAAAGGAGAAAATTAATCGAAGACACTAGCGATGGGAACTACGAAGTAGAAAAATGGGGAGGTGGGCTTCAGGAAGTTAGACGGAGAGTCCTATCCTAGAGTACACAGATGTCAATGACATGATAGACCAATTTCGATGTTTGGAAGAGAATAATACGGATGGCATTAGTACACCTGAAATTATGAGTATTTTAAGAGAACTGGAGCAACTTGGAATTGAGTTTTATTAATAGTTTTAGTTGTGAATGCAATAATGTTTTTACTAGGTAAGATGTACACTGATGGGTTAAATAAAGATAGTAACACAAGTTGTCATTATATTATTCTGGGATGCATCAAGTTAAAGAACAAAGTTTTAATCCACCTTTTCGAGCTGCTACAATTAAGTGTACCGATCTAAGATCAAATTTATTAAAAATAGCTTCAAAGGATGTTTCATTTCTTAGCGTCAAAGTGTACTGGATTAATACTTTTTTGGTGTTGTCGACATAAACGTTCAGATTCACTAGGAAAGTTTAGATTTAGTATTGGTTTAAAGTAAGGTGTTCTAGTTGACCAGTTATGCGTTGGCAGGAGTTTGTAGAAAATAAATAAGAGAGTTTTCTTGGGAGGACTGAGTTAATGATAAGTCGAATGGCTCTCATTTGGAGGTATTAGTTGGGAAACATAAAGAGTGTGTAATTAGGCATGGAAGAAATCGTTTTCTGGCTCGGAAGAGAAAAACCAAGCTTTTAGCTGGCGATGTGGCTGATAAATCTAATTTAAATTTGGTATAGGTAATAAACAATATTATAAAGATAAATTGGAAAAATCTGAAACCAAAGTTAGAAAAAGGGATATTTTATAACTTCTTGTACATTTTTTATACGTTAGAACTATGTAATGTTTGAAACAAATGGTAAAACGACAGCTTGTGTGCAAGAAGTAGCATAGGGAGAGAGCGAGAAAGTAACATAAGAGAGAGGTGGTATGTATCATAAGAGAGAGGAGAGAGCTAGTAAAAGCGAGAGAGAGGTAGCATAAGAGAGAGGAGTGGTAGGGAGAGGTGGCATAAGAGAGAGGTAGCATAAGAGAGAGGTAGCATAAGAGAGAGGTGGCATAGGAGAGGTAGTAAAAAGGAGAGAGAAATCCGAATACATTCGAAAATATTCATTAAAACCAGTCATGGAACTTGATGAAAATCCATCGTTACAAGAAGGAGAAGCTCATTGTTTTTATCATTCTAAATGTGCACTTACTAATGTATACAATTTATATAATAATTATTTAATGATTGAATAAAACACATAAATGAAATAAAGTTTTTTATTTCATATAAATTAGGTTTCAAATATTTCTTCAATGATATCTTGTGGAATAAACTGTTTTACTTCACCCAAATGCTCCTCAAATCCCATTTCCTTTATGGTTTGCAGAAAAGTTCTTATATCAAAAGTATGTAAATATATGTTACAGGCTTCTGCAGCTTTTTCATACTTTCTTTCCATATCCATGCATTCATCATATGTATAAAATCTTTCGAATCCATACTCGGCTTCATGGGCAGCATCAAATTTTAAGTTACTAAAGTCATGTGATAGATTCTCTATAGCGCTTGTTAGGTTATATGCTACTCGTTGAGATGTATATGCTAACCACATCTTGTATGAGTATGTGAGACTTAAAATAAGTTCAGAGCTTTAAATAATAATTTAGGATAGGAGGTGGGAGGAATAGGAGGTGGGAGGAATAAAAAGGAAAAATATATTTTAAAATTTTATTTTTCAATACAAGTCTTTACAAATTCACTACATGCGAACGTTTCTACATCCTCCACAACGCAATCAGAATAAACGTTTAATAATTCTAAAACACTACAAACATTTAAACTATTTTCCATATGTGTGACACTTAAAGTAAGTTCAGAGCTTTAAAAATTAATTTAGGAGGTGGGTGGAATAAAAAGAAAAATATACCTATACATTTTTATTTTCAATACAACTTTTTACAAATTCATTACATACGAATGTTTCTACATCCTCCAGAACACAATCTGAGTAAAAGTTTAATAATTCTAAAACACAGCAAACATTTAAACTATTTTCCATAGGTGAAATAACATCATATACATTTTTTAACAAATCGCCATTTTTCATAGAGATTCCACTAACTAAAATATTGTAATATTTGGAAAATTCCTGGTTTTTTAAGATATCAACACGATATTTGATTAAATTTGCCAAGTTCACTAATTCATTTATGGTATCACCAGCAAGGAATACTTCATTACCTCCATCTTGTGTAATCTTAATTATTCTTGCATCACCAATAAACACAAAGTGAATCTCATAACCATTTCCCTTCATGGGTTGCCACCCGGTGCTGTTGGAATAAATGAAACTTAACATAATTCCTTGATTATTAAGGAAGGAAATCCATTGATCTTCATTAAAAATCACATTTTGATTATATTTGTAGCCACAGATTTTAACAACAGGAATATATTTTCTCTCTAAGGAAAATCCAATGCTGACCCATTTGGATTTGGATTTGTTTATGTAGTAGATGGTTTCATTGATGAGAGCTGCATTGCGCTTCTTACTAAACTCTTGTTGGCTTGTTGGTTGATACATTTTCAGATGCTTGATTGAAATAATGGTTGTAGAACTGTGGGTGAGTGCTTAAATAAGCAAGCGTGGTAGTGGGGATAATGAGCGAGGTAGTGGGTAGTAGTAAGAGTGGTGTGGGGATTTAAACACTAATCTTATAGATTTAAACATCATTTAGCGACTAACCATGAATGAGTGTAAGACAGAACTTTTTATCGACATTCAAGGATATAACAGTTCCTTTGGATACATTCCAAAAGAATTAGCGATTTATGATGGTATTCGTTGCTCAAATTATCTGTTTAAATCACCATTTCAAAAAAATATGTTATCTGCTCTCGATCTCAAAATGGTTAAATGGGGCGAAGAGTATCATGGACTAAAATGGGAATTTGGAAATATAGAACTTAATGAAATTGATAATATTTTAAAGCATGTGTTAGAAGTTTACCAATCGCCCAAAATTTACGTGAAAGGGAATGAAAAAATCAACTTCTTAAAAAAGTTTTTGGATGAAGATTTCATATACGCTATTCCCATTGCCCAAGAACCAAAATTAAGTAAATTTAAGAAAATTCCAGAATGTTATTTTCACAAAAATGTGAATCCATGGCATTGTGCATTAGCAAACGTAAAATTGTTATATAATTATAGGTATTGTTATGAATAAAAACCATTATTATATATATGTTTTTATTATTATTGAATTTTATTTATAATACAAATATACTTTGAATAATATATATCCTATTGAACATAAAAACACTACTAACAATATACTTAATAATACTAGACACACATTTGAATTACATTCTTCTATACAAGATTTTCTATACAACTGATTCCATTCCTGTGTCACTATTGAAGTTTTATTGAAATAATATAATCTTAACTTATACTGTACAATGGTAGATATGTTTTTTATTATTGAATTTTATTTATAATACAAATATACTTTGAATAATATATATCCTATTGAACATAGAAACACTACTAACAATATACTTAATAATACTACACACTCATTTGAATTACATTCTGCTATACAAGATTTTCTATACAACTGATTCCATTCCTGTGTCACTATTGAAGTTTTATTGAAATAATATAATCTTAACTTATACTGTACAATGGTAGAATCATTTATAATATTATCATCTATTTTGTGGGTAAATAAACCATTATTTATATTCATTCTTTTCCATGTTGAAGGCCAACTATCATTATTTACATTATTAACAGATAGACAAATAAATGCTTCTCGAACATTATGATCAACTTGTATGAACAAAGTATTGTTAACGAATGCTGATAGAAATAGAACTCCTACTGGTAGCAGAGCCATTTTCAAAATAAAATATTTTTCCAGGGTTCTTATGTTTTATATTCGTCACGAACTAAATCTTTTAGAATATCAATTACATTATTAACTTGATCATCATCAGTCTTGGATTTCTCTTCCAAAATACTTATATGTTTGTGTCCCCAAGCTATGAAGCTCTAAATTGGATTAAATTTATTTATATTAAGCTCCAAATGTAATATTTTTTCCAACGCCCAACCTGAACCATTCTCCGCAAATATTGACATCTTTTCTTTTATTTCAGACAAAAATTTCTTGTAAATATCAGATAAATCTGTTGTTGAAGTTATGACCTTATTTTTCGTATTAAACGATTTAGTTTCGATTGTCTCTTTTATTTGTAAGAGATATTGTCCAAACAGTTCTACATTAATCTTAACACTTATATGATTAACTAACTCTTCGGAAAGTAAACTTACAAACTTTTGTTGTACTTCATCAAAAAACTCTTCAATGTCCACGTACTTTTTCGATGGAAGCAGCATGTAAGACACAATCCTGTTTTTAAACGCGGAAGTTAAAATTTTTACATTATCGTCACTTTTAAGTGCACTTTTATGTAGGTTTGACCGTAAATGCGCAGCAAGTTTATTTTTCACATACCAAGTATCACAATCTTTACATCGTGATAAAGTAAGTTTAGGTATTGGAGGTCTGTCTTCTATTTTAGCTTTTTTCATGGATACATCACATACCTGGGTATTAGCCTTTCTTTTTTTGCGAGAACAAGATGGCCTCATGGCGCACGATTCTTTTTTATGTCTATACACGTTCGATTGATGAATAAAACTCTTGTTGCATTCACTGCACTGATACATCTTGAGAACTGAACAAAAAAGCAGAAAAGGTTGATATTTATTCAACAGTTCTTGGGATATTTTTAAGTGCTCTCACAACACTTTGCACAATACTGTTTTTGCAAACTAAACAATTAATATAATATCAACGCTAACTAACCGCTGAGGATATATATCTAACAAGGAGAAAGCACAACTGTCGAGCTCAAGGTGCGACTGCAGAATGGGAAGCGCAAAGAGAATATAAAGAGAATCCGTGTGGGCGGGGCATGCCCATGCGCATCCGTATTGCGCAGATGTAAAGGAGTGGGGAGAGGAGTGGGGAGAGGAGTGGGGAGAGGAGTGGGGGGAGTTTTTAAAGTTCATTTGGAAGCTCCTGTGGAGCTGGATTTGATATAAGAGTGGTAGGATTTGGTAGCTCCTTTGGAAGCTCCTGAGAGGAGAGAGGAGAGGGGAGAGGGGAGAGGAGTGGGGGGAGTTTTTAAAGTTCATTTGGAAGCTCCTGTGGAGCTGGATTTGATATAAGAGTGGTAGGATTTGGTAGCTCCTTTGGAAGCTCCTGAGAGGAGAGAGGAGAGGGGAGAGGGGATTTTTTTTTTGAGCCGCCTTTTATTTTTATTTTTTTGAGCCATTTTTTTTTTTTTTTTTTTTTTTTTGATCCGCCATTTTTTTATATGCGCAGTAGACCAAAATGCGTACCACGCGCACACCGAGCTTGCTAGACATGCGCACGGAGTGTTAGGAGATGTACTTTGGTGTGTACATTCCAACCCACCCACTTTTAAGAATATAACTCCAATAGTGAAGCTACAAATAAAAAAATTTGTTGTTTGGGCGGGTCTACCGCTCTACATATGAGGTCTGTATTGACCTGTGTATTGTTCGAATTAGTACAACACTTGCGTTTTAACCGCACTTACCCTTTTAAGTAACGCGCTGTATTACGATGAAATGAGTGAAGCTTTGCGTAATGATGTTTAACGATTTTGAGTGGGGGGATTTGGTGGGTGAAGAGTGGTGGGATGCTGTAAATCCATGGATTAATGAATAATACTTCTAATTATTTGTTTGACATTTATAAAACAGATATTAAAATACAGGTTTACTTTTGAACAAAAATAACAGTGAGTTTATCTACATTAGTCTACTTTATGTTTCTATTGCACATGAAACATGATTTCTGGGATACAGGAGGACCATCGAATTGTGTGCTCCAGTCAGGACGATTATAATGAAAAAAACATGGTAATTTAATTTGAAGATCAAAACTCGATTTATAAGACATTGGTAATTTTCCCCATACATCCAAGAGCTCCAAAGGATCTGCATAATTAATTAGATATTCCAAAGGTAACATTTCTAGTTCTTCTGTAGTAAAATCTATCAAGGTTTTCTTTCCGCTTACATGACTAAACATTACATTTGCTGTTGGGCAAGACATAGTTTTTTGCTTCCAATTCTTGAACTTTCTTTCTCTGTTCAGTTCGAAACTTTTTTTAGCACTCTTAGATAGATTAGGTGGAGGTTTTCGTAAAATTAAATTATTTTGTATGTACTCTTGTGGATTATAGCTTTCGCAATGTTCTGTGTCCCATGAATAATCAATAGGGACTGCTACAGACATCGTTGTGAATTGTGTTAAATACTGTAAATATTGAGAATTAAAGTGGTGTGGCGGGTAGGAGGAATGGATTTGATATACGAGTGGTAGGATTTGGTAGTGTGAAGAGTGCGTGTTGTGGAATGGTTTTAAGCTCCTGAGAGGAGAGGGGAGAGGAGAGGGGAGAGGAGAGGGGAGCGGAGAGGGGAGCGGAGAGGAGTGGTGTGAAGAGTGGGGGGATTTTGGTGTTTTCAGGCATTCTAGATCAGGATATATATCCAATCCATGGATATATATCCATGGATATATATCCATGGATATATATCCATTTTACATGGTTATATATGGATATATATCCATGGATATATATCCATGGAGAGGGGAGCGGAGAGGGGATCGGAGAGGAGTGGTGTGAAGAGTGGGGGGATTTTGGTGTGAAGAGTGGGGGGATTTTGGTGTTTTCAGGCATTCTAGATCAGGATATATATCCAATCCATGGATATATATCCATGGATATATATCCTGGTCTGGTATGCCTGAAAACACTCTACTTGTATCGATATAATATTTTGGCATTTAGCGCGAGCTACGAATGGTTTTCTTAGTTGATAAAAAATCTAATGAATATATTAGAATCTGCTGAAATTGCAAATTCGAGAATCTAGAATCTTCTAAAGGGCTAATGAACTAATGGTTTTCCTACCTTTGGAAAGCAATAACAATTAAGATTATTACCAAACAAAAGAGTTTGTTTTCATATGTTCATTCTGGCCTTAATAAGTTAGTACAGTTTTTAACCTTTGTAAAAATATTCCATTTAACAGAGAACAATTTAATTTCTTGTATGATAAAGTTGGGTAGATACTAGTCCACCCCTGTAATATGTACCAAAAAAATTTAATTCGTGATTAGCTAACAATGTTATAAATTTAATATGTTTTTTAAAGTTTGGATTCCAATGTTAATCGACCTGCTTGTATCACATCGAGAAAACCGGAGGTGATAAAATGACAGATTTTAATGGCAACAGAGCGTATTTTTTGTATTTCTTGAAAATAGAAGTTATTTTGTACGTTAAAAAGGGAAAATATAAGTCAATAGGCAAGGCGAAGAGAAACATTACACCAACATAGAAGAAAATAAACTTCTGAACATACATATTATCATTTTTCTAAGGCAAGTTGTATGAAACCATTGAACCAGAAAATAGCGTACAGATACATGGCCAGCAAAATTGTAATAATTTTTGTGTTAATTTTTAAAATTTACGTTAGAAATGCTTTTCGTAAAAAATTCAGCTTCCTTAAGTACTATCCTCTTATCATTATTATTTATTTATGTCTTTGTTTACAAATCGGACTTTCGATGAAAGCTAGGTATCGCCCCTTAAAAAAAAATTGTAATCACTGCACACTGTAACATATAAAGAACAAAAGAACAGTGAGCAGTTGGTTGTTGTGTTGCCAGGACTTTTAACAATATTTCTATGTAACAAGTTTGAAGAAATAAAATTTTTATACATTACCGAATTTTAATATATTAAAGATATCCTAACAACTCTTCAAAAATAATTCTCAATTTCAAAATGTTAAAATACTGCATATATATCACAAATTTAATAAATCTCTCTAGAGAAAAGCTGTTTAAACCAAAATAAATACCCTAACTTCAACTAAATACCGATAACTAGTTTAAAATGCACCTCACTAGGCGACGATACGATATTTTGTTAATATTAAACGGCTTTAACTTTTGTTAATATTTAACGACTTTAACTTTTTTTTCATAAATTAAGAAATAAATAGCAAAAATAATGTAAACAGTATTATTAAACTGGTCAATATGGATCCATACACAGCTGACGCTGACGGCTGACGCATGAGTTCGGCCAATCGTAATCACTCTAGCGGACTGAATGGGGTTAACAACCGTTTAGCTTCACTTCGGGTACATCTACCACCTACTTTACTGCTTAGGCAACTATACAAACACGCCTGCATATTATCAATATATTTTCCTGAAGCAGTCCCTACACGATCATTATTACAGTCAGTATTTCACACAATAGTTACTGCTAGTATTATACAAAATATTAAAATATTCGAATAATCTGAAATAATTTGCTTGAATTTACTTCATTCGATCATTCTACACGATCAATATTACTGAAAATATTTTTTAATACTGACAGTAATAATGATTGTGTAGGGTCTGCTTTAGAACTAGAAGGTAGTTTTAAATAATAATATACCTAGGTAGGTTCCAAGGGTACTAAACTGGCTTCTTTTTGTTTTGCTGCCTAGAAATATAATGCTCTTCGTCGATCCGTTGTTAACTAATATTTTGCTTATTTTTGTTGCTTTGCTTTGCTTATATATATTATTATTCTTTGATTATAGTGCTTCTTAAATTAGTCTGATAGGGTTGAAGACTAAATTGCATTTACCACCAATAATATTTACGTATTATGTAACGTTTGGGGGTGCAAGAAAGCGATTTATGTAAATACCTACACATTTAGAGGATCTCTTCAAAAAAAAATCGGTAAGTTACGATAATTTTATTGGCAAAAGAACAAATGACAACTTTCTGAAAGTGCTGTGTAAAACAGAATAATGTTTTCTTTTGACAAATGCAGTAAGGAAAGAATTTTGGTTAGGTATAATTTTAAAATACGGTGTAGTTGTGCTCAGTTAGTATTTTTCGTTTTGATTTTTAACCATTTTTTAGCAGACAGTTTAAGCTTGTAGGAATAATTCTCATCTCATTAATAACGTAATATAGGTTAAGTCATAATTCGTTGTGTTGCTCGTTCTGGTTAGGTACAATTGCTATTAAATTAAAATAGGTACCTCTACATATTTTTGGCAAAATGTGTTTGTGGAATTAAAAATAATTTGGATTATTTAAATCTAATAAAAAAATGAGATGTCAAGATAATATTTAAGTTTGGCAATGTTCCGGCTGGATCATTTGTTTTTCTTTTATAATATTAGAGCTTATGACGCCCGGCTCTTTAGAAGCGAATATATATATATATATATATATATATATATATATATATATATATATATATATATATATATATATATATATATGTAATAATAATAATGATATGTCATGACTCATGACTAACTGTCTGACTGATTCAAGATCGCCGAGCCGAAACCGCTGAAGCTAGAAATATGAAATTTGGTGAGTCGTTCTAATGTATAATGTAGAGACTCACTAAGAATGGATTTTTCAAAATTGAACCCCTAAGGGGGTGAAACAGGGGTTCAAACTTTATATGCAGAAAAAAGATTGGATGGTCCTATTAACTCGAAACTTCATAACAACATCAACTCTAAAAAATATCAGCCAGATTCTCCAACGCTAGTCCAGTCTAATTTGACAACCAAAAGTTTTAAACTGACAAGTGCAAGAATAAGACAACTAAGTTCTATACTATGAATTTATTTCTAAGCTTTTTCGCAAATTTATAAAGAAAAGGGCAATTTTAGCACGTACTTTCGACAATAATAGAATAATTCATAAGTTTTTAATGACGACTTATTAACAATGACAGTACAAAAACCTGTCAAAACACAACAGATCAACTGTAAGATCTTAATTTAAGCCAGTACTAAATCTTAAACCTTCTTAGTAAATCTGAACGTAAATGTTTAAACACATATTTTACAGTTTCTAATAAATCAACCCCTAAGGGAGTGAAATGGGGGTTCAAAGTTTGTAATGGAGTAAAATAATTGTGATACTGCGGATGAAGTCGCGGGCGCAAGCTAGTCTCTAATAAAGAACAACTTAAAGCAACCAAACGGAATGGGAAAAATGCCACTGGACTATTGTGAAAAATTAGTTCGGTTGATGCCAAACATATTAAGGGAGGTATAACTATACTGTATATCTAACTTTAGCATGTTTTTGTATAGGTTGGGTTGAGTACAAGTTTCATGTTGATATATAAATTTTATTTTTAATTTGCATAACGTAACACTGTAAATTTTAATCATTTTTAATTCTTAGGTCGGGAGCCGGTGACACTGAAAGTACCGTCATCGCGGAATCAAAATTTTTTTATGTAAATTGATAGTTAATAGTCATACGAACAAAATGAGCTCGGTACGCCGGGATTCATTAAGCCGAAAGTATTTTTAAAACAATTAATTATTATAAAAAAGCAAAAATGTTTTTTTACCTAGGGTGTTTTCTAATTGAATGTCAATATTTAAGGGGCGATTTTTGGGTCCATTCTAAAAAGAAAACTTCATATGAACGTATGTCCTAAACGTCTTAACTTTTGAGATACAGGGTGGTAAAGTTTTCAAAAATAAATAGTTTTTTATTAAAATCTGTAATACCACTTTAGATATTTTAATTAAATTTGGCATACATGTACTATGTATCAAGAGGCATTATTTAGTGTACCACAATTTTTTTTGCTTTAAACCAGTGGCGTTCGTACGGAATTTCACCTGCCTATTTTGGCAGATATTGATGGTACGCCACTGATTTCTCGTAAAATTAAAATCATTCCTGAAATTCCCAATCATTTCTAAGCAAATTTGATCTCTTGCATTTTTTCAATCCGATGCACGGTTTTCGCTTAAAAAAATAAAAACCTTTTCTCTGCATGATCATAACAATATCGTTCATATAGCAGAGAAAAGGTTTTTATTTTTTTAAGCGAAAACCGTGCATCGGATTGAAAAAATGCAAGAGATCAAATTTGCTTAGAAATGATTGGGAATTTCAGGAATGATTTTAATTTTACGAGAAATCAGTGGCGTACCATCAATATCTGCCAAAATAGGCAGGTGAAATTCCGTACGAACGCCACTGGTTTAAAGAAAAACAAATTGTGGTACACTAAATAATGCCTCTTGATACATGTGCCAAATTTAATTAAAATATCTAAAGTGGTATTACAGATTTTAATAAAAAACTATTTATTTTTAAAAACTTTACCACCCTGTATCTCAAAAGTTAAGACGTTTAGGACATACGTTCATATGAAGTTTTCTTTTTAGAATGGACCCAAAAATCGCCCCTTAAATATTGACATTCAATTAGAAAACACCCTGGGTAAAAAAACATTTTTGCTTTTTTATAATAATTAATTGTTTTAAAAATACTTTCGGCTTAATGAATCCCGGCGTACCGAGCTCATTTTGTTCGTATGACTATTAACTATCAATTTATATAAAAAAATTTTGATTCCGCGATGACGGTACTTTCAGTGTCACCGGCTCCTCAGCTAATTAGTGGGTGCTAGGACAGAGTTAACATTTAAGTTTATTTGTGTACGTTTACTTTTTATATTTACTCATTAAGGTAGAAATAAATTAATTTTATGGGTGTGTATGATTTTGATTGACTGTATGTATGACCCGCGATCGTCAGAATGAAGAAGAAAGCTTTAATTATTGTTATTATATTCCATTTGTGAATTAAAGTAATATGTACTATTGGGAGCAAAACATTTTCAACGACTTATTTTAGCTTTGTAAATCTCCTTAAGTTCAGTGGCGTTTGTTGTCAACCAGTAATTTTTGTATTGTCATTGTCAGTCGATGTGCCAAATTAGTTTAATAGTAGATTATACCACGAGTCAATAATGATAGCTATTATTCTGAGGTAATAATAGCCATTATTGTGAGTAGTATACTCTACTTTATCTACGACTAATTTATTAATTTGAGATTTTTAATGAACAACTTTATTTGTCAATAACATTAAAATTAGTAATAGTACAATTAATAAACTGTATTGGTCGAGAACTATGAATAAGTTTGGAAGAGTTTTCAATACAAATATTTGGAATGTCGGTTGCTGCAAAGGAAGAAGATGCTTCATTACTATTTATTTGTTTAGTAATAGTATCTGCTGTAGTTGTCTTGTTACTCCTAGACTGATCAGTGTAACATTCAGCTACTTGTGTAGATTTCCAGCCCCCATGACGCTTTAATCCAGTTATATCGCCTCCTCCATCAATGTACAGAGTGGCAGAGGATCTGCGATAACAATGGCCGGTATAAGTTTGAGGATTTGGCAAGTTTAAATATTTGGCAATTTGTCTACCAATGTCTGCAAATTTGTTTTTTCCTATACGTTGTATTGTACATTTGGATTTTTGATAATTTAGAAAGAATGAATTGATTTTTACATGTGACGGGCGGAGATCGATGTACTTCTTTATAATGTTGTAAAACGTACTGTTTATGACGAATGTTCGTACAATTTTGGTTTTAGTCTTGGGTATTGTTATTAAGAAGTTTGTTTGAAGATCCTTTACGTCTTCTATATTCATTTCATAAAGCTCGTTTGACCGGCATGCGCCCATAATTCCAATAATTAATATAACCTGAAGCAAATAAGAATATGAGTTTTTTAATAGATTAGATTAAATACCTATATATATTTACCATATGTAAAAGAAAAACTTCATCAGGAGCTTTGTCAATAAATGTCTTAATTTCTTTCGAGGTCAGAGTGGAAGATTTCTTTGCTTGAAATCCTTCAGATTTTCTTTTTAAAAACGCTCGTAGTTTTCCATATTTTTCCAGATCAACGTCATGGTTTATTCTTAACATAGATTTAATTATTGAATAAAATGACCATAATGAAGATGGTTTGTATTTTGCACTTAGTTCAGCGAAATAGGCTAGTAGAACATTTTCGGAAAATGAATTTGTGTTATTTCGAAGACGCCATTCGTTGAAGTTTGCGTATGTTTTATTATAAATAGATTTCGATGTTTCCGGTATTAAGGTAGATGTTGTTGCTGTAGCTAGTTGTACAATTTCTGGAGGTGTACAAGTAAAAGCCTCTTCATTTTCATCCATCCCAATACGAATACATAAACACTACGCGTTTGACAGTGACACTTTTGACTTGGTGTATTTTGTTTCCATGGTATTATTTGATTTGAGAAATTTTGTGATTGGAGCGGGAATAAGGACTATTAATCCCTTGTCATTATTCCCTAAGGGATTAATAGGTGGCATTATATTGCGAAAACTACAACTATAATACTTACATTATACATTAGTCGTAGATAAAATATTTTAAAACATCATGCCCAACCATTTACTTACCGAGGCCCAGAAGGGTTTTGCTATAGCTAAATTGCAAGAAGGATGGTCGTACCAACGAACTGCAGATGAGCTGCACTGTCACAAAACAACAATTTTTTATTTGAAACAGAAGTGGCTGCAACATCAGAATTTCAGACGAGCTCCTGGTGCCGGTCGTCCACGAGCTTCTACTGCAGAACAGGACGTTAACTTAGTACAGTTTATTAGACAGCGCCCATTTAGTACAGCCATACAAGCAAAAGCAGAAACCCATTTTACCGGTTCCAAGTGGACTGCCCGGAGAAGAATACGCCAAAGTGGGGTTGCAAGCTTCGCTGCAGCAAAAAAACAAGTCTTACAGAAGCGATTAAAATTAGAAGAATGGAAAGGGCAAATGATTTAAATAATAGAGACCAGGAACTCTGGGAAAATGTATTTTTTTCTGATGAAAAAGTTTTCCAATCTTCAAATAATGGTAAACTTAGAGTCTATAGACCAAGAGGGCATAAATTTAATGAGGAATATATACAGCCAACAGATAACAGTGGACGTTTTTCAGTTCATGTCTGGTGTTGGATTACTGCTCGAGGCACTGGTAATTTACATATAATAGATGGTCGCCTTAATGCAGCAGGTTACGTGCGAATATTGCAAGATGTAATGTTACAGTCGGTCCAAGAACGTTTTGGAGATAATTTTATTTTTCAACAGGTAACTATCTATTACCATCAATTGTTTCATAGTATTTGATGTATTGCAAATCTTTAGGACAATGCACCAGTACATACGGCTTATCTTACTATGGAATGGTTTACCGACCACAATATCAATGTTTTGCCTTGAGCGGCTCGAAGTCCCGACATGAATCCAGTGGAAAACATATGGGGTTATATGGTCAAACAGATCTACAGTTATGAGTTTAGGCCTCGAAACAGACAAGAGCTTTTAGACGCCATTACTAATGAATAGCAGAATTTAGAAAATTACGATTTTCGTAATTCAGTAGCGTCTATGCCTAGAAGATTGGATGCTCTTTTAGATGCTAATGGCGGATACACAAATACTAATATTCTTAATTTGTAGTTTTTTAGATCACTTAATTATGCAGCGTTAAAAGATTTTTTGTTAAGTTTCTTAATTATACTATAATACTAAATAAACCTTTCTCTCAATTCCTTGTAAAACATTTTTAGTACGCCAATGTGTTATAACAAATATGTCAAAAATGATTTTAATAAGGTTTTACACAACTAAATTTCTTTAAAAATATATGGTTATGGTTAAACGTCGTTGAAAATATTTTGCACCCAATAGTACTACATATTTATTATTTTATAATATTCTATTATTAAAATAGGGTAATGAATTAAACTATTAACATTTGCCCGAAACATGTCTGAAGCTCCCCTACGACCCGACCAAATTTTGTTAAACTAGGATCCTAGGTAAAAAAAAAAATAATCATGGTGATTTAAAGGTTTTTTATTTGACGTTAACTAAATGCATAATATCTATATAATCAATTTACATAATAGCACTTCTGTGGGTGTTTCAATTATTACCAACCTTAAAAACAATAACTGGTTGCTGAATACTGATCAATCATCCTTAAAATGTAAATGAGAAATTCTATTATTTATTTAGTGCCTTTATCAAGATCAACTTATTTGTTTCTATTTTCTTCACCATGGGTAAATATTCAAATTAGATGAGAAACTAACTTTACTTTTTATTAAAAGTAGCAGGAGATCTGCTAAGTTATATATCGTAACTAATAGGTAAAATATAATTGAATACAGGGTGATAAAACAATGTAGACGCAATTTATTGTAACCAAATGCCGATACGTAGTCTGTCGAATTTTGGCAGCGCGGCGCGCCTATTTTTTTAACTGAAGAAAATTAAAAAATACACTCTTTTTAATTTGAAATTTCATATCCACTCCATTTAGGCTTTTCGTTTTTTATGATTATGTTATGTATTAGCAATCTTTGTATTTAACCCTAAAAATCAACAAAGTTTATATCAGAAGACAGTGTATTTTTTAATGATGTTCATTAATAAAAATATATTGTTCTTTTTGACAAAATGCCGACCTCAAATAAGAAGTACAGCGTATTCATAAATCTATAATACACATGTTTTAGTATAGTGTAAATCGGTCTTCGAAACTGTCATCAGATGTCTAGCTGACAATGACTAAGGCATTGCCAACATAACTTATTTTGTGTCAACTCGTTTTTGTAAATAAGAAAATTTTGTGACGAGAAATTGAATTCCACAGCTGAAAACCGTTCGAAAAGATCAGATTAATTATTGCCTACGTGCAAGATGGTATGCTTGTGAGATACGTCGCG
The DNA here is from genome assembly GCA_963971165.1 of Philopedon plagiatum. Taxonomy (NCBI): domain Eukaryota; kingdom Metazoa; phylum Arthropoda; class Insecta; order Coleoptera; family Curculionidae; genus Philopedon; species Philopedon plagiatum. Next base: position 94,113,844 of record OZ020192.1, on the reverse strand, counting down.
CAAGTTATGTATATAAATAAAAACACAGTTCAGAAAACAAAACATCTATGGGAGATGCATGGAACATTAGATAATAAAAAGTCAACGGGAAGACCAAGAGCTACCACACAAGAAGAAGATAACACTCTCGTGCAATTTTTAGAAGAAACCACCCCATTCCAGGTAGAGGTAAAAGCCATGATGGAAACAAATTTTCTTGCATCGAGATCCACAACCTGTCGAAAAATAGAATCGCCCTAAAAAAATTATGTTCCTACTGCCAAAAAGATAATTTTAAGTCAGGAACATAAACAGGCAAGCCTTATCTTCGCACTCAATAATATATTGCCGGAAGACTGGAAGAGGGTAATTTTAACTGATGAGAAAGTTTTCCAGACGTCATTCAACGGTAATATTGGAGTTTATAGCCCTCGCAGAACTAGATTTGATGAACAATATACCAATAATTCGGAAAGATCTGGAAAATTTTCAGTAAATGTATGGGCTTGGCTTAGCTATCAAGGTCTGGGAGTTTGTTGGGTAATAGATGAAAGTTTTACAGCGTGCAGTTATAGGAATATTTTGGAAAATGTTATGTTGCCCCGTATTTCAGAACATTTTCCCCACCATAATCTCATTTTCCAACAAGGCAACTGCCCAGTTTAAAATACAATGTGAAATAGTGATTTTAGCAAAAGATCATAGAAAATCTGTTGTGGCCTTGAAAAGGGCCTGTCATCAATATAATGAAGAATATGTGGGGTATATTGACAAAAAAAAATTACAAGTTAAACTGTAGACCCAACAACAGAAACGAGCCGATCACTTTTTTACAAGAAACATGGGACGAACTAAGTGAATAGCCCCGATTTGATAAGAAATCTTTATCCTCTATTCCTAACAGACTAAATGAAATTTTAGAGTGAAATGGAACCATGACCAAATACTAAGTAAATAAATTTTATTATTTTTTATTAACTGAGATTGTTAATATATTTATAGTAAAGTAGAATAATAAGTAGTTTATTTCGTAATTAATTCTTTTATGTTGGTTTTCATATATATATTTATAGTCAATAAAAATATAACAATTTTTTTTAAAATAAACTCTGTAATATACTTATTTTATTGAGGTTGAAAACAGTTTTGCAGAAACTAGATTCCACTTTTAAAATCAGCGTACTGCACTGAAAGTATTGTGCCACATTTTTTTGAAATGTTGTGCACCATAGACAGGTTTACATAGCACAAAAAGTGTCCTACTTTTTTATAAACACAACGGTACATACATAGTACTCTTGCAAATTAACATAATCTTACCTATTTACCTACTTACTTACTGATTCCTAGTTTTTCTACCATACTGGTGTAAGGCTGTGAAGTTGAGTTTAGTAATCTTTTCCGTTCCTTCCTCTCTTGTGCTAAGTTTCTGACTTGATTCTATTGAATCTCTCTCTGCTGCACCACTTTCCTCAGTCCGTCTTGCCATGTTCTTCTAGGTCTTCCTCCTCGATTGACTCCTTGGGTTCTTGCTTCGTATACCTTTTTTGTAAGTCTTTCATCTGGCATTCTGTGAATGTGCCTAAGCCATTCTAGTTGTCTGTTTTCGATTTTTGTCAGTATTGGTTTTATTTTCAGTTTATTTCGAAATACCTCGTTTCTAATTCTATCTCTTTTGCTTTTCCCTCTATTTTTCTTAAAAATTGCATTTCCGTTGCATTTATCTTGCTTTTGTCCGTATTTGTGAGGGTCCATGTCTCACTGCCATATAGTAATGATGGGCTTATTACTTTTTAACAACTTCTACCTTTACGTCCTTTGTTAGGTACTTCTTTTCTTCCAATGTTGTTCTTAGTCCATATTATTCTTCCTATTTTTGCTGTTCTAGCATTAATTTTTTTTCAGTGTTTACCATTTCTTCCTATTACAGTTCCAAGAGACTTAAATTCTTCAGTCTGTTCTATGCTCCTTTCCTCTATTCTAATTTCGTGTCTTTTGTTGTTTTGCCCAATAATCACCGATTTTGTTTTTTGGGTATTTATGTTCATATTAATTCTTTTCAGTTCTTTGTTACGTTTGCCTATATCGATTTTGCTGCAAGTTTTGCATGTTCCAGTATCCCAACGCCAGAGGTTTCATCTTTTGTTTGGTTTTCTCTATTGCCTCGTCTACCACTATTGAAAACAACAGAGGGCTCAGCACGCATATCTGTTTCAGGCCGTCCATTCTTTCAAACTCTGTCGATTGCTCATTGTTTATTCTCACCACATTTTTTGTCGTGTCATACATGACTTTTATTACTTCTATCGGTTCACTGTCGATTCCTTTTCTATATCAACTTCTCCATACATCCTTTCATCTTATTCTATCAAGTGCTTTTTTCAAGTCAATAAATATTACATGAGTGTGTTTATTTTTGCTTACGCATTTTTCTGTAATTTGTTTTAATATGAATATTGGGTCCTGTGTGCTCCTTCTAGTTCTTCCTTTACTAAAACCATATTGTGTTTCTTCCAACGTGTTTTCTAGTTGTCCTTTTATTCTTGTTTCCATTATTCTGGCCAGCACTTTTGCTGGTAGGCTCATTAGCTCAATTCCTCGGTAATTTGAATATTCCCTCAGATCACCTTTTTTATGTAATGGTAGGATAATCCCGGTATTCCATTTCCTAGGTACTTTCTTCTCTCTTGTCATCTTGTTTAACAATTCTGTGAGAACCTTTATTCCTGTCCCTTCTAAGCATTTTAGAATTTCAGGTGTAATTTCCTCTATTCCTGCGGCTTTACCTATTTTTAGATTTTTGATGGCTTGGTTAACTTCTCTTTCCTTGATTGTGATTATAACATAATCTTAAGACTCTAAAATTAACCTATGTCAAATTTTATCTCTATATTTCTAATAGAACAGGGTCTAACATGGGGTTAAAAATTTAACATGTAAATAAAACCCTATGGGTCGCTTTAAAAAATTCAGTGTAAACATATTATTAAACAAAAATAAATTTACAATCTCTTCACCATCCCGTTTACATCGTTAACACCCTGTAGTTAACAACATTATTCGTTTGAGAGAATTTTAGTTTTTAATTTACTTTTTGATTCGACACATGGTTTCTGTCAAAATATCAGTTTAACAAACAATAAATCTGAACGAGTTATAAATTTTGATTTAATTTACCTCACGCGATTATTTTAATTGCCTAGGCTTTTTCTGTTGGACGCGATCAGATAAAAAATGGATTGTAATATATTATTTACGCCAGTATTAAATGTGTGTTAACAAACAAATCAGAAGTGATAGTATTTGTGTTTTCTTCCAACTGGGTAACTTAATCAAATTTAAATGGAATGTGCAGGCAACGTTTTGATATTCACTTGATTTTATTTGTAAAGACGTGTGGAATAACAATAAGAAAGAATGATTATACTATGTAAAATAAAGCGTTGTTAATTAATTAGTTGTGGAGAAAATTAATTATACTGGTAGTTAATAGTCATATTAAGATTCTCGTAAATGTTACAGAAATGATGCCAGGCCAAAAGGTTGAAACTGCCCAGGAAAGTTGAAAGAATTTCTAAAAGTAAATTCCTTCAACAAAGGTCATAAATACCATTTTTAATAAATATTAATGGTAGTTTATTTTTATTTCGGTGGATTTTATACAATTTATTCACCATAATAAATATAAATGTTCTTAGAGTCATGGTTACCGAACCATGATAAGAATAAAATAGTTAAGTGATAGTGAGAGTAGCAACATCGCTTTCTCATCAGAACCCTTATTCATTGATATAATTTCAAGTTTTGTCAAGCCTATGGTGTGTGTGTGTTAAGTTTTAGGCAGGTCGGAATCGTGTGTAGTCAAATTTTAAGTAGTTTTTGGTTTTTCCTGAAAGGACTTTATCCATAAACTTTGAGAAATGGTGTATCAGTGCCAAGTGTGTGGAAAAATGGATTGTTCTCATCCGGAACTGACTTGTCACAGGTTTGTTCGGCGGAATACAGACGGCTTGGAAAGCCCTTACGCTCGCGCGCGGAGACCAACTTAAAGCAGGCGTTCTTTGTCCTACACACGCACAATGTATGAAATAAAACAAAAGGCTACTTATGTTATAATTGAATGCTGTCGTCTCATCGTCTCGTTTTGTTGAAGGTCAGTGTTTTGAACTGTAGACAATGTGATATCCTCTTGTTTCTACGTAATTCTATGATCTCCTCGCTGTATTTATTAAGGCAGTGGAACAAGTCAGTATATTGTTCCTCCATAGAGGGGACTATTAGATAGCCTTTCTAATGCAGTGATTTTAGTGAGTTAAGATTCGAAAGTAAAATATAGGGTGTAAGTTGACTACTGTATTTTATAAAGGTAGAAGATATACATTAATACAATACAATTTTTCACCTCATTGGAAATTACTTTTTTTATTGAAAACTGTTAAATTTTAGGTTATTTATATTTTCGTATTTAAATTTTCTCTGAGCCTGATATAAATATAGACACAGAAAAACAATTGCAAATTCACCCGAGCGGAAATACGTTGCGACCAAGTTTAGAACACGAGAATAATTGGTGCGTAAAATTATGCCAAATAATAATCACTTCTGCATTAATTAACAGAACTAAGTAATGTCTCACGTACTACGGGATAAGCCAGTTTCATGTATTAATTAAAATAATTAATTACTGTGGCATATTCACTGATCTAAGTTTTTCGTTGTTATAATCGGAACCGTGCTGTAATGTTTGGGGTGTAAATTTCTGTTTTGGATAATACAGAGTTAGTACTAAAAGTCAATAACCTAAAAACCTAGGCAATAAAAAATTATGAATTCCCATTAGATAGGGAATGGTTGAGCTAATCAGATCCAACCTGACAAGAGTCAGTGAACGAAACACAAATATAGCGGGTTTCAGAAAGCTATTTAAAAAATTCAAAGTTAGATTCTATACCTACCCAGTTAAAAGTATGAAAAAAAGTTCATATAAACATATGTCACAAAATTCATTATTTTCAAGATCAAAACGATGTTTAACTTTAATGGTCAGACGATTTCGCGGGAAAGGACGACGGGCACGGTTAATACTTAAATGACCACTTGGGAATACCGTATCGTTGCATTGAAAAAAGTTTGTAGAGGAACTATTCTTTTACCGAGGAGGTACCATCCCACTAAGCAAATTTAATCTACTGCAAGCTTTTAGGAAGCTTACATTTGTGGATGAATGTTTGTATTTTAGTCTTCAGTGAGTTTGCTGCAAGTTTCCTGCAAAAGCTTATCTGTCCCTTAACAATGCTGCCAATGTGAGTTTACTTCCGCATAGTTACTGAGATTTTGTAGCAAAGTATCAGCATTGCCTGGTTAATCAGCAGTAAACAATCAATATATGATTGCTAGAAAACTAGGCCAGGATTTAGTTTGCTGGTGAAAATGACAGTAAACTCCTTGTTTATCGGTGCATAATTAGCTGATACCTCCTACAAACTTTATTTGTAGGGCAACAGAAAATTTATTTACTGTTTACAGTAAAATGTTACGGTAAAATAAAAGACATTTTATGATCTCTATTAATTTTAATCATCCAATTTCATAATTCCCTTTTTTGCCTGTGCAACTGTAGTACTGGGCACAGTAGTTCGTAAACATCTGGTCCAAACATCTGCTTACATTTATTTTGTCAGTGCTTCCTCCAGTAATTCTCAAGTAGTTTAACTAAAATGTAACGAAAATTATGTATAAAAATGTATGTATAAAATCAAAAAACCAGAAGGTAAAATTCGCGGCCATTTCTGAACGGTAAGCCGCACTGACAATAGTTAATTATGTACTTTTAAAATGTACTACAGTACGTTTTACCACAGAATTTACCAAATTTTTACTGAAATTATTACGTTTGACCTACCCTTTTAATAGATACTCTTGAACAAATAAAAAATTTCGATGTTACATTACCCCTAAGTAGGCCATTTTCTTTGTCGATCTCCTGAACGGCGATATTAAAATCACTGAAATCTTACATATTATCATAACTACAAGGACACGCTCATTTTTATAGATTAGAGTGATTATGGTAAATTTAACATACTATTGGGTATTAGAACCAAGAAACAATCACAGAATTTTGGATTAATGAGATGACAGATGACTATTATATCCGATGTAAAAAAGAAACATAGACGATCAGTATAACATGACCTTGATCTACTTACATAACTTAAATCTGCCATCATGTTTGAGAGGAATTTTAACTCCGACATTTTCCATAATTTCAGTCACCTCACACATGTACTAAAACTCGCAGTCGCGTACCTACTAGATCGCGGCGTGACGTCAGGAAAAGAGAATAAAAGAAATAATATAATATTCCAGCTTCTGATGGTTCACAAACAACCGATGTCCATGCGCTTGCTCGGAATGAACAATGTTGTCAAATTGCCATCATTAAAAAATTTGAGTTGTGTCAGAAACCTTAAAATGTTAACTAGCTAGGTAGTAGATATAAATTAGAAAGTTAATGCAAACTGTAAAAAATATACTTAGCTATTAAAACTTTTCTGCATAGTATCTTATGCAAATAAGTTTCTAATTATGAGTGGAGAAGTATATGGAAGTAATATATTATAACTTACATTTGAAAATTAAATGCCAAATTATACGTGAAATTTAATAAAAAATAAACTTGCTTACAACATATGGCTTGTTTTTAAAGTAACTTCGCAATAATTCGCAAAATTTTATTTGCAAGGAAAGTTTTGCAACTTTCCTTGCTTGCAACATCCACTTAAAGGGCAGATGCAATATCTACGGATGTTCTTAGCTCTGGATATGTTAGTCGGACTTTCCCAGTACACCAACGTTACTTAGGCTTCGGCCTTCGTGAGCTGACAAAAATAAAAATAATACAGGCTGATAAGATTCTGGATCATGTACCCTTTGACCAACTTAAACTGTTTCTTGTGGTTCTACTGACAGCTTAATAACTTAATTATTCCCCGTTTTATTTGCAATTGTTTTTGATTTGGCATTGTGTGATTTGCCTTTGTTGGTACCCTTTCGAAAAATAAGTCTTTCGAAGTCTTTTTATCTTTAAAATAGGGTATGCTCCTGCGATCATTGTCAATTTTTGACGGCATGATATATGCTCAGAATTTGTTAACGTTTTAGGATATAAAGAAAATGCTAAAGACCAGAGGCGGCTGGTGAAATTTCAAAGTTGTATATCTCTGTTCCTACTTACAGGACCCAAACCAAATTTAAGGGTTTTAATAGTGAGCCCACTGGGAATGTTTTGGTAAAGAAAAAAACATTTTGTAATTTGCGAAAAAAAGTTAAAATTTTGGTGTGCCCCTCCTAGAAAAAAAATGAAAACGTCTAGGTATTTTACTTATTCTTTTTTCTAAACAAATTTTACACCATTTTGTCGACAGTTTTTAAATTTTGAGAGAAAAAAATGTGTTAGTAGAAAGTTATAGTCATTTGAATTTTTTTAAGCCTAAAATAAAATTTAAGAAAAAATTCAAATGACTATAACTCTCTACTAATACATTTTTTTCTCTCAAAATTAAAAACTGCCGACAAAATGATGTAAAATTTGTTTAGAAAAAAGAATAAATAAAATACCTAGACGTTTTCATTTTTTTCCTAGGAGGGGCACACCAAAAATGTTTTTTTTCTTTACCAAAACATTCCCAGTGGGCTCGCTATTAAAACCCTTAAATTTGGTTCGGGTCCTGTAAGTAGGAACAGAGATATACAACTTCGAAATTTCACCAGCCGCCACTGCTAAAGACCACGAATTTTTGGAACTAAACTAGTCCTTAAAATTATATAAAAAGAGCAAAAAAGTCAGTGACGTCATAAAAGAAGTTCGGAAGAATAAAAAACACTATGACTCAAAAAATATCACCCCGTATATTGACTTTCTTTTCATAAAAAGTATCTATGAAAATTGAAAAAGCAAGAAATCACAGTCGTGCTGAACGAAAATAATTTGTATATCATTATTGACGAAAGCACAGATGCTTGTGGTCGCCATATCGTGCATCTTATGACTGAAGCCCTAAAAGAAGATGAACTAGGAAAGTAGGAAAGTGCATCAAAAGAGTCACACAAATTTAACAACGTGACTAACCCGTTTCATCCAACAATCTATATTGTAATTTTTCTTGCTCAATCAAGTCCCAGTTGAAAAGTGTTTAGTGATGCAGCGTCGTATATGGTAAAAGTGGGACAAAATCTAAAAATATTTTGTCCCAACGTGGTTCATATTACTTGCCTGCTAGATGGATTAAACCGAGTTGCTGAATCAGTCAGAATTGAGTATCCGTTAGTAAATAAATTAATTTCAAACATAAAAAAGTGTTTTTAAAAGCACCTATAAGAGTACAACTATATAAGGAAAATTTTCCAGGAGTTAATTTACCTCCGGAACCCGTAATCACCCGCTGGGGAGCATGGATTAAAGCGGCGATATTCTATGTAGACCATTTTGAAATAATCAAGGAATTAATTCTGGATATGCAAGATAACTCACAGTGTGTGGTGCAAAGTCAAGAAATGTTTAAAAATCCGGTAGTTTCAAAGCAACTTATGTTTATAACGGTTAATTTTAGTTTTATACCAGACATTATACATAGTTTCCTTAGAAAATACAAATTTAAGTTTAAGAGCCTCCATTGATCTAATTAAAACATTTTCTAATAAATGTAAAAATGGTCCCAGTGATATAGGTGTTAAAACAAGACAAAAGTTACATGTTACTCTAAATAAATGAGCGATTTAAATATTTAATGAAAGTGGTAAATATTTTTGTGCCTTGGCGATGTGCATGAATACCAAAATTACAGGATTGTCCGATTACATCAGTAGATGTTGAAAGAAGTTTTCGTTGGCTAAACATGTTTTTATGGACTGAAGGCAAAACTTTTTATAAAAAAATTTTGAAAATCATTTAATTATAAACTATTTTTACAATATATTAAATTAAATTATCATTATTAATTGTATTCTTTTAAAATAAATGCTGCTTATGATCAAAATCAAGTATTGTGTGTTGTCTTTATCGTCTAACCCATATATTTTTCATGTTTAGGTAAAATTGGGACATATTTTTGGTAAAAAAGATTTATTAATATATATTTTAATTTAAAAATCAAGGTTTGGCTTTAAAAATCAATTGTGTTTTTTTTTTAAATTTTCAAATTTCTAGGCATTTTGCATATTTTAGGGTAAATTGTTGCATATTTTTTTAAAAAAAGGATGGATATTTATGTGCATATTTTGATTAAATTTAGATACATATATTCCACTCTCTACAAGACAATTTTCGATATTTGTTCAGTATAACACAAGAGCATATCATATCAATAAAATCATGTTAAACCGTTTTTAGTGTATATATCACGTTATAATAATAAATTAATTGTTCGTGGACAATGCACTGTGTATACAGGGCTAGCCAATTTTAGAAAATAGACCTTGTTTAATATCAAAGTTCAAATAATTTTTGAAAAACAAGATGTATACCTGTTTGCTGTTTGCCAGAGTTGGTAGTTATAGGAAAATACTTAACATATTTTTGCACCAAATACCAGACTCTTAAGAAAACTCATTTAACTTAAAATTTGTATTGCTTTATACTCACCACAAAAACATTATTTCTAATATTTCCAAATCTGTTCTGCAAATACTTGCACAAAACTTGACACAATTGCTGTACCGATAAACAGATCGACAAAAATACTAAAGGGCTTCTTTTAAAAGTTACTAGGATAATGGATTGAGGCCCAAATATATTTCGATTTAAAAATTTATGGGGACAGAAACGCCATTCAATGTAAAACAAGATAAAATGTTATATTTTAGGCATTGGGGAATTCGCTGTTAACCGAAGTTTCGGCTTCTTTATTGTTCGGTCAGTCGTCAATCGACAGTTTAAGAGCAGATATTTTCTTTGGGGTCACTTTAGTAAACCAAAAGCCGATTTAAATTTATTGTAATTGTAAAATATTTTAGCCGACAGCATCTAAAAATCTAAACTACCATTTTTCAGTTTATAATTACAAATTTAAATGATAAACAAAAGTAAAATATTTACTATCACTGTTACATACACATACAAAATCAATTCTATGGCATAGTCAGGATTTTTAAATAGGCAGTTTTGTAGCTGCAGTGATATATTTTTTTAATGTATGCCTCAAGAAAAAAGATACTAAACTAAATTAGTGGAGATCCTTGATATGAACTTATTCATTAGCTAAATTTTATTGTTACTTAGTTTCTCATAGAGATCAATATTCTGTAGTTATATGTTCAGGGCATATGAACTTGTTGAACATTTTGCCTCAACGTTTGTTGCCTTCAAAAAAGCTTAAATTCATTTTTATTATTATTTGACACTTTTTGAGTCAAATATCAATAAAAATGAATGAAAGCTCTTTTCTTTAAGGCAACAAATCTAAATGCAAAATGTTCTGCATAGTTCATATGCCTGAAACATATTTGATGGACTATTTCCCGAAACAATAAAAGTGAAAAAAAAAAACAAAAATATAATTTTTTGACATAAAAAAGAACAACATGGCATTTTAAAAATACATGTTTATTTAGAACAATCTAACGTGTTAAACTTAAAATCACAATTATTAAATGTAATTATAGTCTGACTCGTAGACGGCGTTGTCGCCATAACAGAATTTTTCTTATTTTCTTGAATTTGTATTTCTTGAGCATTTTCACCTCTTATTTTCTAGATAATTAGTTGTAAGTAGGGTTTAACGGAACTTGTTGATGAGTGCCCCGTAATTCTTATAAGTTCTTCTTCATGCATCCCATTTCTTCCTAGCTCTGAGACCGCTGAAGCACGTAGGGATTGGTTCCTAATTTTTTTATTTTCAATGTCCAGATCGACCATTTTTGCAGTGTTTTTGGTCTATTTTCCAAAAGTATTTTTTCCAAGGGGGGTGTTTTCGTACCAATTTTTACTATTGGCCAATTGAAGTTCGGAGTAAGGAAAAATCTGTCACATTCCATAAGATTATTTCGTTTTTCCGTATATGTATTTCTTAAAAAGGCGAACTGGACAGACAGCTGGATTTTTTTTTGTTTGAAACTAGCCATTTGGAATTGGAGCATTTTTTGTTTTCGCCCCGAGCTGTCTTTGTGAAAATTGGGTTATATTCGATTCTTCCAGTTTCGTTACCAAAATTATCATTTTGAAAATAATTAATAATGCAATTTACAGCCTCAGCTCCCCTCCAGGCTAGCTCGTACGTAAATATATAAAACATCTTTTTTATCAAACCCTCTGGCGTTTAGTCGCCACATGAATTAACTAGCTTCAGAAAATCATTATAAGATAGAGCCGCAGAACTTTGTTTTCTTTTGGCTGAAACTGCTTGTAGCTCCGTTTTCTTGGCATTTCTTGCCTCCATGGCCGTTTTAAAGACTATATCTTTACAGGGATTAATTTTTCAATCATATTCGTTAAAATATTTATCCATTAGTATATAAGAAGTAGTATTACACACATTTTTTACCGTTATCTCCTTGCAGTCCTCTCCATTCATTTTCCGCATGTTGTAAACCCCAATCTTTCAAAATTCTTGCCAAATCTTCTGAAGTGGTAGCGTTAAATTCATACTTTCGTTCAGAGCAAAATGCCATGAATAATTGTTTCCACTATATTCCCTCGACTCCTTGGTATTTACTGAAACGCTTTTTTCGACATTTTTTGTCATATTTTCCAATGTATACGTTCCAAAACGGTCCATTTTCGATAAATTTAACATTGACGGCAAAAAATTACGCCAAACTTTTTTTTGTTTATATTATATTGTTACAAGTAGCCAAAAATGATTGATGAAAAGCTTACCATTACAAGCAAAAATCGAAATATCTGTAAATAAGATTTCCACCTGCAGGGAAATGTTCGCAACATTCGCCTGGCTAGCGGACAAATAGTCTCTGACATTTTGACTATTTTTCTCTACTTTTTCACATGTAAGGGAAATAGTCTATTCTGGGGATGATAACTAAGGATGAGCGATATTAACTTTTTTTATAGGTTTATGCATAGGCAGTATAAATATGGTAGATAAAGTGCAGATATATTGTAGATATATTTGGAATTGACTGGTAAACCAGAAGTTGATTGTTATTGAAACTGTATATTGTATTGTATTGTATGGAAACGAATGTTTGGGCTTTAAATTATCTATCCTTTAGTTATTCATTTTATTCTTTCTTTTGCCTTTTCTGCAAAACTGCAAGAAACCACCAGGGAGAAGGCAGCTATTTCTCTTAGTAGGATGTTGCTACTTACAGATCGGTTTTGAGCTCTTGAGTTCCCGTCGGGATAAGCGAGTATACATACCTATACTTTCCGAAAAAGTAAATCCTTAAAGCTTAGATGTTTGAACGGCTTAGGCAGTATGAGATGGACAGCGCCATTACTAAACAACTCCAAGCAGTCTGAGTAAATGTTACAAGGTAAAATTATTCAAATCATGGATGAATCAATGGAAGCCTACTTGTCAGGAGCATACTTATAAAAACATTTAAAAACAAAAATAATGCTTTATATACGATAAGTACAAGAAAAATCCAAGAAATAATGCTAAAACAGCTAAACATAGTATCTTAAAGGATGCTTGCTTATCATATACTGACAAGAACCGAAGAGATCGAAACCAGTCTGTAGGAGACGATATCCTACCAGAAAATCAAGCCTTCTTCTTCCTGGTAGTTTCTTTCCGTCTGTGTTATTTATTCGTATTAGAAGAAAACACGTCAATTTCTGCTATGTAATCCAACGCTAGTACGGAGATTATAGTCCAAAGAATAGCTGTTTTGCATTATTTATTTAGTCCTTATTGAAGAAGGTATCTTCAGGTGTATTCTAGATTCTTATATTTTTATTAAGGAGTTGGTGTTTAGTAACTGGGTGACAACGTTCTTGCTTTAACATTTTATTGTCACAGGCAAAGGGTCAGAACAGTGAACTATACTTAGTAGTTTTGGCTTAGTTTCTGAACATTGTACCCTTTGGCAAAAACGAGTGAAGTCTGGCAGGTCTTTGGCAGTTTGCTGAGATGTTTGAGTAGTTGCGCCTCACACATTGCATCGCTGTCGCCGGCATACAGAAGCTCGTCAGAGCAGATCTTGATGTTGGTTCCTAGCTGCATGCTGTTATCCAGATTCTAAAACGATATGTAGAGGCAGAAATGAATCATCATCATGCGCAATATATTTTTGAGTTGTAGGTAAAATGTGATGAAGACCTATTCGATTATCTAAAATTGGGATTGGATACAGACATAGGCGACATAGGGCTTTTAAATATCGCTTAGCATAACTAGGGAAAAAAATTCGTAGCGCATCCGGCATTTGTTCAAGAATTAACCCAAAACTCTGGAACTGGAAAACGAGGATACTGTAATCAGAAGGCATTGTAATCAATACCTTCGTAGAGGTGATGCAATATATCCGCTATAATCCGTGAGACTGAAGGTCAGCCACGATCCTGATTTATACACATTTATTACACAGCAATTTAACAAAATATTGGAGGCTTTAGCTGGAGATAAATCCGTAAGACAGAAGTGGAAATAATTTTTTGTTGTATGTAGGTCATTATGAATGTTGTCGTTGCTTTCTTAAATGGGCGATTTTTAAATTTTGTAATTTCTGCTGTAAGTAAATATGTGTTATTCAAGTTATGTTATGGTATTCTTAGTTAAAACATAATTTAAATAATACACATTTTTTACAGCCAAAATGACAAAATTTAAAAATTTGCTCCTAATTTTCGACAGGTGCGTGACTGATTATTGTTGTAAATACGATTGATCATGTAAATGAATAACTAACATTTTCTTACTAAACAAATAACGGTACCTTATTATATTTTACTAACCCTTAGTTATATATTTTAGGCTGTGGTACTTACGATTTCAAATATAAACATACGATGACTTTGTTATTTTACCATCCATACTCGTATATATATATATATATATATATATATATATATATATATATATATATATATATATATATATATATATATATATATACAGGGTGATTCACGGTCGATGGTAGGTTAGACGTTTATGGAGAACGGAACGCGGGATTTTTTTGAAAATTTGGCAACGTGGGTAATTAGCTATGCTCTGTCCATCTAAAATATTTTCAGCATTGCGACGTTGCCGCTTCTATCAAAAAGTCCTAGCAACTTTATTTTTTTAAATGGAACACCCCATATATTAATAAATTTTTAGAATCGCTCTTTTATTACAATACTTTTTTGTTAATATTACCCTATACCTATCTCTATCGGTTTTCGAGATAAAAATTAGTTTGTGTTAAATATGGTCCAAAACATGGCCCTAATTACACGTAAGTAAATTAGTGCTCTCAATTCATGGAAAGTTGATATTTTGGCGGTAGTTTAGACAGACCCGATGTATTTATTTTTCACCATGAAATCGACTCCATATCATACAGGGCGTGCTAAGATTACTATTATTTCCGTTGTTCATAAAAGGGGTCAAATGTTCGTTTTTTTAAATGAAACCCCCTGTATATTAATCAATAAATTGAAAGACGAAGAAAAACGCTTTAAGATGGTACATCATATTCCTATACCTAAATCATCAAGTTTTCTTAATAAAAGCGCTTTTTTGTGAAAAAAAAAATAAAGACTTTAATTTTAAGTAACCATGGATATCAAACATCAAAATATCAAACTTACGACATTTTGACGACTGTGTTTAAAAAAATCTCCCAAAATGAACGCAGATAATCATTATTCAAACGAAGTTCTTATGAAATTATTTATTTTACACGGACAATGTGATCAAATCATTGCCAGAACTTGCAGAAAATTTAACCAAATGTATCCTGAATTGACACAAATGAACGAAAGGAAGTTTGTAAGATTACAAAATAATTTCATTAACATGTGAAAATAAATTAAATAACAAAATTAGGAAGGTTCAAAAAACAAAACTGTAAACAAAATAAGAAATTTTTACAATAAATGCTGGAAATGTTGTCCATTACATTCTAAACATTTTAGTATGTGCTTTTGTACGCGACTCGTAGTTGCTTTTTCAATTTCATGGGGATCCAGATCTTCAATACACCGAACTATTCGCCGTCGCAGTTCTTCTTTGGTAGGCACTGGAGTACTGTACACTCTTTCTTTTAAAACACCCCATAAATAAAAGTCAAGCGGCGTGAGATCGGGGGATCTCGGTGGCCAATCCCACGGCCCTAAGCGCCTAAACCAACGATCGTCAAATATTTCATAAAGTACCCTGGAAACTTCCTGGGTGCAATGAGCTGGCGCTCCGTCCAGTTGAAACCACGAATTCCTATAATCCTCTAAAGATAAATTTTCGACGAAATCGGTAACAGTCGTCCTTAGTATTTCGAGATATCTCTCAGCATTTAAAGTGGCATCATAAATAAAAAAGCTAATTTTGTGCTTTTTTAAAATACAAAAAACATTTAGGTCAAATTTTTCTTGAAATCCCATTTCTTTTGTCACGTGAGGATTATGATCAGCCCAAAAATGCTTATTTCTTCTATTAAAAATCCCATCCCTTGTAAATTTTGCTTCGTCGCTCCAAATGATTTTTGACAAAAACTCCGGATCCTCTTGTATACGTATTAAAAGGGTTTCGCAAAAATGCACTCTACGTTCAAAGTCTTCTGCTTTGAGGGCTTGCACTTTAGTAAATTTAAACGGATGCATTTCGTGATTTCCCAAAATTCGTTGTATTGAAGCATATGATACACCCAAATCTTTTTCTGCACTACGAATGGAAGCCTCTGGATATGCATAAAAATATGCCAAAACGTTGACAATATTATCTTCATTTGAAGTAACAGGTTTTGGTAATGTTAGAGGCGCTTTTAAATTTGAGCCATAGTTAATGAAATTATTTTGTAATCTTACAAACTTCCTTTCGTTCATTTGTGTCAATTCAGGATACATTTGGTTAAATTTTCTGCAAGTTCTGGCAATGATTTGATCACATTGTCCGTGTAAAATAAATAATTTCATAAGAACTTCGTTTGAATAATGATTATCTGCGTTCATTTTGGGAGATTTTTTTAAACACAGTCGTCAAAATGTCGTAAGTTTGATATTTTGATGTTTGATATCCATGGTTACTTAAAATTAAAGTCTTTATTTTTTTTTTCACAAAAAAGCGCTTTTATTAAGAAAACTTGATGATTTAGGTATAGGAATATGATGTACCATCTTAAAGCGTTTTTCTTCGTCTTTCAATTTATTGATTAATATACAGGGGGTTTCATTTAAAAAAACGAACATTTGACCCCTTTTATGAACAACGGAAATAATAGTAATCTTAGCACGCCCTGTATGATATGGAGTCGATTTCATGGTGAAAAATAAATACATCGGGTCTGTCTAAACTACCGCCAAAATATCAACTTTCCATGAATTGAGAGCACTAATTTACTTACGTGTAATTAGGGCCATGTTTTGGACCATATTTAACACAAACTAATTTTTATCTCGAAAACCGATAGAGATAGGTATAGGGTAATATTAACAAAAAAGTATTGTAATAAAAGAGCGATTCTAAAAATTTATTAATATATGGGGTGTTCCATTTAAAAAAATAAAGTTGCTAGGACTTTTTGATAGAAGCGGCAACGTCGCAATGCTGAAAATATTTTAGATGGACAGAGCATAGCTAATTACCCACGTTGCCAAATTTTCAAAAAAATCCCGCGTTCCGTTCTCCATAAACGTCTAACCTACCATCGACCGTGAATCACCCTGTATATATATATATAAAATAACATGCCCTGACTGACTGACTGATTAATCATCGCCGAGCCGAAACCGGTGAGGCTAAAAATATGAAATTTGGTCAGTAGTTTTATTTTATAATGTAGACACTCACTAAGGAGGGATTTTTAAAAATTCAACCCCTAAAGGGGTCATAAGGGGGTTGAAAGTTTGTATGGAGAAAAAATCTTAGTTGATCCTATTAACTTGAAACTTCGCAGAAGTACTCCAAAAAATAAATTATGAAACGCGTGTTTTACAATTTTTAATAAATTAACCCGTAAAATGGGGGTTCAAAGTTTGTAATGGAGTAAAATTGTTATACCGCGGACGAAGTCGCGGGCGCAACCTAGTAAAGTATACTAAACTGCAAATATGCCACATAACTGAAAGCATGACAAGAGTCGTTCTCAAAAAGAGATGGAGAACCATGTAGTTGACCAGATTAGGAGTAGCCCTGGAATCTTTGATTGTTTTAAAATGCAGACAATATTATCTCCTCCGTGGTGCTAAATCAATGGTTTGTAATAACTTGCTTAAACGATTTTGCACTACAAGAAATAATGCATATTTCCTATTATCCATTATTAATACTAGGGTATTAAGAACATCGGAAAAAGGAATGGTGAAATTTATGCACTGCGAGAATTTCGAGTATAATCCATTGTAATTTATACCATAATGTTGTCACCACGAAATGCAGTCAAATAAGCAAGTAAAAAATTTTCGCGGTAAAAGGAACAAATGATGTTGAGGTATTTTAAAGCAACAGCGAAAAGTATGCTTTACAGGCGAGAAAAATTATGTGTTTGACATAAAAATGAAACGTACCCGTGTAAAGGTAATTTTGGTACATAAATCAACGGTTCTGGTCGACTCGAATTTTGACTGTGAGAAACTTAACCTTACAGTATGAATTTCTTGATATAAGGTAAGATTTTAGGAAGTAAGTTATATGCGTTGTTAAAGGTACTTATGCAAATAAATAATCCTTTCGTGCCGTATTGTGACGTTGCAGTAAAAATGTGCTAAAAGACAGTGAACTAAATATTTTTTACTTCATGGCCTATCTTCGACACATGTTTTTTTTCTGATGTTTTAGCTAAAATTGAAAAGAAGTAACCTATTCGTTTATTTATCCCAGTTTAAACTTTTTGCTGACAGGTTTTTTTCCATATCTAGGACTTGTATGTAATATTTTTCTTCTTTATAGTCACTATTTTTTTAGTAATGTTGTTTCTAAGGTTGAGGTATATTTGGTGCATCACACGTTGACCTTTTTTCACTAAACATGATAAGTTTATGTACAATTTTGTTACCACTGTTCAATATTTCTTGTTTATTTGCAGATCATGCGTCTGCTTGCCAAGGGTGTTTAGAGAATAAATAAAAAATCACTTTTACTTTGCTTTTTCTAGTGGTAAAAAGGTTATGCAGCAGGCTAGTGTGAAAATATAACTTTGTTTTGAGCCAGGTCTTCTCTATAAAGTGGAAGCAATATCTTGTAAAGTCGTACTACGAAATTCCCCAAAAAGGTTGAAGACTTATGTAGTAACAGTTTAAATTCAAAACTTTCCGTAATCAGTGTCGTACCTAGGAACTATGGCGCACAGGGCAAGCTGCATAATTTTGAGCCCTCTCCAATGAAGTCCTATGCATTTTTTATTAATGATTTCACTAGTTTTAACTTAACAATCCAGAGGCGGTTTTAGAATTTTCTATAGCGCCCCCCCGGGGGGGGGGGGGGTGCGCAACGTCACGAACGGGCAAGTTCGCGTGCGACTTTTTTTATTATTTAGAGTTTTAAGAAATGTACACTATTTCATAACGGACGAAATACCTAAACCTGGTCTTGCGAAAACAGAACCTTACCATAATTCTAGCATTTTTTTTATTTATATCTTCTGTCCGTTTGGACTGATATATGAAAGTTTTTTAAAAGCACGTTTTTTCAAAAATGAATTTTCGAATACAGTTATTCCAAAACTAGGGTTGTTTAAAAAAAAATCGGAAACCAACTTTTTGATTTTTTTTAACCACATTTCGAAATTTAATTTTTTTGAGAAAACATGTTTTTAGCAAGTACATTATTTCGAAAAATACTTCGAATATTCATATTAAAAAAAACATTTTTTTTAAGTAATTTACTACAGAGTAACATGGCAGACACAAAGAAATTTAAACCTGGCCGAACACAAGAACGATTCGTTTAGGTTAGTTCAGGATCTTTTTGTCATTTTTTCACTGACATTTTCTAAGCCAGTAGAGTTCATAATTTAGAAAAACTGTTTTCTAAAAATATACTTTCGGAAAATGGATTTTCGAGAGATCCTTTTAAAAAATATATTTTCTAGAAAAATTTGTAGATCCATTTCCAAAGAAGCATCTTTCGAAGAAGCTGTTTTTCGGAATTTTTAAATTTAACATCAAAAAAGATGGTTGTTAAAAAAAACAGAACAGCTGGCTATCTTGGCTTACACGCGACAGGATAAATTGTGTGATTAATATGAAAGTGTAAATATTGTAGCTTTTTTTATTTATGACCTCGGCTCATTTGGGGGAATATACAAGTATGCACTTACGAAAGTAAAATTAAAAAACCAATTTTTCAATTTTTTTAAAGAACTTTTCAAAAACGCTTTTTTTAGAGAACATCTTTTTGAAAATAAAATTAATTCGGATAGTAATTTTTTCAAGCAATGGCTTTTTGAAAAAGTAGTTTACGAGAAAGTAACAAACCTACCAAACCTAAGGAAACCTGATCAAACCCAATAAAGGTGTGTTTAGGTTTGTTCACGATCGTTTTTCGTCTTTTTTTATTTAACATTTTCTAACCTACTAGAGTTCATACTTTAATTTTCTAAATACTGTTTTCGAAAAAATATATTTTCGAAAAATATACCTATCTTTAAAAATTATTTATTAAAGATATTTTTGAAAAAATTTACTTTCAAAATACGTGTTTTTTAGAAAATGTTTCAAAAATCTATTTTCATAAAAGCATTTTTGAAAAAGCTGTCAGGACATTTTTGAAAACATGAACGTTGGAAATATGTGTATCCGGGAAAATACTTTTGAAAAGTTTCGTTAATCCGTTTCCGAAAAAGCTGTTTTTCGAAAAAATTTACTTTTCAAAGAATAGATAATTGAAAAAAAGCTATTTGGTTATTTCTTGTTTCCTTCAGAAGTCAGAACGATCAGGCGACAATTTTGATAAAATCGTAACTATGTCCTTAAAATTAGCTGATAACTGTAGAAAACAGAGTAAATTTAGCCCTTTACCAGACAGTGTGAAGCAGAAATGCAATAAATAGCATTTCTAAATACCTACATTGCTGCCATTTTATGCTTTGGCAAAAAACCGGTCGAATGCAATATCAATGTGTCACCTGTCGATTTGTTTATTGTTTAATACCAGGTGAAAAAATTTTGCGGCTTAATTAATTTTTGTCAGAAAATATCAGAACACAGTAACCGCTTTAAAAAAAATTACATAGTCATTATGCTAAAAATGGGTCAAATGGTGTATAAGAGAAAACTTAATTTTCGTAACACCTCTCTGACAACAAAGTTCCCGTTCAAATTTACTTGGAAGATTTATGAACCGCTTGCCTGATATTAAACCAATCAAAATTTTCGTGTTGTCATTTTAATTATATACCGTTTCGCGGATTTTTTATATTCCCGCCCTTGATAAATGTGCGCCACGCATGCCCATGTATAATTTTCTTATATTGCCGAATGAATTATGACGATGCAAATTTTAAACCGCGCGATTTTAAGATGCAATTACTTGCTGCTCGGCGGATTGACGACTGAAGCGTATTTTTGAACTCTTTTATACATATAGTGCTCCTCGGGCATGGGACGTAAAACCATAACTTATTAGCAGTATCATAAGAATAGTCCGGCAAAAATTCCTACGATGTGAAACGACATTAAATTTGATATTTCCTTTTAACGTAATTTTCCAGAAAAATCAAAAAATGCCGAAAAAATGGTAACCGGCACTTATAACCCTATATATATATATATATATATATATATATATATATATATATATATATATATATATATATATATATATATATATATATATATATACAGGGCCGTAGCCAGCGGGGGGGGAGGGGGGGTGGGGGTTAGGGGGTTAGAACCCCCCGAATTTTTTGTTTTCAGGTATTGCGATTTACCGCCAAATGCGCGATTTTTGAAGTCTGGAGGCGATTTATTTTGTGAACCCCCCCCGAAAAAAAATCCTGGTTACGGCACTGTATATATATATATATATATATATATATATATATATATATATATATATATATATATATACATATACATATAACGAAGAAATATTCTTGACCGACTAGTTAAACAACAAAACCAGCTTGTCTCGGGGTATCGGTCCTAGTGAGGGCTTATTTTGGAATAAAACGCTTTTAAGCTACGCCAAGCTCTCGACAATATTTATTATCTGCGTCAGGGCTACAATATGAAACAGTGATAAGTTCACCTATATTTGAAAATTACATATCTAAACACAACATACAAGATAATATATTTTCCTTTTCTTTATAGAAATACGTACTGCTATTGCATTACTTAATAATTAAGACAGCTTCTACAAAAAAAAATTGTATTATTTGAAATAATTTGTTACATTTTGTTACATTTAGGCCTATTTTATGGTTATGGTATACAAATGATTTAATTCTGAGCTGATGGCAAAAGAACTTGTTGGAGTTATTTTAGATTTTTTCGGTCTTCAGTTTTTTGTATTTTTTATTTTATAATTTTTATATTGGTTAAGCTATTATGAAGTTAGTGTTAGTTAATATTCTGATAACTTAGCCTTGTCTTTGATGATTATATAATTTTAACTTTTAAATGAAAGACAGAGTACTTGTTATAGTTTCACAAAATTTATTCAGTTCCCTGACACGTGTTTCGACCCTCTCGGGTCATTTTCGAAGACATAAATGTGTTGAAACAGAGTTACAAAATCGTTTAAGTAGGTATCATAAATTATATTGTTGTCAAAGGACCTATATGTTTTTAATAGTGGGATTTTACAGAGTTGTTTAGTTTATGTTGATATTCTTAATTATAGGTATTTTGGATATTTATCTAATTACACTGCTTATTATGGTGTATGCATTTGAAGGTATCTCTATTTGGTTATTGACTATGTTACATTTGTTTGATTTTGCTTTTTTGATAGCTAATGTTTCGAGTAAATTTAATTTTCTGCTTTTGTTTTGGATAAATAGTGGTTTTATTTTGTTTGATATTGTATGGTTATGTGGAATGTTCTTTGAGTCCTGTTTTGAAGTTTCTACCTGTCTGGCCAATATAAAACACGTGTCAGGCAACTGAATAAATTTTGTGAAACTATAACAAGTACTCTGCCTTTCATTTAAAAGTTAAAATGTTAATCCAATTTCACCAAGAATGTAGCAGTACACACATCAAGATTATATAATTGTGACATTGGCGATTAATTTTTGATTGTTGAATATTGTTGCCTAATAATACTTATAAATGACCAGAGGGACTGTAAAGGTTAAAAGTAAAAGGGGTGGTTGGCTATATAGACAAATTTGAACTAAGTAAGTACATTTTTGGCCGTGTTTCAAGATTAATACCCCCAGGCTTATTTTTTTTTGTAAAAATGCATATATTTCAGAAATTACGGAATTTTAAGGTATCAAATCAAATTCAAGACATAAACTCCTCATTTAATATAAACAAATATGTGTCCTACCGTTCTTGAAAACTAAACTTAAGAGGTGCAGGGGTGATGTATTTTTTTAAAAAATACCGATATCTGACAAATCCCTGAAATATGAGATATCAAGTTCCGCAAATAAAATATAAAATAAACAAATATCTGTTTAACCATTTCAGCCCTTGAGGGGGTGAAAGAGAAATTTATTTGTTAAAATGCCTATATCTCAAAAATTTTTAAAATATAAGGTATCGAATTTATTCCTCTACTAATTAAAACTGTCTTAACAACAAACACCACATGGATAAAGCCGCAAAAGGATTTCTACTTACTCAATAAAATTTCTACAAAAATCGCTTCTACTTTGAGAAATAATCTTGACGTTTAAATTTTAATGAAAATGGCCGAACAAATTAAACATAAATAAATTAATCTTGATCATTTTCGTGCAAAGAATCTTACAATGATTTTATCGAAAGAGTGTTTACTCTTCACGAACATAACAAATTATTTTAAGATAATCTCTACATGGTCGTTCCTAATTTCTTAACAAGTAAAAAATGCATCTCAATCGGCGGGAGCTTGTAGAGAATTGATTTGCGACAAAGGATGGTTTTTTTACACTACATTAAGTATTGCACCCATCAAGATAAAAAAATACAACTTCGGCATTCATGTTCATGATATAATCATGATCTTTATAAATGACCGCTTTGGCTTTCTTGGACACGTAAAACAATGAGTACAGAGTCGAACTAAAATGTAGATATTTTTAAGGCCTATTTATCACCTCAGTGTCTGCACTGCATACTTTGCTTTTACTTCTTTTGCTAGAATACAGCTGTTCTTTCTTCGATATCTTTGTGCCTCTGTTTATATCTTAATCAAAAACAGCTATATTCACCATTCAAAAGAATATGAATTTTCGTTCTCCAATTATTTTATTATCGTTAATAATAATCGTTGACAGGGATATTTATTGTATTTTTCACAGTAAAAAGGACTACTTAAAGATAAGAATATGTTTATAAAAATTTTACTAAAACCAAAGTATTTTTAATAATCTTCATTCTTACGATTAGATTAGATGTGAATTTAAAATAAAATAAATGTTAAACGTAATTAAGGAAAGCTATATTGATCGATTGACTTTTTATCTTGTTTTTAAAAACCAAAATTAGCGTCTAAAAATTGTATAATTATCGTGGTAAAAATCTTTTCAAAAGTGTAAAAATGTACACTAGTAAATTTTACCACATACTATTTACTTGCAGTATATTTTTTACTGTGTAGGACGTTTGCCTATGGGTGCATGGCTTGTTGGTGAATACAAAGTTTGGTGTTTGATCATGTTTAGAGCTTCACTATAATTCGAATATAATACTAGTATTAATCTCCCTATTTTGATCCATTGTCTCCGGGGGGGTCATCTGAATATATTATGGTTACTACAAACATAGATATTTTCTTAAAAATTGTATATCACCTCACAACAAATGTACTTGCCCAAATCCCCTAAGTTGGGCCCTGCACTTGCGTGCTCAATAAAAATGTAATTTATTACTGACAGTGTAAGCTTTCATCAATTTTTGAATCGATATATTGTTACCTTTGCGAAATCGTCGGCAAAACAGGAACCTAAACGTATTGATTGTTTTTGCAATAAAAATGACCAAGTGTAAATGTACGAATATAACCTCAAGTATATATCACCCACAGGGACAAAGACGTTTTAAATTGAGGGTTTGGGGCATTTTTTTTGTTGTTAAGGTTATGTACCGAAAAATTGAGTGACTTTGGGCCATGTCTGACTGTGTATATCTTTTAACCGTAAGAGCTTTAAAGATCGAACTTGTAGTAAATTATTAGTTTGGGTGCATACTTTGATTATTAGCACTAAAAATATTTTTTTTTAATTTTTTGTATATTTAAAAAAAATAAGGGTGGCGAAAGTCACCATAACAAGTTGGGCGAATCTGGCCGCCTATTAAAAATTCGGTGTAGTCAAATAAAAGGATCCTATACCATCAAAAAGTGTTTAAAAAAAAACAATTTTAAATCTGGAGCTTTAAAAATAATATAAACTGGACAAAAATCACGAAATTTGTAAAAGATATATATTTTATTATTTATATTTATAATTAGGAAACAACAACTCACAAACTGATAGGTTTTATAACTAAAACTTGTTTTCTTTTTTTAAATTCGAAAAAGAACGGGTACAATACTAAAAAAAAATGTGCCACAAATTTTTGCCAGAAAATCTGTAAAAATTTAAAATTATTTACTTTTTAGAAGGAAAAATAATTATTTACATCTTTGCCGATGAAGCACTTGCACCAAACCAAAAAATCAAACAAGCAAGTAGCGAACACGTGATGGCCAAAGTCAGACCACATGCGCGACAAATAACTGGTATGACTTTGGCCGCCCTATGGTTGCCAGAGGCTGAAATAGTACTGAAATATTAATGTTTATGGATCGCTGAAATAGAACACTGATTACTAGAGACCGGATTCCAATATTACATTCCAGGAACGGACTCTATTGGAAAGACTCTGTGCACAGAAAATGTTAAAAATATTTTTGACAAGATTATGAGGTTATTGAGGTCCGAAAATCTAATTTTGTCTAACAGATGGTACAAAAAAAATTAACGGGAAGGGGGGGGGGGGGGGGGGGTAAAAAGGTAGCGATTGGCAAGTTCTTCCAAAAATGTAAACTAATATGTCATTTTCGGGGTTATTAATGTCAGAAAATCTAATTTTGTGTACTTGATGTTAAGAAAATTAATATGAGGGGGGACACGCGGTTGGAAATTTCTCCAAAATGTTAACTAATACGTCCTTTTCGGGGATATTGAGGTCAGAAATTTTAATATTACATGGACATTACAAATTCAAAGCGGAGAGGATAAGAGGGGGGGGGGGGAATTGGTGATTGATTTTTTTTCATAAAGATGATCAAAATTACATTACCCGCAGGAATAAATACGTGTCAATATTATCTCATACTTTTCAGTATCACTTTTTCACTCTAACATTTTTTCTATTGTTTCATTTTTTTTCAGTATTCCAGCGAGATCTGCTTTTTCTGAAAGAGCTTTCTCTGTATCTGGGAGAAAATGGAGGGAGGAAAGAAATAGATGTTCTTTATAACTGATTCAGCTAACTTCTAGTTACATTTAATTTTAAAGAAAACTCTCACGAATTTTATAATTTAATTAAAGATGATAATAAATTGTTTGATTCGACTCAAACAAAAAATATACCATAAAAAACTTTAAAAAAGCAATGCGTTTCCCTTTAATTTTTAGGACCTATGTACTTTCTGATATATTGTTAAAATGCTAAGCTAAGGCAATAATCTTTAAAACTTTATTTTATAAATTGGCGGATGCGCCTGAAAAATAATTTTAAGCAACAATGCTATTGGTAGACATTTTGGGTTGCCTATCTTTTGTTACGTAAGGGGTCAAATAGCTTATTTAAGCCAGAGCCAATGACATATAATGTCAATGACGGGTTGTGTTGTGTTGTTTAATAAATACCTAAATAACCTTTTAGTTTTTCAGTGCTGATAGTAAAAAAATTCCTTGAATTCTTCTAAGCATTGCGTTTTAATTAGTTAGTGGACCGTTTCTTACATTAATGGCTATGCTACTGTACTGTTTTGTTAGTGTTGTATAAGCTGAACGTAACACCTACCAAACCAATTCTACTTTCTTTGGTAACATCTTTCTACAGGAAGTGTACTTTACAGAGATTTTACTCTAAAAGTAACAAAAAAAACATTAGTTTTCGTTTTTAATAGTGCGGATAGTGACAAAGCTTTTGTTAATTGTAATTATTAGTTGAGTGCTCTTTTTCTCATTAGTGGCTGTACTGTGTTAGTGCATAGGTATTTGTCAACCTAAAATATTTTCAAAAAAAATTCTATTTTAGAGAGATTTTCCTACAAAGGCAACAAAAATAAATAAATAATAATAATTAATGTTAACCAAACCGGATCAAATTTAATTATTTCTTCATAATATTAAACAAAAAGCTATGTGATATTATTTTAACTTTTTGAAATTGAGTGTTTTGAAAGATTTATTTCTTTAAAGGTAACAACAATATTATTTTTTCAAATTTGTTACATAGTTACATGTTAGAGAGACTTGGCAACGCCACAGCGAGTACTGACGTCAAAACAAACTTTTTTTTTCTGTGATGGACGTTTGTCGCTGTTTTTTATATGTCCGCGTATTTATTAACAGTGGTGCGCAGTTACTACAACATTTTTTTGAGGGATGATATCTACCTTTTTTTTTATCGTATTTATGAATATTCTTCTTCGATCTGAATTCATACCAGGATTTATCGGTTTCAATATATGCAGTGAATTTTATAACACCCTGTATATAAAATAACATGTCCTGACTGACTGATTTATCATCGCCGAACCGAAACCGCTGAATCATAAAAATGAAATTTGGTCAGTAGTTTTATTTTATAATGTAGACTCACTAAGAAGGGATTTTTCAAAATTTAACCCCTAAATGGACGAAACAGGGCTTCAAACTTTGTATGGAGAAAAACATTAGATGGTCCTATTAACTCGAAACTTCACAGAAGTACTCTAAAAAATAAATGTTTAAACACGTGTTTTACAGTTTGCAATAAATCAACCCCTAAGGGGGTAAAATGGGGATTCGAAGTTTGTAATGGACTAAAATTATTATACCGCGGACGAAGTCGTGGGCGCAAGTTAGTTTCTAATATACGAACACTTCTAACTAATTCCAAGGTTAAATCAAAACTGGGTAAGAATTTACACGTTTACTTTTAGGTATTTACAAATATATAGACTGTTCCCAGAATACTAAATACGAGGCTAAATGAATTTATAATAGTATCACCCGTAATTAGGTACAGTTATAAACTAGATACCTTTCAGAACTTAAGCGATCCTAATGTGTAAACTTTACAATTAGGAGATATCCTCCAACACTCTTCAAGCTTTTCCTAAGCAAATAATCTTTCATTGGCCCTGTAATCAATGCGGTAAGGGTCCTATGCTCTCACTCACGTGTCATTAGGCTACCAAGGGCTTCCATCAGCCCCGGCCGCACTCCGGTCGCCTTGCCATGCTGAACTTCCCTAACTAGGGGTCGTAGTATGTGCCGTTTGTAAATATATATGTATTAGTATATTAAGTATATTAGTTATGTAGACAGGTGACATTATAATATATAATTAAGATAGAGAGTTTTCAAAGTAAGTACCTTTCAGAACAAGTATCAAAAAAACCGGAGCCAACGGGCTTTTGTTGGGTACCTATAATATGAATTTGCGTCGCAAAGTGTACAAGATTCGGCTATTTTGACCTCGGATACATGGCTGTAGGTCAGTGATCTGTCCGGCTTTATAGCAATAATAGTGATTTTAATGCCGATTATGCAGGGTGTTTGGTAAAGAATGGGTCATACTTTAGCAGTGACTTCCCTAGCTCAATTTAGATCGATTTAACCTAACTGATCTTTGTACGAAAGTTGACAATAAGGGACATACAAGGTGTCAAAGTTTAAATTTTATTTTGCATTTTTATCGAAAGATACTAAATAAACTGACAAAATTTGGTAGCCGGGGATTTTTTGGGATGGGAAAAGCAAATCCGTTCTTAAATACTTTGTTGTATTTTGTAGTTTTGCAGTTTCTTCTCGCGATATTAATAAAGTATACCTTTCTTAGGTAAAAATGGTAGGGGAATAAGAATTTCTATTCAGAAATTGTGTACACTACACAAAAAGTTGGGACATTCTAAACTGGCATTTAACCCTAGAATGGTATCGTACGTAAAGTTTACATGGCAAGATCAATAATTTGCATTTAGATGAGCCATACGCCCCCAAATTTTCTCGATCCCCCAGCTATGCTTGCCTAAATATCTTAGCGATAGACGTTACATTGCCAGTTCGCAAGTGCTTGTGCCAGAGGTTACATGGTATTATTTTCTGGAGCTCTACACGTAAATATTACGCATCGTTACCAATACGCACTAATTTCTGTACGAAATTTTTACGTGTCGATACCAATACACGTTTAGAATGTCGAAACGAGGTTTAGCAGACGACGAGCTGGAGAAAGCATTGTTGGAAAGTAGTGACAGTGAAACGGAAAATATTCTTATTAGAGCTGAATCTGAGACAGAAAGTGTCTGTCGATAGGGAGGCTGATCCAGAATGGTTCCAATCTGAAGAAATGGAATCGCAGGTATAAGCTGCTTTCACAAACGTTTTGACAAAAGAAAATAGGGAATAGGACAATCCACCCATTCCAAACCGCCTGAAAAAAACACAATGATCCAAAAGTCATTGGGAGAAATATCAAACTAGATCGAGAAGCAAACACAACAACGCAAATTTTACTTTGCTAATTACTGAGTAGGTGTCTCTAAGTTACCATGTATTTATATGTTTACTTAGCAAAATAAAGGTTAACGACAAATTAATTGTGTTTTATTAATTTATGAAACCAAATTTTAACTTAAATCTTATAAAACAATATCTACGTAAAATTTACGCATCGATACCAATACAGGGCCATAAAATATCGATACCCTTCTAGGGTTAATGCCGTACCTATACAAAATACAGAAAATTTGAAAACGGATTGTAAATAGAGAGCTTTTGTTAACTATAGGTAAACCTAAGTAAACCTGTACAATTGTTGTGTATATTTAAAATCTTTAAGCATAAATCCCATTCTTTCGAGCGAGATGAATATTTTGTGTTTAGGACTATCTACTACTGAGATTTTTCCGTTCTGACGATGCTGCTAATCGGTAAAAAAACTAACAAAAAGTCAACTTTAATTTGCCTGAAAAGGCGACATGACCGTAACTTTAATATCAGCTTCGACGCTAGAGTACGCGTAAAAAGTACACAATGATAATTTCTTATTCTTCCTCTATCTCATTATGATAAATAATTAGAACACACGACGTGCGAATTTAAATTCAAATTTTCTGTTGCCTTAAATTATTACAGTTTTAAAAAAATAATGCATGTTATTCTGTATTAAAATAAAAGCGCTAAACTCTCACTATTGCATAAACACATTTTACCGATCATCAATCCTCATACAAAGTAGCACAATTAATTATTTAATATTTACATTTAATTATCCTCTTAAGTCTTATTAACTAAATTTATGTCTAACTTCCACATTTTAGCTGTCACAGAAATATGTCGTCGAATTTTTTGCCAACGACATAGTTGTATATTAACTAGAGTAATAATCCCTGTAGGATTTAACTGGTATTGTAACCAGCTCTGTACAGGTACTGCTACTTTTGCGACAAGATCTGTGCGTAAAACAGGGGCGTGCCGCTACTACCATTATTTAAGCCGTTCAATAAAAGAGAAAACGTACAACTTTAAAACCAGGAATTTAATGAAAAGGACTCAGTACTGATTTAAATAGAGATCTTCTAGTTGATCAATTAGGTTTCAGAGCTGTCAGAAAAAAGGATCTCAGATACTTTAGAGTATCTTAGTTATTATTGAGTATCTGATACTGTATCTTAGTTACTTTTAATATTCTTAGTTACTTTTAAAACGGAACTATATATTTTTACTCAAAAAAGTATTTTAAATACTTAAAAGTATGTTAAATACTAAAAACTCAGATACTTTTTTAAACGTCTTTAAAATAAACTATACTATACTATGTAATAACTTACTTTAATAAAACGTTTATTTGTTGAAATTTTAGACGGTACGTGGACGAGTTTTGAACAAAAAGTATTCATTATTCGGCACATTGGTGTCTTTTTGTGACAGGACTCAGATATTTATAGGTTTCGACGTTTGGGATGCTCGACTATAAACTTAAGTCAGTCACAAAAAAGGCCCTTTGTGCCAAATAGTTAGGCTTACCATCTCTACGGGTTTCAGTCGGAGTCTTCGGGTTTTGATACAGGGTCTTCGGGCTCCGGCTTATCAGATATTTTTTCCGGGTTTTAGAAAAAGGCGAACAAAAACATTTACTAAAAGTATGCCAAAGTAATGGCAAACATAACTTAAAATTTTTAAAAAATAAATACATTCTTTTAATTAAGGCTCATAATAAAACAATGTCAAGTTATTTCTTCTTTTTGATTTATAAGAAAATAAATAAAGGTTGTTTTTAACATTTTGTTATAAAAACGTTTAATAATTTTATTTCTTATAAAAACTCACCCCTTCTATTGAGTAATATAATTATTATAAAAAAACATATTATAGGTAAGTATTTATATATTATTTTTTAGATTTGTTTCTTTTTAAGATTCTAGTCAAAATTTGGGCTGTTTGGGCGTAACACTTTTAGGTAAATTGTAGATTCTAGACAAAATTTGGGACGTTTGGGCCTGGCACCCCCAAAACTTTGCGCCGCTTTGTCCTCCTCCGGGCCAACCAACTTTCAAAGGTAGCAACGCTACTAATAGTAGACTCTTATATTTCATTTATTTTTGTTTTGATATTATTAACATTGGTTTTATTTTTCGTTGTGTTCATACTGCTTTTTTTATGTTGTATTCATGTTTCACGTTGCCTGAAAAGGATGAAACAGAAGGGGACTATGGGTCCAGACAGAATACCATCTTTTTTATTGCATGATTGTGCTTGCCTTTTTGCTGAACCTCTTACCATAATTTTTAACTTATCTTTAAAAACGTCGCAATTTCCAGATATCTGGAAAACATCCAAAATCATTCCGGTATTTAAAAAGGGGGACAGGGGAAAAATAGAAAACTATCGCCCCATAAGTATTGTTAACAACTTTTCTAAGTGTTTTGAAATGATTCTGCATGAGAGATTACTTTTTCAGGTTAAGAATAAAGTCGCAGAAAGCCAGCACGGTTTTGTCAAGGGGAGATCAACCATATCTAACCTAATTTGTTTAACACAATTTGTAGCGGAAGCATTTGATCAGAACTGTCAGGTGGATGTTATTTTTACGGATTTTTCAAAGGCGTTTGATAGACTTGATCACAACATTCTGCTTAGTAAACTTCACACTTTTGGCTTTTCAGATAATTTGATTAATTTCTTTAAATCTTATTTGGCGGATAGGAAGCAGACAGTAGAGTGTTGTGGTCAATCGTCTGTCCATATGAGTGCTCCTTCTGGAGTACCACAGGGGTCCATCTTAGGTCCTTTGTTGTTTAACATATTTATCAACGGCATTCTCGAAAACCTTGAAAGTCACACACTTCTTTATGCTGATGACATGAAGATATATGCCCGCATAGGGAGTCTGGAAGACTGTGGGAAACTTCAGCTCTCACTTGACAAGATCCACGACTGGTGTACTATAAATAACCTACCTTTAAATATAAATAAGTGTAAGGTTATGTCGTTCTCGCTAAAGCGTATCACACTGCCGTACGATTACGCAATCAATAATACTCCATTAGAAAGAGTAGATTCTTATGGTGATCTTGGTGTATTGTTGGACAGTAAACTTTCCTTTGTTCCTCATATAAACTCTCTTTTATCGACTTGCTTCAAATTACTAGGGTTCGTTATACGAAATTCGCGTGATTTTTCGAATATCACTGCCTTAAAACTACTGTTTTACGCATTTGTGAGGTCCAGAATGGAGTATGCTTCGGTGATATGGTCGCCATATTATCAGATACATATTAATCGACTTGAAAGGGTTCAGCGACGATTCTTGAAGTACTTGAGTTTCAAAATTGATGCCCACTACCCGGATATTGGTGTGCCTCAGGAGGACTTATTGCGCAGACATTCGTTGGACTCTTTGGAGAATAGACGCAGGGTTTTTCAACTGAAATTTCTTTACAAGATCTTGCATAATGGGGTGGAATGTAGTGAGATTCTGAATTCCTTACAATTCCTGATTCCTAGAGCATCATCTCGCCATCCATACACATTTTACGTCCCAACACCGCGCACCAATATCTGTAAATTCTCACCCATAAATAGAATGTGCAGTACGTACAATATGCACCAAGATAGGTTTGATATTTTTTATTGTGGCATAAATAGCGTACGTCTGACCTGACACTCTGTTGTGGTCCACCTTTTGTACTTTTGTGATTAATTTTCTTTTTTTTCTGGACATGCTTAAGAGTTGTTAATAGTGTACCCCGGTTTAATTTTTGTTTTTGTCTTTTCTTACTTTGTACTTTGTACCTTGTATTTTGTCTTGTAATGTTCTAATCCATTTTTCTATTCTGCAATATTTTACATGTCTATGTATAACTATATTATTATCTGTACTTTAAGTTATAATTATCTGTTGTACCCATTTGTTAATTGGTTTCAAACTGTTAAATGGGTGTAAATAAATAAATAAATAAATAAATATATGTTGCGAGTTGCAGGACATACCTAACTTGGAAAATACATTTTTTTCTTTGAGTAACTTTGAAAGGTCAGAGTCTTGGTATTTGGTTTGAATAACAAATGTTTGTAATCAAGCAATGTTGATTTCTTTTTAGGTAAAAATATAGAGCTATCCGTGGTATCTAGCGAGTTGCAAATTTTTGGCGTTGTTTTTAGTGTTTCGTCAAATGGAACACTTATGGAATCACTTCTGTGTCCGTCCGTCCGCCCGTCTGTCACAGGCGATTTTTCTCTAAAACGATTCGACGTAAAAACTTGAAATTTGGCACAGAGATAAAGTGTGATGGCCCAATTATAGACTTGAAGTATAAAAAGTTAAATTTTGATTCTGGGGTTTTGGGTGGGTTAATTGGGCAATAAAAACATTTTTTTCAAGGGCATCATGTAGGCTCAAATGAAAGCTTATTGAAGCACGAATTCAGCGATATATATAATGCATTTTTTTAAACATGTTTTTTGGAAAAATGCTTAAAAATTGCTCTCCCCCATCCTTATCACCAGAAGGATCGCTCAGAAAAATCTGGAAAAAATTATGAACATTGAGAATTAGGTGTAGATTGAGCGTAACTTATTACACGCAAAAAATTTGTACGGTTAAATACTAAAATTGTAAGATTAGACTCTACAAAAAAAGGGACATATAGGGACGGTAACAAGGAATGTAACTAGATAGCACAAAATTCTTACTGCATGACTTGTTTGATTGTTAGATAAGTATTAGCAAATTGTAGGCTATCATTTGAGAAACTGCTGTTGTAAGTGTTATGTTTAAGAAGTAAAAGTTTTTACAATAAAAATAACAAGCTATCATTTTTTGCAATAATGACATTCATTGCTTGTAAAAATAAAATTTAAAATTTAAAGCAATAGCCTGACGTAATTGTAAGGCCTCTTCCTACAATATCAAACCACTGGAGCGATAAATTGTAAGGTTATTTTGCAATTTGTGAGGTAATCTCCTGTAAAATTGTAAGACCTGGTTTTACTTTTTGGAGGATCTGTAGGAACAAATTATGCAGGTATGAGAACCACAATTTTTATATCATTTTTTAAAAATTATGCTAGGACTAGTCCTACATTTTATAGGCCGTACAGTGACAGATTATATAATGGTCGCATACTTTATTTAACCTAGCTTTACAACATTGCTGTATCAGCTTTCGTAAATTGCAATACATAGTTCCACAAGATTGTAGTAATTATTACACCAGTTCTAGTTGTTCTTTATGGCGCATCCACAATTTTTTGTAAAGATTATATAGAACTGGTGTAATAATTACTACAATCTTGTGGAACTATGTATTGCAATTTACGAAAGCTGATACAGCAATGTTGTAAAGCTGGACGAAAATATATAAAAATTAATATCATATTGCAGACATATGATGCGTAACAGTTTTATTTTAAGGCTATTCAAAAACTTTCAGAAATACTTTTGAATTTGTGATTTTTTATTTCTTTTAAAAAACAAGATGAAGATGAGTTTAAATACAACCAAGTGGATAATTTGCGTTGGTTTTCATTAAGTTTTTGCAATTATTTAAAAATTAAAATACTTGTACCGTCTTAATGGCAAAATGTAATCCTGTTTAATAGTTTTTTATACTTTCGTAAATTACAAGCAGTACAGAGCCATTCGAACACAAGACTTAATTGGTGGAACTGAGACATCCAACTTGTGAAAGTGTAAACCTTCTTGTAAAGCTATAAAGGCATACGAAATGTTATTAAAACAAAAATTTAATTTTTAGTTTTTATTTTTCTGTAATTAGGTAACATGTTCCACTAGTCATTATATCACATTAATCAACTTATAAAATATAAATACAAAACATGAAAATCAAAAATAACCAAAATACTTACACATGGTCATTCAAAATACATACTTTATATCTTAAATTGAACATTTTTCGGGAAAAACGCTTAAAAATTGATGTCCCCCACCCTTACCACCAGACGGACCACTTAGAAGAATCTGAAAAAAAAACGTGAACATTGAGAATTAGGTGTAGATTGAGCGAAAATTATCAGGATTGAAAAATTCTAGCGCAATCAATTGTTATAAACAATTTAATTGTTTATTTCCCTATAACTGCTGAACCATTGGTTTTAGAGAAAAAGTCTTTTAACAAAAAATATTAATCACGATGTAAGAAACAATTTTTGTCCTTACTCGTTTTTCAAAATTTTTAATTTGGCCCATTCAGATCCGCGCATACGCGATGTGATACGGCGTTGCTGCCGTCTATCGGGGGCGGGTAGCGCGGCAGATGGGCGGAGATCGGGCGGCTGATGTTTACTCAGGTTAAGTGAGGGGCTGATGGCACGGAACACTAATTGTGTAAATAGGTATAGCTTGCACTTGATAGAATTTTTAATTTAATAAATTAATAATATGACATTGGCGAAACACATTATAAAAACGTTTTCAGGTTATTTAATAACAGTCATGCGTCAAAATGTGACCGAAAACTTGGCCCAAAAACTTAAAAATTAACATTAAATTAAGAACAATTAAAGTTGGATCTCTCTTAGTTTAATTTACTTTCACGCTTAGTTTCTGAACATATATGCTATAATAATATAATTGCACTTCATTTCTTAGAGTTTGCTTATTATAATTTTATTTCTCTGTATAGTTCCATTTAGAGATGTTCCGCCATATTGCAAATTAAGAAACGTACAAAGACGCGACAACCAGAAGATTGTATTATTATTTATTACATTACATTACTTTTATTAGATATATTAAGTTAAATTTCTTACCTTTGAATATCTCTACCTGTTCGGGGAAGCCCCAGGATTCTAACAATTCTGCACTAGTCTCACACATTATTACATAGTAAAAATAAAAACAGAAAAATAAAAGTATTGCATCACTTTAAAAGATCGGAAGATGAAAAGGCAGAACTGTGGTGGGCTGTGCGTAATTCCAACCAGAACACACGGGTGTTTCGGCTAATTACGCCTAACGCGTCGGGCGCAACGAACGGTTTTCGTTGCAGCATTGTCAGATCATATCTTAGCGATTATATTCATGTAGGAATAGAGGAGAAAAGGGGTATGTTTCTTATACTTTTTGTTTTGTTCGATAGAGAAAAATAATAAGCATTGCATAAATATGTATTTATTATCTAAAATTAAATATTCCTTATAATTTTATGTCATTTAAATAGCTAACGATATTTTCTTATTTGGCAATATCCAGAAAATAATGTATTGTGCGGCAACACGGCTTTTTTTTTATCCTAAAGTGCTGTAGGACAAAATCAAACAATTTGCAAGGGATTCTACATGGTGGAATGTTGAAAAGAAAGCTATGTTTTGCTGTTAAATACTTTGCAAAAAAATTAACTACATTCTACAACTTGTATATTCTACAACAATGTAGAATATTCTGTAACCTGAAGTAAAGACCCACCCCTACAAATCTTTGTCACAAATTTGTAAAGTATGAGTAAAACCCCGACATGAAATTATACTTACAATTGTAGATAATAGTATGACAATTTGTGAGAAAAATGGGTGCTACAAAATTGTAGGCAAATCTTTGCCTGGACTTTTTTCAGTGTAGGATTGAAAAATTCTAGCGCGGTCCATTGGTTATAAACAATTTAATTGTTTATTTCCTTATAAATCGTGATGTGATACGGCGTTGGTGCCGTCGGCGGCGGGTAGGGCGACCTAGGTTTGTTCAGGTTAAGGGGGGTGCTGATGGCACGGAACACTAATTGTGCAAGTATAGCTTGCACGAGACCTATTTTTTTTTATTAAATACATACAATAATATAATGTATGTGTTTCTCAAAGTATTATTTTAAGTATCTTCTTAGTATCTTTTACAAAGTAACTTAAGTATTTAAGATCTTTTTTTGAAGAGTAACTAAATATTGAAAGTAACTTAAGATACTTTGCTAAAAAGTAACTTATCTAGTATCTAGATATTTTTTAAAAGTATCTTTGACAGCTCTGTTAGGTTTTGATAAGTTTGCGTCCTGTCACTGTTAATAAGTAGAGACCGGATTTCAATATTACATGACGCAAAAATCGGGGTCGGACTCGGATAACTGATAGAAAATGTAAATTACATGAAATTAAATATTAGATCTAGTTCGTCTATTGTTCCTAAAAAATAAGAACATGTTTTAAGTGCACCGCGTTTATGTAATAATAATAAATATTACTTTTAATTCAACCAATGTGATGGGTAATCAAAACTTGGTACAACTAGTAATTTATTATGATTCAAATACCATCTTGTAATAGAAATATTATTAAACATTGGTGGTGGTTTCATACATTGAAAGGTCAAAATGGCACACAATTTTACCATCCGAGCGGGACATAAATCGATAACCGGTAGTCGACCAGTGGTGCCAGGCAGTACCAGCCTGCGCAGTAGACAAAAATGCATACCACGCGCAAACCGAGCGTGATAGACATGCACACGGAATCTCAGGGGATTTACTTTGGAGTCTACATTCGAACCCATACACTTTTAAGAAAATATCTCCAATTGTTGTAAAGCTACGCTACGACTATGTATTTAACTTTTTTCCCTAACATTTTTTTCGACTTTTTTTTATATTTTTCGTTCTTGACATCTGCGCAGTATACACCAAAATGCGTACCACGCCCAAACCAAGCGTGCTAGATATGCGCATGGAATTTCAGGGGATGTACCACATTCGAGCATGGCCACTTTTAAGAAAATATCTCCAATTGTAAAGCTACAACTATGTATTTAAGTTTTTCCCAAACTTTTTTTTCGCAACAAAACTGAGGACCTACCACCAAATATAATTTAGTTTCTATTATGAACTTTACAATTTTGCTTGGAAAGAATTTAATTTACCGTGAAGTATGATGCTTTTAAAGCAAGAAACCATGATTTTCAACCAACAACATAATAGGGAAAATACAATTGAGAAATCAGACGTTTCATTTAAATTTCTGTATTATTAATTATAGATACTCAAAAAAAGTTACTCTGTAATTAAGAACCTAAACTCTAGATAATAAATTATTATTTTCAATTTGCCTATTGATTCCTTAGACTAATAAAATGGAAAAATCTTGTATTTTGGAAAGAGACCGTTATTCTTAGATCAAATGCATATTTCGTTTATTCAGAATCATATAATGGTTTCATAACAAGAGAATAAATACATTTTTTTAAGAGAATATTCATTTGGCCCTATTCAAACTGTTCATTGAGGAAAATGCAAATGCGTTTCAACAAAGGTATTATTTTTCAGTGTGGAACAGTTAAGTCAACTCTGTGGCTCCCACTACTAAGTCACATTCCAGCCAGCCAATTTCCAAATTAGAAATGGAAGGATGAACGAAATAACGCGCTATATTCTATAATGCAATTAATGCCATGCATTGATAAAACACCACTGGGATTCGACTTCCCTCGCACAACATGGACTGCTCTTAACAGAATTAGAACGGGTCATGGAAACTGTAGACGTAGGGATGGCCCCATCTCAGACAGACCCTTCACCACATCGTCACCGAATGCCCTCTCAGAAGATATGCTGGGAATACTGAAGATTTCGCCCTTGTGACGATTGATTAGATTAATGGACTGGACATTACGTTGGAAATAATCACTTATATTATGTAAAATACGTTAAAAAAATAAACTATGAATCTTATTATCGAGCGATTAGATAATATTTTCAAGGAGTATCTTTTACAAGCATTCCTATATTTACGGTTGCTGTGTAGTTTAAAACATGGATAGATATGCAGTTGTGTCTATTGTTCTAACAATATTTTTCTCTCAGGGTAAGGAAAAAATATTTCAATAGAAAATTATAAAACGCTTGTGGTTTACTTGGTTTTTACTCATTTCTATGGCTGGATGTGTGAGTAGGACTTTCCTAGGTACACCCACTGTACATGGTGGTTAGGTATTGACCTTCGTGGGCTGTCAAAAGATATTATTATTTTGCTTTTGTAGTTGCTGCAAAGCCATCTCTTGGAATAATTAATGGAACTACTGCAGAAGATGGCGAATTTCCATACATGGTATGTAGGTGTATTATACATCTGTTGACAATGAAATCGTTTAGCTAGCAACGTCTAAGGCATGTTAACGTTCTGTCTTATAGCCTCTTTACTTAGACTGTGAATTACTTTAATTTATATATAAAATTCTTTGACATACGAGACTTATAAAAAATGTATTAATTAACTTCTTTAAATTGTAAAAGCCCTTAGGGATACTGTAAAAATGGACTATATACATATAATATCTGGGCTTTATATGTATTAGTTTTTCATAAATCTTATTTAAATGGAATTTTAATTTCAGGTGCAGCTCCGTTTTGAATCAGGTCTTTTTCAGTGTTGCGGATCAATATTAGGACCAGAATGGATTTTAACATCTGCTCATTGTAATGAATTAGGGTTTGTGTAAGTTGTTTTCCTTTATTTAAGTGCAGGATAAATATATGTTTTCCATTTGCAAATATTTTAAATTCCATAAAAAATTTCCAATATCGTAAATTGGTAGGTATACATATTAAAAAGTTTATACTAATTTTATATGTATAATTCAGAGGCGTACCAAGAGTACGAAGTGAAGAAAACAATTTCCAAGTATTTGAAGACAAAAATTCATACTTCAAAAAAAAATTTGCAACAATTCTCAAAACTTTTTACAAAATCCAAGTAAACCCAAGCACGCCGTTGCACATAGGAGTATTTGTTTTAAAAAACTGGACAAAATTATCTATAGGATTCTTTTATTTTAAATTGTTTAATAAATACTGAAGGACAATAAATTAGCTCTATTTTACAATTTCTCAAATACTGCAAATTCGCAGTTAAATTTAACAAATAAATGAAACGTGACATTACAAACTAAGTAAAAATCAGAGTTAAAACTAAAATAAACCTAAGAGAGAATTGAACAAAATATCAAAATGAATCAAACCCAATCAAACCCAATCAAAACTAATGCAGTATTCTAATAGGTATCTGAATCAGTTTCTTGATTCTTCATATCTATTTCCACTTCCGTTTCTTCTTCACTTTTGTTACCTTCGGTGGTCTGGAATTGGGGTGGACTATCTGGGACCATTAGATTAGATAGTGGAAGGATGTCGAAGGACTCTCTTTAGAATTTTTTAGAAGATAGTCCAAGCATTCTATCTGTGCACAATTTTTATCCGGGCAGATAAACAAAACGACCTTCAAATAAAAGTTTTATACGAAAAAATATTATTTTATTCTATCTTTTGCCTATACATATAAAACGTAAGTCTAAATCTACCTAATACCGATATATATTTTATAGAAGATAACATCCTTACCTGGTTCTTCCATAATTTTATCTCTAGTTTTGGAATATGCTTTGAAAGCAGCCACTATTCACACAAAAAATTGCCGGGAACAGAACCATGCGATTTACTCGACGACTAAGTTCAAACTCAAACTGACCGTCTGAAGCGACGAACAGTGGGGAGCGCGATACGTAGCGGCTAGCTGGTAGACCGGTTACTGGTTAATAATCAGTTATTCAAAACCGCTTAACAAATGAGGTACTTTATTAATTGGACTTTTGTCCGATTTTCTTGCTCAAATACTCCTATGTGCGTCGCTTTATTTTTTGTAAGCGGTCGACTTTCTTTACGTTTGCCTTAATCAAATTTTTGCTAAAACTCATCTGCCAATATTTTTTTGGTACAAAGTTTCAAAATAGCCAACTTGTGCTCTGTGTAATTCGAGCACCTATGGGGGAAGGGACGGCGCAAAGAGTATAATAAAAGTCCAACAGCAAATATTGATTCCTACAACAAGTAATACTTTTTTAAGGAATTTCAATTTTTTGCTACCTAAAACTGAATTCTTAACATAAGTGGCATAGATAAGGTATTATCATTGATTGTTTTAAACATTATATATATATATATATATATATATATATATATATATATATATATATATATATATATATATATATATATATATATATATATATAGTGACCGGCAAAAAGTTCGCAACATATGGGAAAAATTTTTATTAGGTGAGTATTGGAAAAACTTTTCCGGGGGATCGGTTCTGCATGTCCGATAACCTAAAAATCGATTTTGACATACGTCACGTGACCACTGGTATAGCGTCAAATTTAAAAAAAAAATTGTTAATTTACAAAAAGTGAGGTTAGTTGACGAGATATCAAAAAAAGTTATTTGAAAAAATTGCTTAGAATTAAATTTTAGGTCCTTGTGCAAAATTTTAAGATTTTATTTAAAAAAATTGGAAAACTCAATTTTTTTTTAAATATTTTTTTATCGATTTACAAATTTCCAGTTTTTTTCGTTTAGATAGCTTGGCTAATGTAAAGCCCATGTATCTGGATGAAAATAAACGAATGTAGTAGTTTTTTCTACAATTGACAGGACAAAATTAAAAAAAACAGGGTTTCGCCGGACGCTAGCTGTTGCAATGATTTGTATCTAGCAGCAGTGTCAAAATTTTAGAGACATTTCAATGAGATTACATTGAGAAAACCTTAATCGTCTTAAATATATCTGAAGTTCGACTTTTTGTAAAGTTAAGGGGAGTAAAATAGATAATAAACAAAAAATTACCTGTTTATTTAATCGAAATTTCATAAACGAAAACCAATGTAAGAAAAACTTAAAAGTAGTCAAATTCTGTACTAACAACATAAAAAATCATTGTTTTTCCTTGGGTGTACAAAATTTAAAACTCAGTATGACCACCATTTCTCTCCATACATACTATTGTTCTCGAGCGCAACTCTCGATTAACATTTCGGAGCATTTTACGATTTATTTGCAATACACAATTTCTAATGACATTCTCTAAATTTTGTATATTCCTAAAGGGTCGATGTTTGTACACAGAGTTCTTTAGGTATCCCCACATAAAGAAATCTAACGGAGTCAGATCTGGTGATCTCGCAGGCCACGGATTTTCAGAAAACCGTCCTATCCACTGGTTTCCAAATTCTTGATCCAGCCATCTCTTCACCTCATTTGTGGAATGAATGCTAGCTCCGTCTTGTTGAAAGTATAAATTTCTTCTTTCGGCTAATGACAAATTGTCTAAAAAGTCAGATATCTCAGTTTGTAGAAATTCTAAATATCGTTCTGAATTTAAATTGTCTCTAAAGAAAAAAGGTCCCACTATTCTGAGGTTGAAAATTCCGCACCACACATTAACCTTAAAACTATATTGGTCTTTACTCTGAATTACAAAGTCTGGGTTTTCGGTGGCCCACCATCTACAGTTTTGTGAACTGACGGTTCCGTTAGAGGTAAATGTAGCTTCATCCGAGAAAAGAACGTTCTTTGGGAAATTAAAATCTTCCTCAATCATACCCTGGAACCAGGCACAAAAATCGAAGCGGGCGTCATAATCCCTATCTTTTAATACTTGTACAAATTTAGGTTTGTACGGATGAAATTTGTTTCTTTTTAATATCCTCCGCACAGATCTTTCGTGAATGTTAGTGATCTCCGATATTTGACTAACTGCTAATTGGGGTGTTTCTGTGATCGACAAACACACATCCAGAGAACCTTCGTCACCTGTTACCGGTTTTTCATGGGAAACTTTATACTGATTTTCTACCGATCCCGTTTCTTTAAATTTATTGACTAGACGAGATACTGTGGAATAATGGAGGGATTTATCGGGGTGCCTCTCATTAAAAATTGCTGCTGTTTCTCTATGGCTTTTGTAATTATCTCCAGAAATTAAAATAATTTCTATCTTTTCCTGAAGAAGTAGTGTGGGTGCCATTTTAAGGAATAAAATATTAATAAACTTATGTAAAATATCAAACTTAGTAAGATGCGAGACATAAACCAATGACATAGGTTGAAATCAAACAAATTATAATTTGTTTGACATTTTTCTGTTGTTTTTAACCTACTAGATTATTTGGTTGTTTTAATTTCAGAGCCTGCTTTGGTAGTTTTAAGTACAACTAAATAGACCTGGTTGTTAAATTTATGTGCGAAAAATCTTAATAAAATCTTGATACAGTCATTTCATTAGATTCAAACCATTGCAACAGCGAGCGTCCGGCGAACACCTATTTTTTCGATTTTGTCCTGTCAATTGTAGAATTGTAGATCTGACTCCGTTAGATTTTTTTATGTGGGGATACCTAAAGAACCCTGTGTACAAACATCGACCCTTTAGGAATATACAAAATTTAGAGAATGTCATTATAAATTGTGTATTGCAAATAAATCGTAAAATGCTCCGAAATGTTAATCGAGAGTTGCGCTCGAGAACAACAGTATGTATGGAGA
This sequence comes from Philopedon plagiatum, assembly GCA_963971165.1. Lineage (NCBI taxonomy): Eukaryota > Metazoa > Arthropoda > Insecta > Coleoptera > Curculionidae > Philopedon > Philopedon plagiatum. Next base: position 94,070,590 of record OZ020192.1, on the reverse strand, counting down.
GAAATGGTGGTCATACTGAGTTTTAAATTTTGTGCACCCAAGGAAAAACAATGATTTTTTGTGTTGTTAGTACAGAATTTGACTACTTTTAAGTTTTTCTTACATTGGTTTTCGTTTATAAAATTTCGATTAAATAAACAGGTAATTTTTTGTTTATTATCTATTTTAATCCCCTTAACTTTACAAAAAGTCGAACTTCAGATATATTTAAGACGATTAAGGTTTTCTCAATGTAATCTCATTGAAATGTCTCTAAAATTTTGACACTGCTGCTAGATACAAATCATTGCAACAGCTAGCGTCCGGCGAAACCCTGTTTTTTTTAATTTTGTCCTGTCAATTGTAGAAAAAACTACTACATTCGTTTATTTTCATCCAGATACATGGGCTTTACATTAGCCAAGCTATCTAAACGAAAAAAACCGGAAATTTGTAAATCGATAAAAAAATATTTAAAAAAAATTGAGTTTTCCAATTTTTTTAAATAAAATCTTAAAATTTAGCACAAGGACCTAGAATTTAATTCTAAGCAATTTTTTCAAATAACTTTTTTTGATATCTCGTCAACTAACCTCACTTTTTGTAAATTAACAATTTTTTTTTTAATTTGACGCTATACCAGTGGCCACGTGACGTATGTCAAAATCGATTTTTAGGTTATCGGACATGCAGAACCGATCCCCTGGGAAAGTTTTTCCGATACTCTCCTAATAAAAATTTTTCCCATATGTTGCGAACTTTTTGCCGGTCACTGTATATATATATATATATATATATATATATATATATATATATATATATATATATATATATATATACAGGGTGTTCAAATTCAAGTACAGTAGTGTTTTCAACAAGTTGTGGTCATTGTTGGAATATTGTATTTTGCTCATGAAAACAAAGTTTTGTACTTTTGCAGTATTTATGAAATAATCCTAACAAATTTAATTATTTATTACAGCGCTACTCAATAAAATATCGTACGCATTGAGTGTTGAGCAATATTAAGTTAGTAAAACACAACATTTCTGGGTGTTTAGTTTGGTGTTAGTTTTCGTTTGAACAGCTGTTCTTTGGATTATTTTATTGGTGTTAAACAAAGAAAACATAGGTGTTATAAGATAGGTAGCAGGTATTTTAACTTTTTGAAATTGAGCGTTTTGAAAGAGTTAGTAATATCATTTTACCAGTTCAGAATAGGCACTATTTTGCGTGGCGTATGACGTTTATTTCTTTACAATGATTGGGTTTTATTGTGATTCTAGTGTTTATTATTTTTTCTAACTGTAATAAAATGTAGCGAGAGTGATAGTAAGCTGATAAGAATAGATATTATCCTTTGATGTGTCAAAACGTTGAGAAGTGGACTCATAAGGGTGATAACCTTACCTCTTTTTTGTTTTCTGTTATTTCTTAGTTAGCAGCATTTAGATGCATTACTTTTTTTTACTGCAATAAAATGTAGCGAGAGTGATATTAAGCTGATAAGAATAGATATTACCCTGTGATCTGTGTCAAAAAGTTCAGAAGCGGATTAATAAGGGTGATAAGTTGTTAACCTAACCTCTTTTTTGTTTATCTTTTGGTTATTTTTAGTTACTTAGTAGTAAAAAGTACAAAAGTTAGTTTTTCCTCACTTCTTTGCATACGTTAGCTTCATACAATTCTTCTGAGTTATTTTTGTTAAACCGTTGCTAGCTTTTATTGCGCTAATGTGTTTAAGACCCGGATTTCTTTCTTTAAAGGTAACAAAAATATTATTTTTTTAAACTTGTTACATAGGAATATGGTAGAGAGACTTGGCACGCCACAGCGAATACTGACGTCAAAACAAACCTTTTTTTCTGTTTCTCACTTTCTTTATTCCCAGTTACTAAAAACATTTTTTGAGGCACGCATGAAGCGCCATTTATGAATATTTTTCTTCAATCTGAATTCATACCAGTATTTACCGGTTTCAATACATGCAGTAAATTTCATAACCCCCTGTATTTATTCATTTAACAATACTGGGTCATTAAAACTTAACAAGACAGTCCAAGAATTTTATAAATTAAAAAGTTCAACAAAACCTAAATTTAATCGATATGAAGACGTTTTATAGGTTTAATTGATAACAATGACTATTGTAAATATTTTCTAAAACCACAATATTCTTATCACAAATTTTAAGCAACAATATGTTAACAGGAGAAATACTGGAAATAATCATAGATGAACATACAATAGATATTTGGAAGTGATACCTTCTTGTCAAGCCGAAAACAATTTGTAATTTAATTAGTGAGCTGGAGCTAAATCAGAAATATATAACGTGTTAAAAAATCTTAGGTAAATTAATGCCGTTGAGAATTTATTATACAGGCTGATCCAAATTAAGTGTCCACCGTTGGTAACTCTGTTATTATTAAAGATACAAAATTGTTTAAATTAGCAAACTAGTAGTATTTTTAATGCTCATTAAAATAAAAGAATGCAAAAAACCATTGAGCACGTGTTTTTGAGTTTTGAAGTAAAATACAATTTTTTTTAATGGAAACCCCTGTATATTATATTTTTTCTGTCAAAACTTTATATTTAAAACAAAAAAGCATATAATGAATTTTCTTTTAGAGTCAAAAATAACGTCGATATTACGATTTCAAAATAATAACAGATTACAATATTAAGATGGCTATGAAAACAACATGACCTTCACGATTTATATCGTGTATTAGTATTAGGATTAGTGAACTGCAGAACAGGAGATCCATGAATCTAGGCATTGGAAAATAACGATAATTCCGTCTGTCAAATATTAGTATGTTTTGTTGTCAGTTATTGGGTTGGAAAAAAATGTTTTTTACCGATTAAGAAAAGTGTGATATGTTGGAATCCTATTTAGTGTACAGAAAATCATATTTGGGAGCAAGAGAATACTACGCTCAATTATATCCACTTCGAATTCAACCGCATGCGCGTTATATTCTGAGGCTCTACCGAAAATTTAGAAGCAATGAAAGTGTTTTTGCCAAAATAAGGACAAAAAAGAATTTCATAATAAACGAGGCCATGGAAACCGCAGTTATTGCATGAATATTTTGAAGCCTACAGTGAGAATTCCCTACGAGATATTGTCAAGGATTCTTATTTGTCTTATGGTACTGTTCATAGGATTCTGAAAAAGTACAAATTTATTCCTTATAAGTACCGACCAGTTCAAGCGCTTTTGGCAGGGGATCCAGAAAGACGACTTGTTTTTTGCCACTGGTATCTTAACTTCTGTCGCCAAAATGTAAATAACTTTCGTTATACTTTATGGACCGATGAATCAAATTTTCCAAATTCTGGAATGTACAATAGAAAAAACCATCATTACTGGTCAAAGGAAAATCTTTTGTTAGTACATCCAAGAGGTCCACAAGTCCGTTTCAGTTTTAACGTTTGGTGTGGTATAATTGGTTCACAATTTGTGGGTGCGTTTTTTTATTAGGGCACCCTGACTGGAGAAAGGTACATAGAACTTATGACTGGAATTCTGAATAATTTCTTAGATGACCTAGATCTTATAAGTAGGCAGAATCTGCATTTCCAACATGATGGCGCACCTGCCCACAACTACAGAGGTGCTTATCAACTTCTAAGTACTATTTTTAATGATCAATGGATGGGAACAAATGGCCCTATTCTGTGGCCTCCCCTTTCACCGGACCTAACCCCGCTTGATTTCTTTTTGTGGAGTTCTTTAAAGAACCAAATTTACAAGCAAAGGTATGATAACGTTGATGCCTTAAAGACTGTAATAAGGGAAAAGATAAACCAGATAGATGGTAGGACAATACTATAAGTACAGTTCGAGCAGTTCAGAAACGTGCACAAAAATGTATTGAAGAACGGGGTGGTATTTTTGAGCATTTTTTAAGAAAAAATTAGTTATTTTGTTTTGTTTTATTATAAGTTGTTGAGTAAAATAAAGTTTGTAAATCTAACTTAATTGTTTTCGTTTGGGCTTCATAACCTCAATAATTGTCATCCTAGATATTCACTATAATCTTTTTTGTTTTGAATTTCAAGTGTTGACAGAAAAAAATATAATATACAGGGGTTTCCATTAAAAAAAATTGTATTGTACTTCAAAACTCGAAAACACGATGCTCAATTGTTTTTTGCGTTCTCCTATTTTAATGAGCGTTAAAAATACTACTAGTTTGCTAATTTAACCAATTCTGTATCTATAATAATAACAGTTACCAATGGTGGACACTTAATTTGGATCACCCTGTATAATGTAACAACACTAGTATTACTTTCCCATGTAGGTACAATTATGTTGTATTTTTTTTTCTGCCGTAAGTAGATTCAACTTTTCAATACAGCCGTAAGTCTATAAATTACGAAAAAAATTAGTTAAGTATATTCTAGAACATGACACCTAATTATTTTTCAGTGAAACAATAGTATATGGAACAAACAAATTGTATGATTACAATGAAGGAAATCCGAATACTTCAATTAAAGTGAAAAACTGGTTCATACATCCAAACTTTACAATCACCACTGATAAGCGAATTCCGATTTATGATGTTGGACTGCTGCAGGTAATTTTTTTTGTGGATTAGCTGCATTATTTTGAGATATTATGCACAAGTGATTTCTTCTGAAATCTTTGATTTTTCTTGTTACTTTATTAACTTCAATTTCTACTAGGTACATTTAGATATTTATAAAGATTTTTTCTCTAATAAGCAATTAAGTATTGTGTACGAACAGATATTGTTCTTCTGATACTAACAACAGAATTTTTCTTTCTCTTTTTAATTTTTATATATTTAATAATTTTTGCGTAAGAGCCAAAAAAATATGTTCTAACTAAGGGTAGACAGCTAAGCTGATTTTGTTTTCAAAATTTTAAAAAATGTTTTAGCCTTGTCCCAGGGGGGGGGGGGGGTGAAAATATTTTTTTCAGTGTGACATTGTGGATCTGGCGTAGCAAAAAAGTGATAGGTGTTCACTCACTCATGACACAAAAAAAAATTGTTTCAAATCTTTAGCCGCGCCTGGTGACTTAAAAAGGGTAATTTTTGAAATTTGACGGTTTTAACCTGTCGTACGAAAAATAGATTGTTTCTGATTCACTATCGTAGAAAAGAAATGTTGGACAAATATCTTAATGTTTAGCTTCATCCCGGCACTTGACAAAATAAGAGGGTACTCCAATAAATATAAAGACGTTCCTGCATCATCTTGCTGTCACGTGGCAGGTGCGCGGCGCGCCACTTAGATACGTGATACAAAGGATTTCAACAATTTCAACAGTCAGTGTAACTTTAACCGTTGTAAAAACATGTTGTGTTACATAAAATCGAGAAAGAGCTCTAGAGAATTCTACGTATAGTAATAATATTGAAGTTCAATAATCGTTTATATTTTAAGGGCAATTTGGACATAATCAGACTTGGTGGTGTTTGATTTTTGTGTTTAAACCGTTGTTTGTGTTTTACGTGTTGTTTAGTTATAACTAGAGTTACAACGTTGCAAGTGAGAGCATAGGCGTCGGTAGGTCGATATTTAAAAATCTTTAAAATATAGGTACTGTATTTTTAATAGAATAATTTAACAACAGTGCGAGCCCTACCAGAAGTGTGCTGGTTTGTAAAGTAATACTCAGCTTCGTGCATAGGCGATGTGATACAGCGTTGGTGCCGAGGTTTGCTCAGGTTATGTGGGGGCTGATGGCACGGAACACTAATTATGCAAGTATAGCTTGCACTTGACCGAAGTTTTTCTTCTTGTGAATGTTTGTATCAGGAAAATATTTTAAGCGCGTATGCATGGTCCCACGTAAGTGCAGTCATAGGTACAAAACACAATTGGATGAAAACAATCATACATTCTAACCTCCTTGTTCACGTCAAAATATTGACACCAACACATAAGTACGTTCTGTGCATATCTAATAATCCCCTATTTTCCTTTGTTTTTAGCTTTCAGAGCCAATTCCCTTTAGTGACAATGCCCAGCCGATTCAATTAGCAGAAGACAATGCAGAGATCCCATTCCATACGCAAGGTGTTTTAAGTGGATGGGGTGAGGATGGAATTTATGGAGAATCTCCCCCATATTTACAGAAAATAGATTTAGAACTATTAACAGAAGAGGAGTGTACACAAATCCTTAATGACTACATGGGCGAAAACGGCTTTATTCCCACGCATCATTTATGTACTAATGATGACAATAATGGTCAATGCTGGGTACGTGCCCGAAGTTTAATAAAACAAAATTTGATTAGTTGAGTCGAAACAAGAAATCTTCTGGTGCTTATTACAAGCTTTTATTTAACATCACCTATTAGCTTGTATGTATATATATATATATATATATATATATATATATATATATATATATATATATATATATATATATATATATATATATATATATATATATATATATATATATATATATGTATGTATGATTGTTAGTTTGTTTAGGTCAAATATTGCAATCAAAATTTCGACTAGTTTTAATTAAGCCAGAGCTTTGAAATTTTGCGCACGTGTATAAGTCCAATGACAATGCAATACAGTATATTTAGTAGATATTGTTCTAAATACAAGATGGCGGATTACTTTTTTCTTTACAATCCCCTTGATATAGGTATCAAATGAAAGGGTTTGACCAATATAATACGGTAAGTTATGTAACGTCATTCTAAACCCAATATGGCGGACGCCACAAAATGACGGATTACCTTTTTTCACCATGAGTATCAAATGAAAGGGTTTGTTGAGCAAAATATGATAAGCTATGCGACGTCATTCTAAACTCAATATGGCGGACGGCAGAAGATGGCGGATTACCTTTTTCTTCACAATCCCCTTAATATGGGCATCAAATGAAAGTGTTTGACGAGCAAAATACGATAAGCTATGTGACGTCATTCTAAACCCAATATGGCGGATGCGACAAGATGGCGGATTACCTTTTTTTTCACAACCCCTTGACATTTGTATCACATAAAAGGGTTTGACGAGTAGAATACGATAAGCTGTGTGACGTCATTTTAAACCCAATATGGCAGACGCCACAAGATGGCGGATTACATTTTTCTTCACAATCTCCTTCATATGGGTATTAAATGAAAGGGTTTGGCGAGTAGAATACGATAACAGGTAAAATTTCTTGTAATAGTGATGCATTATCAGAAATGCATAGGTTAAGACGTAACTAAAAATTTTAAAATAAAATCTTGTATAAACTACTTCTAAAAACAAACTTTTATTATTTAGATGTACTAAAACGAAAAAAATAAGTACAGTAGTTCGCGTGGGTGGATCCTAGTAAAACTAGTATCAGAATTATCACTGAAACAGATATAATATATTATGTTAAATTTATTGTCTCGTCGCGCGCGAAGAATTTATACAGGCATTAATTTTGTCTGACAGAAATTGTCACGTGAATAGAAAAGAAAAAAATACATACTTATCTCTTTACTCACAATTTCTGCCAAGCAAAATTAAAGCCTGGATGAACTTTTCGCGCGCGACGAGCTTTTAAGACAATAAATTTAACATAATATATTATAACTGTTTCAGTGATAACTTTGATCCTACTTTTATTAGCAACTACGTCCACTTATAAATAGCATTTAGCATTGCCACAATGAAAAAGTAATACTTATTTTTTTCGTATTAGTACATCTAAATAAGAGAAGCTTGTTTTTAAAAAGTATTTTTTACAAGATTTTGTTTTTTCTTTATTCTCCTGTTTAACCGCGTTGTATGTTATTTTTTTTATATTCATTCTACCTATTATCGATAGTGAGGTTAATACTCCATATTATCTTTCGAAGTCCTTCTACACTTGTCCGTCGGATGGCGATTTGTTTGGTACCATACATATACTTCGACTATTCTCTCTTCATCCATCCGGCTTGTGCTTGTCTCATTTGCGTTTTCTACTTGGAACCCACTCATTGCTATACTCTACTTTACTTGTTCTGCTTATATAATTACTCGCTTTCTACTCGGATTAGAATTGTCGGCACAGTTTTCAATTTTATTTTTCTAAATATTTCTTAGTATCTTCTCCAAGATGAATTTCAAGAGATCAATTTTCTTAACAAACCTGTATTAGTGCCAATATAGCTACTCTATAGAAAATAATATATTTTATTCATTATCTTGGAAGAATCAATATCCGATACATGTTTAATAACAAAAAGTCGCTGTTATAGCTTTTAGGGCAAGCTGCCAATTGCTTAAGCAATCGTTGCAATAATTCATTTGGCTTGCTAATGATAAATAACCAAAAATGTTATAAAAAGAGTTGTAAACATAGGTAAATCCAGGGGCGTCTCCACATTATTTGTAAAAGAAATTAGGATCCTATTTGAAAATAAAATACAAATATTTATTAACCTACATTCTGCAATTTAAACAGGCGAAATACGAAAAGTCTTCGGCTAAAGTAAAATATTTTACTCACCCAATGTATGGATACCAAATGAGGCCAAATGTACTCTAGTTTTGAGCCTGTGTAAACGCCTGTAGCATTAAAATACCTTATAGTTACAGTAGATTATTTTAATCTTGTACGCCTTGAAGTAAAGATTGCACTGTATTTTGAAAATGAACGCTCTACATCCAAAGATGTAATGTTTGCGTATCTAAAACACTCCAAGTTACTGCTGCATATGTCAGCACTTACGCACTTCCCAAAAGCACGGAGTTGCGCGAAATCAGGATTTTTGTGTAACAGACTTAAACTTGATCGCAGCTTCAATACCAGGGCCATATTTTAAAATTTGTAGAGTTGTAGTTACATTATCAACTATGTCCAACGATTCAGGAAGTGACAGATAACTATGTTGAAGGCTGTCAATAGCATCTACTAATACACGATAATTTGAGTTTATAGTACGCTAATCTGCTTCGACTTTAAGGTTATTAAAGGGCTGTTGACTTTCTTTAATGCAGATGGCCATTTTTGGGCCGAACTGAGATACTACAGATTTAACAGCGTGGAAATGTTGATTGTAATAAAATGCAGCATTCTGCCACGTTCCTCATCTTGTTAATACGGGCTGTGGTGCCCCAGTAATTCCGGGGCACAGCTGCTGAAATATTTTAATCCGTTGTGAATATTTTGTAAAAACCTTGTTGGTGCTGGCAATGGGCTTGTCATTATCTGGATACTTTCGAATTGTTTCTGCCACTCGGTGAAAATCATATTATAGTAAACAGGATATTTACTTCAAAGCGTACAAGATTCAAAGAGTATACTGTAGCAGGTATTGTAATGCTACAGGCGTTCACACAGGCTTACAACTAGATAAGACGCGTTTGGCCTCAGGATATATTGTGTATTCCTATGTTGGGTGAGTAAATATTTTTCCATTACTTTAACCGAAGGTTTTTAGAATTTCGCATTTTCAAATCACACAATGTAGGTAAATAAATAAGGATGAAACAAAGCTTTGTATTAAGTGCAAAATTTTAAAAGAAATTGCACTTAATACAAAGCCTTGTTTCACTCATACTTAAGAAGAGCGCACAGCCTTCGCACATTCCTTAAATAAATTATTTGTATTTTATTTTTAAATCGGATCCGGATATTTCCAAATAGTATAGAGACGCCCGTGGACTCACCTATCTTTACAACTCTTATAAAACACATACCTATATACGAAATAAATCATGGAAAGTACAAGACCTATAAAAAATTTCGCATGAAAATTATTACATTAAATAATTTTGAATTCTTTTTGCAGAGAGATTCCGGAAGCCCATTCGTCATAAATGGAACAACCTATGGAATAGCTTCCTGGTCGGTTAGTCCAGGAGAGGTTCCTGGCGGATACAGCCGCATTACTAATCCCATGTACCGTAGTTGGATCAGAAATATGACCAATATTTAAAATTTTGTAAAAATATAATATTAAACAATTTTTTCTCCAATTTCCGGTTTTTATTAGTAATTTTAAAATTCAAGAATAAACCCCTATTTACTTGGTATCCCATTACGTTAAAATTAAAAAACAGTAACATAAACATAATAAACAACACCACTCTAAAAATGAAACTCTACTTTAAATCTTAAACCTCTATAACCGTTAAATTAGAATGAAAAATGTGTATCATTTTTAAATTTTTACACCTAAAAGTATGTGTTATTCTTTCTATTAGTCAGTATTTACTCTGGAAACACGATTCATAATGTAACAGTTTTCACAAAGTCTTCGAACAAACCACATGCACGTCATTTTGGATTTTTTATTACCAGACGGCAATCATCCAGAAACGTTTTTTTCCGAGGTACAGGGTGATACAATTTTAATTCTTTTCTGATTTTTATTATTTACAGGTTTTCAAAGAAAGCTCATTGTAATTTTGCACACACTACATTCTTTGGAGTACCTATTTAATAACCCGATAACCATTCGAAATGATCTGATCTGATATGTTTTTGGGGGTCACGATCCAATAGTTAAAACTTGATTAACCGACATCCAAGGCCCATCGACCATATTAAAAATTTTGCCCGGATTTAACTGTCCAAAATGTTTTAGTAGAGTCTAATATCTTTGCTGTTAGTAAAGCTACAGATACCAAATTTTAGGTGTACCTAATTGGTTAATAATTCTAGTTATTTTTGTAATTTAACTTTTTTAACCTCCTCGAGGGGTGACGCTGGGGAGTTGAGATCAAAAATTTTAAATTCAACCCTATGCCTTGTGGTACCCCATTTTAATGGTCTTCAAAAAATATTCTTTTGATTGCTATAGAGTGATATTCGCGGGATATGATTTAATTGCTTGTTGTCTTTTGACATTTATCAGCGGTATGAGTGTTGACGAATCTCAGTTGCCGGATTGAATGTTCTGCATTGAAAATGTTCAGCGAAGCTCAAAAAATTTTTATCATGGAAAGTTTTTTTTTTCGAAATGGAACCAAAGTAGACGGTGTGTGAACTTATTCTATTCAAGACTGCTTTGATGAATTTCGAAACCAGTTTCCTGCTGTGGCGGTGACCTCTCAACCTCTCATAATTTTCGCAGTGGGTCGCAATACCTGATAAATAAATTTCGTGAAACTGGTTTTGTTCATCATAAAAGAGGGGCTGGAAGACCAACGAAACGGTCAAATGAGGTTATTGAAGAAGCGCGGAAATTAATGGAAATCCTTCACCTTCAATTAGACATCTTTCTCAGCAAATTCAGCAAACAGATTTATGCTACAGTGTTCAATGAAGTGTTGTACACCGATTCTAACATCTTGTAAATCAGGCTTGTTGAAGTAGGTTATTAAAATTTTTACTGACATTGGCTATCAATCAAAGTCATAATAGAAAGCAATATGCCTCAAATGAATTTAGTTCAGAAACTTCTGAAAACGAACCTGCATCTATGCCCTTATCGAGTGACTGCTATTCATGAACTCCTTTCTAATGATGTTTCCCAAAGATTAAATTTTTGTGAATGGTTTTTAAAGAATTTTCAAGACGAAAATGTCGGTGGTTTTGCAAAAATCCTTTTCACTGATCAGGTTTATTTTCATTATTATATTAATTCGCAAAATATCCGAATATGCAGTACTGAAAATCCACATGTTTTTGTAGAAAGACCGCTTCATTCGCAAAAAAATTATTGTATTGGCAGCATTTAGTTCTAGAAGAATAATAGGCACACTTTATTTTAATGACACAATTACAGATATCGGACAAGACAAGATATTGGACAAATTTTAACACCATTTAACCATGATCTGCATGATGACGAATTGCCGGAAGGTTACTTCCAATAGGATAGCAGTACATCTCATGTAACCAGAGAACATTTAAGTGAATTTTTTGAAAACCGAATTATAAGTCGAAACACACACCAAATATGGCCACCTCGTTCCTGTGATTTGACACCCTGCGATTTCTTTTTGTGGCCTTTAATAAAAAAATTCCATTTATCAGAGTCCAATTGAGGGTTGCCTAGGTAATGTAAATAGGTAACTACATTATATTTTGTTTATTACGCCTAGACAGCTATATATGTAAGTGCGCCCCACGTTTTTAAATTTAATAACTTATTTAAAGACCAAATGTTTTATAGCGGTACAAATTAACAGAAAACATGGGTATGCATGTGTGTGAAGTAAAGGGAGGCGCAGTTTGTTAGTTGCTTTACTTTCCGCATGACGCGCGCACTGCACACCCCGGTTTCCTGTTAACTTGTACAGCTATAAAAGGAAAATAATTATTTTAAACTTTTTAGTGCCCTACTCATAAAAGGGTGTTTTTAAGTTTTTTAAACTATAATTTTTTCTGGTAAACTCAACTCTTTGCTCCGATCGCTTGTCGAAAGCGACCGTCGGTGTTCGGAAGGCTGTAATCTAACGGTTTTGAAAGCTGAATTAAAGCACGCATATTTTGCTACATCTTTCGCCCAAGTGAGCAAGGAGATACCAGGAGATGGACCTCACACATACCCCTAGAAGACCACGGACTAGGCAATACCAACAAGAACTGGATTTTAATACTTAGCGTACTAACATCAGCCCTATAATAGTGCAACCACCGGCGGCAAATATGGGAGCTCCGACAGCCAATAAAAGAGGGATTCCGGGAGTGAACTTTGCGACAAACACCCAGGGTCGGGATTTTCAAGGGCCATCTACCTTCTACTCAGTAGTATCATCAAGAACTCCCGAACATAGGCATATTCCAGTCTTGATAAATAGTGGCCCACCGAGGCCATCGCTCAGGAAACTAAGTTTACAATTAGAATCACAGAAACGCCGCATGTCACCGGAAACAAATGTTTTTTTTCCAAATTCCACTATTATTCCTAGACTACAACAAATTAAGCTGTTAACAAATAAAAAACATTATGTTAACAGCTTAGCAAAGTTTTCTAAAACGACTTAGAAGAGGCTAAGAATTGAAAATTACTTATAGCGATCACGGTTAGGTATATTAGCAAATTAAATAGTATAGGACTAAACGTGGTTATGTTGTTTTTAATTGCAGTTTATAATTAACTGTGAACATAAGTGTATGTTTAAAGCCTTTGTGTTTGTTGGTGTTCTTCCTACCATCTTTCATCTGTTTAATATACCTGCAGTTGTGTTGTTACTGTGTTAGTAGTGTACTAACAAGTTATACTGAAAATTAATTACTTCTTGTGTCTAGTATTAATTAGTATTTAAATTAAATTCTTAACCTAAATTCGTTAAAAATGCCAATTGGAGAGAGAAAAAGTTATGTGATTTAAGTTAAACGGAATAAGAGCCAAATTATGGTTGAAAAAATTTATTATGAATAAAGGTAATTCAATTCTATCAATAATTTTTCTTATGTGACAGGTCAGCATAAGAAATAATGTTATTGTAACCTTTGGAGCAAAATCCATTTAAAATAAACTTCTTTTGAGAATGTTCACCATTAACAAATACCTACCAATATACCAAAAAACACGAACAACACAGTACAACCAATAATTTAATGCAAGAAACCAACGCTTGACAAATAATTAACACTAAAAAAGTTTCAACAACAAATTAAACAAAATACTTTAAACATTCCACGGTATTTTGTCACTACCCGAACTATTAAAAAGTGAAAACTAATGTTTTTATTACTTTTAAAGTAAAATCTCTGTTAAATTCACTTCCTCTAAAAAGATTCTTATATTTATGTTAACACACTTATACAATACTAACAAAACAGTAGGTATAGCCGTTAGTGAAAAAAAAAAAACATTCCACCAACTAATTAAATACAATGCTTAAAAGAATCCACGGTATTTTTTTACTATCAGCACAACTGAAAAACGGAGTACCTACTAAAAATGTATTAAAAAGGACAGCGGCCAGTTTCAATCAACATGGCATTCGGGAGAAAGTCTAGGCAACCCACAATAACACTTCATAGTGAGATTTTGCAACTAGAAATGCCAGACACGCTAACCCATAAACGATAAAATTTAAAGAGGTAGTTCTATCAATAATTTATAAAAAAACTAGAAATTAAAAATCTTCTGTTCGTTGATAAATTCATTTAGCAAATGAGGTGAAAACTCTGATTAAAATACCATTCTAAATTTTATCGTGTATGGGTTAGCGTGTCTGCAATTCCTTTTTGCAAAATATCCCTAATAGCACCTCCCACGGCAAATTAGAGTGCAACGTTCTTAATTTAAATTGCCAAAATGATTTCTATTTCAAAATCAGCATTGAAACAAGAAAAAAGAGACGGGGGACAAGGACAGGAAAGCAAGAACAAGATAAGATGTATTTTGTAGTTTTCAAAAATCATGCGGAAGGAGTATGTCGGTACAAACCTATTCTGTTTTCTTTGATGTCGTTCACAGTAAAAAATTTTAGTGATATAATAGTGACGAAACCAGTTTTTTATGCGAATAATAACACCGAAAGCAGAAACCTACCAAAAAAATAAGCAATAAATTGGTGCTTTTACTGTTTTTATGTGATGCAATCAAATTTTAAAGCGTCGCTGCAAGAAGAACTTTCACGAAGTTTGTTTCGAAGTCGGTTTGGATTTCTTAAAAATGTTAAGGACGAGGATATAGAAGGAACCCATACAGAAATTATGTTTTTTGCAAAAATACATGCTACACGTGAAAATTTTAATTTTTTTTTAAACACGCATCCTGTTAATGTGTTAGAGAAAGACGAATTCTTTCTTTATGTTGCCTCAATATTGCCGTATTTTTAATAATTCTTTAAAAAAATATTCTACATTTAATATAATTTTTCGATATGTTTGTAATAAAACTGAGCAAACCTGAGCAATTTTTTTTATTTAAAACAAATTTTAACGTGGCATACACACTTTAAAATTTTTATCATAAAATCAAGTGAGTATACCATGTAAAAATTTGATCTGAATCTATACAAATTTGTGCTTAGATTCATGATAAAATTTGTGCTGTGTTCACTGACTCTTACCTAAATATAAAATTAAACATACCACTTACTTATAAAACTAAAAGATCCTGTTATAACATTTATAAAACCCCTTAATTAGCAAATTGCTCAAAAAAAGCTTGTGCTCAACTCCCGGACATTTGGTGTCCGATTAAGTATCGCGACCGGAAGCCGGACAAATCATCAGATTTTCGGACTGTTCGGGTGAAAACTGAAGAGGTGGCAACCCTAATCCAAACCCTCCGATGCGACGTTACTCCCCCAGGCATTACTGCTTGGCCACCGTGCGATGTTAGCTGTATATTATTTTTCACGTCAAGGAGGTATAAGTTTTTTTCCACACTTTGGTCTAATTCTGACTAGTCATTTTAATTATAATAAACCTTTTTGCCTAATTTCTTAAGTGAATGTTAGGTTTTCAAATGAATACTAAAATTATAGTTGTTTATTATTTTTCATGTAGATTCGTGACAAATAAGAATAAAAAAGATTTTTTAAAGCTCTGTCTACCTTTACCTTTACTAACATCATGTATATAATTAGATACTACTTAAATAAAATCTAATTTTGAAACGAAATATGTTTGATGTCGATACAACTATAAGAAGCTTAAACCAATAATAGCTATAGCTAGTCACTTTGTTATCACCTTATTATATCAATTTAAATTCTTTTTGAAGTGCTACAATCACTATCTTTTCACTTTAACGATTTGTCCATTTGCTTGTCAGCGGGTGTCATAGTAGTAATCTTTAATGGATTTTTTTTTGAGATGTTAATTTTTCACTTAAATTTTTGTCGTAATTCAGTAGCGTTACATTCTAGGCCAGGAGATGCTAGATACTAATTATTAGGATCGAATTTATTGATTTGTTATACATAGGTTAACTGGGTAATGAATAAAAAATAGTAAGGAATATTCACATATTTTTTTTATTGCATACGTTGTTTAAGGAAGTCATTACAAACCCAAAAGAAAATATTTTGAAGCAAATTACTAGGATTATTTAGCTACAAAAAATCTTTACTTTTCGGTATAATTTATTACAATTTAAAAAGCAGCCACATTTGTCCTTGAAAAGTGACATCAGGAGATCAGCAAAAATCTATATGTTATCGCAAAGCTTAACCTAAAGTCGAACAGGTTTGATTTTCTCGAAAACAGTCAGAGGGAGAGAGAGAGAGAGAGAAATCGAATTTTTTGGGTTGATAGAGGAATAGTTCAACTAGCTTCGGTAAAAAAATTCAGTTATACAGGATGGTTCGTTTCGGAGCTATTAAACGTCAAAGTCGAAATTTCCGCGATTTCCGTTGAAATCGGGTACAGGTCGCAAATGTGAATTAAATCGATGTAAATTTTCGGAGGTTGTAGGGGACCCAGAGCTTCAGAACTCCACTGAAACTGGTGAGGATTAGAAAATGGCAAGTAATTCTATTGAATTTATTTAGGTCGAAAAATGCCATTTCCAGTCCCCTCTTTGGTACCTAATAACTCGAAAACAAAACGTCAGATCGAAAAACGGATTTACAGGGGAAACTTTAAAATCTCAAATACTTTTTTTTTGCAATACACTTACCTAAACCTAAAATCACTGGAAAATGGAAATATTTGGAAAAACTGGAAATTTAGATTTTTGGGGTCAAAATGGTTCAAATTAAAATCCCATATAAGTCATCGGAAAGAGCTCGTCAAAGCATGTGTTATACATATTTTTTAATTTGTTCATTCTCTATAGCAGGATTTCCCAACCAGTGGGGCGCGCCTCCCTAGGGGGGCGTAGAGAGATGGCGAGGGGGGCGCGGAAGGTTTTACATTTTCGAAAAAAAAGTCTATTAAACGTATAGATTAATATAATAACATTCATTGATACAGTCGGTCTCTGTTCCACAACGCGAAGTCGTTGGTCGTCGCTACTGGACAAGTCTCGACAAGTACCTAATAATCATAATTCAACAGGCGGGGCGCTCCTCCCGCGCTTCCCGCTCGGTCCCGCCTAATTATTTACATAACATCCATCAGTCAGTCATGCTAGTGTTAATCCAAAAGTTGCCTCTCTTGCTTTGCGAACACTTGTTCCGTTTTTCTCGACATATTTGTGTGAGATAGGTTTTTCAGCTCTGGCTTTAGTCAAAACTAAGCAGCGAAATCGTCTTGCCGTCGATAGCGACCTGACAATAGCTCTGGTCAAAACTGAACATAGAATCGACCAGCTGGTACAGAACATGCAAGCTGTAGTATCTCACTAGTAACACTAATACTATAATAAAATAAATCATTTGTTTGACAATACTAGTAATAAAAAAGTTTATTATTCGTTTCGTTAAATTGTATTAATGTTTACTTTGTATAACTGTTTACTTTGTATAAATTAAAAGTTATAATTGACAAGTACCTAAATGTTGTTAAAATAATATGCATTTGTTTTTTGTGACGAAAAAAAATTAAAGGGGGCACGAAAATATTATTTATAATCCTGGGGGGCTCGACGCAAAAAAGTTTGGGAAACCCTGCTCTATAGGAATCGCCGATTAAATTTCGATTTTTTTACTTTTTGTGCCCTCGACATCGGTATATTTGAATCACTCTGTATTTTTTCCTATCTGTTTTTCCCCAATTTTTCAACACTATCTTATAAAGGGATAATCATACTGTAAAATCAATACCGAATGGGTTATCCAGGAGCGTATTTAGGGGGTAAAAATAGGATTTCCTTGATTTTTTCCGACAAATCCTATTTTTAACCGACATTATTGCACACTATTTACCCTATTTAGTGATTCTTTTTGGGTTTATCTTATCCTTTAATTATCTAAGAATACCTCCCACTAATTTAAATCGCTTATTTTTTCGGTAAAGTTATAAATAAAAAGGTTTATTTGCATCTAAAATTTGAAAATTTGAAAATTTTTCAAGATTGCCATGAAAATAAAGAATTATTGCAGTTTATTTACTGGAAATTATTAAGATGATATGTCAAAAATGCCAATGTTTGTTGCAAAATTGAAAGGTTCCTGGACCGATTTCGGCTTAAAGTATACATGAATAAGATTTTAGGAACCTTCTACTGTAAGTGCAGGGATATTTCATTGGATGAGTTACGCATTAAATGCCATTTTTATTAAGTTTTCGATGAATCTACAACACTGGAATTCGCCATGTACTCATGATGAGTCATAAGTTCAGTTTTGACGACACAGCCAATGGGATCACGTTTTACAAGTTTCGAAATTCGCGCGAAAATTTGCAGTTTTAAATCCTTTTTTTGTTAATAGAGACCAAAATAAATGGACAACAGCAACCGTCATAAACATTTAATTTATGTAGAGATTATAAAAAAAATATTTCAAATTTATTTGGGTTATATGCATATTCCCTATTGTATAGTAATTCTGTTGCGTTTTATTATACTCTACAGGGGATTATACCAATTCGATACGTTAGTATTAGCACATGCAATATTATTAGCTATCCTATAACCAAGATAAAGAGTGAGTAAATCTGTAGGTTGGGTAATCTGATGCTGAAATTAATCATATACTTTTAGATATGGCCAAAAACTTAAAATTAGTATATTTTTTCCAAAATAAACAGCATTCCAATTAAAACCCTGTGAACTCCATTATTGGTATGTGTTGTGTAAAAAATCCTGAAACACGTCACTTTCGGTTGCTAGGAAGACACACTTTGATGTAAAACTTCGTCCTTATGCTGTTACCCCTACCTCCCCCAACCTCCGCGTCGCAAGGTAGAAATGAGAAGGGATGTCCACTAACCTCTCACTTTAAAACGCTGTTGTCATTGAAGATACCTACCTCAACAGATCATATCTAAGCTTTTTTGATCATTTCTAGAGTCGGTACAACAAAAAATCGTTATGGTTATTCGATCGGTGGGTTGACAAGAGAGGGTCTACAGAATGGCCTCCTAGACCCCCCGACCTCACCCATTTAGGTTTCTTTTTATGAAGATATTTGAAATCTTAAGTGTTCTACACACAACCAAATAGAGTACAAGATTTTTGAAATATTTCTAACAAAATTAGGATCAAATATAAAAATAATTTTATCGGGTTCTCAAAATTACCACACAACTTTCATAAAATGGTACGAACGAGCTTTCATTTCTTCCCTTACTGTGAGGTATTTATTTCTTTGAAATGCGTGCTAGTCATTTTGGTAAATCTTGTAATTAGTTTTATTTGGACCTAAAAGTGAAAGATACGGACAAAGGTTATTTTTTATAAAAGTTTTTGCTTGCTTTAAAAATAAGAACCACAATGACAAAAATTTATTTTTTGGTACAGGGTATGCAAAAACGTAAAATCTTGTTGAGTAAAGTTGCCTTTTTTAAAATTTTAATTGAGAACATTAAATAAAAAAGTTGTTTTAAATTTTAGAAAAATTCTTATTCCAGATTTTGAAGTAAAAATTTGAAATTTCTAAATTACCCTTTCAAAATCAAAATTTTTCTGTCACATTGTCACCTTTTTTATAATATTACACCTTTGATAACTGTGACGTATTTGTCAAAATAATAAAGATGTTGTCTTGAGAGAAAAGAATATTTATAATCCAAAATTACAGACTCATATATAGGTTAAAGAAAATTTCAAACAACTTTTTTATTTAACGTTTTGCATTAAAATTTAAAAAATGCAGCTTTACTCTTAACGAAATTTCACGATTTTTTATTTTTTGCATACCCTGTACAAAAAACAAATTTTTGGCATCGTGGATACCATTATTTTTAAAACAAGTTAAAACTTTTTATAAAGAATTACTTTTTTTCGTATCTTTCACTTTTTGGTCCATTTGTCCTCTTGTCTACCCCATCCGTGGACATACTGTATATATGAGCCTTATTTATTTACCAACGGGTAGTTTAACCCAGTAAAGTAACCTTGTTTATTACATTGCAAACTGCTTGCCATTCTTGCCAATTAAAACACTTTTTTATTTTCGAATTACTCGTAATTAAAGTTGTTGATTGCAATCTATTTTTCACTCATTTTATTCTATCGCTAGTAGAAATCCATATTATATACAAGAAAAAAAGTATACCTTAAACTGTTAATAATTTGTTAATATTATTTAAATATTCTTTTTTATTTAAAAATTCATCATTTGCGTTTATTAAAATATGCACTAAAAGCTGTGAAAAACCCATAAAACATTTCATTAAAACATAAATCAATTAAAGTAATTCATATTATTACTAAATTAATTCAAAATATCCTTAAAAGTTTCCAATCGTTTTCAATAACCGAAAAAGAGAATCTTAATTGATATAAACACTGTGACGTGGTTAGACTCGCTTAATTAATTTTTTTAAATCTCTCCGGAAGCAAGCCAAATTGGCTACTTCATAATTTTAGATCTATCACAAAGATAATAGATTAATTTTGGCTTTTGATTGAAAGGGACTTCCTAATAACAGATAATTTGCTAAAACATTTGCCTTTAAAGGATTCTTAATTACTCCGTACATCCTGTAAGTTGCTTTAGTGTCAATGCTTATAAATTACTTTTTAATTTTTTTTTGTAAATAAAATGACGTATGACGGTATTAAATACCCAAGCTTCAAAACTCGATGTATCAAAAAAAATCGGGTAGAGACCTTAAACTATTGAATCGAAACTAAGTAAAATAAAAAAAAATCAGAACCAACAAGAGCGAAACAGTTTTTATGTGAAAGATGTAATCCTAGGTAATTTTAAGACAACTGACGATCGTTTCTTTAAATATCTAAACTTATATCAGCAAGAATAGAAACCTGAATAAACCTAAGTTAAAGTTAAGAAGGAACGTCATTTAAAATGCCCAAAATAACACTTAAGGTCAAGCAAGTTCAAAAATTTACTAGACAACACAATGTTTTAGTCTGGATGGCATAACATAAATCGTTCTCCAGACCAGTGTTGCCAGGTGGTTCTAAGTGTCTTAGAGGTAGAAAAAAAAACGGAAAAAAACGGTAGATGTAATTTGCTATCCGGAACAATCGAATCTGAACGATGTCTTTTCCTTATTTTACTTTGTCTTAAAATTGTATTTTATGATGCATCCTGTGGACAAAAATAGTACAAATAAAATAATATTTACGAAAAATCTCGCATATATTATCATTTGATGAGTGCACTAAAATATATAAATTTAACTTAGTGAAACAAAATTGTATCTTTGTATCTGTTATGTATTTATTTTCAACTAATATCCTAAGAGCATTGATAACTACCAGATAATTTTATTACAGATTTCCAAAGCACGTTACATGGAAACGCCGCGCGCCGTAGGCAAAGGGCTGTTGTCAAAAAGTAACGTGCTTAAGGAAGTTATAATAAAATTTTGAGTTATTTATCAATGCTCGAGGGATATTCGGCAAAAAAATTTTTTGAATTTTTTTAAAATTTTATTCAAAATTATTTATTAAAAAAACAATTAGAAAAATTAAAACTGGACTTAGCTGACTTATTCGATTCCATTGAAGAGGTGTCTCAAGCAAACCCAAGCAAACATATTTTTATTATAGATCTGTTATTCATATTTTTGTGGTATATTTTATATATTATTAAAGAACTTACCTAGAAGGGAAATGTTTGCGCCCCCCCTAAATCCGCGCCTTCTGGCAGTGTCAAGTAGATTTATTCACCAATGGAATACACATAAAATTTGATGTCTGTTTCTTTACTAATAGCGAAGATATTTGCCCATACTAAGACTTTTCGGACACACTGTGTAAAAGTCTAGCCTCAAGTAATTTTGCTTATTTTTAATTATTGTATACTTTCTATTTTACTTTTTAACGGTAACAAGTATTGCCTTAATGCTGACGTTCTATTTCAGTAGAAATAAATCTTTTTTGATTTGTGGTACCTCTTTTTTTTGACGACAGTCCTTAACTCTACAAAGAATATCCTGGTCCGAACATTCTACACTAACGTACTTTAGTGTAGTTATTTTATTTTATTCTTTTGGTACAGGTACACCAAATATTTAATAGTATTATTTTACTACCTATATTTAGTTTTAGTAAAAAGCTTCAGTGGTCTAAATTTATTATTTTAGTTTGTTTTGTCCACTGATGCATATATCTGCATTCAAATCAGTTTAATATAGACAGTTTTGTCCAGAGTTACTATTAATAACGTGAGTTGCGAGTGCATTCAGTATGGGTATTGTTTAGCTTCTGTCTCGTAACACAGATCTGTCGAAGACCGTGGGAAAAGCAAAGAAAAAAAATCGTTGATACTACCATAAAATACCGACAAGAAGCACATATTAACTCAATATTTTTCTTTCTTCATTATTACTGTATTTTAAACTTGTTTAATGACATGCTTAGGAGGACTAATCAATTAGCCAACAGTTTTACTATTTCGTTTTTTTTATGTTGTGGTTACTTAGTTATTTAATATAAAAACCCAATCATTTTTTGGTGTACACATAAAAAATTGCGAACAATTTCATACTTCCAGTGTATTGGGTACTGGGCGCCTACTGGGTCTTGGATTATAAAAATAACAAAACTTTGGAAAAATTTGCGTGCCGCAACTTTTGTTAGTCGGAAGGTCATAAACCTTTCCAAAGTGATGTACCCCTGGATGGATAAAAAATGGATACGGGATGATTTAACATTCTTTAAAGCCAAAACAAACCAGTCTAAGCGACACTGTAAACAGAATTTGTAAACATTGGCCACATCTTATTTTACCTTGTATTTTTGTATAAACAATACATAAGAAGCATCACGAGACTTACCTACTAAAACTAATAAAAGCCGGAGAATATTTTGTTTTTGGCTAAATAATAATTTTAAGTTAAAAAGCTCTTGAATACAATATTTTTAAAGGTTTATTTAAATCATTTATAAATCTATGTCGCACTTTTTCTTGTCTACTTTATTAGACAAAGGCAGACGTAATTATAAAAGGGTGAACAATTAAATTCCTATCTTCCTTCTTATAAAATTATTATTTAGGATAGGATAGGACTTTAATTGTTCACCCTTTTATAATAATTAATCATATCCCTTCTGAATGGAAGTTGCCACTTTGTTAAAGACAGAGGTTTAACCGAGGGTTCAGCTGTTGAGAGGAAAACAGAGACAGCAACACTCCTGAGCCGTATTGGATTGTCAAAAATTGGATCGATTCGGATCATTTTACGACGCTTCAATGCTATTTTATCTCTTTCTACTACACGGAAAAAAATCAAAAATCAAAAATGTCAACAATTATGGTGCTTTTCATTTTGTACTAGTTGTAACATTTTCTCAGACAATTGTAAAAATATTTATTCAGAGGATGCAAAAAAGTTTATTTGCCAGTTGTAATTTGTACCATTAAGTTGTGTTTGAGTCTTTGTAGTACAATTTTACACTAATACTTGTAAATATAATTCGGATTCTATAAAAAGAAATTATATGTATAGTATTGTTAATACTAAAATTTTATTGCAGAAAATAGACAGTATTATCATAAATTCTTTCACAATTTGTTACACTAATTGAAACATGATATTGGCAACAAATTGTAGACAAAAACTTTAATTATTTCTCTACTTTTTGTAAAGTAAATAACCTTTAAAATTATACAATTTATAACAAACTGAATACATTTTTAAAACACAAAACTTTAATACGTAACAACTGAAAATATTACTAAGCACAATTTTTTAAAAAATAAAATACACGGAAAAGTGTAGAATAAAAAACAATTCATACTGACTTTAACGGTAGGTTAATATAAATAAATACAAATATACTATTTTATTAATTGATTATTTTGTTTAAGCAAGCACAAGTTTTAGTGTAAATTTTACAACAATTTGTAGTAAATGACACAACATATTAAGATAAAGCAATAGTAGCTAAATGTAGCAGTAATTTGGAATTTTGATGAAAGAAAACTCTTTATAATATTTAAAATTTACTACGATTTGTGAACAATTTTATAGGTTGCACCGACAAGCCAGGCGGCGATGCCGATGCTGCGATATTTTAGCGGTTTACAATACAGGTTACTGTTTATTATTTATTAGTATCACTTCGTTACGAAAGCATTATTCATTGTTGTCCTGCTTGATGATTGTATTTAAAATGCTTGAAGATAATGTCTAAATAATAATAAATACTGTGTGGTTTCTAATTACGAAGTTCAAAGATTTATTTAAGTAAATTTTCGGACGAAGGAAGTCGACACTCGGCTATATGAAAATCCGCTTTAGTGTGACTTCATTATGCTGATTTATTTTTTAATTCTTTATTTGCATCTCACCATACATGTTATGAAGCAAATTTTATTCCAGTGCCACGTTTTAAAAGACAATACATTTTTTTTACCAAACAGGTCAAATATATTTTTTAAAACTACAGTGGCAACACTGCATTCTCTTTCGGGAAAACTCGGCTGATATCGGCAATGACTCGACTGCATTAGTACGGCATGCAAAAATTTTGCAGGTTTCAACCCTTTCTTTTTCTATCACTTCTAGCAGGCACAGGTTTTATGACTTGCTGGATTATGTTAGATACTAAGTAAATTTCGCGCTTTTGTTTCCTTTTCGCTGCAATTATTTTCTGAGAAGTTACAGGGAAGTTTTACCAGTAGATAATGTACTAATATTGGTTGTTTTGGGTCCTCATTTACATCTTATTTGCAGTGTTTAGCAATCGGCGAAAAACTTTGCATGGGCACGGGATAAAATGGCCGACACAACTGTTAACCGAATGAGGATTTGTACACTTCATTGATGTATTTAAGGGTAAGAATAATATAGTTTTTAAAACTATTAATAAATATTTAACTTTTGACAATATGTTTTGTTGAGACAATATTAACTTCAATATAACTAATGTGACAGTGGTCAAGAATAATACTATTATTGAAAATAGCATAGCAGTTTTTTCCGTGCATCAACGACGATTTTCTACAAATATATTTTTACTTAAAAATCAAAATTTTTTTAAAATTTAAAACCTTTGGCAATATACCTAGGTAGGTACATGACCCTACACAGGGATATCCTGCTTCCTGCATCCAAAGTGGCGGTTACAAAGCAGTTTTATTATATTGCCTTTATTTGTCTTAAAGACAAAAAAGTCATACCTGTTAAATGACCCTAAAGTCGACTAGTTTTCGAAATATTTGCCACTTTGGCATGCAGCATATTTTTTATAGTGGTTTGAGAGCTATTTTATCATACTGAGTATATTTCAGGAGATATTCGAAGGAACCTGAAGCAATATGGATTAATTTCTTTAAATAACAATGATTTGAAACTACAAGTAATTTAAACACAGACACAGGTAAGTGTAATGTTTTCTTTTTTTTTCAAAAGCTTTAAGTTATAAATAAATCAGTTAAATGTCTACGAATAAAAAATGCCTAGCTATAGGACAAAAAATGAGACCTGCACAGTGCACATTATTGCTGTAAATTTTTTCTGTTATAATTGTTATATAATTTGTAAAACAAAGCTTAAAAGATACATTCAGGTTATAAGATACTCATAACGAGGTGTGGAGCTTTTACATTTTAACTTTAATAAATGTTTTATTTCAGAAGGTACCGTCAGTGAAAAAAATTTTTTAGCTGAAAAATAACAGTCGTTCATTTGGACAAGTCCAAGAATATTAGAATAGTACATCAGTTCATGCAAGAAAGTTTTCCAAATTAATGAAAAGGTATTATGTTTCAACTAGATATTATGCTTTATAGAAAGCTGTCATGTTGCCACATTAAACAGTTTAATAAAAAAAAGATTTTATTTCTAAAGTAATTTGTTTTATTTAGGTAATTATAATAAATTAATATAACAAAATGAAAGGGTCAAAACAGCAGCCGATCCATGAATTTTAGAATTTCTAAATCTTATAAGATTTAGAAATTCTAATATTGTGTAGTTTCTAGTTTCTCCAGAAGTTTTAGCACCCTGAAATCTCTGTTATGGCACATGGGGCCCACATCAAATTTGGTAGTAGTTAATAAATCCATAAAATTAATCTGAAAAATAAATTTAATTTAATATTCTTTTATTTTAATATTTTTCACAGCAATAAGTCCTTTTTTAACCTCTCAAATCTGATTAGGGTCCCGTATGCTATAATTATAATTATAGCATGTCCTCATTTTTCACAAAATATTTAAAAATAAAATCTATTTTAAGCACTGATTAGTTTATAGCATAATCATGAACCGCGTATGAATATGTTTAACTGGTCATGTTTTCTCAGTAAATCCTTTTCTTTAAGCCTCTATTATCAGAGTTATATAATGGGTTATATCCTTCCATTCTTAAACTAATTAGCGTAAATCACCTGCATTGTTTTCCTCAACCTTTCTTAACAATACGCTTAAACGTTACGGTTCATCATTAATATGCTAATTTTATCTTTGTTTATGCGGCGGTACAGGGGGCGTTATAATTTATTATTACTTTTTCTCTTTGCGTCTGGCATTTTTTTACGGATTATTGATTATTATTGTTATGGTTTTAGCGCCACCCCATTAGGTTTTATTTGTAAAAACGGTCGCCTACGCGAACACCTCAACAATAGAAACGCAATTTATGTTTTTGGTAATTTTTTGCATGCATTTAATTACTGTTATTAAACTTTCTTCATTTAAAACAATTTAAATTATCCTTTAGTTAAGAAACATTAATATGGAAAATTCTTGTACATAGAGACACATACAGGGTGAAAGGAGTGGAAGTGCAATAATTTTAATGGGTGAAATAGAATGTGCACAGTAGAGCAAAACAGTCTTACACAGGGTGTTGTGGAAATGGTTTAATATATTTGAATTGGTGACTCCTGGGGTAGTCT
Source organism: Philopedon plagiatum (assembly GCA_963971165.1). Lineage (NCBI taxonomy): Eukaryota > Metazoa > Arthropoda > Insecta > Coleoptera > Curculionidae > Philopedon > Philopedon plagiatum. The sequence continues at coordinate 94,043,841 of OZ020192.1, read as the reverse complement.
AGAGACACACTCAGTACTTTTTTTGGTTTAATCGAACAACTGTAAAATTTTCTCTAACACCGAAAAACCAGACCATACGCGCGCCCGGTGCTGAGACCAAGAGCGTCGTCAGCCATGGGCCAGGAGGGGGCAAGATCAGAGAGAGGATGGGGGAAATATGAAGTGTAGGTACAAATAAGTACAATGATTAACATTTTTAAAGAAATATTTTTAATTGAAGAAAAATTCATAAAAAAGATAAAAGAAATTAAAAAATGTTAAAAAATCAAAGAAAATTAATTAAAACCTAAACTTCTCGTTTTTTTTTTGTAAATTTGTCGACCCCTAAGTCCAGCTAAGTCTTGATTATCTTGGTGTGCGTTAGCAGAGGAGCAAATTGTTGGGAAGCGCAAATTCCATGACTCTGGAGGGCAATCCAGAGTTAACGAGTACTTGTCTAGACATATACGTTTATTTCCGAACTGAAGATCGGGTATATTCGGGATGCTTTTTGGATGCGCTTTGCATCCCTCATGTAATTGGTTGAAGCAAGATGGCGGCCTTCTTGCCTTTAAGTTTTACAGACTGACGCACTTAGACATACAATATTAGAAATAATAACAGTTTCGTAAATCAATTGATGCATTGTACGAGAAAATGTTTACTTTTCAAACTACAACACGGTTAGTGTTACCAGACGTCCCGATTTTAAAGCATATATTCCGCGTTCCGACACGCTTCAAATCGGGACGCGGTTTGTCCCGATTTTTAAAATTTTCTAAAAAAAAAACAATTGTTTTTAGAGCATATACCATACTTTTTACGTTTGAATTTTATAAAAAGTTTATATTTTTGCTTATTGTATGCTTTTTCTGTTCATTTATTAAATACTAATGTAAAAAATCGGGAAGCTATTTTCCTTACTAACCCAAGTCCCGATTTCTAAGCAGCTTTTAAACGCTGATACCCGATTTTAAAGATGTTGGATCTGGCAACCCTAAACACAATTTGTAGATGGATGTATATATACCTACTTTAACTAATGGAAAGTGAAACGGCAAAAAAAAGTAACGCAGCCGACACCTTTGACGCAACAGTGCCCATAAGGTCTAGCCATAGGCGTCCCAAAATATTCTAACCAATTTAAGATGGGACACAATAAAAAGTTTTAACATTTTAACCAAATATTATTTATAAGTATATCAAAACCTAACTGAATCTGCACAAACGATGTTTAATCATAGAAATAATTGTATTCATGGGCGTACCGTCGACCGATAATTAAGACTTTAAATTAATGGCATAAATACGTTATTTTTATGATCGTTTTGTAGTAAGTGTAACTACATTATATTTACACCATCGTCCGCGCGCACATATGGGCGTACCTTTACGACGCGCAGTTTGTCATGATCGAGATCAGCTATTCAACTGAGAACCAAGGACACACATAACTGCTCGGATGCGTTATGCATGTCTCTTTCTTGTCGTTATTAGCCAGGGCCACGCCTCTTGACTATAATTATTTTTCTTAAGTTTTTTCCTGGAATTATAACTTAGACCACTACCTGTCTAAGTAACCATTTTTACCATTTCGTGAATACCGTTCTAGTCCCTCTAGTCGGTGCAAGACTCCCTTGACCAAGGACGTTAATTTATCCCAAATTAACAAGTACCAAGTATAGACTTCCTACACCTGAGTACAAAAGCCTGCGTAATTTCGAGACGCGGAGTGCATGTCTTTCATGCGTTTCACTCAATCGTAAAGACAACCGCGGAGACCACCAGTCAACACTGAATTTAATCACTAAGGCGGAAGACTTTCGTTCTATTTCCTGTATATAGGACTCTATTCATGGATTGTCCTGCCAGGCACTCATAGCAAAAAACCCGCCGCTAGGCCCATTCCCTTAATTGTCCGATTAAAGTTGTCCATTTCTCAGCAGCATTTTGGAATAATTTTCCTCCTTCAAACCATCTTCCCCAAGACATGTATCCAGGTTGAATCTCCTTACGCGTTACAGCTAGCAAGGTAAAGCCATTCGGCCTGTCCCTTTACTAGTGTCGGAGGGATCAAGTGCGTACCGTCCCAAGACATCTTCTTATCTAACACGTCTTTTTTCAAAATTTACTTAGCGGAGTGACGCTCCTCACTAAGCATGTTGAGTTATTATAACTAATAACTGATTAAGGACAGTTGCCTAGTCCTTAACTGCCACGAACTTTTCGTGAATCCCACTCACAACCTTCCAATTCAACGTTGTAATTTTTTGACGGAGTATAGATTTCCTGTAGACAACAACCGCGGCACCGCTGGACGTAAGTGTCGTTGCTAAGGTGGGACGACCATGGTCGTCCGCTCCCAAGATGCGCGTAGCAAGGACCAGCCGCTCGGCAAAATCGCTGAGTTGTGCGACGAAGTTAATTTATTCCAATTACAAGTTGAATTTTATTTTGCAAGATCCGTATAGGTCCTTTAGCTGCAATATTTATTTATAGTTAGCTTTCCAGGTCCCGAATGATCTCTGGGAGCACATGGTTTGTCAATGTACCGCGTAAGAATCCCGTTCTTAGTGAAGACACGAAATTTATCTTGTCAGCGGATTTGATTAAATTGTTGCGCAAAGAATTTTTTGACGATATTTTATAGAACAAGAATTTTTTAATCCCATCGCAGCCGACACACCGCCTCCAGTTCGAGGACAATGCTGCTTTGGTATTGGGCGAACTATGGCTATTTTGGCTTGCAACCCCTTACGTAGCCTTCCACAACCCGGGTTAACGGCTTTACGAGCGTTTTGGGTGCGTAGCCTAGCCTGAAACGCGACCGAGAATTTGTCTCCTCTTGTTTCTTTGTTTTTTCATTTTTCTGTTTTTCATTCGACATTTACAGAGTCGAGGCTAGCGGCACACTTGACCGGTACCCTGGATGATCGACAGCCCACTAGGGTCTTTATTAAACTCAGGACATATTTCGACTGGCGATGCCACGGTCGGTACCGAAGGTAATTCAACATGTAATAATTCGCTTTCATCTACCTCAAAAAGTCGCCAAAAAGCCATTATTATAATAAAACTTAACTTATATAAACCACGTACCTAAAAACAAAAACGCTTATAATACGCACTTCACTGGTCAAAACCTAAAACTTAAGTGCTTTAAATAAATCATATTTTAAAAAAGCAGCTGTCTAGACGTAATATCTCAATTAGCTGGAAATGACTCCGCCCACTGCATGCGATAATATAATATTACCCTTAGTGGAAAAGAGATAAAACGCATCGTCGCTAGTGATGTAAGGATACGTATCCAAAAATCCGTTGGATCCGAATATTAAAAGAATCCGGATTATCCGTAACCGGCCGAGAACTTGAATACTGATTCGGAATCAAAATAAATTCGCATCGGCTGGTTACTAATGCAAAGTGCAAAGAGAAAACGGAATCGGAATCGACTGTAAGCGAACAACACGGCCTGCTATTTGGTATATTTGATCTTATGCTTTCTCTTTCTAATGACCTTTCCTAAAAAAAGATAGCATAGTTATCGGGGTAACGGGTATCATATGGGATGAGACCCATTGGTTAAACTAGGCCCGCATCACCCGAATCGAATTCAAACGAGAACGAACGACGGCGCCTTCCTATCCCTAACCTTCGACTTCGAATGATGATACCGCATCGACCTACCTAGCCGTGTATCCGGATAGAAAATGTATGCATACGTATACATGATCTGTAACCGCTTTCGCGCGGGTCAAGAAATGGATACGTATTCGGATAATGGATACAGATATTAGCTGATTCCGATTCCGTATGATTCGGATATCTAAAGAATACGGATATTTACAACACTAATCGTCGCGGTAGGTGAACAAGCAGATTCTGTTTGAACTGTATACCTACCGAATCTATCACTAAGAAATTTGCATGAAATTGAGTTATTTGCTGTGCGGTATAGAGCGGTATCGAGCGGTCTCGGTTAAGCGGCAGGCCTTTGTCTGGCTTTTTATTCCTAAGAATTTATATTTATGATATTCAGTTAGGACTGGCAAAAGTATATGTTTCTATGTAGCACCCATACGTTAAGCTTCGGAAATAAATGTATACGTCTTGACGAGTACACATTAACTCTGTATTGCCCTCCAGATGAGGCCGCAATGTTGCCCACTGCAGTGTGATATGTTCTAGCAGTACTTTCAAACAACACCGTTTTCATTTAATTTTCATTCACCTATCTATCTACAGTTTTCGAATCCCGGGGGGGCAGCATCCCTCCCTTGCCCCCCTTGGCGACGCCCCTGGCTGAGACGTTGCCAAAATTTAATTTTTGAGGGGAATATTATGTTTTAAATTTATTCTACTAAAAAATAAATTAATTACGCTAGAACTGTCCAACAATATCCTATTAATAATTTATAATTGCCAAAAACGCATTATACTTTAAAAAATTACTCACTTGAAATACGGTATTACTTCCCTACGTATTTAAAAATGTATTAGGTAAAATTTAGTTAAATCTGACAATAACCTAGTCAAAATGTTATTAAGTCATAAGATTAGAAGGTTATCGGACAATTAAACAACAACAATAACAATTTTTTTATTTATTTCTCATTTTATTTAATTAAAGTTAAATTACTAAACTAAATTAACACCTAAAAAAGGCAAAAAAGTGTGTGCTAATGCTACTATGTTTTATTCTTTATCTGACTAACATTTCGATTAGGTTTTCTTTCATGGTAACTTAATTTTTTGCTTCCATTTGAAAAACTAATTTAATGATAATAAAATATTTAATTCTAATTTGCCACTAAACGGTGAGGTTTATCGACTCTGATGAAAAGTACCTTTTTTGTTTAGTATTTGATTATCTCTAAAATGGCATGGTTTTTTTTGCAATAATTGTCAAAACAACAAATATACGGGAGAAATAAAATTTGGGATTCAGGTAAAGTGCCCTCTGGTGACACAGTAGTAAAACATTTTTGTAACAGAATGATTTAAATCACCAAGTTGAATCTCTGTGCCAATCAATATCAATTTGAGTAGCTAACAACTAATCGAAATATTATGTTACAAATAAGAAACAATAATTGAACTTTAATAGGCTGTAACTCGAGTTTTAGAATTCTTGTTATGGTTTACTACCTTTATTTTACCACGGAGAATCACCTGTCCAAGTATCCTGATGCATTTCCCTGTATAAACTCCATACCCACTTTAGTTAACAAATATTAAATTATCCTGCAGGTAGTTATGCTTCCATCCATCCGGGTTTTGTGTTCAGTGTCGATAAGAAATTTAAAACCTTTTTAGAGGTTCGAGTGACTTATAGTTATAATTTATAATCTTAAAAAAATCAAAGATTTTTATTGACGATCGGCTTTACTAAACAAAACTGAAAGGTTTTGAATAGCTATATTTTTAGTGTAAACAAATGGTAATTTAACAAAAGCTTATGAATTAAATATCTTAAACGGTGATAAAAATAGCCTTTCGTGTTAGCTAAGAAGCATCTATTGGGTGGTCCATGGTTTTAAATGGACAATTCTAAACAGATAAAGACTTAAGCACGCAGTATGGATATCACTTTTTATAGTCTTTAAATTACATGATATCAGATACTGTTTTTGTGTAACATCAAAAACCACATGCCGCATCATTTTAATATTGGTAACTTGTAATTTTCACTTGTCTGTATGAGCGTGTGACCACGTCTATGTTTTAAAATTCGATCGGATGTAAGTTCCATCCGCTTCACTTAAATCAGTCTAATGTTGAAATCCACTACTCAATCCGATGTAATCCTTTTGACATTTGATCGACATGTATACCTATGACGAAGACGTCTTCCGTTCTTCACTATTAGAGAAAAGAAAACTGAAATATATTCTTTTGTCGCAAAGTTAACAATTTTGCTTTACATTTATATACAACTTATTTTAAATATTGTGTTATTTTTTGGGAGTGTGTACCGGTAGCTGAAAGATTTGTGGACATGGTTTTCCTCATATAATAGCTCTGTTCGTAGAGGAATCACAAACCGATCAGCGCCAATCAAATTTTAGGTATTTGGTAACGTGACAGTTTGCCGATTGGTTTCCAGTAATTTCATTGGCTCTAACTGGTTTGTGACTCTTGTGCGAACAGGGCTATTGACACCCCGTTACAGCCAATATTTGAACAATAGTAAAAAATATGAACATAGAAAAGTTTTAGATTTTTGTTTAAATTTTTAGAATCCGGATTCAGAAAAACACAATTGAATATCTCACATGTCAAATTTTATAAATAAAAACCTTTTTTGAGTACAAAAGCCAGCACCTTCTCCAATACAAGAGGTCAACAATCTATAATCGATTGCATCATAACAAATGAAACCATAAATCCCAACGACTTACTTGATGTACGGGTTCTATCATCAGCCCATGTAGGAACACAACATAACTTGGTGTTGTGCAAATACCGGTCCTTAAAAGTTGTCTTCAAAAAACAACAACAAAGGTACATTGACAAATTCAATATAGAATCCTTAAAACAAGAAAGTAGGAAGACTATGTATCAGACAAGGCTTACTGAAAAAGTTCGAAGTAATCCTGTTACCAATGAAGATCACGTGGATACAGCTTAAGAAAATATAAGGGGAAACATTACAAGTAGTATAAAGGAAGCAGTCGGCCTCAGAAAAATCAACACCAACGCAGAAAAAATAGAAAATCATGGTTCATCAACGAAGTAAAGGAATTGGCAAAAAAAGAATGAGCATATAAAAGATATGAACAACAAAACCCAAGAAGAATATAATCGCTATAAGATAGTATGAAACAGAAGAAACAACCAAATAAAACTGCTGAAGAGGGGATACTGGGAAGATTTTTTTAGTGCAAATGCAAAATAACCTTTACACAGGCCAAAGAAGAGTGTGGAACATGTTAAGGAACAGGAAAAAACACACAAGGAGGTAATCACTATCAAAAATATAAAACGGGGATATGGGCAAGATACCTCGAAAGCCTCTTCCAGCCCCTACAGGAGAATACACCACTTCAAAACGGCACAACGCCACAGCCTGAACTTTAAGAGAATAAAGAGGATGTCAACCAAAACATCAAGAAACTAAAGAACAGAAAATCAGCTGGCATTGACAACATCCCTAATGAACTGATCAAATATTGAGGGCCAGAAATTGCGCGGGGAGCTTAAAACTTTATCAAAAAATCTTAAGAAATGGCAGGATATCGAACGAGTGGAAAGCGAGTATAACCATCAAAATATATATAAAAAAAGGAGTACCCCTCGGACCTTCAAAGAGTGCATTTGCCCATGCTTCGTTAAACCATTTTTAAGATTTGGGGTAGTAATTTTAATAAAAATAATGTAGAAATCATAGTAGCTATGAATTTCGCTGACTTTTTTCATCTGTAATGACATTTTCTTGACGGAAAAGAATAAAACGTTAAATTATTTACGAAACGTATATAAGCATCAATGCGCTCATTTGTTACAGTCAGTAAAATTCATGACTGCTGTGATTTACTACATACTATTTTTACAAATTCGAGGATCCAATATCTCAAAAGCATTGAATTGATGTAGCCTTTACTTGATGAAGATACATTATTAAAATATTTAAAAATAACAACAAAATTGTTTCAATCTTCACTGAATTTTTATTCATAAACATAACAATTGTTTCGACACACAGTGTCTTCGTCAGATGGTTGGTGTAAACTAACTGTTCTTATTATATGTATTACATCCTCAAGAAATTTTTACCTAAATTTTTACAAGCTGGTGATTATGTTTAAAATACCATTAGGGTTAGGTAATGTCCTATATTTTACCATTTTATGTTATAGAAAGTACCACAATACCGTTTTATTGCTGGAGGAATTTGCAACAAATTATAAATTTAACAATGGGGAACTATTTTTACAGTTAGAAAACAAATCTGTAAAACTTAATTTGTTAGAAAGTATGGAAATATATAAATGTTAAAAATTAAACATATTATTAAATGACCAACTGGATTTGAATAGTTCCCCATTGTTAAATTTATAATTTGTTGGAAATTCATCCAGCAATAAAACGGTATTGTGGTACATAACTTAAAATGGTAAAATATAGGACATTACCTAACCCTAATGGTATTTTAAACATAATCACCAGCTTGTAAAAATTTAGGTAAAAATTTCTTGAGGATAATAAGAACAGCTAGTTTACATCAACCATCTGACGAAGACACTGTGTGTCGATGTCGAAACAATTGTTATGTTTATGAATAAAAATTTAGTGAAGATTGAAATAATTTTGTTGTTATTTTTAAATATCTCAAAAGCAGCTTAAACGAGCATAAGTAAACTATCTATTTTTGAAATCAGAAAGATGTGCTCTTAAAAATGTAGGTTTTTCATTTAAAAAAGTTTTCTAGGAATCTGAGGTTTACAATGTTCAATGTTTTTTTGTGGAAACGAGTTTTGAAAATATCGTGAATAAAATTTGGAAAATTTTAAAAGCAAGAATAAATAAAAAAAAGCTTAGAATAATTAAAAGCATACATGGAAGCGAATCATGGGTTTTAACAGACTAAAACACAAAATAACGACGCGACGTGCGAGATGAAAATTTTAAGGAAAATTGCGGGAGTGACCAGACTCAACAAAATAAAAAGTGAAGTAATAAGAAGTGAATTAAAAATAAATTAGTGTAATACAAAAAATTGAACAACAAAAACTAAGGTGGTTTGGGCATATAGTTCGAATGAAAGAAGACAGGACAGTAAAAGTAACATGCGAGACAGAAATGCGGAAAAGGAGGAGGCGAGGAAGGCCATAGAGAAAATGAAACGAGGAAGTTGCGAATATATTAAAAATAAAAGGACTAATCTGGACTAAAGCGAAAAGTGAAGCTAGAGAAAGAAATAAATTGAGAAAAATAATTGCCTCCACACCTATGGTAGTAGAGGATGTGGATAAGAACATATCGTGAATAAATTGGACCAAATACGCATAAGTCAACATTAATTAACAATTTGTCCTTCTCAAGAGGATGGACTGATTTGGACAGCTTAAAACCAGTTAGAGATTAATTCGTCAAAAAATGTAAACAGTAATTTACTTGTTACACTATAATTCCAAAGCAGTTCCAACAAATTCGAACAGCAAATAAGAGGAACCGAACAAAGCATATTTAGTGGAACTAAAGTATTTTGTAAATGGCAATATGGCATATAGCCAATACCCTTATTGAAGCATAATATAATATATTCACTTGTACCGCATTTGTTGCCAATCAGCAGTTTGATAGAGTCTTCGTCAAGTTGTGTGGTGACCACACTAAATTTTTTATTATTTAAAAGCTAAATTGAAGTGGGTTTGTTGAAGGTATTTTTTAGTAAACTAAAAATAGTCAAAGAACGCGGTCGATAGGTGACGAATTTTACAAGAATTGGCCCCCTATCAGTTGATAGGCTACTATCCCTCAGGGTTACATAGTTTATTCTCCACCAGAGGAGCAAAATATAAACATATATAATAATTGTCCTTGTAATATATAATTGCATAAGCAGTCAACATTGTATTGAATTTAATTTAGCAGTTTAAAAATATTTAAGTTGTTCCTTAGATATATCCACATCGTTAAGCAGAGTAACTTATTATAAAAGTTACTTTTATTACCCAATAACTATGGATTGAAATGACCCATGTCTTGTAAGGCTGCGTAGAGAAAAGACACCGAATAAAGAAAAATTACATGTGTAAATAAATGCATATTACCCACCATAAAGTATTGCTGAATAATAAATTATTAAGTAGAGTCAACACTGTTTTTTTCACTAATGATTAAATAAAGGTATAGGTAAAATACGAAATTGGTTTTGTGAAAAGAGAGATATTAATTTTATTATTGAATAAATCTAAAGCAATGCACTTCATTTTGAAATAAAGTTTGTTAATTCTATAATTACTATACAAGGAATAATATGAAGCATCATCACTGGCAATCCCAACTGGTTTTCTAAATCCCGGGATTTGCAAGCTTTTGTTGTCTAATCCCGGGATTCCGGGGATTCAGAAAAAAAAATTGAGAACATTCCTAGTGTGTCAATATCTATATTATTGAAAAAGTTGTGTTTTCGAGAAATTATATTTTAGAAAAATTTTCACCTATCAGTCCAAATGGACAGAAGGTATAAATAATTTAAAAAATGCTAGAGTATTGGTAAGTTAGGATGACAACCGTTCTGTTTTGCAAGAACAGGTTTAGATATTTCGCCTATTATACATGGATAGCGTTATTCGAAAAGGAACCAAGCGACGTTTTAACAGTTTTGAGTAAATAAGGTATAAAGATTCCTTTTGGTTAAAAGTATTACCATATTACATTGCAAATGACAAAAATGTTTAAGTCACGTTTGGTAGTATATACCTTGCTTAACTTTTTGGCAATTAGTAAAAGAAAAATTCCATAGTTAAAGCTGGAGTTTGATTTTTTTGGCGGTTGGTTCTATTTGAAAATTTACAGTAAAGACTCATGGAATTTTCCAAAGCAAAGGATATTATTTTCTTAGCTCTGTCGCCTATTTTTTAAATTGATTCTTGCACAGGATGCGTTTATGAACGTAAAATTGCTCATACAAAAACCAGCACCACATAACGTATGTAAAACTCGAAAAGGAACCAAGCGACGTCTCTTGGTTCCTTTTAGATAATTCGTATTCCTGTATTTCTTTGTTGTCGCTTGGTTCTCTCGTCAACATAGGGCTCTGTTAACATTCTTGGGTCTAGAGTCTTTTTCGAATATCTAATTTAGGGTTTCAGGAGCCGCTTAGCGCCAATAACTCAAATAATTACAATTTGTCGCTTGGTTCCTTTTCGAATAACGCTATCGACATATATAGAAAGTGGTTTTTGTTGGGATAAATATTATTATTTTTTATGTTATACTAACTGCGTATTGTTAGGGACTAAATTGAAGCAGTGTAGGGGAATTACTCGTGATTCGTTTATTTTTTACTTGCCTACAAAACCTTTTGATTCTGTCTTGATTTCATCTGAATAATGTTACAAGTTACCGCACTAGTTTTTATTTTTATTGTTAGCATCTCTCGCGGAGCCTAAATAAGAAAAATATCACACTATAAAAATAATTATGCAACGTGAACAATCAACACGCGATAAGATTAACCTATATTATTTTAATATTCGTTCCTTATGCCCCAGTTTTGCTGTATTTTCAGATTTTATAAATGAGCAATAGCCTGATGGGCCTTCGTAAAAAATGGTTGAACTCGGATATTACTAACTCATATTTAGATATTCTTGATTATAAGTTAATAAGAAGGGATCGAGATGGCAGGGGAGGCCGGGTAGCCTTTTATGTTCATGACTCGTTAAAATTTCAATTGTTAGAAACCAACCCTGGGGTGAGTACGTTGTAGAGCATATGGATTAATGTAAAAGTAAATAGTAAGAGCCTTTGCCTGGGAACTTAGTATAGACCGCCTAACACTAACTTAAATATATTATGCCTAACTGATCTAGAAAACATAATCTGTGATTTTTTGTCTCAGTATGACTACATTTTATTTCTTTATTCAAGAATCTAGGTAACAGTGGATTACGTTTGGTAAACAGTTTTATAAATAAATATAGTCTGCACCAGTTTGTGTCCGAACCGACTAGGACTACAAAGAATTCTGAGACGCTATTGATATTATTATTTCATCTTCAAATCAAATTTTACATAACATATGTAATATAGATATGGATGACCTGTCTGATCATCGCCTGATCGAATGCATCTTAAAAAAAAAGACCAAACTAAAAATTAAGATTTCTACCTACTGTGATTACTGCAAATTTGATTATAATCTATTTTTGTTTGATTTGTATAGTATAGATTGGAACGAAATGTTTGTATTGAATGAGGTGGATGAGATGCTTGAATTTTTTAATAACCGTGTTGAGTGGCTGCGCCATTTCCAATCTCTAAATTTACGAAACCACCAGCGCCGTGGTTAACAGATAATCTTAGATATATGATCAGGCTTAGAAGGAGAGCATTGATAAAGTTTAGACGAACCAAAACAGTAGCAGCGAGAAATGAATATAAACAATTGCGAAATTGCATTACAGTTGCAGTTAAAAATGAGAAAAAAAGCTTATCTCAATCACAAATTTAGAGTGGATCCCAAGAATTCTTGGCAAGCATTAAAGCAACTCTATATTAACTCTTCGTCATGCCGTTTCGATACTTCCTGGCTAGACTGTGGAAGTTTAAATACATTCTTTGTTAACAGTGTACCATCTGCCAATGCTAGCAATGGTAAATTAATTCAGAATCTCTATGCTAACAACATACACGATGGTGTGGTAAGTCTTTTTCGCTTTTCGGAGGTAACAGAAGAACAAATTGGAAAAATAATATATGCCCTTAAATCAAATGCAACAGGGATTGATGGCTTCAATCTCAAAACAGTAAATTTATTGATTCCTTACCTAATTCCTCATATAACTTTCCTTATATCATTGCATTTCCACTAATACATTTCCTGTTTTGTGGAGGAAATCCAATATAATTCCAGTCCCAAAAACCAAGAGTCCCCCCCAAATGTTAGTATTCTTTGCACTCTCTCGAAGGTTTTGGAGAAAGTTATGTTTGAGCAGCTATCTGCTCATATTATCCAAAGTAAGGTGTTACCTTCTACCCATTCTGGCTTCCGGCCAGCCCATAGCACAACTACTGCTCTTTTGACAGTTGCTGATGATATTTTTCGAAGTGTTGAAAACAATTTTGTTGCTTGATTCTTCTGGATTATAGCAAGGCTTTCGACACTATAAGCCACTCCATTCTTTTAAAAAAGTTGACCTGTTTCGATTTTAGCTAATCCGCTATTGAGTTTATGGAATGTTATTTAAGTGGGGGAAGCCAGAGAGTTTTATTAGAGTCTCAGTTCACGTCAGATTTTCTGTCAACAAATAAAGGAATTCCGGAAGGAAGTATTTTGGGTCCTCTTTTATTTTCAGTTTACACGGCTGATTTTCCAAAACAGCTAAATTGTAGTACTCATCAGTTCGCGGATGACTTTCAATTGTATTTTTCCTTTTCTCCGGCCGAGGTTGATAGAGCAGCAACCTTAATTAACAGTGACCTTATAAATATTTTCAATTTATCGCAAGCACACGGTCCTATCCTGAAGAAAGCAAAAACTCAGTTAATGCTCCTTGGTTCCAAAAGAAATGAAATTCTAGTACATAACACTTTTAAAATTGGTCTAAATAATTCTACCCTCACTGTATCTGATTCAGGTAAAAATCTTGGCGTTTTCTTTGATAATCATTTACGTTTTGATAAACACGTGTCCTATTTATTACAAAAATCTTACAATAAACTTAGGATCCTATACATGTATAAAGATTACCTTACCACTGACATCAAACTGAGACTGACCGATTCTCTAATACTTTCTTACTTGACGTATTATGACATACTTTTTTGGCCTGCTTTGATTGTTCAAAGCAAATATAGTTTGCAAAAAATTCAAAATAGCTGTCTCAGATTTAGTTATGTCTTACGAAAGTATGATCATCTTTCACCTCACTTTATATCTTCGAAATGGTTAAATCTTTCGGAAAGATATTTTCTTCACCTAGTGACTCTGGTTTTTAAAGTTTCTCAAGCTAGACAACTTGACTACTTATTTCATAAACTAATCAGAGGTAACGACGTGCATCAAAGACACACCCGTCATACAAATCTTTACCAGGTTCCCAGGCACAGTACCTACGGCTATTTTCCAACGCTCCTTCACATACACGGCAATCAGGGTTTACAACACTGTGCCCGAATACATTAGGTGTTGCTCGTCAGTTACTACTTTTAAGAATTATTTAAAAAAATATGGTCTGTCTAAACGCACTGGGGTCAATCTTCTGCATGTTGCATTACATTTTTAAATATTCATATACAGTTTCTACGCTAATTTAATCCTAATAGTAATATTGTATTTTATATGCTTCTCCTCTCTACTATTATGTATGTACTTCAATGTACTAACCCTATTCTTTAAAATATTTTCATTTATGTTGGGCTTTGGACAGGTTAAGTATCTACGTTTACTGTCGCTCTATTTATTATTTAGTTTGTTTGGGGTGGTTAGATAGAATAGATATGTTAGATCTCGCCACTCGGTTTCAAATTTATGTATTCAAAATATTTTTAAAACATAAATAAAAGGCACTTTATTATTATTAAATAGAGAAACACCTCACAAAAGGCAGCGAAAGAGATTTATCTTAGTTATCTAACTATACACTAAAGAGCTTTCAGGAAATTATATGAATTAAAACCGGTCATCGTCTTTTTAATATATGGCTTGTAGATTTTAGAAGTACGAGCTACGACTCAAAAAAGTGGAAACGACTGAAGATTTAAGGTGCAAAATCTGCTGTAGCTAACGACATCGTGGATCTTTGCGAATGGAAAGCATAAAAGCAATAATTTCCCTACAGCTTACAAAACAATAAGAAAAGACATTCCTGCTTCCGTCATGTTTAGTAAGTAAACCGTTACAATATTGTCCTCAGTAGCGCAGGCATACAACACTGTGGTGTCAATAAAACATACAGTATCGTTTACTTACATGCCATATATAACAAGAAAAATAATTAAATTGCGCCCGTTCTATAGCATCCTTGTTACATAAATAGACAACCCACACAAGGAAAATATGCACCATAACGCCTTTTCGAGACTGTTAAATGACATTGCTAGACACCTGTGTGCTTTGATTAGATTAACTCCTTTGATTCGAGAATATCGTGGTTATATATTTTCCGGCAGCTGCAATTTTTATATTGCCACAATGTTGCATTCTTGGTTCATGTTATCAGCCGTAAATCAGTGGCAGTTTAAATTAAACTTTTTTAATGAAGAAAGACGCTTGTATATTTTACTAAAATTATATACCAACATTTTCATTTGAGGATGGTTTATGTAGAGCGGTTTAGAGTAAATCTTAATTTCATTCGTTTGTCGTGCATAAAAACGTAAGTACCTTAAAGGCACTAATAACTATTTCAAAAAAGATACTGAAATCACCTTAAACAATAGTACTTTGTAGCCTAAGTTAAAAAGTGATTGCAAATCGATGGATTGGCCGGGGTGGCCCACATGGTTGGCCACCAAGATCGCTAGATCTTAATCCTCTCGATTACTGTCTTTGGGGTTGGCGTACATTTTTGGTATATGCAACTAAAGTGGACACTAGAAAGTCATTACTCGATCGCATAATGAACGCAGCAGATATTATAAGAGATATGCCCGAGTCAGTCCATCGATCGACGTGAGCTATTCATAAACGAGCTGACACGTGTTTAGAAGTAGACGGTGGTATTTTTGAAAATTATAAAATGAAGTCTGTTTCATAAAAATAATTTTATTATAATAATTCGTGTACCTCTGTAACGGTTAAGAATAGGACCAATGTATATTGGAACTTCTATGCCTATTTTGAGTCCCTGAATACGTACCTAAAATATTGACACTCCCTCCTGAATCACTCTGTAGAATGCTGACCTGCGATGGATCAATCTAACAGATAAACTTAGGATGATTGTAAAGTCCAGCCTATTAAATAGATGATTGCGACATAAAAATTTAGAGATAGAACTTAAGAGAATTTCCATCGAAAAAAACACTCCAAAATGATGTATTTAGCCGCCACAATGTTAACAAGGATTCCTTTGCATCTGGAATAGCCCACCGAAGGCTTAAAAGCCCAACCGTGAAAGCATGAAAGGGCGGGAGATGTAATGTTTCGCTACCGAACTTGAAGCATTAGTGGCTAGGGGTGTAAGAACTTAAGCAGGTAGGAGACTTCATATCCTAATTAAATTTGAGGAGAGACAAGAAAGACTTCACGACTTCAGCAGCCCTATTCTCGAGTTTAAAAGAAAGTTCTTTCGGTGATGTTGCTAAGGTATAGAGACTACGATTGGCTGTTCTCTAGCAACATCATCAGCGAACGTGTTCCCCGATTTCGAGAATAGGGGCTCTGAAGTCAGGAGATTCCATAATCTCGGCATCCTCGATAGGAAACGGAAAAAAATCTAATGTTCTCGGCATCCGTACAGTAAAAAAAAGAAGCATTGCTGTTCTGTTGAGAATACCTAGTGAAGAAATAAAAGGAGCAAGCTCTTTTGAGCCGACAGATCACCTAAAAAGAAAGTTTTTTTGTAAAAGTGGGGTTACTTATAAATCCAATAACTTTCCTTTGAATCGATTCAAAGATTTGTGTTGAACAATACTCTAGGCTGACTTAGTTGCGAGACGAAAACAGATTGAAAGAAGAAAAATACTGTCGACGCATCGGCATCTGTGATGCGCTATGTATGTATGTCAGCTGAGATTATATTCTATTTCAACAAGTCAGGTGCTAGAATGAAGTCTTGGGATAAGTACGTCAATATTAATTGGATGGTAGTAAGATGGCTCTCTATCACGACAGATATGTATCTTTTGAAAAGAAAGCTGTCCATCCATGAAAATAGCTTGGAAGTGAGAGAGAATATTATGCCTTCTCAAAGGTCCGGGATATATCGAGATTTTCCTTAAAATTCAAGGACCTTGGGAAAGGTGATTTACGAAGTTTTTAAAAGCATTTAAAGTGACATCTTAAACGGTTAAATTTTTTAAATACGTACAGGCCATGACAGGCTGAAACCCCAAATCCTGTTTTTGGTCATTGTTTTTCCTTTTTCCAGAATATAGCCGCATTTACATGTATTGGGGTGCGTGTTAGTATATACTGAGACGCACAATTGCCAATGTGTGGGAAAAACCTGATGAAGACAATAAATAGAAACGGGTTTGTTCAGGTTTATTACTAGTTTAAAGTTTTTGTGACCTTTATCAGGCTAAGTAATCCTAGCTGTTTCTTCCGATTGAGAGCCCCTATGTAGTTTGTTAATCGCCAACGAGTTAATGCCGCCCATCCCCGTATAATGTGAGAGGCCGTCCTCCCTTCTTCATTCATAATATATCCTGCATAGAGCTTTATTTTGATACAGGCCTTGTGTCCTTAAGGTGCAGATATTAGACCTGCCACAACCCTCATTTGCTTCCTGTTTCTGAAAATCCGTAGCAAACGCCTTGGTTGATGAATGATAGGTATGCTGCTCTTGGGATTTAAAACCCAGCTTTACACAAGCTACTTTTTTACTTTCAGTATTTTTCTGCTTCCTCTTTGTGGACTTGCTCAGGAAATTCTTAATTAATAATAAATTAATATTTAATTTTTAAGTTTATAAACTTACTATGCTTACTGAGTTAAGCAAGAAACAATGTCTACCTACGCCGAGTTTAAAATAAACACCTTTTATAATCTTTCTCTCTATTTATTGTAAGCTTTGAGCGTATAATTTGTTCTAATTTCACCAATAAAAATAATCACCATAAATGAACAGAAATAAAGGCAGTAAAATACTTATTTGTCCATAAGCGGTTGGGCGTACCCCATGCTATAAATGCAAGAGGTCGTGGGAAAAATCATTTTAAAGGTGTGTCACTGTCAAGTAGTCTACCAAAGCTAAGTAATCGATAGGACACGGATCGAGTAACACTTGAGTGTTCTAATACATCACCAAAATTATGATACTTTACTAGCTTACACATTAGTAGTAGCGTAAAAAATAAATAAGCCAGTGACGGACTGGCTCTGCGAGATGATGGATATAGGAAATTAAATGAATCGAGGCCAAAAAAGTAAATTTTAAACTTACTCTTGTGGAGCCTTAATGCTCTTGTTGAGTGATATAACTATCCACTATCAATACCGAAATATTTTTTCAGCTCAGAACATTACCAATAATAATTTACTTAAAGCACCAAAAAAGAAAAATAGGAATCATGAACTAAAAGTGAAGACAAAGTAAGTTTTGACACAATAGCTATAACAAAAGTTAAGAAATAATACATTATACATTAAGGGAGAGAAATGCTTAATTTTTCCTGAGGCGCAGTTTGCTACAAAGCACTGAAGGAAAAATCGCATTCTCTCCCGAGGTGTATATATTATTTTTTTCATTACCCATGTAAGTTTAATACGAAAATCCCAATTTTATTAATAGGTTTGTTCCAACAAAAGTTCAGAACCGTTCAGAGTTTGCGCAAAGCCATTTTACCGTTCCAAAAAGTCGATTTAGAATTTCAGAATTTATAGTGCAGTGTTCCAAGAACGAGTGAAATGTGTTCCGAACTAGTTCTGAATCGTTCTTAAAGTTCCAGAATTTTACAGTAATTTTTAATTCTCAATCAGTTTAACGTGGTGTCTAATCTTACTTATTTTGTTTTTGTTATTAATTGAATTAGTAATGGAAGACTGCTGCGATTTTTCTTCCATTTCTTCAGCTGGAATATATTAATAAAAGGGAAAATGTTTTCTAAGTGCTGTTTTTTTTTATTTTGCGACTTTATAGGTTAGGATAAACAAGCAAAATTCTCAACCGGCTTTAAATTGCTCCAACACTAGTCGATTCTAGAACTATAAGATCTCGCATGGATTCTAAGCAGCTCTGAACTCCTGTGAAGTTTCTGTTGGAACAAACCCTATATTTATTAATTTTGATATTATTACTAGCCTTTGATCAATTGAAAAAAGTCCTTGGCAAATGTCAAAATGTTTCATTTGTGGTAAAATATGGATTTTAAAGTTTTCTATGTAGAAAAAAAAAGAAAGTTCCTGAAGAAATTTACGGTCAATTTACTAGCAGAAAAGTCAAGGAAGTTATACGAAGCAGCATATTAAACTTTTAAAAAGTGATGCTCAGAAAGCACGCAGTAAATTTTACTGAAAATGCGATGCTGGTATACTTTAGTGAAAAAGCTAAAAAGTTTAAATGTTCTAACCTATGGGCTCAGTATTTATCATTGAGCGGCATAGGGTATGGAAATCTACAGCAGTCGCTGAGAGTTATGTTGAAAATTCAGTGGAGAATAAGAAAGCCGTTTCTAATTAAATACTACAGGGTATAAGTACGCAACCAGTATAAATTTACATTCCGAAGAAAAAAACGTTTTGCTTGGTGTTAATTTTTACAATAATTGTAAACATGTAACCCTTAATTATAATGTAAATAAATGATATGTGTGGTTCAAGTTTGTAGTAAATAAACAAGTTAAATTTCTTAAATTCAAGGCATCGGTCGCGTTTGTTTAGGTTGCCGCTTTTTTCTATTTCGCCTTGAACCTTCCAGCAACATGAAAATCCATCATCAAGCCCTCTAACATTAACACAACGATGGCCCAGAACCAAGTGAAGCCGAACACAGCTCCCAAGCAGACCACTCAGGGGGCGGAGCCAACGCCGGCCAACAGATACGAACTAAGACCGAGGCGATCCACTATAAAACCACGCACTGCGGCTGCCACCCTCAGTTTACTTTCTACGACCAGCGAGTAAGCACAGAAGATGCCAAATGAGATTTTGGCGAAACGTCTGCAACTAGAAACGAATCAAACGAACGGATGTATTCCCGGATTAACCACGACACATATTTCTCCATCCGCACTTCCATATATATATATATATATATATATATATATATATATATATATATATATAAACATTGTGTTGTTTTAATTTTGCGTAAAAACTATAAAATATGAGTGTGTGATAAATTTTCTTCATATGAAAATTTTAATTGTGTTTTGGTGGAATACAAGGAAGCCACAAACAATAAGTTTTGGTTGCGTGACAGCAGAATAAAAGACAACGAAATCCTAATAGTATGGTGGATATTAATCCGGCTCTGAAATACTATTATCTGCGGTTAGCCTGTGTTAAAGGTGGAAGACCATTCAAGACAAAAAATAAAAAGTCAACAAGAAAGTGTTCCACGTGTAAGAAAGGCTGCCCTGCTAGCATTTTCTTGAAAGTAAGTGAGTGTAAACAATTTCTATGCATCCTGGGGATTGAACAAAATCACAATCATACTTCATACTCATAAGCTTATTTCAATTTTCTAGCAAAACAGAGACAGAGTTACAGATCCATATGCTCTGCTAGTTATTTCTACCTCCAAAAATGGCAATATGTCCGTAGAAGACAAGAATTGCAATCACATTGATATCTGACAAATTGAACACTCTTATTGAAGGTATGAAAAGTTTGATTACAATACATATGTATATGCGAACCCGATTAAAAGTTTCAATTTAAAATAGGCTGCAACCAACATTTTCTTCAGTGGAACGTCTAAGTTCAGAAATGGGAAAAAAGGTATAAAGAACCGCTTAAGTTTGAATTATGGGACATACAGATACCAGGAAAGGTCAAAAAATGTGGACGTCCGGAGAGACTTGGAAATACAGTAACAAGGTTCAATCGCAAAGAATATGAGATAATATTTAACTTACTTATTACTGAGGTTAATAGTAAGCTCAATTTTGGTAAAATTAAGTTAAGCTAATGATAATTCATAAGCAGTTAATAAGGAGTTGCGCTTACTTCAAAAATTAGAACTTTGATAAACAAATTACTTAAAGTTGAATACAATTTGGCTTATCATTAGGCAGAGTAATAAATGCCCAAAAATATTACTTTCTATTGATAATTTATTAATGTATTTTATCATGAAGGATCCCTATAATGCTATAAAAGTGCACCTACTTTAAAGTTTAAAACTTTGGTGTACAAAAAATTTCCTGAATTTGAACAAATTTAGGCTTACCATTAACCTCAGTAATAAATAATAAGTAAACAAATTATTTCATCATTTTCACTTCTTTCTTTTTATCAAGTCGCCTTATTTTTTTGAACAACAAAATTATTGTACTTATAACATACCAAAATTAGATACAGATGGTTATTATTACTTAGGATACAATCTGACTGTTTTTGAGTTAAATAGATATATTAAAAATTAAATAATTTATTTAATGAATTATATCCGAGTCTTATTGGTAATATTGCTACTATGAAGAGTTCTGCAAGTCTAAGTTTCTTAATCTCCAAAATTGACTACAATATTTGCAAATTTATCCCTTGAGGTAAGAACCTATCTTTATTTGAAATACTTAGTCTTCAGCTCATCGAAGTATTTATCCTAATCATGTCACAGTTGTCAAGAATTTTCTTGTCAAACACAACACGACATAAATCTGTAAAGCCGAACCTTAAAAGGTAAATAAAACGGAAGCTTGCATTACAAAGGATTTACTGGCCAAACGTGAATTATTTGATTTAATTTCTGAAGCAGCAGCTTTTATGGAAGGCGTGAGAACTTTTTAATTGTCAATATTTGTTTAGTTAAGAAGACTTTGGATGAATATTAATTTTGTCACGTGGGAACATAAATGTTGTCTTCGAGTATTTATAGGTAAAGTTGTTAATAAGACTAACAATAGTAATAATAAAAAGTTATTTCATTAGGTTAAAGTTGCATTTAAACAGGAATAGAGATGGAATGTTTATTTTTTTTATGAAATGTTCACTTGTCAGCTTCACAAAAGAAGCTGTTTCATTTGGAGCACCATTAGATGATTTAACTTTTGGTAAACGTAGAAAGAAATCTATGCAGACCCATGATAGTCAAATAGAAGCGACTTCTGTTTCGAATAAGCTTATTCTCTCGAATTGTAACGATTTAAGCTAATAGGTATAGCTTATAGTGCAGATGCAGTTTAATGTCAAAGTTACAAGACAATCTCCAGTTTTAGTGTTGGCAAAGAATTTCTATTTTGGAACCGGGGGATTTTTTAAATGGTTTAACATACGACTAAGAGATAGCAACATCAAAACCTACATAATTTTTAAAAGACAATTTCGAGACCCTTTGTGTTGTAAATCCGGTCTCAGTCAATCCTGTTGCGTACAGGGGAAGATTTAGAATATCGTCGGGGGGGGGGGGGGGGGGGGCGAAACGTCACCTCAAGTTACACAAAAGTATGGACCAAAAAAACAAAACGGACACGTTGACGTGTGACATTATTTTTTTTATTCTTAAGGGTTCTAAGGTTCTAAGAAATGTCATCTTAACTTACCAGTTTTCTAGCATTTTTAGTGTTCCGTAAAACGGAACACTTATGGAATCACTTCGATGTCCGTCCGTCCGTCTTTCACAGGCGATTTTCTCTGAAACAATAGGTCATAAAAATTTGAAATTTGGCACAGAGATCTAGAGTGTGGTGGTCCAATTAGAGACGTAAAGTAGAAAAGGTTAAATTTTGATTCTGGGGGTTAATTTCTGGGGTTAAATTGGGAATTAAAACAAATTCAAGGGCATCGGGTAGCGTATCAAATAACAGCTCATTGAAGCACGAGTTCAACGATATACATATATGATGCACCTTTTTAATGCATTTTTTTAAACATTTTTCTTTTCGGGAAAAACGCTTAAAGATTGCTGTCCTCCATTCTTATCATCAGAAGGATTGCTCAGAAAAATCTGAAAAAAATTATTAACATTGAAAATTAGGAGTAAATTGAGTGAAAATCAGGATTGAAAAGTTCTAGCGAGGTCAATTGTTATGAACAATTTAATTGTTTATTTTCTTATAACTGCTGAACTATTGGTTTTAGAGAACAAATTTTGCAACAAAAAATATTTCTCACGATGTATGGAACAATTTTTGTTCTAACATGTTTTTGAAAATTTTTAATTTGACCCACTCATCTCCGCGCATGCGCGATGCGATACAGTGTTGATGCCGTCGGCGGCGGGTAGCGCAGCAGATAGACGGAAATCGGGCGGCCGAGGTTTGCTCAGGTTCAATGGGGGGCTGATGGCACAGAACACTAATTGTGCAAGTATAGCTTGCATTTGACCAATTTTTTGTTTATTTATACCTTCTGTCCATTTGGACTGATATATTAAAATTATTCGATAATACGTTTTTTGAAAGCACGTTTCTTCGAAAATATATTTTCTCAAAAACAGAACTTTTTCGACAATACGGTTACTTGAAAACTAGGGATATTTTCAAATTTTATTTTTCGGAAACCAACTTTTCGAATTTTTTTAACCACTTTTCGAAACTATATTTTTTAAAGAAACCATGTTTTTTGAATGGCCATTTTTTCAAACATCGTTTGAAAAAATACTTCGAATGCTCATATTATAAAAAAACACGTTTTGAAAGTAATTTAGTACAGAGTAACATAGCAGACACAAGGAAACGTAAACCTGACCCGTTCATTTATGTTAATTAAGGATTTATTTCTCATTTTTTCATTGACATTTTCTAAGCCAGTAGAGTTCATAATTTAAATTTAGAAAAACTATGTAGTTATTCATAAAAATATATTTTCGGAAAATGTATTTAGGAAACTCTAAAAAAAAATTTCGAAAAATTTTTTAAGATCCATTCCCGACAAAACATCTTTGGAAGAAGCTGTTTTTCGAATGTAATACCACAGATTTACCCACACCAGATACGTAAGTTTGGCGAATCGGCAGTATAAGTTCCTGTGACCTTGTGGGAGTGTACGGCAGCTAGTTGCACCAACGAAGGCAAATAAGGTTGTCAGTCATTTGCTCTAAACAACGTTGTATTCTAATAATAATAAATTATAATTTATTTATAAGCGCACCTGTGTCCAGTCATTTTAAAACACCCACACAACACACCTAATACAAAATTATAAGTCTATAAAATCAAATATAACACTAATTTTATATAGTATTTTAAGTTCATTCCCTGCCGAAATAACACAAAGCCACGCACTAAACAGTAACGAGGTGCTCGTGCAGCCACTACTTGATGTCGCGGAGCTCACTGACTATAGCAGCTGCCGATTAACAGTTGAAATAGGGTGTGGCCACAGCAAAGGCGCGTTCGCCGTTTATCGCTTGCTTTCGTATCTGGTGTGGATAAATCTGTGGTAATACCACAAGATGTTTCGGGATTACCGAATGATACTTTTACCTGACACGAAACGCGTTACCCGGCAACACTACGACTCCGAAGGAGGAGTGGTGTTGCCGGTATCGCGTTGTGTGTCAGGTAAAAGTATTAGGTAATCCCGTAACATCGAGTTCTATTCAAAAGATTATACAACGAAATAGGGTACATATATCCTTCTTATCTTAAATAATTTTATTATAATAATTATTGTTAATAACAAAATTACGTAACAAGAACTGAGAGAGATGACTTCTGAAATAATTTGTCAAAAAATGACAATTACAATGTGGCCACCAAGCGATAATCACTTAAATGATTATCACTTATTAATCACATCCTTCAATATAGGAAAAATATACATGGAGTTGTATAATCAATAAAATTACTTAATTTAACAAAACACAACAAAAAAGATGTTTGTTGAAATAAAAACAGAATAGTTGGTCATCTTAGCTTACAGGTGACAGGACAATGAAGAATACTGATACATCCGTATTCTTCAACCTTACACGATAAGTATTATCGTCAATATTTCCTGCAGTACTATCCGTGCCTGTTGAAAATGGATCCTCGACTGACAGCATGTATTACAATAATTTTAACTTTAGGCCTAAAACGTACAATACAGCGTAAGCGAAAGATTGATTAAAAAAGCGTTCTTGCTGCTTCCATTGTTGACAGCAGCTAACATTACACTAACGATTGATCCAATATTGACAGCGCACCCTAGACGATCAATAATACTAACACTCGCTGATATTGATGCCTGATATTCGGAAATTCGAATTCGCGTCGGTTCAATCCATCAAACCATCAATATATTCACCTTACACGATCAATATTTTTGTCAATATAATAACATATTGTCAGTATTATTGACCGTCTAAGGTACCCTTTACAGGATAATACACAGGATGTTTCTGCACAAATAGCAAAGTATCACATACAGCTAAACCGCATGGGACAGTAAAATATGTATTTAAGTACTCAAAACGCGCATCTCAATTTCATATTTGACCAACTCATTGCCCATTATTTAAAATTACTATTATTATTACTATTTTCTTTGCAAAAAAATTATAGGTTAACAAGTAATTTCTTTAACATCGGCTAAGATAAAATAAAAATATATGCATATTATATAGATATGTATATACGTATGTAAGGTATTCTGTTCAAAACGGATAAATATGTAAAAGCTTGATACCGTGTCATTTTTCAGAATTTCTATTGGCAAATATGTCGGATAGTAAAATATTTTACCAATTCATATTTTAATGAACATTTTTTAAATTTAAATATCTTAATTTTTTGTCACATTTATAATGATAGTTTTGAAATCCTAATAAATTACCTATACACACAATAACTAGTCTAATATAATATTTATATGTATGACGCAAACTACATAAATAAAACTAAAATTATATACAATGGGGCAGTTACTGGCATATCATGTTCTAGCATTAAATAATGTCATTCACATTTGTTACTTTGAATACTACTTGACAGGAATTAAAAAATAAATCTTAAAAAATTGCTTCTGAACGGTATAAACACACTGCCTCTTGCATTGTTTTAGTCTTAGGGAGTGGTTTTTAGAATCAGTTTACAAGGGAGTGTACAAAATACGTCGACCAACTTTAAATATATAATTAAATTAAACATGCGCATGCTAAGTCTGAATTAAATGATACTTTTAATATAAATAATAAATATTGGGCTGGGTTACATGAGCCGCCTATTAAACACACTTCACCTAATGCACAACGCTGTACAGGTTTTTAAATTCAGTATTTCTAGATAAGTTTTATTGTAATTTGTCCACTTCTACTGGATATAGATTTTCTGAAGAAATATGCAAATTTTATTGTGATAACAAAATGGATGAATTATATCCACCATGCAAAAAGCTTATTAGACAGGTAGTTTCATTTTCTATTAAAAAATGTAACACACGATTGCTCGAAAAATCTGGGGTGTGTCATTTAGTTTATACGCTGTCTATAAAATACTGCCGCTACAAGCGTTTACAGAGTCTCAAAACCAGATTATACGCGTTTGGCCTCAGGGTATATTGTGGTACCCATACATTGGGTGCGTAAAATATTTTTCTTTCTACTACTTTAACCGAAGGATTTTTGAATTTCGTATTTTCAAATTACACAATGTAGGTAAATAAATATTTGAATCAGTATATGCGGAAACAACAAATGTCCATTTTTGACCAAAATGAGTCTAATTCAAAATGCATCTGCTTGGGTAAATATACCGTACTTAGTTGTCTCAAAGTCCCAATGTCTACTTTGTACTAAAATCAAACATTTTTCAGAGATACTATGCAGAAACTATGAGGAAACGACCGTTTTCAATTGGCAGGACCCAGAATTCCAAATATCGAATATTACAAGAATAAAATAATATCGAAATTGCTGTGGAAAACAAAGAACCCAACCCAACCTGACAAAAAATTTTGACAAATATTGCTTTATTTTCGTTAGATTTAGATGGGTATTGTATAATCTTTAGGCCTTGGGGGGGGGGGGGGGGGGGGGGGGTAACCCCCCCCCCCCCGTGGCTGCGCCACTGCCTGTCACTTATTAATTAATGCCAATAAACAAGTCTGAGATTTGACAAGTGTTGACCTTAAACTGAAAAATGCCTTACTCTGCAATTTAAAAACAGTCAATTGTAATAGCATATATTAAAATTAATTGTGATGTAAGGATGGCAGAACGAGAGCTCCGGAGAAATAATGTCCGGGCGCATGTTCCAGACAAGAAAACATTTTAAAAAATAATAATATATGCCAACTTTCAACAAAACTCAAATTTGCATAGGGAGAAAAGGCATGTTACAAGAGATGAAACTGCAGAGTTGAATGTGTTACTTGCTATGTTAGAAGATCCAAATAAATCTATTAGAACCATTTCAAGTGAATTACGACAAACGAATCCTTGAAATATTTCTTACGGAAAAGTTGAAAAAACTCTGTAAAATGCTGGCTACAAGGCTTTTAAGATCAGACCAACTCCAGAACTAACAGCAAGGCAAAGAGAAAAAAGAATAGAATATTGTCGCGTAATGATGGAGAAAATCAATACCAACAATAAATTATTTAAGAAGTGTTCTTTAGACGGACGAATCTACTGTTTCAACAAGTGGAATGATAAATAGGAAAAACACTAGATATTGGGCCACATAAAATCCACACTGCTACCGAGAGTTCCAGTTTCTGGGACGCCAGTCTGTTCACGTGTGGTGTGGCATACTGGGCAACAAAGTATTGGGGCCGCATTTCTTTCAAGGGACTATAAATGGTAATAACTATTTGCAGTTTCCACAAAATGACCTTGCAGACTATCTTGACGAATTGCCGCTTAGAAATTTAAGGGATATTATATGCCCAACAAGATAGAGCTCCACCCACAACGTTCTTATGATAAGAACCTACCTGAATCAACGATTTGGCTACTGGATTGGAAGAGATGCTCCTATTAAATGGCCTCCGAACAGTCCTGATCTAACCCCAATTTTTTATGGGGTCATTTGAAGGATAGAATAAATGCAAATGATATAGAGAACCTAACTCATCAGTCCATTAGGAGTTCACTGGAAAAGCTAAGAAGAACTTTAATAAAATTCATTGAGGCAAATGGCGATCCAGTCGAGCAGTTCAATATGTAGTGTCTAAGAATGTAGTTAAACTAAAGTGTTAAAATTAAAACTATAGTAGGTAGTCATATGCAGTTATATTTTAGTATAGGTTTGTTATATGTTGTTATAAATAATCTGTATTTTTGATCTGAAGTTTTGGAATTAAAATTGTGCTTTTTAAAATCACCCGCTTCATTCCTGCATTTTTAGATTTTTGGAATACTGGGTCCTGCCAATTTTCAAATGTCACTATCTCGAAAACGATTGAATATGGGTATAGAGTATATTACATAAATTACGTTCATAATTTGACGCAGAATTGGAAAATCTGTTAATATACAGGTTGTCCCATTTAAAAATATATAACATTTTGATCCCCCCTGCACATAAATAGACCTAAAATGATATTCGACTCCCCTGCAAATACTACTTTGAAAACCTTGTATAACCATATTTTAAATTTTTCTCAAGTATGAAAAATAAAAAGGTAAGATGGGGTGACATTATACGTGATCTAACTCTACATATTGTTTGCTGAATGCAATACTACAAGTAAAACAACAATTAAAAGAAATTAACGAGAAACGACGAAGCTATAATATATAAGTAATAAAAGTAAAAACAAAACCAAAATAATGGGATTTAAACACTTACCTATTTACTATTTTTACATCGTGCTTCGCCTTCATTAAGTAAAAAGGTGGATTTATAAACTCAGTTGAGGTTCAGTTGAGGTTGAGGTTCGCAGTTCGTGGAGTTGAAGTGCGCAGTTGAGCTTTTTGGGCCATTTATAAACTCAGTTCGCCGCTTTCATTTCATTGGCCCGGGGTAAAGTGACATTAATGACAACTGACATCATAAACAGATTTAATAAAAATAAAAAGCACACAATCCACAATCGCGATATTTGGAAAAAAATATGGAAACACACAGACAATCCAAACGGCCAAACAATTGTTTTGCAAAGAAAATAAAAGGGTTTGTTGTTTTGTTTACAAAATGATCGGCAGAAGTCGGGTGGCTTCGCCATTATGAATATTAATTCTGCGTTTTGATTGGTGGGAGCCCAACTGAACCAACTGCGAACATAAAATTTGGTTATCTCGAACTTTACGCCAGCGTAATGGAAACTTCTGAACTGAGCTGAACTTAGTTTATAAACGCAAGTACGCGTTTGCGTTTATTTATCTTGAACCTCAACTTCAACTGAACCTCAACTGAACCTCAACTGAGTTTATAAATCCACAGTAAATCACAAAAATACAACCTTTAAACCACACAAATCCGAGTGTTTTAATACGATACGTAAGGTCACTTTTTAGCATTTAGCAAATTTATAAAAAAAAACTAACTAATTATCCCTATACTTTTGTAAAGCACTTTTTAAAATTCTGTAATTTAGGTAATCCATTGCAAACAATTTTTTTCCATTTTAACAACTGGCCGACATAGATATTTTTAGTGACAGGATCACAGGACAACAAAATACTATTTCAGTTGTTTTCATGGCAGCTCAGACCTTTTGAAACATGCACGTCCGGAAATTTTTTAGCTTTCTTGTATTATTAATTAAATTAATTATTATTAATTATTAAATAAGAGAGTTTCGTTAAATTCGAGCCCTAAAGGCGCGAAAAGTGGTTAGTGTTACGTAATAAGACTAATAAGTGGCGTTTTCCGAAAAAAATATATTTCATACATACAGGGTGTTATTTAATAAGTGTCCAATATTTTACAGAGCGATTCCTCAGATATTTATATGGTGAAAAGTTCATATAAGCATGGGTCCGCAAGCCGTTAATTATTGAGATACAGGGTGTTAAAAATTTATTTTTATTTTGGTTTTCCGCAAGTAATTTTTGAAATAATATCTATATTTGGACAAAAATTGGTATTTGGGGATTTTTCAATATGAGAAACTCAAACTTGATCGTAGTTTCACCCTTAATTGTAGGGGGCGCCACCTACAGTTTTTTTTTCCTTCGGGAAGTCACAACTTTTTCGATCATGTATGTATCACATTTTCTAGAATAAAAATCGATTCCTATATCATTTTTACGTAGAAATGATACACTTATCAAAAGTCGCTACAAGCAGCCGTTTTCGAAATATTTTGATTTAAATTAGTCGATGCATGGGTTTGTCAAAAAGTGAAACAATTTTAAATACTGAAAGAAAATTGAAATAAAAGTATCAAGTAGGCTAGTAAGTATATTCCAATGTTTATTTTGTGTCATGTCAATAGCTAAATAGTTTTATGTCAATTATTATTGTGTCATTATTATTGTGATTATTTGTTAAAAAATGGCAAACTTTACCAATGCTGAGTATGCTGATATACATTTTACATACGGACTTGCTAATGGAAATGCATGTGAGGCTAAACGTTTGTATCAGGAGCGTTATCCGAACCGCACAACTCCTACGTCAAAAACGTTTTCAAGAATTCACGCTGGGTTAAGGGAAACAGGAAGATTTGAGAAAGCGGCACATCTGTCGGGTGCACATCAGACGGTAAGAACCCTAGAAACGGAGGAAGCGGTTCTTAATCTGGTAGGAGAACACCCGGAAACAAGCTCAAGAAAGGTAGCGCTGACGTTAAACATGAAAATTTTAATTGATAATTTGTTATATCCCTACCATATTCAAAGAGTTCAGGCACTCCTCCCTCGTGATTTTCCAGTACGCTTCAATTTCTGTCGTTGGTTTCAGCAATGCCTTATTCACAATCCTTTATTTAAAAATCAAATCCTGTTTACTGACGAAGCCAATTTCTCTCGCAACGCCATACGCAATTTTCACAACAATCATTTGTGGTCAGAGGAAAACCCCCATGCGATACAGGAATCACATTTCCAGGAACAGTTCTCTCTTAACGTATGGGCAGGAATCCTTGGGGATTATTTAATAGGCCCGTTTTTTATACCAGGAAGATTAAGCGGACCGAGATATCGTCATTTTCTTGAAGAAGATTTGCCCATTTTACTGGAAGATGTACCGCTTAGACTACGAAATGAAATGTGGTTTATGCATGATGGTGCCCCGGCACATTTTAGCATCCTAGCGCGAGAATTTTTAGATCGTACTTTTGGTAACCGTTGGATAGGTCGCGGAGGGCCTCAACCATGGCCCCCTAGGTCTCCAGACCTTAACAGTTTGGATTTTTTTCTTTGGGGACATCTAAAATCCTTAGTTTACAAGACACCCATCCAAAATGAAGAAGAATTAAGGAATCGAATAATTAACTCTTGTAGAACGATACAAAATACTCCAGGAATTTTCCAAAGAGTACGCGAATCAATCAGAAAGAGATTGGATGCGTGCATACAGCAAGAAGGTGGACATTTCCAACATTTATTGTGACTTTAATTTAGTTTTGTGTTTCATAGTTTATTATTGTTTAAAAGTTTCCATTTAAAATGTTTTTTTGTTGATTAAAAAAAAAGTTTTCAAAATTGTTTCACTTTTTGACAAACCCATGCATCGATTAATTTAAATCAAAATATTTCGAAAACGGCTGCTTGTAGCGACTTTTGATAAGTGTATCATTTCTACGTAAAAATGATATAGGAATAGATTTTTCTTCTAGAAAATGTGATACATACATGATCGAAAAAGTTGTGACTTCCCGAAAGAAAAAAAAAACTGTAGGTGGCGCCCCCTACAATTAAGGTTGAAACTACGATCAAATTTGAGTTTTTCATATTGAAAAATCCCCAAATACCAATTTTTGTCCAAATATAGATATTATTTCAAAAATTACTTGCGGAAAACCAAAATAAAAATAAATTTTTAACACCCTGTATCTCAATAATTAATGGCTTGCGGACCCATGCTTATATGAACTTTTCACCATATAAATATCTGAGGAATCGCTCTGTAAAATATTGGACACTTATTAAATACCACCCTGTATAATAATGTAATTTTTTCTACGATCGTGCAAAAAGTTAGTACTTTTTGCACTATTTACTGTGCCAAAAGCTTAATTTTTTGCACTAGTGCAAAAAGTAACTTATTTTTTGCACTAGTGCAAAAAACACTTTGATACCCTAATGAATACGAGTATATTAAAGATAAAAATTTTTTCTTGTATATTTGAGTATACGTATCAACGTGGCAACTATAGACACATAGGTACTATTTAATATTCCTCAAAACACCAGTGTTTAATATTAAAAATTTTGGAAGGTGAACCAAGTACCAATACCGGAAATTTCACAACAATTCGAAAAAGAGTTTTAAATGAAGAACCTGAGACCTCTACAAGCAAAAACGAAAACAAAATTCAAAAAATTACTGGAAATGAAGTTTGTCCATCAGTTACCATAGTAAATTGCTCTAACTGCGATATTAAAATTGAAATTAACTCGAAAAAAGTAAACAACTAGTTTTGTAAAAATCACGTTAGTTTAAACTGTTTATGTTTTTGTTAGAACTATTTTAATATTCCTTGCATTGTAAAATATTTCTTAAATTGTAAAATACTGTAATAAAAAATAAACCGATCGTAGAAAAAATATTGTGTGTAACATGTGCAAAAAGTATATTTGTTGCACTCAGCATGATTGCAGCTCTCGACTTCGTCTCGAGCTGCAAACTTCATGCATCGTGCAACAAATATATACTTTTTGCACTAGTTACACAAATAACTATTAACGCATTTATCATGGTAAAGACAAAGATGGCTCTTGTTTTTTTACATCGCAAAACGTAAGAATCGCTGAACGGAATTTAAAAAATATTTTTTCTACAAGCGTGCGGAAAATCCAATTTTTTACTCTGATTTTAGTGCGGAAATTTTTTCCACACTAGTCAACAGCCACAAATTCAAGGCTTAAAATACCTTGCAGGTACTTTTTGGTTGTTAGTTTATCATATCTGCATTGAAATGCTAAATGCTTGAAATGTTATGCTTTTGTTGATTGTCAATAGATAGTTCCAAACCGCTTTTTTAAAATTTTAATAGTTTATAATGGGATTTTTTGTGAAGTTTTTATAATAAAGCAATGGATTCAGAACAAGAATACGAAAATGCTGGTGGAACCATGATGGGCGGAGTACCTGAAGACATTATTGATGCGGCAAAAATTATTAATACGGCGCTATTGCCAAAGAACTCAAAACTATGATAATGTAAAGAATTTGAAATTTTCACTAAATGGTGCAAAGAAAATAAAATCGTTAACTGTGAAAAGGAGGAAACTTTCAAAAACTTGCCAACCATAAACACTGTGGTCCAAGTTTTCTATGCTGAAAATGATATTTAAAATTAACGAGAACATTGATATGAGCAAGTACTTTAAGGTAACGGCTTTCCTAAAAAAGAAAAAGGTGGGTTTGAGAACAAATAAATTAAAAAGTTTAGCTCAATATGACATCGATAAGTTTTTAACAGAAACCCCGATGATATTTACCTTTTACTCAAAGTTGCAAGGGCTCGCAGATGGGAAGAATTAAGAAACCTAACATTAGACAACGTCCAAGAACAATAAGTCTATGATTTTTTTTTAAATTCTAGGCAACAAAACTCACCGTATCTGAAGCTTTGTCCTTTGTCGTCACTGGTAAAGAAAACCTAAATTTATTTAAAAAATATGCATCGCTTCGCCCCAAAGATACCCCTCCTCAAATATTTTTCGTAAACTACCAAAAAGGAACATGTACTGGTCAATGCGTTTAAATCAATAAATTGGGAAAAATAATATTAGATGTCGCAGCATTTTTAAAACTATCAAATTCCAAAATATATGGGACACTGCTAAAGGCGGTAATCTATTACCATGCTTGTGGACGCCGAAGTGGATAACAATCGCCGAGGTAGATATATGAAGGATATTTGTATGAGTTATTGGAGTACAAAATAGAAATGGCAAATAAATTCCTGAATCCAGTCACCATTTCATCACCACAGTCAACTTCCTCATGACCTAGCACAACTCCTGGCAGAATTCAGCCATATCCAATTTCTCCACAACCGCAACCACGGCCTAGGGCGTCATCAGAAGCCGACGTACAAGCAATGTAATCTGCAGAAATTGTTTATCCAAAGAACAATGTTCTAAACAGCCAATTAGCCTGTACGATCAACCTAAGCAGTGCAAATAATTGTACTTTTACAATTAATTTTTATGTTAATATTAAAATGTAACTTTTTAATGAAATTGATAACATAATACCAATATCTTAAAGGTTTAGTTCTTTCGTCACGCTTGTAGAAAAAAAATGTTCAATAACCTGCCCGCTTGAATGCCACACCAGTGGCTGCATCGTATATAAGCAATTACTTATAAGTGATAGTGATAATCGTTGTATTGTCGCTAGACATTGTAAGGTCTGTGTGATAAATAATGCACTGGTATTTACTAGATTTGAATTATATCAATTTAATACAATTACGGCTGTAACATATGTACGTTATGATAGTTATTATTGTTAGCAGTTCGAAAGCAACAATCGTGACGTATCTGGTCCCGTCGCTAACAATTTTGGAAGTACTATTAAATTAGAGACGTGTTTTTCGCAATAATATTATAAGTTTACAATACATACATGACAATAGTAATATTTTATATGTTATGTAATACTTACACAGTTAGCATTAAAAATCCGGATTGGATCGGCTAACTATTTGCAGCATGGCGTATGTCTCTACAGTCGCGCTTCCGTAAGCGATGTCCGATGGCGAAAATAATGTTTTTATATAAAGAAAACGACCCATCTACATCTACAGATGTTATATTTGCGTTGTTGAAATGGTCTCTGAACCTATTTAACGGATCCCTACCATCAGCACTGCTACTATAAATATATCTTAGTCTGGATTTTTTCTTATTACACTGTAAAATGTTTGTCTAATACACAATATACCTATCTCGTCATTTAAAATCTGTAGCACTTTTTGCACGTCATCTACTATTCGCAAGGATTCGCCAAAGGATAATGAAGTATTTTGTAACTTGTTTGTCAGTTAATTCCGCATAATTACTATGAATAGTTTTTAAATCTGTTTCTACTTACGCATTTTGAAATTTGGTCTAACTTTCCCTAATAGCTGCTGAATCTTTAGCATCGAGCTGTAAAATTAAGGATTAAATTTTTTGAAAATGTTACAAATAATAAAACGTCATGTACCCCATAGTATAAGAATCGACAGTGTAGGTTCTGGAATCTCAGGACCCTATTTATGAAATTCTCGAGTGCGTTTGGGGTATTTACGGGGGGATAAACTGCTTTGGTATTAGCGATTAATATATCTACATCCGTATAACACTGGCGAATAATTTCTGCTGAAAGATGTAAGGTACACAGTATTTACGTAATATGTAGTAAATGAGGACACAGCTTGGAGGGAACGGTCTGTAGAAAGCATAACTGAGGCGCCATCACTATGAAGTAGTAACACTTGACTCGTTGACAGTTAAAATTTGTGCAATGTAGTTACTATATCAGATGCTGAATTGCTTCGCTAGTAAATCGAAATGAAATTGTATCTAAGGCCCTTTTTTTAATTGTTGTGTTGCACTGTTTACATGCCTTATACATAAAGATTTTTTGAAGGTGAACAAGCCTCGCTGACAAACCACACATATTATTTGCGACTCATTATATTTTAAATCAGGAAATTCCCATATAAACCTGCTAACATTGTGGGTAAACAGTCGCGTGTTACTGCATACTTTTGGCATATTACGAACTACCAAATTCACAGCGACGTGATAGAGAAAATAGAATCAACTACAGTGATGTCCCAGTGATGTAATGCAACTGAAGCGTTACTCACGGTGGGCAGAGCTTACATGACCCAGACAACCGTCTACTAGGTACTTACTAGATGAACTAAAAATTTCTTCGCCTGAGGCCTACTAAGATGTTTTGATGCAACACTTAATTAAAATTAATAATTTTATTTACATATTTTTGTCAAAATTAGAAAAAAATCTTGTATGACACACGTTAGGAAATGCAATTTTGTTTAACTCGCAACTCGAGGCATATCGCTTGGCTCGTCCTTCAAACATTACACTCGTTAAACAAAGTAAATCATTGGTTAACTGATAAATATCTATTTCCGCACTCAAC
Organism: Philopedon plagiatum; assembly: GCA_963971165.1. Lineage (NCBI taxonomy): Eukaryota > Metazoa > Arthropoda > Insecta > Coleoptera > Curculionidae > Philopedon > Philopedon plagiatum. The sequence continues at coordinate 94,008,213 of OZ020192.1, read as the reverse complement.
TGCTTGAACGACGATGCGAAGCGGAAGTCTTTAGCAGAAATAAAAAACACTTGCTGCACTTGTTAGGAAAAGTATTATTACTAACGCAAGATATTTTTAAAATTGGACTATTCCTCGGCCTCAGTAAGCCCTAAAAAGGGGGGCGATAACTTGGATTTGTTAAAAATATACGGCATATTTTATTGAATAATAAATATGTCAAGAATATGAGCGACCGAAGCCGCGACTATCAACTAATTCTCGATATTGTGTATATTGATTAGTAGATTAGGAGTAATACAATTAATGCAATAATTCTGGTTTTCATCGATCTTGTTTTTGCATAATGAACTTTGCATGTTTGGTGCACTCGTTACGTGGATCAATTACAAGATATCTCTTTACTTAACAAGTTTTCTTTAGGTGTAGCGAATACAAAAAACCTTCCTGGGGGAGCAATTTCTCTGATTAATTGTATGTTGGCACGAAAGTATTCATACTTTTACGCGGTTGTTTTGCAACAGTTTTTTTATGTGTCAATAAATTAAATTGTTGTATTTACTTATTTTTATCTTTTAAACTAAGTATACAGAGTGTTGAAAAACTTCATCGACGAAATTTTACAGATTTGTTTTTTTCTGGCTACAAATGAGAAGAAGATTCTATCGCGCCGCTTCGTTTGCAAGATATGATAATGTGGGATGGTTTTTACGACGGATATTTAAATTTAAACATGAACACTTTACCCCAGTGCAAATAGTGTCGGACATGGAACAAAATCTACTAAAGCTGATTTATGGAGGAATATTTAGCTGTTGTTGTCCAGATTACCATATATTACCAGATATCCCCACTCCTTCGAGGGTGCAAACAACCCCAAAACCACCCCAATATATACAATTTTTAGATATTTGCTAAATATCTGGAATACGGCTAATTTTTGTAAAAAGATGCTGGATACCTACAAATTAGTGTATATAAGTGCATAATTTGATTAAATTAGTAGCGTGGAGCAAGTGTCTAAAATTGTTAAATCTATTACGAATCCTCCTCAAATATTACGTTCTACATAGTGAAAATCTTCCCAATTAGTCTGTGCAAGAGAATAAAACCTTAAATAATTGTAAAAAAGGTATACAAATGGAAACCTACCAAAATTGGTTAAGACAGTGGCGTACAGCGAGTGTCTGAAGTCGGTAATTATTTTTCAGCGTCTAAAAATAAGGTATGCCTTAAGTATAAATGGTTAAAATATTATGTTTAGCACAATAAAGGAAACTATTTACGACTTAGATAGAGAAGTCAAAAACTAATCCAAATATATTAAGGCAGTGGCGTGCAGCAATGTCCTAAAGTCGTTATTTTTGTGATTCAAATCATTAACTTATAAATCTGGCTGCAACATCTTAAACAAAGATAATTCAGTACATCAAATATCAATTAAATCAAGACGGCGACGAAGAAGATTTCATGTAGATTTCTATTGTATTTTTTTTATGTAAGTACCTATTATGTATAATGTGCTTTCGCTTGTCATGATACTTTTTAAATGCGGGAGAATATTTGATATTTGATGTACAATTATCTTCGTTTAAGATTTTGCAGCCATTTCTAATAGTGCATTATTTGAATCACAAAAATAATGACTTTAAGACTTTTCTGCACGCCAATGCCTTAATATATTTTGATTGGTTTTTGACTTCTCTATCTAAGTTGTAAATAGTTTAAACCTTTATTGCCCTAAACAGAATACCTTATTTTTAAAGGTTGAAAAATAATTACCGACATTAGATACTCGAGGCACGCCACTGACGTAACCTATTTTGATGAGTTTCCATTCTCATACCTTTTTTACAATAATTTAATGTTTTATTCTCTTGAACAGGCTAATTGGGAATATTTTCACTACGTAGGGTATTATTTAGTCTATGGTAGAACGTAACATTTTAAGGGTTCTTAATATTTTTAAAAATATTAGACACGCCACTTGTTTAATCAAATTATACACTTATATACACCAATTTGTAGGTAATTTTGTACAATCTTTTTACAAAAATTAGCCGTATTCGAGATGTTTAGCAAATACCTAAAAATTGTACCTATTGGGGTGGTTTTGGGGTTGTTTGCACCCTCGGAGGGGTGGGGACTATTAGTATGATAATCTGGACCACAAAAGCTAATATTTCTGCATTAATCAGCTTTAGGGGATTTTGTTCCGCGAGCACCGTATTGTTCAAAATGACTTCCCTGGCCTACTTGTGCATATCTGTTTTGTAGGCGATCCCTTCAAGTAAGTAAGAAGGCTTCTGTGTTTAAGAATTTTGTAAAATAAGTAGGTTGCATGCTGTTTTTACGCTGGTTTTACATATTGAGCCATTTTATAATTCTTTGTGTTTATTGGACGGCGGATACCAAAAATTAGATATAGGCATGAATTTTGGAGTTGATGTATTCTACTATGATCAAGACCTATCCAGACAGGGGTCGTACACGTTATCACAGTATTTTCATGGAGTTAACACTAAAATTCGCAAAGAAAGAATTTTTTAAATAAATATATAAATAATAATGTCTATGAGAGAGATGCAGCAAAACCTCCTTATACAGCAGTGCAAGAGCTGGTCACCTACAGCAAGAGGAATAACACTCATTTGGTAATTTAATGCGATGCACATGGCATGGGGAAGTACAGACATCAATCCAAGATGTGAGTCACTTTTCAGTTATCTACTGGGGGAATAACTAACAGTAAATAATATAATGCTCGGAGCCTAGATTTGTAACTAGAAATAGAAATGGGGTACTAGACTTGATACAATTGATAACTAACTAGGAAGTAACTTCTGAACAATCATGCTCAGATCATAGACATAGTCAATTTAATATTGAAATAGGGCCAAGGCCAGTAGTACAGTACCGTGTGGCTAAGGACGGATTCAAACTGTCCTTACGAACCCACCTCCGGAACGATCTAACTACAATAAACAGTTGTGACCAAATAGAGATCGCCGCGGAATGGCTGAGAGTCGCAGTGACTTTTACGTATCACAAAAACTCTTCTTTAAACAAAGGACAATAGAAATGCATCATGGTGGAATAGACACCAAGGTGTTAAAAGAAAAGAAGTCCCATGTCTATGCAACCGTGCTAATGAAACAGGTGACTGGGATCAATACAGGTCTGCTCTTACAGAAGACTATAAAGCAATTGGCAACGCAAAAAGAGAGTCTTGAAGCATTCTGCGATAGTATAGCAAGAGAATCCGTTAAGGGTATGGGTTCGTTAATTCGACCAGACGGCTTTTATACTGAATCTAGGAAAGAACGTTAGACCTTTTAATGAAAAATCACATCCCGAATAGCCTAATTCTGGCTGACCAGTCTCCACTGAACGCCGACCTAAACGGTCTAAGAAAGATGACTGTGTGGCAGTCAATAAAATAATTATAGCCCATGCAATGAGAGGTGCATGCCAACCATTTAAATCGCTATAGATTGGACTGGATATACTTTTAACCTTTCTCATAAGACTCTTCAGAGGTAGGCTACTATGTATCTAGCTATACCATCTAGCTGGGCAGCGACTAGGATAATTTACATACCCAAGTTGGGCCGCACTGATTCATATCCCAAGTCGCTTCGACCCATCAGCCTATCCTTTCTGTTGAAAAGCTTGGAAAAAGTACTGCATGAGAAGTGTACCAGTACGCCTACCAGGTTGGCAATTTAACAGAACTGGTACTAAATAACCTTGTCGCGAGCATCACCAACTCATTGGATAACACGGATATTTTTCTTGACATAGAAAGATCATTTAGGAATGCACCACTAGACTCACTCTACGAGGCCGCAATCTCTAGAGGGGTCGAACCTATAATATATAATTGGATACGGCTGATCGAATGCAGAACTATCACGACTTCTCTGGGTGGACAGGAAGTGCTAAACACCATATACGCATGGTCTGTGAGGGATAAAATGTCTGTCAATCCTCACAAAACGGTCATTGTACCATTTATCAAGAAAAGGAAGCTCGAAGACTTAAGACTTCCTTCCTTACGAGGTAAAACTATTCCTTTTGCGAATGAAGCGAAATATCTAAGAGTAATAATTCTGGACCAAACGCTCAATTATTGAAATATGGAAACGGTTATTCGCAAAGCGACTCTTTCCCTATTAACGTTTGTGGCAAATTCTGGGGCATGTCACCTAAACCGATATATTCGCTATATGTAATGTTCATAAGGCAAGTTCAAATGGCAATTTTTGATGTTTTTTGCAATTATCTCGTTAACTATTAAATGTATTTCGACGATCAAAGATTTAAATGAAAGGTTTTTTCAATACCTACAACTTTCCTGTTGACCACTTTTACCTGTAATGCAAAAAAGAGCTACGGACAAAAAACTAGTTTTAGCATATTTAAAAAATAATTAAAAATCATAGCAGCAATGTCAGCTTTTACTAGAATAGCAAATATCCTCAGACATGCCTTTCTTACAACCTAGAACAATCAAAATGCTTCTAAAATTTTTTTTATGTTTTTAGACAGCGAGACTGGGCTATTTACCTTTAAAACTTCATGGAGCAAAAATTCGCCACCACATGCATCGATTTTTGAAGGGCGTGGTTTAAAAGGGTGAATTATATGTCTTGTCATTTGTTCAAACTGGGACTTCATTGATTTTTTCGAGCAAATAACTGATCGACTATACTAATGTTAAAAAGAACAACAAAAGGGTGGGATGGGAGCTCTTCATAAATTTGGATTGCTGATATACGAGAACTAAAATTATGTACAGCCATTAAGAACTCAAACTTTCCGATATGCATTGCATTTCTACTTAGATCTGAAAGTTTGAATTGCCATAACAGTGCAATAACAGATAAATCTTGAAGTATAAAATATCATTAATAAACATAAAAGTATTGATGGTCCGCAGATATTTTAGTACCTTAGCGAGAACGTGCTTTCCTGTATGAAATATTCACAAAAGCTCACCGTATCGTGCGGTTTTCCAAATAAATTTACACCTGCAAGTTGTTGGTTTATATAGAAAGGGAATAATGCTAAGTATGCGTGACTTTTGTGCGATATCAACCAATAAATTTTCTTGAAATGAATAAAATAGCCGGCGAATAACCTATGTGGATGATATATCAGTGCTTATAAAAGCGACATGTGGCATGTGCTTAAATAGCTTAGGTAAATCTATTATTGCATAACCTTTGGCTTATAAAGTGCAGAGGGATGTTCCTATTTTAAGATCAAATTAGTTTCCTTTTAAGTGCACACTGAGTTTAAAAAGAGATTTAGTAAACGAAGGTTAAACATTTTATTTATTTATCAAATATATAATAATTAAATATGCATGCAGGGTGTTATACCATTGCTCGGGTTTGCATTATGTAAAAAATGATTACGAGCTGCGAAAATAAGTTATTTAGGAAAAATATAGAAGCTTAGCCAAATATTTTTTATACATATTTCTTAATTTGCGCTGACCAGCTAATATTTATGCCTTTGAAAAGCAGTAATGTAAATACTTTTGATTTACCATAGACATAATATATATCTACACCGTGTCCGCGGATGGGTTATAGAAAAGGACAAATGGACCAAATTTTGCAAGATACGTAAAAATGTCACTCCTAATAAAAGTTTTTTCTTGTAAAATTCAAGTTATGAAAAATTCAATTTTTTATACAGGGAGCATAAAAAATACGAAAACGTTATTTTGCGTAAGAGTAAACATATCTTGTTTATCATTTCCTACCAAAAGAACAAATATGAAATATGTTATAAATCAAACCCTAAGCGAAGGTACACGATTACATTAAAAAATTTAAATATTAAAAGTAACGAGTTTTATCATCTGATTTTTTTAGTCTCAACTATTCTCTCTCACACCTTTAACCAGAGCACCAGTTTCTACATATTAAACAATAATGACATCTATAGACTTGTTTGTCAATGTCTTTATTAAATGAAACAATTATTTAATTTAAAATAGTTCTCATCAAAATGCTATCTACTGAACAAAGGATTTTTATAATCCAGTATTATGGGGATAGCCAATATTATACCTCTACATCATGGAACAATTTAGCAACAAATTTGTAGGAATCCCAATAACTAAAATGACAATCTACAACACAATAAAAAAGTTCCACTGAACAGGTTCGGTTTTGAATCTTAAGAAGAAGAAGAATTATAACCAAAACGATGCTGTTACAGTTTTCAAACCCCACTTTAACCAATCATTGGAAGAGGGAGATGAAACGAAAAGACTAGATTTTTGCTTATGGGTGGGAGACCAAATTTTAAGTGTAAATATCCATTTTTATAAACTTATTATGTTTTCTGATGAATGTACATTTTCTACTAATGGAACTGTAGCATCCCAGCATGTCAAGTAATGGTCTCGAGAAAACCCCGAATTTAGAGTGATGAGGCGAAAACAATATTTTACAAAAGTTAACGTATGGTGCGCGATATCTGTCCATGGCATTAGAGGCCCATAATTTTTTAATAAGACCTGCAATAGAATATCTTACTTAGAAATGCTGGGTTAATTTTTTAGCGATGAACTCAAAAATTTGCCATTAAATTTTCGCCAACAAATATATTTTCAACGAGATGGTTGTCCAGCAAATTGCGCTCGCGAGGTAATAGAATGGCTTCACCGCAGATTTGGTCCAAGATGGCCTATTTTTCTGGCCCCCAATGAGCCTCGACGTAACGTTGGCCGATATGTTTCTACTGGGCCGTTTAAAACAAATTGTTTTTATGCCACTCCAGAACCAAATAATATTGATGTGCTAAAAGGCAGAATTAACCAGGCTATTCGTTTAATATCCCAGGAAGAAAACAGAAATTCCTTCAGATTTCTAAGGAAGCAAGTAGAGAAATGTGTTGAATATGGGGGTGGAGTATTTTAATTTTGATATCTTTACTGTATTGCTTAGTTTACATTATTCTTTTGCGTTTAATTCAATGTTAGTATTATTTAAAAATTGCATTCGAATAAGAAGTATTTTGAATTAAATAATTGCTTCATTTAATAAAGACACTGACAAACATATTCATATGTTTCATTATTGTTTAATATGTAGAAACTAGTACTCTGGTTAAAGGTGTGAGAGAGAATAGTTGGGACTTTAAAAAAATAATGTGATAAAATTCGTTACGTTTAATATTTAAATTTTTTAATAAAATCTTACACTTCGGCTTAGGGTTTAATTTAAAACATATTTCATATTTTTCTTTTGGTAGAAAACGATAAACAAGGTATGTATGCTACTACGCAAAATAACGTTTTCGTATTTTTTATGCTCCCTGTATAAAAAATTAAATTTTTCATGACGTGAATCTTATTTATTCTACAAGCTAACACTTTTATTATGAGTGACATTTTTACCTATCTCGCAAAATTTGGGCCATTTTCTTCTAATCCCCATCCGCGGACACAGTACATACTGTATAGATCCGTTTAGTTTATTGCCTGCATCACCTGAAAATGCCCAATTCATGGGCGAAAAGTACTTCTGTACATATTTGGTGATTTTTCTGAGTCGGTCCCGTAGAGGCATGCGCACTCTCCATTGCTTTCATCTGTTAGTGGATGACAACTGAGCACCAGAATCTGGTTAATGCTATTGGTATTTCTACGAAAAAACCGAGCACTGGATAATGGCTGCCATTGTTGGGTTTTGTTTATTTTTGGGCTTTCATTATTACTATTGTACTTTATAAATTCAAATAAACATTTGTGGAACTATAAAATATTAAAGCATACGTAGCGTGTATAATAAATAATAATTTTAAAGTATAGTAGAATAATATCTGACCAGCTGTGCATTCTGCATTGCGGAGCCCCTAGGGGCGGATTTAGAGTTTTGTCTAGGGGGGGGGGGGGCAATGTCACCCCGAGCTACACAAAAGTATATACCAAAAGGAACGGACAAGTTCGCGTGCGACATTATTTTTTTATTGTTTAGGTTTTCTAAGGTTTATTGTTTAGGGTTCTAAGAAATGTACACTGTTTTATAGAGTTGATACAAAATACTAGGAACGCGTATTTTGTAACAGGTATGACCGCATAACGGGTAGGTACAGGTAACAGTTATCGATTTTACCAAAAATACTAGGGGCGTATTTAAATACCTACTCATGTACGCGAACGCGATATTTGGCCTCGATGGAGTATCGGGTCGGAGTCACGCGTCGGCCGTTCAGTAGAGGAAATACGTGTAAAGTATTATTTACGTAAAAGCGGAGCAGCGAGCGCCGCCGGTCCCGATATCTGCCGCGGTATTTGGAGTATTTTCAGTATTTTGATATTTGGTATAAGTAAAGTAATAGGTACGGTTATTTATACGTATTTCTCTGTCACGCTGTTATTTTCTAATTCTGATATTTTCACAAGATATCAAGTACAGAATAAATTATTTTAATACTTATATTAGTATATATAGCCGGGAAAGAGCATGAAATAAATTAATTTAATTAATTTGATTATTCAAGAGCAGTAAATAATTTATTTTTTAAGCGAGTGTCACAACAAATGAAGTTTTACGGATCTATTAACGTCCCTGAAGTGTACCTTTTTTGGCCGCTTTTTTACTTTACGGCCGCTTTTTTACTTTACAGCCGCTTTTGCAAACAAAGTCATTATGAGGGCAGCCTACTAGACACATTTAATTTCCAAAGAAATTTAATTAGATGGTACTTCAGTAAGCAGCTTTCCAGCAAGAACCATTGTTACTGAAAATGAAGAAAATGAAATGTTTGTTAACAATGTCATGTCTAAAAGTGGTATTACATTTTCAAAATGTAATAAATGTACATTTAACATAACAATTAATAACAAATAATGCCCTAATTTATTAACTTCTTTATATCCCAACTTCTGTTTATAATACTTACTGTAAGTAATTCTGTACACATCTTTGTTACTTAATAATACACTTTTCATTTGGTTAATAAAAATTTGAATCTAATCTTCCAGTTTGGTCTTTGTTTAGAAACAAAATTGTAAAAAAAAGTTGTTACCTACTTAATGAGACACTCGCTTAAAAAATTTTGTGTGCACCTCGGCCGTATGATCTTTTTTGTCCTCACCTGAAATTTCAGATTCGGCCAAAAAAGATCAACATTACGGCCTTGGTACACAAATAACTATTGTTACTTAATAATCTTTTTAGTAGCATAATATGTGCAATAAAATTTTCTGTTGTAATCAAATTCATGTCTTTAGAAATAAACATATTTTTAATTTAAACGACAAAAAGGATGGTAACGTAATAACTAGTATTATTAAGCAGTGGCGCACCCAGGGGAGGGGCTGGAGGGCTGCAGCACCCCCAGACCAACATCCTAGACACAAAAATTTAAAAAGTGCACTACTAATTGAAGAAATCCACCAAATTGCATTATTCAGCCCCCCCCCCCCCCCGAGACAAAATTCCGGGTGCGTCCATATGTTGTTACGTATAACAAGCAATTTAAATATTATAAAAATATCAAAACAAAGTCCACGTTTCCCACATAAAAATAAAAAACGATCAACTTTGAACGCAGAACCAGACGCCGTCTGTATAAATCACAGATCAAATTTGTACTTTGTAAAGTACTAGGTAAAAAATAACAGGTATTTGGAACAGGTATGAACTTGGAACTGGAATGTAACGTACCTGTTACCGAAAAATGCTAGTTTGTATCAACTCTACTGTTTTATAATGGACGAAATATCTTAACCTGTTCTTGCGAAAACGGAACAGAACGGTTTGTCATCTTAACTTACCAAAATTCTAGCATTTTTTATTTAAACCTTCTGTCCATTTGGACTGATATATGAAAATTTTTCGAAAACATATTTTTTGACAGCATGTTTTTTCGAAGATACATTTTCGAATACAGTTATTTGAAAACTAGGGAAGTTTTGAAACCTTTTTTTCGGAAACAAACTTTTCGAATTTTTTTAACCAGTTTTCGAAATTACATTTTTTTTAAGAACACATGTTTTTAGAAAGTACATTTTTTTTAAACATTATTTCGGAAAGAATATTCTTAAAAAAAATTTTTTTTTGGAAGTAATTTACTACAGAGTAACATAGCAGACACAAGGTAACATAAACGATTGGTTTAGGTTAGTTCAGGATCTTTTTGTCATGTTTTTATTGCAAATTTCTAAGCCAGTAGAGTTCATAATTTAAATTTAGAAAAACTATGTTTTCTAAAAAGTATATTTTAGGAAAATGTATTTTTGAAAGATTCTTTAAAAAATATATTTTTGAGAAAATTTTGTAGATCCATTTCCGAAAAAGCATCTTTCGAAGAAGCTGTTTCTCGAAAAAAATTACTTATTTTAAGACCGAGAAAGATGTTGGTTGCAAAAGCAGTTGGTCATCTTAGCTTACACGCGACAGGACAAATTGTCTGATTAATCGTTTCGCTTGAATTTTCCCGCCATCCAGTGAACATGCGTGATAGTAAATTTCCGAGTTTACAGGATGGTGCGACTCGACGACCATCCGCCACCGACCGGAATGTGTATTGTGGCATTTTCAGTGACGATCTCGTTTTTTATTGTTCCTTGTTTGTATGTAAATATGTTTTTAAATAAATTTGTCCACTACTTTATAATTATTATTATAGTTTAATATTTTGCTTCCTTATCTTCTGCCATTTTCCTATTTTCCTATCTAGAAAAGTTATAAACTAGTTTAAAGTAGATAAATTTACTGTTTATACCTCTTCCAACAAAAATGAGCAAGGTTTGTTAATCTGCAAATAGCTATTTAAATACTGGGAGCAGAGATGTTCAGCACGTTTTTATAAAGAACAAAATGAAATGTAGATATATTCAAATGTAGGTAGGTATATAATTTAAGAGGGTTAAAATTGGTTAGTCTAGAAACATTTTTACAGAAAAAAATAAGTTAAAATTTCCAAAAATAATTGCATTTTAGCCCGGCATACTCAAGTTTAGGGATATAAATTTTAAATTCATATTTAAAATGTCTTGTCTAGAATTGATATAACAGCAAGTGCAAGTTATTTTTGTTAATTTCCAGTGGCTATTTTGCTGTAAAAGTCTTTCTAAAATGGCCAACGCGGACCATCTTTTTTGTATTAAAACAACGCATTACTGCACCTAGCCCGTCTAGCCGTGGGCGGGCCAGCCACTGTACTTGGATAATCCACCAGTGGACGGACAGCGGATCTCCAACGGTACTGCGCCCTATACTGTAATGCCGCTCATGGCCCATGAGCGGCATTACATTCCATGGGCCAAAGAGGACATACCCGGTCTACAATCCGCTGGGTTTGCCGTGTTTCGGGCCGGACGCGGCTTTCGGCAATGCGATTTCTGTCCGCTTCTGGAGTAGCCACCTTGTGTTTACTGGGAACCTAACCTAAATTCATACCAGGATTTAATGGCTTTTTATTTTAATTATTTTTTATTAAAATTCAGAAAAAATGGTTTGGTTTGTATGGTTTCTCCAATGAGTTTTACTAAAGTTCCAACTAATTTAAACCTGGTTTGGAGCGCCGGACATTCAAGTTCAAATCGCACTCGACTATTTTATTTTTTAAATTCTCCTGTAAATTGTAACGACCACGATACGGCTGTCATTTTCCCTGGACTTAAAACTTAACCTCTGATTAGCATCTTAAAAGTTGATCTTAAACTTTTTATATGACGACTGGCAAAGCTAAGCCGCTGTTAATACTTCAGGCAATTTAACATTAATTAATTTGGAATCGTAGCATTATAAAATCAATCTTTATTTTAGGGCTTTACCAAGTATTTATGTCCATGGTTTTAATTGAGCCATTAATGTTTATAAGCTATGAGAGTTAGTTCATTAGGTTTTTACTAAAATCATCGTATAATTATTTCCCCTATGCCATCGACTGTGTATCTTAAAAGTAAAAAACTATTTACTATAATAAGTATTAGTTCAGGTTAGAAATGGGTAATTATTAGGAAGCGCAATATATGCAATTTATATATATATATATATATATATATATATATATATATATATATATATATATATATAATGCGACATTAGGAAAAAGAGGCAGCGGGACGATCAAGAATTTCTACGGAAGAAGAACATAACACCCTAATACACTACTAACTTACAAGAGAACCCGTTTCAGATAGCACAAATTGCTATAGAACAAACTAATTTTTCAGGGTCGAGACTTACGGCAAGCCGCAGAATTCAAAAATATCGTTTAAAAAATTGTGTAGCAGCAGAAAAAATTAAGCTAACTGATGATAATAAGCAGGCAAAAATTATGTGTTCCTTAAATAATGATATGAGGAAATTGGGATAGAGTAGTCTCTACACAAATTTTCCAGTATTAACGATTAGACAAGACATTCTTGTACAACATTTTTTAAACTTTTGAACATGATAGGCAGGTGCACACAGCACAACAGTTCTACAACACTTCATTGAACACAACTGTACACTTACAGCAATGTTAGGCTTTTTTGCATAATTCTGTACGAATTTAAACTTAAATATGTGAAATTTTCTTATATAAAGTATGTAGATATTTTATGCAGTTTTTAGGTTTGATAGAGTTTAAAAAACAATATCAGAAGTTGTGCAACAAACTGACATAAATTCATTCAACTAAAAAAATTCTTAGTATGTAATTAATTTACATATTTGAAAGACATATTGTTAAATTCTGATACTAAATATTTTTAAGTTAAGAAAATGTGGTTTATTTCTAGAAATTATGAGGGAACATGGACGTATGTCAACTGTTTTTTCTAAACTTTTGTTCCTCAGAGAAACAGTATCCTTAACTTATTTCGATCAGTTTACAATAACGGATGTGACAAATTTGATGTTTTTCAAAAATCCAATATTTAGATATTTCTGGGAGCTTTTGGCATAATTGTCAAATTAACATTATCTTAAGACGCTGAAATTTATCTGTCAAGTTTTATCTCTACTTCTAATAGGGCAGTGTCTAACATGGGGTTAAAAATTTAACACGTAAAACCCTATGGTCCGCTTTAAAACACTGCATATCATAGTCACAGGTTTTTTGAAAGTCTTAAAATTGATCTTATTGGGAACTATAGTGACAAAAACTTCTGTCTGCAAAAATATGCAGTCTTAAAGGTGCTTTTAAAAACACTTTTTTATATTTGAAATTAATTTATTTACCATGGGGTACTCAATTCTGACTCATCAGCTATTCTTAATCCATGTAGCAGCCAAGTAAATGAACCATATTGGGATGAAATATTTTTAGATTTTGTCCCACTTTTAACATATAAAGTGTTGCGTCGGACAAAAACACTAAAAACTTTTCAACTGGGACTTGATTGGGTAAGAAAAAATCCTATATAGATTGTTGAATGGGACGAGTTACAGTCACGTTGTTAGTTTTATGTAACTCTTGTGACGTAATATATGGGTTCCCTAGTTCATCTTCTTTTATGGCTCCAGTCATAAGATGCACGATATAGCGACCACAGGCATAATCTGTGCTTTCGTTAACAATGATGTAAAAATTATTTTCGTTTAGCACGACTTTGATTTCTTAAATTCACTACTTTTACATTTTTTCCGGGATATTGTAGTTACAATATTTTTGCAAAAATTTCCTTAGTTGTTGATTTTGTAGCTTTTTTAAAGAAAAGTTGGCTGCGACCAAAACTCTACACAAGTCATGATTAAATCCCTCCTTTTCACTTTTTGTTTTGTGACCACTGTTTTAAAATGATGTTTTAACAGACTGCTGCACTGGTATTGATTTCATTTTTTAAAGCTTTCCTTTATGCAATGCTGTTTTTACGTATTGATCTACCTGGAACTTTTTTTCACAGACAATAATTTTATCACAAGCTTTGCAAGACACTTTATCGCCATAGAGCTTCAACTCTGGGAAATTTTTCACCCATAAAGGTTTTTGGCATTTTCAATATTTATAAACACAATCAGTAATATTAGCATCTACACAATACTTTCACAATGTAGTCTAAAAAACAATATCAGAAGTTGTGCAACAAACTGACATAAATTCATTCAACTAAAAAAATTCTTAGTATGTAATTAATTTACATATTTGAAAGACATATTGTTAAATTCTGATACTAAATATTTTTAAGTTAAGAAAATGTGGTTTATTTCTAGAAATTATGAGGGAACATGGACGTATGTCAACTGTTTTTTCTAAACTTTTGTTCCTCAGAGAAACAGTATCCTTAACTTATTTCGATCAGTTTACAATAACGGATGTGACAAATTTGATGTTTTTCAAAAATCCAATATTTAGATATTTCTGGGAGCTTTTGGCATAATTGTCAAATTAACATTATCTTAAGACGCTGAAATTTATCTGTCAAGTTTTATCTCTACTTCTAATAGGGCAGTGTCTAACATGGGGTTAAAAATTTAACACGTAAAACCCTATGGTCCGCTTTAAAACACTGCATATCATAGTCACAGGTTTTTTGAAAGTCTTAAAATTGATCTTATTGGGAACTATAGTGACAAAAACTTCTGTCTGCAAAAATATGCAGTCTTAAAGGTGCTTTTAAAAACACTTTTTTATATTTGAAATTAATTTATTTACCATGGGGTACTCAATTCTGACTCATCAGCTATTCTTAATCCATGTAGCAGCCAAGTAAATGAACCATATTGGGATGAAATATTTTTAGATTTTGTCCCACTTTTAACATATAAAGTGTTGCGTCGGACAAAAACACTAAAAACTTTTCAACTGGGACTTGATTGGGCAAGAAAAAATCCTATATAGATTGTTGAATGGGACGAGTTACAGTCACGTTGTTAGTTTTATGTAACTCTTGTGACGTAATATATGGGTTCCCTAGTTCATCTTCTTTTATGGCTCCAGTCATAAGATGCACGATATAGCGACCACAGGCATAATCTGTGCTTTCGTTAACAATGATGTAAAAATTATTTTCGTTTAGCACGACTTTGATTTCTTAAATTCACTACTTTTACATTTTTTCCGGGATATTGTAGTTACAATATTTTTGCAAAAATTTCCTTAGTTGTTGATTTTGTAGCTTTTTTAAAGAAAAGTTGGCTGCGACCAAAACTCTACACAAGTCATGATTAAATCCCTCCTTTTCACTTTTTGTTTTGTGACCACTGTTTTAAAATGATGTTTTAACAGACTGCTGCACTGGTATTGATTTCATTTTTTAAAGCTTTCCTTTATGCAATGCTGTTTTTACGTATTGATCTACCTGGAACTTTTTTTCACAGACAATAATTTTATCACAAGCTTTGCAAGACACTTTATCGCCATAGAGCTTCAACTCTGGGAAATTTTTCACCCATAAAGGTTTTTGGCATTTTCAATATTTATAAACACAATCAGTAATATTAGCATCTACACAATACTTTCACAATGTAGTCTACTTAAAAATCTTATAATATGCATAGTAATGCATTTTTAAAGTAAATATGCATTATTTTATTAAATTGGTCAAAATATGTAAAAATTGCATATACAATTTTTTGATATATATATATATATATATATATATATATATATATATATATATATATATATATATATATATATATATATATATATATATATATATATATATGTATATATATAATATAATAAATAATTTTTACATCATTGTTAACGAAAGCACAGCTGCCTGTGGGTCGCTATATCGTGCATCTTATGACTGGAGCTATAAAAGAAGATGAACTAGGGAACCCATACATTACGTCACAAGAGTTACATAAAACTAACAACGTGACGGTAACTCGTCCCATTCAACAACCTATATCGGCTTTTTTCTTGCCCAATCAAGTCCCAGTTGAAAAGTTGTTAGTGTTTTTGTCCGACGCAACACTTTATATGTTAAAAGTGGGACAAAATCTAAAAATATTTCATCCCAATATGGTTCATTTACTTGGCTGCTACATGGATTAAGAGTAGCTGATGAGTCAGAATTGAGTACCCCATGGTAAATAAATTCATTTCAAATATAAAAAAGTGTTTTTAAAAGCACCTTTAAGACTGCATATTTTTGCAGACAGAAGTTTTTGTCACTATAGTTCCCAATAAGATCAATTTTACGACTTTCAAAAAACCTGTGACTAAAATATGCAATGTTTTAAAGCGGACCATAGGGTTTTACGTGTTAAATTTTTAACCCCATGTTAGACACTGCCCTATTAGAAGTAGAGATAAAACTTGACATAGATAAATTTCAGCGTCTTAAGATAATGTTAATTTGACAATTATGCCAAAAGCTCCAAGAAATATCTAAAAATTGGATTTTTGAAAAACATCAAATTTGTCACATCCGTTGTAAACTGATCGAAATAAGTTAAGGATAATGTTTCTCTGAGGAACAAAAGTTTAGAAAACACAGTTGACATACGTCCATGTTCCCTCATAATTTCTAGAAATAAACCACATTTTCTTAACTTAAAAATATTTAGTATCAGAATTTAACAATATGCATGTCTTTCAAATATGTAAATTAATTACATACTAAGAATTTTTTTAGTTGAATGAATTTATGTCAGTTTGTGGCACAACTTCTGTTATTGTTTTTTAAACTCTATCAAACCTAAAATCTGCATAAAATATTTACATACTTTATATAAGAAAATTTCACATATTTAAGTTTAAATTCGTACAGAATTATGCAAGAAAGCCTAACATTGCTGTAAGTGTACAGTTGTGTTCAATGAAGTGTTGTAGAACTGTTGTGCTGTGTGCACCTGCCTATCATGTTCAAAAGTTTAAAAAATGTTGTACAAGAATGTCTTGTCTAATGGTTAATACTGGAAAAATTGTGTAGAGACTACTCTATCCCAATTTCCTCGTATCATTATTTAAGGAACACATAATTTTTGCCTGCTTATTATCATCAGTTAGCTTAATTTTTTCTGCTGCTACACAATTTTTTAAACGATATTTTTGAATTCTGCGGCTTGCCGTAATTCTCGACCATGAAAAATTAGTTTGTTCTATAGCAATTTGTGCTATCTGAAACGGGTTCTGTTGTAAGTTAGTATTGTATTAGGGTGTTATCTTCTTCTTTCGTAGAAATTCTTGATCGTCCCGCTGCCTCTTTTTCCTAATGTCACATCTCTTTCTCATTTATGTTTTAGTTTTAGTACTGTATTTTTGTTTGTATGCACTATATGAGCAACATCTCTAATAGGTATCTACCCCATCTTGTATTTAAGCAATAATTTGTGCTCTCTAGACTAAATTCATTTCAGGCATTTTGCTATTATGATTTTGATTAAAGTCAATGTCAGTGAAAATGTTAATGACACATTTCAACAAGCCTGATTTACAACACTTTAAGATCACTGTACAATACATTACTTAACACGACTGATGTACATCTTTATCATCTTCTTCGGTCGATTAAAATCTATCGATTAAATGAAAACGCAGTACTAACATCGATCTAAGATTGGACTGATGATATTACTTGAATGGGATTTAAATATTTACAACGAATATGGGTTGATCCAAACGGAACTTCACGATATACCTGTGCTTATATGGACGCTTGAAGTAAAGCCAACCGACTCTTTTTATCAATTATATGTCATGTCCTGACTGCATAGAAGTCTGCTTTTTTAAGACTGCTTTCTATTCTACAACATATACAATTAGCAATTTTATTAAGAACCATTTCTTTATTTTGTGGTGTTTAAAAAACAAATGTTATATAATTAGTTCAGCCTTGACAGAATCAACAACAACAAAGCCTTTTACGATCCGAACAAATGACATTTTTAGCCGATTCGGCCATTTTAAAGGGACACTAGCGCGATAAAGGAAGAAAAACAGCGCAAATTTCTTGCTTGGTGTCCGTTCTTGAATAAAATAAGCATTGAATTCAAATAAAATGGTGTTGTCGAGATGCGTCTTATAGTACCCCATCAGCGGCAAAGATCAAACAAGTGGAAGGTATAGAGGCTTTTAACATTATACAAGGCACACACAGCGGCACACTTTGTACTGATATTTGTGACTTCTAGGATGCAACACCTAAAAGTAGTAGTGACTCCTTGATGACAGGTTGTTATCCTTCTAAAGGGTTTTCCAATAAGCGCGTCAGAACTTTTAAATGTAACAGCGGCAATACTGCTTGGAATGTCAAAGTTAAACTTGGATCGCTGTTTAATATATTAGGACAATTTATCATGGAAAGATACACAATTCAGCAGCGCATAGAAATTATTCGTATTTACACTCAGAATGGGTATTCGGCTCGTCAGTCGTTTCGAACGTTGCGAGAAAGGGTGTAGCAAGCATGACGACTTGGCCCCCAAATGGCAACATATATCGAAACTTATGTTATATCATCGGCTTGATGTGCGAACACGATTTATATATGTTTCGCCGCCGGACTCCGCTTTGACCTTGAGATGTGGACAAAAATGACCGCACGCATGACCATCGTTCAAAGAGGCATATCTTGAAAACTAACTAAGCTAGAGAGGTAAATCCAACGCGAGGCTTCAGGTAACCTTACAGAGTATATACTATATTTTTTTTAGATTTAACTAATAATTACACATATGTTTAAAAAAATAAAGAAAAAAATTATTATTTTTTTTTCGTGTTCCCTCTGACTTACAATCACTAAAATAATATATGTTGTAATCCTTTATATGCACTAGTTCCCATAAAAATTGCGTTAGAAAAAACGTGGTGCAACACTTCGAAAAAAAAAATAATATAAGGATACAAACTTGACATAGGACACATACAGGGTGTTTTCTAATTGAATGTCAATATTTAAGGGGGCGATTTTTGGGTCCGTTTTAAAAAGAAAACTTCAAATGAACGTATGTCCTAAACGTCTTAACTGTTGATATACAGGGTGGTAAAGTTTTCAAGAATAAATAGTTTTTTATTAATATCTGTAAAACCACTTTAGATATTTTAATTAAATTTGGCATACATGTACTACTGCCTATTTTGGCAGACATTGATGGTACGCCACTGATTTCTCGTAAAATTAAAAGTATTCCTGAAATCCCCAATCATTTCTAAGCAAATTTTAACTTTTCAATTTTTTCAATCCGATGCACGGTTTTCGCTTAAAAAAATAAAAACCTTTTCTCTGCATGATCATAACAATATCGTTAATATGATAATATCACCATGCAGAGAAATCGATTTTATTTTTTAGATCTTTGCTTAGAAATGAATAAGGAAGTTAATTTTTGAGATCCTTATTCATTTCTAAGCAAATTTGATCTAAAAAAGAAAATCTATTTCTCTGCATGGTGATATTGTCATATTAACAATATTGATATGATCATGCAGAGAAAAGGTTTTTATTTTTTTAAGCGAAAACCGTGCATCGGATTGAAAAAATTCAAAAATTCAAATTTGCTTGAAAATGATTGAGGATTTCAGGAATAATTTTACTTTTACGAGAAATCAGTGGCGTACCATCAATGTCTGCCAAAATAGGCAGGTGAAATTCCGTACGAACGCCACTGGTGGAAATAATAAAAATTGTGGTACACTAAATAATGCCTCTTGATACATAGTACATGTATGCCAAATTTAATTAAAATATCTAAAGTGGTATTACAGATATTAATAAAAAACTATTTATTCTTGAAAACTTTACCACCCTGTATCTCAACAGTTAAGACGTTTAGGACATACGTTCATATGAAGTTTTCTTTTTAAAACGGACCCAAAAATCGCCCCCTTCAATATTGACATTCAATTAGAAAACACCCTGTATGTGTCCTGTGTCAAGTTTGTATCCTTATATTATTTTTTTTCTTTTTCGAAGTGTTGCACCACGTTTTTTCTAACGCAATTTTTATGGGTACTAGTGCATATAAAGGATTACAACATATATTATTTTAGTGATTGTAAGTCAGAGGGAACACGAAAAAAAAATTAATAATTTTTTTCTTTATTTTTTTAAACATATGTGTAATTATTCGTTAAATCTAAAAAAAATATAGTATATACTCTGTAAGGTTACCTGAGGCCTCGCGTTGGATTTACCTCAGTAGTATAAGTAGATGCTTAGTGAGTTTCCGCATGCGCAGTAGGGTCGACCTTGAACGCTCAGGTGTGCTATTGTTATTTGGCCTTGATATGCGCAGGTGTTATTCCAAGGTCAAGGTCAATAACTTGGCCTTGAACGCGAGCAGATGTTTCTTTGTTTGGTGATGGCCAGGTGGACGACGCTTATTTCAAGGTTACATTTGCGGTGTATATTTTCAATGAATGCGAGCAGCTGTTTCTTTGTTTGGTGATGACCAGGTGGACGACGCTTATTTCAAGGTTACATTTGCTTGGTCTTGAACGCGAGCAGATGTTTCTTTGTTTGGTGATGACCAGGTGGACGACGCTTATTTCAAGGTTACATTTGTTTTGTATTTTTCGAAGTAGTCGGATGTATTCCTCCCACCATAAATAAATACTTGACCTTGGATTACTTCCTAATAAATATGGCTTATTTCGAAAATAGCTTTCATTGTCACTCATACATCGTATGCGTTAACTCTTGCTTTGGCATATAAAGTATTGTGTTTGTGGTGTGTTCTACAAGTGTTTATTCAAGGTACTTGACAGTAATTGTTTTTATGGTATTTTAAATCATGAGCATTTCAAAGCAGACCATAGCCGAAATTAATAATATGATAAACCAAGATATTCAATTTCTGGAACGTAGAAAATTCTCTACATTAACGGTGGGCAAAATTTATATGATAAAAAAAATTAATTCTTTGACTTCACGTTTTGGAAAAGCCATTATCGTCACATTGTTTGATCCAACACATCAAGCAACATTTGAAACATTTTTACCATCACGCGTAGCTGAAATTCTGACAGAGGATACTATTGAAATGATGAATAACTCCGGTGATCAGTACACCTTAACTTATTTGGGGCAAAGCTCACATGTATTCTCTGGAGGTAATACTAGAGCGTTGTTAAATTTTGGTTGTTTGTAATATATTGTTGATTAGGCTATTTTAATGTTGATTTAAAATGTAATAAAATAGTTCTTGTTAAGTAAATATCGAAAAACACACACTCACACACAATCACATGTCCATTATTTTCTATTTAAGATGTGTGACTGCCCTACTGTCATTGAAAATCGAGATATGTACATTAATTGGTTATCATGTAAATTAAGAGAGCTGGCTGAAGAAATACTACACTTTGCAAATTATGGTAAATCCGATATGGGTTTTAGTCAAAGTCAGTATAGGAAGTATATGAAAGACGCCGTAAATTTCACGGCTGGAGCACACACGTGCGAGAAATACCTATATGGAACCATTGATCTGGACGAATTTTGCGCTGGAATGATAAATAAAGAATTGGGAAGCTACCTATTCGAAGTGCCTCATTTACCCGATGAATTAGCTACAAAATATGGTTTGGCTCCCGCAGATGATACCACTATTCTTGATGACCTTGGAAATAAAGCAGTCACCAATGAAGTTGATAGTAAAGCATTGGGTACTGTTAGCGATGACGAAATGGAGTGTGTTCAAGAAGATGAAGAAAATCTTTAATTCATTGTATAATATAATAACATGAGATGTTAAATAAATGATTAAGTACCTAAATTATTGTTTAATTTTTTTATAAATAGGCAACCTTCACAAAAATCACATCAGTTTAAGCTAAAAATGGGTCGTGTTAACAACACAATTGATAAATTTGGGCGCCAAAAATTTAATGACCAAAATCACATTGTTCTTGTTGGACAACCAGGAGTTGGATTTAGATTGACCGATGATGGTCAATATGATATACAAGGGAAATCTCTAACTAATGTAGCACCACCAAAGAATCCTGGGGATGCCGCTAATCAGGAATATGTTCTTGAACAAAGGCGTGAAATTATTAAACGACTTAGTGAATTAGTGAATAATGATGTTTTGGAATATGTTAGAAAAGAACTTAATGAAATGAATAAAAAGCTTGCTCAAGAGGCGAATGAAGATTTTTTGCAATCAGTTACAAAAAGACTTAAGGAAATCGATTCAAAATTGTTGAATTAAGAAAAAGCTATTCAGCGTATACGTATTACGCGCATGTAGATAAAGAAACAAGTCTATTCTGTGTATGGTGACCTCGATTTTACATGGGATATGAGAGTGGAGGGGTTTGAAGGTCACCTAACAGATACAAATAGAGGCACAAAACTTTCTTGTTTCAGTCTGCATTTCAGTACTTCCAGAATACTGCATAGTAATTTATTTCCTCAAAATGCAGTCGCCAAAAAGTGAACGTCAAATTGCAGTTGTTCGCCCATTCTCTGTAAACGGTCGTCAGATGTGTGCCAATTGCGAAAATTGGGAATTTATTAGTGGAATAATGGGTTTCTGTGAATGGTGTCAAAATGAGTACCATAAGAAACATGGGATGAAATCACCGCAACAAATATCTCGTGAAAATTCTAGTGAATCTCTGCAAAGTCTCCCTGTCTCAGTGGGAGGTTCATCAGAACATAATAATCACGATACGCCGGAATTCAGTCAAGAAGGGCAGCGCTGGACTTCTTCAAGCAATTTTGAAGATCTCGAAATAATTAACGAATCACCTCAAAGTCCTGTTTTCTTAGAAGGAGGAGGAGGAGGAGTAGGGGGAGGAGGTTCATCAGAACGTAATAATAGTGAGACCATGGAATTCGACCAAGAAGGGCAGCGCTGGTAATTCCGAAAAATAGAGACAATTTAGATATAGTGTAAAAGTTTCTTATGATACTCATGTAATTTTAAATTTATGTGAATAAGTGCGTTTTTCTAATGATAGTGTGGATGTATTATTTAAATCTTAATAAAAATCTTTTTGTACTAAATATGTTTATTATTCACCATACATTTGAATTAACAAATCGCTCTTGATATACATTATTTCTGTGGTTCCGTTCTAAAATCCTCGCTAGCATTACATCCATTTTTCCAATTCTCCTTTGAAAACGATATCTATCAAGTATTAGTTGCTGAAAATTACTTTGTCTGGCTTGTCTATATGCAAAACACCAAACAGACATACGGTGGATAATATTTCTTTCTTCGTCAAATTTTACTTGCTTCATGGTGTATTGTAAAATGAATTTTTATTAGTTATGTCATTTATATATAGGCTGAACATAAAGAGAGTGAATTAGTTTTACTTTAAAATGGGTCGTGTTAACAACACAATTGATAAATTTGGTCGACAGAAAACTCCTGTTTGTAACAACTTATCGCGAGAGTTGTCCGGAATCGGATTTAAACTTACTTCAGATGGACATTTTGATATAGAGGGAAAATTATTAAGGAATGTTGCCCAACCGATAAATGATAATGATGCTGCTACCAAAGAATATGTCCTTACGGAAGTTCATCAACTTGGTTCGCAGATAAATACCATACTTAGTAATGTGCTAGTACCGGTTTTTCAAAAAATGTTTGAAGATGATGAGACCAAAATTACGTACCTTAAGGAAAAAATGTATCAAATTCACTCACTTGCTGCACGGTATACTACAGCGAAGATAAAGGATCCAAAAAAACCAAAATGGAAACCAACCTAGATAAAGTTCTATTTAAAAACATAATTATACTGTTAAATTGAAAATAAAACGCATAATTATGAAAAGCAATATTTATTATTATTATTTATAATGCATACATACGTAACGTAAAACCTATTTGATAATATTTATACAATATCTGATTTGTCTATTTAAGAATTAAATTGATTTGGAAAACCTAACCATTTTACAAACAATTGATCGTTTTGATTGTTCTTGCGTTTTCTAAGAATTTTCTCAACTAAATAAACACCAGGGCTAGCTGTCTTTTGCAGTTCTGCTTCGTAAAAACATCCTGATTGTAGCAAGTAGGTAGGTGGATTTGTAATATTAACTTTTGCTATTTCAAACAGTTCCGTGGACCAGGAAGGCGTATATCCTTTGTCAAATACACCTTTGTACTTGCTAATGCGAACAATGTCACCCAAATGAAATTTTTTTTTCTTCGGAGCAATTTTCAAATAGTCATATGCTTTAATAGGGGTATCCTCTTTTACACTGTTAGGCTTCATTCCAATGGTGCGGTGTTTAGTGTTATTATAGGTCTTCGTTATAGCTGGTAATATTTGTAACCATCTGTAAGAACCTCTAGCCGAGAATTGTTTATATAACTTATTTTTCAAAGTTCTTATAACACGCTAAACAATTGCCGCTTTTTTCGTGCTATATGTGGAATAATGGTTTATATTATATTTTTTCATGAGTGCTTGAAAGGTGCTATTATAAAATTCCTTTCCTTGATCACTCTGTAAATTGTTTGGCGCATATGATGCTTCTTCAATGATGCTTTTCATGGCATTCGTAACTTCAACACCGGTCTTATTCTTAACCGCTTTGGTGTACACGAATTTGGAGTAACAGTTTATACATACAACAATGTAGCGGTAACCATCATTGTCAGTAGCATATTGCTGCATTTCCGCCAAATCAATTTGCCACAAATCTCGATATCCTTTTATGACTGTACGTCTTCTAACAAAATTTTTTCTTGCTGTCCTATGTAATTCATTTACGACTTTAATTTTTTCTCGGCTAGGATCCATATTATAAGGTTCCACGTCTTATCAGACACTGAGGATGGTAACTACGTGCAAAACTTAATATATTATTCCTTCTTCTCGAAGCTCTTCCATAATTGACATAATCTCATTATCATGTCCGGTATGTCCAGCTACTTTTGACCCCCACAATAATCGTAATCTATCCACTAACTCCTTAGGTTTATTCCAATAAACATATTGAGATGATTTCGACGATAGGCGATTTTTTACTGGTAGTTGGATTTTGTTGTCGCCTTTTTTTCTTCTTACACCACCACCACCCAGTTTGGTTCCCATAATTAGCGGTTTTATGATTCGTAAATATTTTCTCCATCGGGTTTCCCTTAATTTCAAAATGGTTTTGTATTTTTGAAGTACACCTAGACTAATTTCGTCTTCATTATCTAGGACTGGTGGATTTTTTAGAAAAATCAAATCGTAAAGCTCAGCCGTTCCATCGAATTCAGCAACGTTTGTTTTGTTCTTGTATAACACCATCTTTCCGTTTGTTAGAAAACGAACCACCAAGTTGCCAATATATTTTGTTGATTTATTTTCTTTTTTACCAAAGCGTACACCATACACGGTATCATAATGAGATGGCTCCAATTTTAATCCATTTAAATAATCTTGAATAGTTTTTGCGGTTGAACTGCTACCACTTGATGTTTGTGGTGATGTGTAAGATGATGTTATCGTTGATGGGGAAGGGGTTTCGAACAGTGACTCACGATTTCCACGTTTTGGTGTAGGAATTTGTGTTTTTTGCGAAATCGGTGTAGATGTTTGAAAATCCGCTTCTGTTGGATGTTCTTCAAACATTTTCGCCATTCCCACCGAGCTGCTGCTGCTGCTACTCCGACTTTGTGGTTTAGTCGTAGTACTTGATTTTTTGGTTGCGTACTGTTGTTGCTGCTGCTTTACGGCTTTAGATATAGATTCTAGTGGTTTAGAAACTGGTTCATAAAACTTTTCCAAATCATGTTCATTCTGCATTTGTAGTTTCCAGTAGCTTTCGTTTTAATTCGATTTCTTCATTCATGATGCTTTCAAAGCACCGTTCAACGATGAAATGATTATCCAAGTTATTATTATAGGAATATATAACTATCGAATCCCTTGCGGTATCTGCCCGAATTTACATCACTATCCTTGTCAATAACTAAAAAACCATATTTATTATCCCAACATTTAGCACACATCTCTTGAAATTGTGTAAACGTCAGGTCGGGTGAAACGTGATCGGAAAATATATGTTTCATATTCATCTCATCTTGTTTAAACATAATAATGAAGTTGGCATTATCCCGGACGAGCTGCTTAGGAACACGAGAATACGTTTGCGCCAAGTAAAAGGCATCCACATTTTTGTGACGTCCCATGCTAAAATACGATCTTATAACGTCCTGTTTCTCACACATAACGTCATCAAAAATAAATATTGAATTAGGTTTAGCATCCGACGGTTCCACAATGTTATTTGCGTCGCTAAAAGCGTAGTAGCCAAGACCTTTGATTGGGGATAAAATTTTCTTTAAATATTCATATTTCGGTTGATAGAGCGACTTTGAGTAGATATAAACATTTTCGAAACGCAGTCCCGAGGGGTGAGTAAGCAGCGAAATCATAACATTTGTTTTTCCATAGTTTGAAGGTCCTATTAATAATCAACGAATAGATGACGGTAGCAAAGGATCATGTCTTTTAAATAATTTTTGTTCTAGTCCAGATCCGACCTTTACATCGAGATTATCGACGGGAAGTTTTTGTTTAAGATTGACGATACGCATCTTAACAAAATCTATATTTTATACTGAACTTTCACGTAAACTATCATTCAGATGTCGCTCGTCAGACGAAGTAGACGGTCTCGTTTATCAAGTAAGACTGGAAGCGGTATTGTTAATTCAGTAATTAATAGGCTACCGTTCGAGTTACACATTCCTGGCTATCAGTATTGTGGGCCCGGGACGAAAGTAGTAAAACGTGTGGCAAGAGGAGATCAAGGAATTAATTCTTTGGATGTCGCATGCAAAAAACACGATTTAGCCTATTTGCGTAATAGTGAAAATTTAAGTGCTCGCCACCAAGCAGATCACGAGCTCGAGCAAAGCGCGTGGAAAAGAGTAAAATCTAAAGACTCTAGCGCTGGTGAAAAAGCTGCAGCTTGGTTGGTAACCAACATTATGAAAGCGAAACAACGTTTTGGTATGGGTGTATCATCATAATCAAAATCGAGAAAAGCATCCACTAGAGGTAAACGTCGCTTCCAGCGCCGCCGCCGCCGCCACACTAAAGGTAAAGGCGTTGGTAAACATAAGCGAGTACACAAAGTAGCTTTTGGATCATCTATTAGACGACCCGTTCGATCAGAATTGTTAAAAGCTGGTGGGAAAAAACTTATCGAGAAAAATATCATGAAAGCATCGAAAATAGCTGCAGTAGCTGCACGTAAATCCCTAAGAATGGCTGGTGGTAAACGAAAAATTCGCACGCCTAGAATCATTCCAATTCCGAAGACCGGGGGGATATTACCGTTAATACCAATATTTTCAGGACTATCGGCCTTAGGTTCATTAGCTGGTGGTGTAGCTGGCATCGTGCGTGCCGCAAAAGCAGTAAAAAAGTCGACTGCAGAAAAAATAGGTACCGGCTTACATCTAAGTTCAAGAGGAAATGTATTATATTTGAAACCATATCGCACAGGTTTGGGATTATATATAAACAACGGCAAAAATAAGAAATCAAAAAACTAATAGATTCCCTACCTCAAAGACCACTATCCAATATTGATATAGAAAAGTACGCCTTAAAAATGAAAATACCACACTTTCGAGGCGTATATATGAGAGATTCATTACCTGTACGCGGTCCCAAACGTTACGAGGCCGCCATTATAAATTTGGATAGTATGTCGGGTGTAGGGACTCATTGGGTAGCATATAGAAAAAGCAATTCTGATGTAACATACTACGATAGTTTCGGTGATTTACCCCCACCTATGGAATTGGTACGATATCTGCAGATGGGTTCCGAAGCGACGAAGAAAATTTGCTATACATACGACCGTCAACAAGAATTTGGAACAGTCTGGTGTGGACATTTGTGTTTGAAGTTTCTTTTACAATCGTAAAAAGTATGTCTTTGACACCCCAAATGGAACGTGACAACTACACCAAAATGTTGCTATCACTTAAAGCTTATCGTGAAGTCGGAGGATTACAAAAAATGACAGCTGAACAGTTAGAAAATACGCCCAAAGAAGTGTTGATCGCATTAGCTCCAAATGAAATAGCACTAGTTTGGGATAGGTTACCTAATCACCTAAAAAGTGACATCGATATATCGAAATATCAATACTGTTTGGAACATTATAATAGCAATAATTCAGATTCGGACGAGGGCGATGGACCGATACCAAAAAAAAATATTTTGTTGTTATTGCAAAATTAATGATGTGAATATAAAGGCAGAAAACAGTTTAAAAACGTCCAAAGGAATAAAGCAACGCTTCAGCTTAAATCCATTTAACTGTTGCAAACAGCAATAAAATAGCTACACAAATAGTTTCGTGGTCAGTCATGTCTTACACATTCACTCTAACAGGACATTCAAGTGTCTTAATTGCGGATTTTTACCCACCCATCGAGTTAAATACAACAGGCAAATATGGAGTTGCACTGCTGGGATTTTACACATATAATTCGATTTTTAATATCGACGAAAGCAATAATTCATTCAGCCATTTGAAAACAGCGATACCAACGAATGTAAGGATTCCACCAGGAGCTTACGAAATTAATGAAATAGCAAAAGCCATGTACACCGCTTTAAAAGAGTCATGCAATGAAGTTGGTACCGATTTATTTTCATTAACAGCCAATAATAATACGTTAAAATGTGAGCTAAAGTCAAAATATAGCATCGATTTTCGAGGTAGCAATAGTATCGGCAAAGTGCTCGGATTTGGCTCTGTGCTGCTGCAAGGTGGACAACGACACGAATCAAGTACCATCGTGGACATAATGAAAGTGCGCATCGTACGTGTGGATTGTAATATAATTTCCGGAGCATACCTGAATTCTTTGGAAAGTCATACGTTATTTGAATTTGATATTGACGTCGAACCCGGTTACAAAATCTCCAAAGAACCACAAAATAATATTTATATGCCGATAATGCCGGATGGTCGTCAGTTTATCGACAACATTACTCTACGCATCTTGGACGATAGCGGTGATTTGATCGATTTTCGAGGTGAGAAAATTATAGTTAAACTAGAGTTGAAAAAAATCGTATAATGGGTTTTTGCTTTAACCGTCAACTGCATAAGCTGTCAACAATTCAAGATTCAGTTAAACGACATAAAAGTAAGCAGACAACACAGTCAAGGTTCATTCGCAAGTCAGACGGACGATCGAAAACACATCCGCACAGCAATCGGCAGCTCTCCGTGAAAGATTGCCAATTTCTACAATCGATCGGTTTGAAAGTGAGAAAAATTAGAGAATGATGGCCGCTAGCAGTGACAAAATCGAAGTTTTTACCGAACCAATTTTTGATAACTCCATTATTAGTTTTCAAGAACACACATATAAACCTTACGGTTCTCCAACATTCCGCAATTCCGATGAAATTCGCATACCTGTACACTTTCAAGATATCATTTTGGATATATCGGATAGTTACATTTACATCGAAGGAACATTCAAACCCAAAGACGTTACTAAAAAATGTTATCTATCAAATAATGCCATCGCCTTTCTATTCGACGAATGTCGTTATGAAATGGGAGGGGAGCAAGTTGCCGTCGTTCGGAAACCCGGAATTACTACAACGATGAAAACTATGGTGTCATTGGGTGCCGCACAAAATAGAGCCCTCATGGCATGCGGATGGGGTCTAGACGAAGCAAATCAAGGTATACTAGATTCCACAAGTAACGTGTTCTCCGGCAAGCTTCCTCTAAAATATCTCATGGGTTTCGCAGAGGATTATTCAAATGGTATTTTTAACGTCAAACAAGAGTTGATTTTAATTATCGCCCGCACTTTCAAAAATTGCTATATCGGCGAAGTAGATGCAGACATTTCAATTGAAAAAATTGAATGGAAAATTCGTCACATAATTCCAGACGATCGACAGAAGTTAAAGATATTATCACGCATGAATAAAGGTGGAAGTAACGCAAACGTTCCAATGGCTTACCGTAAATGGGATCTTTACGAGCTACCTTCTTTGAGAGAAACATCGTCAGACGTATGGGCCTTAAGAACTAGCACGAGTCTCGAAAAACCGAGATATTTGATTATCGGTTTTCAACCAACTAGCTCTTCCGACAACAGAGCAAAAGATAGCACACAATTTACAACGGCCGATATAAGTGATATTAGGCTCTATCTTAACTCTGCCGTATTTCCCTACGAAAGATGGAATTTAGATTTTTCCAAGAAACTGTATGCCGCAGCCTATTATAATTATGAGAATTTTCAAGCTAGCTACTACCAGCGAGAACTAAGCGATCCTATGATGAGTTTTGCCGACTATCTGCAAAATCCGTTATTCGTAATCGATTGCAGTCACCAACCAGAAGCCGTCAGGACGTCCACAGTGGACGTGAAATTGGAGTTCGAAACACGCAAAAGTAAATTTCCTAAAGACATTAAAGTGTACGCGTTAGTTATTCACGATGCATTTTTTAGCTACAATATACTTAATGGTTCTGTTACTAACAAATCAATACATTAGTTTGAAGTTATGTAAGTCTCCAAATTATGTATTTTACATATTGACAATAAACTTATAAAGGACATATTTGCGTTTTATTTTTACAATTGGCTTATTTTAATACTTGAAATGTGGGGGCTTTGGTAAATAAGGTTATGAGGCGAAAAATAGAGAGAAATTTAGGAGAGGGGTGGGGAAAAGAAAGTATATAAGACGGGATGTCGAAAATGGAATTCACTCGAAGCCAAGATGTCGTCAAGTTCGGATAATGGTTATTCTAGTGACGACGAGCAGGCAGTGGCATATAATGCACAACATAGGGGTGTACGCACCACGCGTAGGTTGAGACCCAGATATTGCTTCTCGTTCAGCTACGTAAAATGTGGTCCCTTCAGCTTATGCATGTACTGCTACACCGGATTCAGGCGAGAGATTGGTGGGAGGTTCATATCGGGCCATTATACAGTTGGGGCACGAAGAGAATGGATGCGGAACCACTCGAGGTGTCGTCGGTGTCAGGAGAGACTGTTTACAATCTCTCACCGGAACGCATGCCTTATTTGCAATAGGACTTAAATTCCTATTACAAATAAGGACCCTCAAATAACAACCCTGCCTGCCCCCTGACAAAATCAGTCCTTTTCAGGACTACAGAATATTTGATCGTAGTTTGTAGTTAAACACTATGTTTCCTAGAGAAGATATTTTTCGAAGGAAAAATTGTGTTACTTTGAGTTAGAGATGCATTATGTGTTTAAATCATACATAGATAGCGACAGAAAGAGCATTTGCAAGATTTAGCTTGTAGTTTTTATGTATGGTAAGAACGCATATGCTTCTAGTTATTCAAAGTGACATGACTTTCTATCAAGAAACATATTTTAAAAAATAAAGTCACTCTGGGTTGATACGCTCAAAAAGATACATCAGAATTTTGTCGTTTCACATAGAACGTTGGCTAATATTAAACCTGCTCTTAAGTATGACAAAAACAGACGAATCCTTTTAGTGTAACAAAATATTTCGAACAAGAAATCTATTCTATAGGAAATATTTTGTTACTTTGAAAGGATATGTTAGAACTGTTTAGCCCCACTCTCACCCCCCACCATCCAAAATGCTTCTAAAAGCGGGAGCAGCCATCACAATTTTCATTTCTCAACCAGCCATGAAGTGGGACAGGCTGATGTTAAGGACGACAAGGGAGTCCAAAATTAGCGACTATTGGGAGGCTTGGCGTTTAAAAAACGCGAATAAGCCAACGGCCATCGTACAGCCGATCCCAAGACCGCAACCACCAGCGGAGCCGGCTCCAACAGAGCCAGTGGAAGTGGTGGAAGGACCCCAGATGCTGCTGGGTCCGGAAGAAAGGGAGGCTCTCTTACAAGAGCTCACGGAGCGCCGTCGGAGCCGTCGCAGCACGCGACTGGAGGCACGAAGACGGCGTGCCGCACCGCGATCGGTGCAGATCGCGAGAGGGGAACAACCACTCTAGGTTTCCCTCTCCAACCCAACCCACCGCGAAAACGGCCCTTTTCAGGGCCACAAAAGATTTGATCGTAGTTTAGATATTCTTAGTCACTTTGTGTTTGACACTGAATCAGTGAAAAAATGCAAAGATGACCAAGGATGATATTTTCTGGACGTTTACAAATTGACGTTGACATTTTCGCATAACTTTTTTCGATAATTTACCTAGAAGTGTCTAAAACTTATTTTAAGTTAAAGGTCCAAGATCCGTTAAAATTGTTATTTTTCTAATTTAAAAATTGTATCCATTTAGTTATTTCCGAGACGAATATATTAGGTTCTAAAAAATCGATATTTCTCGACCCACCAAGATTTTAATTTTGGTAGTTTCTTCAAGAAGAAATTTACCCCCACCACGACTGCTAACGCATAAAAAGCGAGGATCGGTCGTAAGTTCTTCATTCACTTCGCAATCATGGAAGGACAACAGCAAGAACCCGACTCCTCATCAGCCTGCCAGTATCCTGGGTTGGGATATAACGGCTTTCACGGACCGGCGGATTCCACAAGTTGGAATTATCACGTCGTCGGAGGTGAAAATTTGGACGTCCAAGTCGATGCCGATGAATCGGATCCTGTGGATTCAACGACGGTTGAAATAAGGTCGTCCACCCCTCAGACGAGTTTTTCCAAAGTCGTCCAATCCCCAGAAGCGAATAAGAAGCTTGGAAGCTGCTTCTGTGGTTTGATGATTTCCGGGTTATACCGAAATCTCATTTCAGACATTTAGTAAAGTATTTCAAGCGATTTAACTTGGAAAGTACATATGACCGAAAAGATTGGTCTAGTCGCATACTACTTTAACATTTCTTTTATTTTACAAAAAATTACAATATTGCGAGTTTTAGACAGAAGAGACGCGTACTTTTTCCTAAGGTCGAACGCCCCTATAGAGATTGGAATATCGGATAGTTATCGAAGGAACATTTAAACCCAAAGAAGGTACCCAAAATGGTCTCTATCAAATAATGCCATCGCCTTTCAATTCGACGAATGCCGTAATGAAATAGGAGGGGAGCAAGTTGCTGTCGTTCGAAAACCCGGAATTACTACAACACTGAAAATTATGGTGTCATTGGGTGCTGCACAAAATAGATTTCTCATGGCATGCAGATTGGGTCTAGATAATGCAAAACAAAGTGGTTAGGCCGCCGCCGCCGAAGGCGGATGGGGTCTAGATGAAGCAAATTAAAGTAGCAAGCCCGCAGCCGCCGAAGGCGGCCCCCCGGGCGCCTGGGTGGGGGGATAGTATAGGTCAGGTCGCGGAGCGACCTGACGGCCGCGGCGGCGAAGCCGCCGCTTAAGGTCGCGGAGCGACCTAAGGGCCGCGGCGGCGAAGCCGCCGCTTAAGGTCGCGGAGCGACCTAAGGGCCGCCGCGGCGAAGCCGCCGCTTAAGGTCGCGGAGCAACCTGACGGCCGCGGCGGCGAAGCCGCCGCTTAAGTCGCGGAGCGACCTAAGGGCCGCCGTAGGCGGCCGGCCGAACAACATTTTCCAATAAAGTTTTTCGACAATTTCACTGGAAGTGTCTTAAATTAATAAAATTTGTTTTGACTCGCCCACCAAACTCACCAAAGGGCGGAGCTATTTCACTGGAAGTGTCTAAAAATTAACAAAATTGGTTTTAACTTTCCCACCAAACTCACCAAGGGGCGGAGCTAAGGTCTTTAAAAGCAGCTCGAGTCGACTGCTTACTTCATTACATTCGCTCATCTCAACATGGCATCATCAGATGATGATGGATACTTAAGCGATGATACTCCTAGGAATTTGGATAATTGGGCACTTAGACAGAGGAAAGTTTTCCCCGTCCGATCCCGCCGGGTGTGCAAGACCTTAAACCTGGTGAAGGTGGGTGATGACGGCTGGTGTATTGGCTGCTATGCCGACTTGGAAAACAAGTCGGCTGGTGACCAATTCTTCAGTGGTCATGTAACCCAAGATTTCGGTAGTCGCGCGCACATACCGAACTGTAAAGGTTGTGGAGTAGCTCTTGGTACTCTACAACATAAGAGTGCGTGCCTTATTTGTAATCGAGCCTGATTACAAATAAGATATTATACCTTGAAAAACGGTCCTTTTCAGGGCCACAGAATGTTTCATCGTAGTTTTAGTTACCTAATGCCATAGTATATGTGGCGTTAGATAGAAAATTATATAAGTCCAGTTGGATCGAATATAATTTTCTTTGCAAAATCCGTGCTTTTCAGGACCTCAGAATATTTTGATCTTACTTGTATTTATCTAATGCCACGGCATCTGTGACATTATATAGAAATTATGTAAGTCCAGACAGATCGAGTATAAGTTTCTTTGTCGGCCACATTTCCAGAACACAATTACACCATTTTTGAGAACTAAAAGCAGTTTTCGACAGTGAAGTCCGCCAGTATCATTTTTGGATGGAGGGCATTTGTATAATAAACTCTAGTTTGTTGGCGGTGAAAAGGTGGGGATGGAGTGGTGGAGGGGGTAGATTATCTGTATTTAAACGGTTGCGAGCGGGTCACAGAATCACTTCATTTTTAAATCTTAAAGTACGAAGATATAACTATGGATTTCGAAAGACCATTGAGTCGCGGTTCATCGGTTTTTAGCGATGATACCGTTGACATGAATGATGTCGATATGGATGACCTACTCTTGGACATCGAACGACTTCTAGACATCGAGGCAGAAGATATGTTTAATGCCTGGGAAGATGAGCGGGCAGTCGAAGAAGCAGATCTGGGTCCGGAATTGCCAAACATGGATTCGCTAAATGGGGAGTTGTCGGTTGAAGACATGGATCCAGACTCCAGCACTGATTGGGTGCCACCACCGCCGCCGGAAGATCATGACGGTCCGGCCGATTCATCCACTTGGTGGATCACGGACCATCAGGATGAAGATGGTCCAGCTGATTCCACCAACTGATCCCGGAACCATGCCCTCCCCGACCTACCCCGACAAAATCAGTCCTTTTCAGGACTACAAAATATTTGATCGTAGTTTGTAGTTGATTCATGTCACATCCCAAGTAACATGATATTTCTCAAGAATTAATTTCTTTTGGAAAATATTGTGTTACTCTATAAAGACATGTACGTTCTTACCATACGTTAGAACTAGCTAAATTTCTAGTAAGTTCTCTACGAAAATGCCGAGAGTTTGGTCTATTATCTTACTTGTAGTAAAATTCACATTTTATTACAAATAAGATGCATGTTCTCAGCCATTGTAACGGATAGCCTCTCTTCACAGACATAACACTTTATCGCATACTTAAGTTGTGTGCATCTAACGATTACACACCTAAAGTTACGGCCCTACACTTTCCGTCTATTCGTTTTTCTATTTTGCATTTTCACACTATTTTTTGTGTGTAACTTCCGTATACTTATTTTAGAAATAAAAAAATATTGTTTCATTTAACTTCTTTTTTGATTATCATATATACAAAAACATTTTCTTTTACTTATATATACATTACTATTACAAAAATAACTTAACTCTATATTTACAATAAAATTCTAAAGCTACTTCTTATACGCTAAATTATTCATTACTTCCAGTCTTTTAACGCACTTCTCCCTTGTCCTTTTAGTTTCCTCCAATTTCACCCGCAGTTCGTTAATTTGTCTTTCAAAGTCCGCCTCATCACTATCACACTTTTTTAGTTCGCGCAGTAGTTTTTCCCTATACCTATATGCCGCGGAGAAGACGCACTTTTGGCTCGCCGAAAACTCGTTCAAACAGTCCGGCTCCTCAGCAGTTGTTGCTGACTGCTGCGATTCCTCGTACGATCGCTTGCATCGCATCTTGACCGGTTTGCGGCACTTCCCACGTCCTATTGTTGGTGATAGTGGTGCACCCGCGATCGGAGGCATGGGCTTCGGCGGCTCGGGCGTTGTCGAGTTTGGGCCATCATTAATGATGACGACCGGTGACAGAGGCTTCGGTGGCTGTGACGTCTCCAAAAAATCGGGAAATTCTACTGGCACTGATGGGCGTTTGAACTGGAATTTCTTCTTCTTCTTTTCACCCTCGGCAGCCGCATAGAATTCACCTTTATTAATGGTGGCCGTCTTGGGTTTGGTCAGAAGTTTTTGTAGTTTCGATGTTGGCCCCCGCCTCGCCTTTTTGATCACAACATCACTTATAATATTAATTCGGCCTCCATCCTCCTCAGTCCACTTGTTGACGTAGTCAACCGCCGAATTAACTGTCTCCTTTTTCGCGTCTACTTCTTCCACAAACGCAGTGTTCAGCACGTCGTCATTGTGCCATTCTTCGAAGACACCTGGGGTCAGCAGGTCAATCACTTCCTGCCCCATCAACTCTGCTTGGATACTTCCATCCAAGTTAAACGCATTTAACAACGACTCACTACCGGAATTCATTTTTCTAACTAACTAACTCACTGCACTAAACTGACAAATGTATTTACTTGGCGAACTGTTCTAGCGAACTATGAAATGCTCTGCCTAGCAAACCTAATTTATACTTATCACCCCACCATAAACTCCCCCACTCTATCTGACGGTTGATGCTTTGGAGGCCAAACAAGTTCATTCAACTTACAAGGTTGCGTTCGACGGCTAGACAGCGATTCAAGGACATATTTTCAAGGTAATCGTGTGTCCTTACTTCTGTTATTGTTTGTGCTCTCAAGGTTATATGATCCAGACAACCCATATTTATAGACACTCTCTTTCCTTCGATGACTATTATCAGAAACTATAATGTTGCCTGCAGATCAAGATAACAATCGTCCAGCTGAGACTTTTTCAGGAGCACAAATAATAATTTCTGCCGTTTGCTATAATTGTAAAAGAGAAGTATATATTTGGACTGACCACATGCAATCTTACAGTTACATTGAATTGTTGAGAGTAAGGATTGTTAAGTGTCATTACTGTGGAACGCTGATGTGTCGACGAGGGCCGATTAGCAGATCTCATATGCTGAGAAGACAATGGATGCTACGAGAAATTTACAAGCAAGACATTAATTAATTTTTATTTTTGTAACTTTATTACTATATTGTAAAATAAAACAACATATTATTGAAACAATTATCTATGTATTTTACTATCCTGCGTTATAAAATTTCAACTATTGCTATTACTATAGTGGTTAAGAAAACTACGTGACATTCGAGTTAATATTTTTTTATTTTTCTAAAACATAGACTTTCCAACATTTTTCTAATTATAACTAATATTTTCGGGTAAAAAACTTTGCATAGCTTGTATTAACATATTTAGGTTATCTTCAGGGTTTGTTTCGTAAAACTTTATGTCTGGGTGCCCCCAAGGTAGAGTTTTTGTTGTTGATGGTATAATATAACGTTTATCGTCGTGGTGAGATAAAGCAACTTTATTAATTATTTCGGTATAAACGTCGTGTTTATAACTTCCAAAGGTTTTCATTTTTCGAAATATCTGACCACCACGTTCTACGATATTCCGATAATCTTCCAGGTGAAGCTGTTTTTCAATTACACGTTTTTTTATACCTTTCTCTTTTTTAATTTCGCTACTGACTGAGTTTATGTAATAAGCTTTGGCTCCGGTACCAAAAAAACTTATTATTGGATCACCTGGAAATTCATCCTTCATTCTACCTACTACTGACTGACTTTTTTTATGTTAAAAATATTTCCTTCGGTATAATTGGATGTATCGAATTTATCCGGATTTTCTGCAATTATGCGATAAAAATTGTCGGTGTAAACTTTTAATACTAACGAATCTGTGTCTGTATACAGTAAAGAAGCATTTTTGCCAAATTTTGTTTTAATG
Organism: Philopedon plagiatum; assembly: GCA_963971165.1. NCBI lineage: Eukaryota > Metazoa > Arthropoda > Insecta > Coleoptera > Curculionidae > Philopedon > Philopedon plagiatum. The sequence goes on along the minus strand of OZ020192.1, from coordinate 93,970,556 downwards.
AATGAGTAGAAAAAATCATAAATTACTGTTTTCGACATGTCCAGTATGGAAAATCCAATATAAATTGGTTTATTATAAGTTACCTTTAATTGATCCATATGAATGGCAACGAATTCTTTATTAAAAACCGTTGAACTTTTAAAATAAGGACGAGAAATTAATGCTCGTGCCCCAATTTTATTCCTGTCATTTTCCCATCGGGTAACTAGTTTTATATCATTACGATTCTCCACATTTTCCATTGTATTGCCAAAAACAGCAGTAATGATTAATTTAAAAGTGTCTTTACCAAACTTTGTTGTTGCCCTATTGCGCAAATCTGTATTTAAGTCGATATATGTCTTTAACCATGGGGATTGATTAAATTTTAAAATTCTGTGTGTTTGCATTACCATTAGGCCGTTATTGATTGCTTGTTTTAATGTTCGGTAATGAATGATGTATTTCTTTTTATCGTTTAAATTCGGAATTAACTTTGAAAATTTTGCCGATTCCGTGGGTGGTACAATATTTTCAACTAAAAAGGGTAAGTCGGAATGGTCATCATATAGCGTATCCGGATAATGAACGTCAACTTCCAAAACGTATCCTTCTGGACCATTATCGTCCACATCCATAATATTTAAATTTAAAATTTCATGCTCTGATAACCATCTAAAGCCGCCAAATGGTAATGCCTGCGACATACTATGACCGTATAGATTTGTTGCATCAAGATAAACAATGAAAGATGATGGTTCGTTAGGATCGTAGTTTGGTACATATATGTTGTTGGCAGCGTGCATCCTTTCTGAACACTGACTTATACCGCCTCGAATACCTTTTTTGAAAAAATGAACCGTGTCGATATCAGTCAATAGCTCTAACTCTACCTTAGAAATACGCAACATACAATCAAACGAATAACTTGGAAGGGTATAGTACTGTGCTGGATCCAGTTTATACGTTTCTAAACAAGTATCGCGAAACTGTTCAAAAACATCGGTTAGTAATAAAACATCAGATTTCAAATATAAATCCGAATAGTCCCCCAAATTCTTACAATTAAATGTGTCCCACACCTTTTTAGCTCTATCATAATCTTCATCGCTAATGTGCTCCTCTGACAAACTATCATAAAACTGATTTTTTGTGGGTAAAGTTGGATGGTTCATTTTCTCCATTGAATCGACAAAACTATAGGGAAAAACACCTTTTTTGCGCATTAAATTAAACTGCTCATTATCAGAAAAATATTTTCCTGTTTCCCTGAAACTACCCACAGCTAATCCATTACCCAAATTTTCCAGCGAAGTTGATAGAAATTTAAAACTATCGATGAACCGCAATTTCAAATATTTTTTCATTATTGTCCCACTTTTATTATCGACATAATCGTGAACGTAAATACTTTTCGTAAACGAAATATACTTTTCCTTGCTTTGAGCTAAAACATCGATCTTGTCTCCGTGACGACACAACTCTTTAATAAACATGTGGCAATCGTACCCGCTCAAGTTATGAAATATAATTGGAATAAAATTGGGTAACTTATAATTTAAATTGCAAATCGAATGAGCAGCACCAGGTCTTTTTTTCCCAGTTATGTGACAGTGGTCCTTTACTTTACAATTATTATTTTCAAAAGGTCGTTCACATATACCACATTTTGTGGCATTATTGAACTCCGCTATTTGGTCCACCGTTAAAGTTTCCATTGCTTTTATATCTCTTAAGTATGTATTGTAAAGAGATCTTAAATCACTTTCAAGTCGAGAAACGAAAACCTGGGCTGCGTCGTTTCCCCGGTACAGCTCAAATTTTGAAATCGAATCGTCAAAGGAGCACTTTATTAAATACGCAAAAGAATATGGTTCATGTTTGATGCTTTTGACTAAGTAAGAATTTGTGGGATTTGGTTCCACAGTATCCAGCGGTTTAAGCACCGATTCAAAATCCGCGTAAACGACAAACGGTACACGCATTTGCTTTTCTATGTTTTCAAATTTTAATATATTTTCACTTACACTCCTTCCAAATTTATCTATTTTTAAATTTAGTGATGGTGTTAATGAATATTTGTGGTTACAGTCATTTTTTTGGTGTGATATCAAAGATGATGGTGAACTAAAATATATCAAACAACCATCACAAAAATACATTTTATCTCTACGCGATGTAATTTGACTGGAACATAATTTCGATAAGTCTTTTATCCAACAATAATGACTTTTAGAACAACGCGTATCACAAATATGCTCATCATCATCTTTAATACTACAATCCTTTGTTATTAACAACAAGTTTACATGTCTGTTAAGTTTTCTACCCGAATACCTTAATGGACCGACAACTTCATACTTTAACATATTATTTTCGAAAATTTTTTGCAAACCATAAACGTTAACTGAAATATTATTCATTTCTTCAAATTTTGATATATCACGCAACTTTACTGGAAAGTCTATACCTGTAAAATTCAGCAGTCTTGAATAGTGTGGATAAGATTGAATCTGTGATGCCCTTCTAGTGGCGGGGCACAAAGCAGACACGATTGACCACGCAAAACAACACTCATCTTGATTAATCACATTGATGATGGCTTTTTTCAATTCGATGAATCGGGGTAACTTTATATATGAAGATCCACCAAAAGGTTTATACTCGTTGACATTAACTTCCAGGTATAGAATTTTTTCCAGAGCCCAACCTACGAAAACAAGAAAGAGTGACATAAGTATTTATTTTATTTTTAGTCGTTAATGCATAACATACCTGAATCTTTTTCCTGAAACTCAGTCGATTGAGTCTTCATGGCTTCCACTAATGATTGATATATTTCTTCCAAATCGCTTCCTGAAGTAACAATTTCATTGCGTGTATTAAATGACTTGTCACTGTACATATTATCTTGTGTTGGTAAAAGATACCGACCAACAACCACCATATTAACTTTCAAAGCACAACGCACTCTTACTAGGTCACTTACTACCTCTAACACTTTTGCTTTAATTTTATTCAAAAATAAAGAATAGTCAGTATGTTCATTATCACTTGATATACGGTATGTGGCAATCCTATTTCTAAAAGCACTGGACACGAGTTCAACACCAGCTGATATTGGTGAACATGCATTACTTTTATGGTGTATTGTTCTTTGATGAGCTGCCATTCGATTTGCTGGTATGGTTATATTGCAGCAAGTGCAAGTACGCACCTCAGATGTTGATGCCCCATCGTCAACTTTTCGCTGTTTTCCACCATGTATATTTGCAAATCGTGCTACGCACGATTCTCTTTTATGTCGTAACATATTATAACTCTGGGTAAACGATTTACCACAATTTTCACACACGTACGCCATGACTTTCAAATTAACTTACTTGAACCGTTTTACTCAACACAATGTTCTATACTAAAATTTAATTCCCCCTACCCTCATATATACCGAACCACATTAGACCCAACCCACTCGATCTTCATACCAAAACATGTTACACCCCAATAATAACTCAAGGTAAACTAACATCACATATGTAACCTTGAAATAAGCGTCGTACACCTGGTCATCATCAAACAAAGAAACATCTGCTCGCATTCATTGAAAATATGAATCGCAAATGTAACCTTGAAATAAGCGTCGTCCACCTGGTCATCACCAAACAAAGAAACAGCTGCTCGCATTCATTGAAAATATACACCGCAAATGTAACCTTGAAATAAGCGTCGTCCACCTGGCCATCACCAAACAAAGAAACATCTGCTCGCGTTCAAGGCCAAGTTATTGACCTTGACCTTGGAATAACACCTGCGCATATCAAGGCCAAATAACAATAGCACACATGAGCGTTCAAGGTCGACCCCACTGCGCATGCGGGCATCTACTTATACTACTTACCTCTCTAGCTTAGTTAGTTTTCAAGATATGCCTCTTTGAACGATAGTCATGCGTGCGGTCATTTTTGTCCATATCTCAAGGTCAAAGCGGAGTCCGGCGGCGAAACATATATAAATCGTGTTCGTACATCAAGCCGATGATATAACATAAGTTTCGATATAGGTTGCCATTTGGGGCCAACTCGTCATGCTTATCCTGCTACACCCTTTATGGTCAACATAATCGACCAACCGAACAGTCTATTGTGAATTAGCAAAAAACTTTTTAGTCAATCAAGCACAACATAGGTAAGAAAGTACCTCGCAGTGCCAAAAAAAACTCTCTCTCGACTGGTATTCTTATCCGACACACTAAGGAAACATTAGAAAGTTTTCGAGAGCACAATGCATTTTTGCGGATAACATTAACTTATACGTTAACATAGCCGCTATTTGACAGATCAGAAATTTAGTTTTCGAGAGAATGACAGCTAATTAATGTGTTTTAAACTTTTTGGTTTTTAACCTATAATTTCTTCAGTAAATATGCTTTAGATTATACTAGGATAAAGATATGCTATAATTTGAGCGTTTTGTGATATTGTTATTAAACAACATTTAATTTATAGCTAGAAAATGATTAATGAAGGTTTAGTTCTCTTATAATCATCTAATTCTGATAGCGACCTAGAAGATGCGCTTCTATTAGAATTTTTACATCCCGTTAACGAAAATCGACCTGAAATATATGGAGTTTTTAATTTAAACAATCTATCGGACACAGAGTGTAAAATGTATTTTCATTTTGAGAAAAATGATATCCCTAGATTGGTTCAAGCACTAAGAATTCCTCATGAATTCACAACGGATAGTGGCCATAAAAATTCAGGTGAAACACGCTGCAGTCTGTTAAGGAGGCTATCATACCCTAACAGACTGATTGATTTGGAGTTTATGTTTGGAAGATCAGCACCAGCAGTGTCCAAAATTATTTGTTATGTGATCAACCACATATATACTATTTTTCTACATCTATTATCTAAATTAACAAGCAGAAATACTTCGAACTCCAAGAATGAAAACAAATCACGAGGAATGAAGTTAGATTTCCAAGATTCCAAATATCAACGACTGATATGCGCATGCGTATCGTTTTCGTAACTGCTATGTCTATCGTCCGTAAGATACCGGCGGCTCGCGGAAACGGTAAGCAATAAATGACATTTGAAATGTCAAAATTGTCAAATAGTGGTAATCGGAGTTGCTTTTTGTGGGTTTCGAAAACTGTCTATTTACACAATCTAAATGTTCCATATACACCCCTTCACAAAGTGTGTAAAGAAGAAGATCGGACACGTAATATGCGACTGCTCATTAACAACTTTCACCAGAGAATCCATACTAGATTGCCGATGGCCTAAGATGGCCACCATTGGGAAGTTGCTGCTCAACAAACTGATCACTTACCTTAATATTAAATGATGAACCTCCTATGCAGGAATGTGGCCTATACAGTAGAGAAACCCACCCTCTTTGAAAAATTCAGAATCCAGACAGAATAAGACGATAAGCAAATCTAAATATACCTGAGAAAACCTGCAGTGAAATGCTGACATTGCACGAGCGAACCCAAGCAAATCTGCACCGGAATGCTGGCATTGCCCGGGCGGTGCCCGGTTAGGGCTAACTCTGCTCACATAGGCTTTATTTTTAGTGTTCCGTGAAACGGAACACTTATGGAATCACTTCGGTGTTCGTCCGTCTGTCACAGGCGATTTTCTCTGAAACTCTCGAAGTTACAATTTGAAATTTGGCACAGAGATAAAGTGTGGTGGCCAAATTATAGACGTGAAGTATAAATGTTAAATTGAGGAACTCCATTCAATAAGGGGACATGCGCTCATGCCGGCCGCATATTTACAGATGCTAGCATGTGTTGACACCAGGGTGTTGAAATCAGCGAGGGTTTGGAAAAACAGCACATTTACAAATGCTAGCAGATTTGGACACCAGAGGCGATCATAGTGTTGAAACCAGTTTTAGATAACCTGAGCAGTAGATAACCTTTTTCCATGATTGTGCCTGTACGGTAAATAACAATAAAACGTTGTTGGAATATTGAAAAAATATATTTATTAAAGCAAACGAACAAAATAAAAATAAAATATTAGGTTAATGAGCAGATCCATGCCCTTCAGCATTAGGCTGGTTTTGTGAGATGTTAAGATGAATAAGAAGTAAAAGCTAAGCCAGATCGGCCCTACAAGGTGCAGAAATTAAAATCGCATAATAGTCGTGAAATACGCTCTCGGACAAGTTTGCTCAGTTTTAGGTTTCATCAGTATCTTTTTTAATAAAATGTCAGGTGTATGCGGTGCTGCCAAAATTTTATACCAATACGAATCGCGCAGTCGCAGTAAAAAAACTCGGCAAAGATAAAAAATTAAAAAAATATACTGATGAAACCTAAAACCGAACAAACCTGTCCGAGGACGTATTTTACAACTCTATGGCCACAAGAAGTGCTGTTGTATACGCCACACTGATGCTTGCTAGGCATTCTTTCAGATTGTTTGCAACGGTGAGGAAGGAATATCTTTCAGTACACCTCCACACTTCTGCAGTCTCTCTCTCTCTCTCTCTCTCTCTCATTGGTGTTGTATACGCCACACTGATGCTTGCTAGGCATTCTTTCACATTGTTTGCAACACTGAGGAAGGAATATCTTTGGCAACAGTGAGGAAGGAATATCTTTGAGTATACCTCCACACTTCTGCAGTCTCTCTCTCTCTCTCTCTCTCTCTCTCTCTCTCTCGCTCTCTCTCTCTCTCTCTCTCTCTCTCTCTCTCTCTCTCTCTCTCTCTCTCTCTCTCTCTCTCATTGCTGCTGTATACACCACCCTGATGTTTGCTAACCATTCTTTCAGATTTTTTGCAACAGTGAGGAAGGAATATCTTTGAGTATACCTCCACACTTCTGCAGTCTCTCTCTCTCTCTCTCTCTCTCTCTCTCTCATTGCTGCTGTATACGCCACCCTGATGTTTACTAACCATTCTTTCAGATTGTTTCCAATAGTGAGGAAGGAATATCTTTGACTATACCTCCACACTTCTGCAGTGTCTCTCTCTCTCTCAGGGTGGCGTCAACAACAGCAATGAGAGAGAGAGAGAGAGACTGCAGAAGTGTGGAGGTATACTCAAAGATATTCCTTCCTCACTGTTGCAAAAAATCTGAAACAATGGTTAGCAAACATCAGGGTGGCGTATACAGCAGCAATGAGAGAGAGAGAGAGAGAAACTGCAGAAGTGCGGAGGTATACTCAAAGATATTCCTTCCTCACTGTTGCCAAAGATATTCCTTCCTCACTGTTGCAAACAATGTGAAAGAATGCCTAGCAAGCATCAGTGTGGCGTATACAACACCAATGAGAGAGAGAGAGAGATAGAGAGAGAGAGAGAGAGAGAGACACTGCAGAAGTGTGGAGGTGTACTGAAAGATATTCCTTCCTCACCGTTGCAAACAATCTGAAAAAATGCCTAGTAAGCATCAGTGTGGCGTATACAACAGTACTTCTTGTGGCCATAGAGTTGTAAAATACGTTCTCGGACAGGTTTGTTCAGTTTTAGGTTTCATCAGTATATTTTTTAAATTTTTTATCTTTGCCGAGTTTTTTTACTGCGACTGCGCGATTCGTATTGGTATAAAATTTTGGCAGCACCGCATACACCTGACATTTTATTAAAAAAGATACTGATGAAACCTAAAACTGAGCAAACCTGTCCGAGAGCGTATTTCACGACAATTATGCAATTTTAATTTCTGCACCTTGTAGGGCCGATCTGGGTTAGCTTTTATTTCTTATTCATCTTAACATCTCACAAAACCAGCCTAATGCTGAAGGGCATGGATCTGCTCATTAACCTAATATTTTATTTTTATTTTGTTCGTTTGCTTTAATAAAAATTTTTTTCAATATTCCAACAAAGTTTTATTGTTATTTTCCGTACAGGCACAATCATGGAAAAAGGTTATCTACTGCTCATCTCTAAAACTGGTTTCAACACTATGATCGCCTCCGGTGTCCAAATCCGCTAGCATTTGTAAATGCACTGTTTTTCCAAACCCTCGCTGATTTCAACACCCTGGTGTCAACGCATGCTAGCATCTGTAAATATGCGGCCCGGCCCGACCGGACCCTACCCAACCCTGAATGTATGTAAATCCAACCTTTGTGCGTAGAATTTTAGAAACAATGAAAAAACAATACCTACCTTAAGGTTGATTCTCAGCAAACTTCCAGCGGGAAAGTTGTTCCTTATAGTCTAAAGAACAATCGTGCGAAGGCACGAGATATTTTGACAAAAAATAAACACATTAGAGCAGGTTTAATCCAGCGTTGCGCGCCGCGCGTACATTTCGATGCGTGCGTAGTAGTAGTTTGAACATTACAGAAGATAATTTGACGTTTAAAAGATGACACAATAATTGTAAAAAAGTGTTACCAGAATAAAAATTGTTTTATTGAAATTATATTATCGAATATAAATTTTTGTTAACACAATAAAGCATTTTAATACAAAGGATTTTTTAATATGAAACATTATAGCATTACTTTTTAAAACGTAGGAAAAGCATGCATCATACTCATTTCACTTTTTTGGGCTTACTGCCTGTAACAGCTGTGTTTTGAAAAAGGTTTTCATAAAATTTGCAACCTTCAGGACTAAGATATTTAACCAAAGTTTTCAAATCATTCAGTTGTTCGCGAGAAATTCCGACATCTTTAGCAAGCGCCGATTTTTCTACATTTTCAAAAGTGATTACTTTCTCGAGAATAATAGTTGCAGGATTTCATTATAACTGGAAAAGACGTCAATGTGGCCATGTGCAAAATAATTAATTTTCACCACTTTTTACAATTTAGAAAAATCGTCGCTTGCTAAAGATGTCGGAATTTCTCGCGAAAAACTGAATGATTTGAAAACTTGGTTAAATATCTTAGTCCTGAAGGTTGCAAATTTTGGGAAAACCTTTTTCAAAACACAGCTGTTAAAGGCAGTAAGCCCAAAAAAGTGAAATGATTATGATGCATGCTTTTCCTACGATTTAAAAATTAATGCTATGTTTCATATTAAAAAATCCTTTGTATTAAAATGCTTTGTGTTAACAAAAATTTATATTTGATCATATACTTTTAATAAAACAATTTTTATTCTTGTAACACTTTTTTTACAATCATTGTGTATATTTTAAACCTCAAATTGTCTTCTGTAATGTTCAAACATTACTACGCACGCATCGAAATGTATATACACGAGGCGCGCAACGCTGGACTCAACCTGCTCTAATTTGTTTATTTTTTGTCAAAATATCTCGTGCCTTCGCACGATTGTTCTTTAGACTATAAGGAACAACTTTCCCGCTGGAACTTTGCTGAGAATCAACGTTAAGGTATTGTTTTTTAATTGTTTCTAAAACGCGACGCATAAAGGTTGGATTGCATATATATTCAGGGTTGGGTTGGGTCCGCCGGGCCGGGCCGAGCGCATGTCCCCTTATTGAATGGGGCTCCTCAATTTTGTTTCTGGAGGTCAATTTCGGGGGGTAATTTGGGCAATGGAGAAAAAATTTCAAAGTCATGGTGTAGGATGTCAAATGAAAGCTTATTGAAGGACGAATTCAACGATATATGTATTTAATGTATTTTTTATTTCATTTTTTATAACAATATTTCGGGAACAACTCTTACAAATTGTTGTCCCCCACCCTTATCATCAGAAAGATCGCTCAGAAAAATCTGAAAAAATCACGAACATTGAGAATTAGGTGTAGATCGAGCGAAAAATGTCAGGATTAAAAAATTCTAGCGCGGTCAGTTGTTATAAACAATTTAATTGTTTGTTTCCTTATAACTGCTGAACCAGTGGTTTTAGAGAAAAAGTTTTTCGACAAAAAATATTTCATACGATGTAACGAACAACTCTTGTTCCTACACGTTTTTCAAATTTTTAATTTACGCGGTGTGATATGGCGTTGGTGCCGTTGGCGGCGGGTAGCGCGGCAGATGGACGGAGATCGGGCGGCCGAAGTTTGATCAGGTTAAGTGGGGGGCTGATGGACGGAACAACAATTGTGCAAGTGTAGCTTGCACTTGACCGATTTTTTATCGCGGAAAGAGAAACTTAAAATTTAAAGTTAGCTATCTACTTACCACTTTCTTCGGCAAAAATATGAATCCAAAAAAATTGTTCAGACGCCACAGCGCAACTAATAAAAGCTAAACAGAACCAATTCCGTGTAAAAAAGATATAATTTTGCGGAAATTGAGTTCCGTCTAATATTTTGCTTATGACATCACAGTCACCTGTTGATACTAAAAAATTAGGTCGGTTCGTTGTAAGATTTAAATTTTACAGATAAATTTGGGCATTACGAGATCCTTATAAAAAGGAGGAATGCAGATATCCTCACAGATATATAAAAATATACATCATAGATCCTGCAATGTTGCCAGCTTTATGGACATCTGATGGTTCTAATAGATCATTTTTTGTATAACTCTAATATAGTTTTCTGAGTATAGAAAAAACATTCGTCAGCTTTCTGGGATTAGAAATGCATTACACAACTTTCAAGCTCCGAAAGCTTTGGGTCTATTCATAATAATTGAAATAAAAACTATTACGAAATTACCTATATCACCAATATGTCCCACTATAAGCATTTCGCTGGAAAAAGACGTGGGTTGGTAAAGGCGGATTCTGGCTTATGCCATGACCTATCTAACATTGAGCTTTCATATATCACCCATTAGCTAGAAATTAACAAAAAATAGAGAATCAAAGCATTTTCTCAACATTACAAAAAATGTTCTCCACCATTGGTAAAAAAACTCTATTATTAATCCACCTCCTCTGTCAAGTCATTATTGTTTATTCATGAAAATTATTTTCGTTGTAGCACTGACCAGGCGCGGCCCGTGAGTTTTTTTACAGGTGGGTCAAAATTTTGTGGGCAACTAGTGATATCAACTCAACAAGCAAAATACACTTTTTTAATTAAGAATGGTTTTTTAATAATGTGCCAAGAAATTATTTACCTACAAATAAACACTGCAAAAATCATAAAATAGGTACTGCAGAATATTGAACATTACCTACTACTCTAGATGTATATGGCTTTTTTCTATGTGTTTTAATACCCTAGATTAGCAGATTTTAGCGGCTTCCGTTTTGGTAAGTTTAGCCTCTCCTCAATAGATGTCGCGCCTTGTACTAAAAGCCCAGAATATAAACAGAACAAAATTCTGAGCTAAAAGTATGATTATTCGTAAAATAAAATTAGGTACGCTGCCGAAACTCCGTTTTCTTTAATAAATACAATACTGGCGACTAGACATAGTAAAACGATATTTGTCTACGCACGTGCAGGCTGTAAGCTGTAGTAAATATGAGATTGCCAACAATTTTAAAAATATTTTATCGAGGAACAACTTGTTGCCAATACACCTTTTTAGAGCCGATGTAATTTTTTAAATAACAAAAAATTAAAAAAAGTTCTTGCCCCAACACTGATTCGAACCCTCGACCTTTCGCTGAGATTATACCTCTAGACGACGCTGGTAATATAAGAAAATCGGTCCGATACCGTAAAAATTTGATGCCTAGCGCTGGCCTGACAGAAATCGTATTTAAAATTTTTTATGTTTAACCGCTGAGTAATATTATTAATACAATGCAAATACAATGCGCATATTAGCTACCTAATTAGCTTTTCTTTGTCCGAACCAAATGTTTTCAAAATAGTATATTTTATGGGGCGGTTTGAGAGTATTTCCATAATGGGAGTGGCCCGATATTATTGGTGGGCCGTCGACCAATTGTGTCTCTTTTTAACTTCCTAAAGCGCGTATGTCTGTTTCTCTCTTAGTTTTAATGAATTTACATCGTCGGTATAAACCTATAAGATCAATTTAAAATATGACCCAGTCCGAAGCAAGCTTTGATATCCTTTTCGATCGCTTGGCTTGATTCTTTCTTGGGGAGTTTTCGCATGGAACGCTGAAACAAAAGATTCTTTGTTGGTTTTAAAAAATTAAAAAATAAATTATTAGGTACCTAGATCACTGAAAATTTTAGGTGGGTCATTGACCAAATGACCTTATGGACGGGCCGCGCCTGGTACTGACTCTAAGGTATCTTGATGAATTTTTACAGATTTGTAAATCAGAGTAGCGAAATTGCGTGCGCCACAAAAATTATTTTGTTATTAAAAAAGTATATTTCAATGCTCATTTTCAACACGTTAAACAAAAAATTTTTCAATTATGCCCAATAAGGTTTATTACTTTACAGAGATTCAGTTATAATCGTATTAACAATGGGCTTGATACACCAGTAGGTTTTCAAGATCAATAAATATTACATGGAAGTATTCACAACCCTATTGGTTTCGATAATTACCATCATGATTCACTCGGGCCGGCGTGTTAACCCAAACACTATGTAAGACAATACGCCGTATTTTATACGCCCCATAAAACTAGTTACTGCAACTTACAAAGTATCACTTACCGAACCAATGTATTCTACATGGGAACATTGGTGTAAAGTTTTGTTCGGTTCACTGTATTTTAAGAAGGTTTATACCTGTTGGTATCTTTCTAATAATTTAATGGTCAATTTACCGTAAAGAGAATGTAGTTAAAAAAGATCCATAGTAAAATAGAGACAGCCGACGGCGATGAAAAAAGGTTAAGAGGAGTAATTAGCTCTAAAATATTGTGTTTTTTAAACATTTTTGTTGAACAGCTATTTGCTTAAAAAACAATGAGTTCGCAGTAGACACTTAATAGATATGTACAGGAAACATCCGATTTCAGGATATACCACTTTGACCTAGGATATATTAAAACTTTCCACCATTGTGACGACGTTTGCGTTTTTCCTAGGACGTACTAGCATTGCCTGGTACTTTTCAGGATAACCCAGTATGGCCTGATCGGTTTTAGGAAATATTAGTTTTAAATTTTCACTATGATAAATATTTGCTCAGGCTAGATATCAATGATAACTAATAGGGCCAAACCTGCTCAAGTTACGCAAAGACGCTTCGACTTTTTAACTTTGTTTTTAAGGGTTAAAGTTTTTTCTCACGATTTTCGTAGTGTCGGGACAATATATTTTCATTATTTTCCTAGAGATGAGATGTTGACGAAATGGTCTAGAGTATTTCTCATTGGAATGCCGGTATCTAAATATATCAATGTCTACAATCTACATTTTGAATATGAGTTTTAAACAATAATTTGAAACCCCTATTTTGGGCAAAAAAATATACATAGTATTGGATTTGAAAGGCCATTTTGTATAAGATTTACAGACTAACAAACCGACACCCTGACAGAACCCTAAAAATATTCCTTTGTTATTCTAATTTTAATATTTCAGCTTATTAGATGTTTAATGATTTATTATCTTAGCATTTTAAAACTTTTTATATTATATTGAAATGCGGAATTAGTAATAAACAATCAAACGTGTTCTCAATTTTTTTGGCACCAATCAGTAATTGGGGTTAGATATTTTGCAACAATCAGTACTGATAAGGCCGTGATTTATAAATTGAATTACAAAAATGTAAGATAAAAGCAAGTAATTAATGATTGTATTATAATTAAGTATGAAAAAATAATTTATTTTAAAAGGATTTTTATTTATTGACCTATAACTAGATGATAGTTTTCTTAGAGAGGATAATAATATTATATTACTCTAAAATAATGTCAATCAAACCCAAGCAAACAAGCATTTTACGCATAATTATTTACTGATATTCTTGTTGTTGCGACCACCAACGAAAATATTTTTTTATAATATGCCGAATTAGGGTATTGTGTGTATGTGTGCCCTGATATGCTTATTTAGAATATACAGGATGAAGCAATATTCTAATGCCAATTTGTGAGATTCGGTCGAAGAATAGTTTTTTAAAACCCGACAGGCTGTTTTTTATTTAAAGAGATAGACTAGTACTTCCAAAAGCAAAGTTGTATGATAAATCTAACTCAGAAAAATCAACAACAATCGCCAGATTTCACAGTAGCTACTTAAACAATATAGAGAACGCAAAATTATGAATACAAACATTTTTTTATTCAAGTAGCCGTTTTTGAGCAATCGAACGAACAATATTTAAATAATAGCATTACACCAATAATGATAGAAAAATGCGGTGTTGCCATTTAAAAAATATTGTCTAAGTGGCTACTGTGAAATCTGGCAACGCTGGGAAAAAATGGCGATTTTTCTTAGGTTACTTCATACAACTTTGCTTTTGGACGTACTAGTCTATCTCCTCAAATACAAAAGTTTTAAAAAACTTACACTGTACATATATATATATATATATATATATATATATATATATATATATATATATATATATATATATATATATATATCCGTATCACAGAAATTTCTTAATTATTGTAAAAAAAAGACTCAAAACATAATTTAACCATAATGTGTAAGTACACTATTGAATTCAGAATAAAAAGGGCGGCTAAAATTTGACATTAAAAAAGTAGAGCAGTTAAAAAAAATAAGTTGATGATCGCCGCCCAAAGACGAAACGTCGAATAAAAAATTGATAACGTAATCTTCAAGTTCTTTAAAAGTTGCTATAAAGAAGTTTTATTAATTTTATCCTATCTTTCGTATTACCGCCAGAAAAAAATTAAATTAAAAATTCGAAAATTTAGTTTTTTCAAAATAACTCGAAAATGAAAAATCATCTAAAGAATTTCGGAACATCATTTTTTAATTCTTTAGTTGCGCAACTTTTTTCCCATTTAGCCAATTTTGTATTTCTAATGCAAGCAAACCCAATCAATCCCAAGACAAGTAGAATCTACAAAATACATTTTATTTATAGGCTGATTTTACTTATCCATTCATGATACCTTAATCTCACACCGATAAACGAACCCAAGAACCAAAAACCAATAGTTAGTCTGACTTATGATCATGTTCTCTCCACGGTTGCTGCCCCATTAAGGCCCATGCAAAGGAGCGGGCGCCAATTATACACCACTATATAAATCTCATTTTCTTGATCAGATACTTTCAGCTGTATTTATATATTCGAATTGAGTAATTGACAACTGCATTGTTGGGAGAACGATGTTTATAAAAATTATGTCGGTTGCGGCATAATACATTTTTTATTTTTTCATATTAAGCAGTGAAATTTTAAAAAAGTTTTCTAGCGAATAAAGTGTTTACTTACCGAAATTAGCACTCAATATTTCACGTCATGCTAAAAACCTAAATCTAGGTAATACCTATAAGGGACATTCTTAAGATCACACCAATTTCTGTTAACCTTATAAGTCTTGTCAGCATATCTACAGTCGTCTATGCTGGATGGTCAGAGACCATCTTTAGATCCTAATATTCTTACGAGATAGTCACAGGATAGTTTTTGTATATCCTTAATATTAGAGGTGGGCAGAATTATATTAGAGTAGAGTGGAGCAAAAGTACGCGCGCGGCAAAAGTCTCAAGTGCTAGTTATCCCAATACTAAGTACAATTTTGTAACATGGGCTAAATATGTGTTAGAGAATAACAAACTGCATACGCCAGTCTTTTCCTGGCAACAAAGGAGTCGTGTTCTGGTTGCTATGCGGTAATTTTTTTTATCACTTCGTAAGGTATTTTAACGAAATACTATACAAGCTACTGTAGATTTATTTGCTAACATTCTTTAAAAATAATTTACTCGCAGAACCTAGCTTATGTTAGGTTATGTACTACATAATTTATTTCCATGCAGAGTAGTTCGTTAGTAGTGGCGGTAGTTTTAAAATTTCGTTTGCCGTGTGGGGCAAATGTCTCATTTTTTCGTGGGGCAAAAATCATCACGCTGAAGAGAAGGCCAAAAATAAGAAATATTATCAAGCACGCCCTTTAAAGAGAAACTTGGAAAGAAGCACGACGAGAAGCTGGAGTCGTGTTCTGGTTGCTACACTACAAAAAGTAACTTTCAGTTATTTTACTTTGGTCACAAATGGACCCACGTAAACTACCGTAAATTTACAGAAACATTCTGATTTTATTTCCCTATATATTTTTGGTACAATTCGCTAATAAATTAAGTAAATTTTTACACAATATATTCATATTTCTTTGATATTAATAACGTATACCTAAAATTTCCTTTTACTTTTAAAATTACTTTATATAATAATAATAATAATAATAATAATAATAATAATAATAATAATAAAGATGTTTATTTATGCCAATAAATAAACATATATATTACCGAAATCCGTTAATTTCCGTAATCCGAATATAAATTGATTATATTTATCATTTAAAATTGCTTAATGTAATATTTAATTTTACTACCCAATTTTGCTACACATATTTAGAAAATGTACAGCTGCTGGTAAGAATTACATTTCCTTCTTCTTTCTAATTTCTTAATATTATGTGATATTCGTAGACAATTGTGGATGGTGAAAATGGAATATCATTGGATGCTGAAAATGGAATATCATTTTTACTTTTTTTTTCATAACTAAGAATATTTGTTCAATTTAGGATCGACAATAATTGCGGATAAAGCAGAACTCGTTACAGAATAAGAAATTAGAAACAGAAAGAAATAGAAAGTAAATGTACGTAGATACTGTTGCATTTTATAACTTTTTACTAGAAAAAGTTGGGTATAAAAACTATTTGCAAAACAGGAAATCTGTAGGTATCAATAGAAAAGATACCAATGTTGGAATACTAAGCTTATATTGGTGGAAAAAGGCAATATAAACAAATAAATATATTGTTGGGTTGTTTATTAGAGTAAAAGTTTTATATTTGGTTTTAAACATATAAAACACATTTATCAACAAGCATATTAAAACATATTATGAGATATACTTTACAAAAACATTGCTTAATTCTTTTTAAACTAATATTACAAAGTCTGCACATAGACAGAGTTAAATATTTTTGTAAAACACACACAATATTTATTTGTAAAACAAAATTTGTGAAACTAACAACGAACTACACAAAATGCTTGTTTATTGTTGGAAGATTCACAAGGAAATGACCGTAAGTAAATGCCGGCTTGCGTTTATTCTCGCCGCATTTTGAGCAACAAGTTATGCGATTCCGTCAACAATTGACTTGTATAGCCGGGCGTGACAGATTTACAGAACATATAACGTAAAAATTGGAGCTTATTGGTGAATATTTCGGAAAATAAACTGTATTTTTAATTTGTAATTTTACTTTACTTTGTGAAATTAAATATTTTATAAATGATTTTCTTTTACGAATTAAATTTGCATAACTTATTTTCAGATAATAAAATAGGATAATGTATTAAGTAAAAATAAGCAATATCTTATGGAACCAAACTGTAATTTTACAGTAATTTTTTGCATTGTATGCGGTAATTTCATTTCTTGTCACTTCGCATGTTATTCTAACGAAATACTATACAAGCTACTGTAGATTTATTTGCTAACATGCTTAAAAACAATTTAGTCGCAGAATCTAGCTTATGTAAGGTTATGTACTATATAATTTATTTCCATGTAGAGTAGTATGTTAGTAATGGCGGTGATTTTAAAATTTCATTTGCCATGTGGGGCAAATGTCTCATTTTTTCGTGGGGCAAAAATCCTCACGCTGAATAGAAGGCCAAAAATAAGAAAAATTACCAAGCACGCCCTTTAAAGAAAAACTTCAGACGAGAAGTTAAAAAAATACGACTGCAAGTAAAGAAAAGAATGACCAGCCTAGCCAAAAAGAATAAACTTGCAAGAAAAAAAAACAGTCCTCAGATAGCGCCAATGTCCTGGTTGCTCCAGTTGACTGGATCCAATGCCAAAAATGTTTAAAATGATGGCATGCGGGATGCACCGGGTATGAAAATGCGGGACAATTTAGTTGTAACTGTTGTAAATAATAAATCTATATGGGAGAAGTTTGCCCCACCTATGGGGCCAAATCGCAATTTGTATTTGTTTAGTATTTTAGAAATCATGTTTTTGTATATTTATTTTTTTAAGAAAAACATTTTATACCAAAATGGTTGTCTTACTGGATAAAAAAATAAAAGCTTGGTTTTCTAGATATGTGTTGCTTGTGTATGTATGTAAATCCTAATTATATGTGCGTCCTTTTGCCCGACTCTACTCTACTGATACCGTGCTGCCGCTTATAATTTATAGTAGGCGGCATGTCCAATTTCTATTACCGATGTTTCCTTATTCATTTCGTTACAATATGCTATTCATAATTTAATTTGTGCTGCTGTGAAGAGTGACTGACTGCTGCAGATTTGTAGAGTGTTTAGTTTATACTTTTATTTCATTACGATTATTTTTTGAAGCTCATCTTTATTCCTCATTAAGTTAAGTTGAGTTTTTAGCTGTTTTTTTTTAGACAAAAATATTAATTTATTATATGTTTTAGTGTCTAAATAATAATAATAAAATACAAAAAATTAATAAAACTGGTTTTTATACCATCGAAAAAAAAACACACACACTATGCCGTTGTTCAGTCTAGTAAACCTAAAACATTGTTTAATATTGTAAAATTGGCGGTTAAAATTATAAGTTTCTGTCTTCGAATTACTCGGAATCAGAGTTTTCGAATATATTTTTAATTACTAATAAAATGGATCCGTCCTAAATGAGGTAGGTATACGAATGCAATAAAATTAGTAATTGTAATTATCCCCAAATTTTTTTAGAAATGAATTTAACTCTTCGTGGGTTCTATAGTCACTTACACATACACATAAATATAATCGTATTATTGCTCAGTGGTATCAATATTATTACTGGAAAATATATTAGTATGTATCACCTTGCATTCTCTGATATGTCTGAACAATTTTAACACCTTACGCTAACAAGGCTTTGTTTTCAAGTCAAAATTTATCTGCAAAACCCACCTTAAAGTAAGAAGCAGTACCGCTGTATACTGAGGCGTACTGCAGACGTGGTATTTATTAGTTGATAAAGAAAAAACGAAATGGTTTATGTATGCTTTGACTGTGATATACGGGTTATAATATGTATACTCTTTGTAAGATGTTGCCCTGTTGCCCACATCAAGTGAACCTGAGCTATGTACTTATGTAAAAATAGGTATAGCTATGTCCTTTTCTCTTAAAAGTTCTTAAATTCACATAAAGTCACCATATATTTGACGACCTCCTGTAACTGTGTTTTTCAAAAATGGCTAGATTTATTGACATGAATTAAATATATCCTGCTACGCAGTAGCGCACCCAAGATTTCGTCTTGGGGGGGGGGGGGGGCTGAATAGTGCAGTTCGGTGGATTTTTTCAATTACTAGCACTTTTTTATTTTTTGTGTCTCTAGGGATGTTGGTCGGGGTGGGGGGGGGGGGGGGGGGGGTGTGTGGGCTGAAGCACCCCAGCCCCCTGGGTGCGCCACTGCTACTACGCATCATAAAAATTATAACACCCATAATGAATGCACCCACGTTAAAAATATTTAAACTTCTTTTTACAAGCTTTTATTTAACTTCACCTGTTAGTATGTATGTTTGTATTTATGTATATTAGTATATTTAGGTCAAATATTGCAATAAAAATTTCGACTAGTTCTAATTAAGCTATAGCTTTGAAATTTTGTACACGTGTATAAGTCCGGTGACAATGGAATATGGCATATTTAATATTGTTCTAAACCCAATATGGCGGACGCCACAAGATGGCGGATTACATTTGTTTTTCACAACCCCCTTGACATGGGTATCAAATGAAAGGGTCTGACGAGTAGAATATTTTTAAACATTAATTTATGTATCATATCTTAACGTTAAGGCTTTTAATGTTTCAAGAAGTTATAAAACAAACTGTAAACAATATTTCCTAAACCTTAAACATGTCATATATACCAACAGAGGATCGAATATTTATCAGAACCCAACAGAGTGGATATATATCTCAAGATTCCTTGTAAATGCGAAAGTATTACCTTTCTTTTATTTCGAAAAATCAAAGCTAATACTAAAATATACAAATAGAAAAAATTCTGGGCCATATTAGAGATTAGGAACGGGGCCAAGCAGGACCGAGTATGCGCGAGTGCAGTATTATAGTAAATACGGAAGAGAGCATATTTTTTTACTTTTCTCAAAAATACGAAAAAAAACTCTTTTTTATTATCTAAAATCAAGGCTAATTATATGACACAAGAGAAAAAATTTTGAGCCATTTAAAAATAACCGAACGTTTCAAAGCAGAACCATGTACGCGCCCGTCCAATATAATAGTAAATACGAAAGACAGCATATTTTTCCACTATTCTCAAAAATACGGCAAAAGTACTTCTTTTTTATTTCTGAAAATCAAAGGTAACCCTAAAAGACAAAAGAGAAAAAATGTCGAGTCCTTTAAAAGTTAAGGAACCAAAGCAGGACCGGAAAGGCGCGACTGCAGTATTATAGAAAATACAAAAGAGATAATATTTTCCCACTTTTCTCAAAAAAAAAACAACGAAAAAAGTACCTCTTTTTTATTTCTGAAAATCAAAGGTAATACTAAAATACTAATTAATTTTTCCAATTATTGTTATTTATAGCAAATCTTGGCTTCCGAAATCTAGCCCCTTAATAAAGTAAGGGCTCTTACTTTCTTATAATGTACTGAAACTGATCATACACCCAGGCTGCTGTAATCCGACTTTGTTCCCCGAGCTGGAATTGGAATTACAGCCTAAAAATATAAACCCACTTCAATAATATAATAAAATTAAACTGTTAACAGTTTTTAGAATTGTATGTTCTTAGCTATTAAGTTTAAAAAAATTAGAATATTAAGCATCCTTCGCGAAATGATTTTATAATGGACAACATCAATAAACCAAATGAATATGTTATCTTAGTCTTACAAACCTAATGATTTTCAAACAATAATACAAAAGCAAAATGATTCACACATAAAAGTAATAATCCTTGACTCTATAGTTCCTAAGTTGATTTGTTTGACATTCACAGGACTTTAACTACCTTCTCATATAATCTCTATAGACATAATGAAATCGCCGTAATATATTTACTTAAAGCAACTGGCGCCATACAAGTGAAATTTTCGAGACAAGTTACTCTCCAAATGTTGCATTGTTTCTCGGCAACAATAGGTATGAATTCAACAACACATATTAAAAGACTTTTTTGCTATGTATGTTAAGTTTGCCTCGAGGCGGCCTCAAACATGAACTAAAAGCAGGTCTTCTCCGAAACTAAACAACTTTTCGCCATTTTTAACGTTTACACGAAAGAATAGAACATTCCATAGCGCTTGACATATTTATTATTTAAAAAAACTGAAAGGGGCACATAGGAAAGAATTGAAAAAATATATAAAAAATACACTATACCTAATCAAGTCTTCTCCAAACCAAAACCAATAGTTTTTCCACCTTTTCCTCCCGTGCACATAAAAGAAGAGAACCTTTTGCGACGCCAAACAATTTTATTTTTAAGGGAAGTCACTAAGGAAAAAGTACACTATAATCAAGTCTTCCCCAAAACCAAAAATTTTTGCGCAGCTTTCTCCCTGTACATTAAAGAAAAAGACTTTTCGGGGCGCCTGGTACTGTATTTTTATTTTTCAAAAATAGTTAAAGGGGATTACAAAGGCAAAAATCGAAAAAAATACACTATAATAAGGCCCTCCAACAATAAACATTTTTTCGCAGTTTTCATCCGTGCAAGAAGAGAACCCTTTTTGACGCTTGATAACTTTTTACTTAAATTACATAGCATACATATATACATAAATATTAAAAGCACTAACACGTTCAGGTTCACTAAGAAGAAGGTTTAAGATTTAGTACTAGTTTAAATTAAGATCATTTAGTTGATCAGTTATGTTTTGACAGGGTTTTATCCTAGCATTGTTAATAAGTCGTAACTAAAAATAAAAACTTATTATGAACTACGTTATTATGATATTTCAGCGATTTGCTCGGCTTTTCAAATGATTTTTATCTTGGAAGAGATTACTAGAATGAATTTAGTTCTATTATTGTCGAAAGTACATACTATAATTAATAGCCCTTTTCTTTATAAAGTTGCGAAAAACCTCAAAATCAAATTCATAGTATAAAACTTAGGTGTCTTATTCTTACACTTGTCAATTTAAAACTTTTGGTTTTGAAGAATATCTGATTTTAGTGTATTTTTGTCGATTTTTGCCTTTCTTGACCTCTTTTAAATATTCTTGTAAAAATAAAAATATACCGTGCGCCGCGTGAGATTCTCTTCTTGTCGATTTTGGCCTTTGTGAACCTCTTATATATATAGTAAAAAAAAAGTACCAGACGCCGCGAAAGGTATTATTCTTTTATGCACATGGGAGAAAACTGCTAACAAAATCTTGCTTTTGGAGAAGACCTGATTATGGTGCAGACCCCTATTAAATATTTTACTAAAAAATAAAAAATATACCTGCTACCGCGAAAGGTTTTCTTTTTTCATGAGCATGGCAGGAAAATGCGAGTAAATTTTTGGTTTTGAAGAAGACCCCACCATAAGTGGTGGTATTTTTATTATTTTTTTTTTAAATGTCAAGCGCAGTGAATTTTTCCATTCTTTTATGTGAACGTGAAAAAACTGCGAAAAGTTGTCTAGTTTTGGAGAAAACCTGCTTTAAGTTCAGATTTGTGGCTCCCTCAAAGCCATTTTCATTTCTTATTTTCTCGGAGCGGAAAAAGCATTGTTATCCTATAAAAAAGAGATTGAATTTTGGACAAATATTCCTACTTAATGCTGGAAAAGACCTTTAGAGACTATTTACTTACTCCGAACTGAAAATTGTAGAACATGTTCATGGCCGAAAAATAAAATATGGACGCGGTATTCCTCTCTACTATCAGCTCGTCAAGGTAAAGCGTGTTTACTTATTCGGGCCGATTCTTGAACTAATTCTCTTGTAGTTGCATGCTGCAGTATATACTCGGACCGCCGAACAGATAGAGTGAACACGTGCGAACCACGCCCGCTGAGTGTTCCTAGCTGAAGAACAATAGACGAGCGGCGAGGGTTTTAATTCAAACCGGGCCCGTTTTTGTGTGGTATTGGGATTGTAATAGTTATTGTTCATTTGCTTGGTTGTGAATTATGGCTGACGCACTTTACGCCCATGATGCCAATGTTCTTAATTTAGCACTTCCTAGAAAGTGATATTTGGCCTACCATATTATCTTTGAAAACTCTCTCGTCTAACCCGGCATCCCCTGATCACGCGTCGATCAGGCAATTTCATTGCTTCATCTATTCGGCAGTTTAACTATAGCAATGTTGTCACATGTGTATTGTTCCTGGCTCAACAACCCATACCCTGAAAATCGTTCCCCGCGAGGTATTACAGTTTCTTTCTCGGCCACACAGCTGTACATCAGATTGTTCGTACGAAAACATAATTATTTGTTTATTATTATATTATTATACGTTTATAGATTTACTTTACTATAAACGTATTTGATGTCGCTTCGAAGCGGATGAACTCATTCCGTAGCCATATTTCTTTTTTCATCCGTCAACCGATAACCAAAGATAGCAACTATTTTATTTCAGTCTGTTGACTACTACGACAAAGTGGGGTAGTTTTAATTGTACACTAAGAGAATTTTTTCGCGAAATTACAGTAAAAATGATTTGTTATGGATTGCCAGAATAAATTAGGTATATTTTACAATGTCAATTTACATGAAACTTGTTATAATTTTTACAAGTAGAATTTTGTAAAATTACATTGTAGATGTTAATTGGTAACTTTATATAATTATTTTGACAAAGGCCATTTTATTTATATGGTTGAAATAGTTAAATGAATTTGTATACTCGTATTTTAATTTTATTCTGACTTAACATAAAAGTATATTATTCAAGCAGTTTTAAACATTATGTTGCAAAAAATTCACCTTTTACATATAATCAATGATATATTGATATAATGTATAAATGATATTACATATTATATTAAAATCACGTATTAACGCAATTTTTAATGTTTGAAAAATACATATTTTTAACAAATTTGTAACTTTTTATAGTTGACGAGGACTATAACGCCAAAGTTAATCTTATATCGTGTTCTTCAGATTATCTATCGATTCAACATGTATTTTGGGGACTATCCTGGGTTAAGCTTATTCAATCTTCCATATATTTTGAGAATGCCCATGACATAAGATATTGCCAAATCAAATTATTATTATTATAAAATTGCTATAATATGTTACATACAAATGGGACCTCCTGGTAAATGAAAACCAATTTTTTTAGTAGACAATAAATTGTAGTTCATTCCTATTTTCAATTTAGAACTACAGTGCTAGCGGTATGTTGCTCGACTAAAAATAAAAAAAATTGGTCAACCGTATTACTCGTAAATGTTAATTACATAATAAATGTTTGTATTTTAATCATATAGTTAAATAGTTATGCCCGATTGGTAAACATGTTCTTTATCAATAAGCCAATTTATTTAGGCCTTTCATAATACTTCTGCAGTAAATATTTTTAATTTGGTTTAGTTCACGATAACCTAGCGACATATTGATAAAAAAATACAAGACAATTTTACTCCTAATTAAATATATATAAATCACGCCTGTGTGTAAGTGTACATTATTTAGTAGGCATCTACTCAGTTTACAACAAAATGATGAGATTTTCTGCGGTAGTGTTATGTGCTCTGTGTGTTATTGCACTGGTAAGTAGGTTGAAAATTATTTAGTTGGACATAACCCAGGGGCGAATCTATAGAACTTTTCCTAGCCAGGGGCACGACATGTTCACTATTTAAGGACCGGTCCAGTCTATATACTGGACGACAATAAAAAAAAAACAGGCACGTTTTTGGTATTGGTATTGTTAAGGTTTTTTAATTTGAAACGAATATTATGTAGAGATGTCTTCACATATCCTAAAATTTCTTTTTTTTTCTGCCTATTTCGAAAGTTGGACAGCAGTTTTAAAATTAAGCCTTTTCTGAGATATTGACTTTAAAAATTGATCTAATAATTAGGAGAGTTGAATTTTGTCTGCCGAAGTTGATATTTTTACGTGCGTAAGATAAAAAAAAACAAATATATTGTTATATAATTTATTTTTATACGTATATGTAATGTATGATCAAAAACACGTCCTCAAAGTATGATCTTCAATCAATCACGGATATCTTGAAGTATTACCCTTGAAAGGTAACATAGGTAAAAGGTATAGGCCAAAGAAAAATAAAATCGTCAAGTTCTGAAGTTTTTATTTTAAAGAAAATTACATTATTGTCATTGTCATTGCATAACACAGAATTAAAAAACACATACAACAAAGAACACAAAAATTATAAATTTCCACCTTCTACTTCCAAACATGTTCTCACTCTTCTTTTCTTCTTCTTCTTCTGGTGCCGTCTTCTTACTGAAGGTTGGCGATCATTCTGGCTATTTGTATTTTTGAGACTGCTGCTCGGAACAAATACCTGGTACTTTTGCCATACCACTCTCCGAGGTTCTTGAGCCAAGATGTCCTTCTTCGCCCTGGTAGTCTGCGTCCCACAATTTTCCCCTGCATGATAAGCTGCAGCAGACGATACCCCTGACCCCTCATAACGTGGCCAAAGTATTCCAGCTTTCTTCGCTTTATTCTGTTTAGGACTTCTGTGGTTGCGTTCAGTCTTAGCAGTACCTACTTCTGCGTACTCTATCTGTCCATGCGATTCTAAGCATACGTCGATAAATCCACATGTCAAAGGCCTCAACCCTCTTACAATGTTGGTCCAGCAAGGTCCATACCTCCATTCCATACAGTAGGATTGGAACAATATAACATTTTACAAGGCGTAGTCGCAGATCTAGCCTAAGTTGTCTCTTCTTTTACAGCATCGAAAACATTGGTGAGCACTTGGGGAAGTTGTCAATATCCTCAAATTTGTTTTGCAATTCTAGCCCGTAGGAATTCCAAATTTTCACATGGGGCTTTAAAAACCGTGCAAATGCAGGTCACATTTCAGGATTGCATTGCACGTTCCGTAGGATACATTCACTTGCTGGCTTAAACGCCGAATAGGGGTTTGTGCGTGTTCACTAACAATTTGACTCGATTCTTCTTGTTTGACAAAAAATTTTGACAAATATTGCTTTATTTTCGTTAATTTGGGAAATGGGTAAGGTAATCTTTAGGCCTTTGGGGGGGATAAATAAAAAAAAGTATAACCTTAAAAATTAAAATTGCGGTTGTTGAAAACACTGCAAATACATCTCACGCATTTACCCTTAACGCTCGATGCCATGTGATCAGAGTGTACGAATAAATGCGAAATAGGGATTATTCAGTGATATAGATACAATAAATAGGTATGTTTCTTTATCAACCAAAACCTAAGCCGGTTATACTGTGTACGACAACATGTGCATTAACATTGCTTTTATTTAACTTGCTTTAAGACGCAAAAAGGCGCTCAGCCTGCTATTTAAATATAAATAGAATTCTGTTATTAAATGGCGTTTACTCCCCAAATTGTTTTATTTTTTTTTATTTTATACTATTCTTATTGAAAAGTAATAAATATTGTCGTTAGTAGAAAAGACACCAAATACTCGGCCTTAAACTCTTTTAAATATCTTCTAGTAAAAATGAATTAAAATTTTGTATTAATAATTATTATTATCACTAGAACAATTAGAACAATAAATAAAAATTAATTTTAGGTGAGCTCCTCGACGGTAGACGAAAGTAAACAGAGACTTGAGGACATCGTGAATAAATGCCATGAGAGTTTTCCCGACGACCAAAAAGCTCGCATACTATGTATTTCTAAGGTAAATATTTTTAACTAAGAAATGTGTGGATAATTAAAGTAAAATGTTAAATTGGATCTGAATCTAATTTTAGTGATTGATACCGGTTTTGCAAAAAATAGGAACTCGAAATTTTTATGAAAAAATTATATAAGCTTTTACGTCGCTATCTCTTACAGGAGGATTATCAAACCTGATTGATTTTAATAATTTTTATATATTACACAGCTCCACAAAAAAAAATCGATAAATTACCCCTGGAATATGACTATATCTACCATATGTTTTTGGGGTCGCTGAATCCAAATTCGGGGTCCATTTAACCCCATCACGTCAGGATTTTTTATAAACCTCAAAAGAAAAACTCGAATCCTCAAAAAATCCTCTATTCCAATCCATTGATCACTTAATCCCAATAACCCCATAACCTCTTTATTCCTTCATCCTTTAAACTCTTAATTCCTAAAACCCATAACCCCCAAAACCCATAAACCCCATAACCCCAAAACCCATAATAAGTGGTACATGCAAGTAGCAATGATGTCCAAAGATTTAACTTATAAGATTTCTTGCATGAAGCTATCCTTTGCTGAGTTATTGAGTTGTGTGGTTATTACAGAATATGGGGTTAAAACTCAAGAAGCATGAATGGCTTGAACATCCTGTGTTTCAGTGCTTTAACGCACCAAAGTCGTTTTCTTACGGAGTTATGGGGTTTTAGGGATATAGCATTTGGAGTCTATGAGGTTAAGGGGTTATGGGTTAAAGAAATTAAGGGGTTATGGGCTTGTAAAGTTATTAAAGAATATGAGTTTAAGGCTCAACAAGCATGCATGGCTCGAACATACTATGTTTCAACGCGGATAAGTTTCTATCTTGCTGGGCTATGGGGTTTCGGGGTTATAGAGTTTTGAGGTTTATGGGTTTTGGGGTTTATGGGTTTCGGGGGTTATGGGTTTCAGGAATTAAGAGATGAATTAATAAAGAGGTTATGGGGTTATTGGGATTAAGTGATCAATGGATAGAGGATTTTTTGAGGATTCGGGTTTTTCTTTTGAGGTTTATAAAAAATCCTGACGTGATGGGGTTAAATGGACCCCGAATTTGGATTCAGCGACCCCAAAAACATATGGTACATATATTCATATTCCAGGGGTAATTTATCGAATTTTTTTTGTGGAGCTGTGTTATAGACGTAGATAGAATCTAGGAAATTTCGAAGGAGAGGGGGACAAAACTACTTTGCTGAATACGACAAACATAAATAACACTGTAGGTAGAAATATTAGTTTAATTTGACATAATATCCATTTTTATTAATCATTCGCTGACCATGTAGGGGCATTAAGGCAACCAAGAATTTAACATTTGAAAACATTGGAAAGATTTGCAAAATTAATTGATTTAATTAAATAGCTATTGTCTATTCTAAAATGTTTGTGCGTATAACTACGATGTTTTATTTTTTACAACAAGAGTGTTTCGAATCTGTTGAAAAATTAAACGCAATAGAATTTGCCACTATGCATAGGGCAATATGTAATACGTATTGCGTAGTCTTAATAAATAACTTAATGATAAAGTATAAAGGTACTCGAAGACTTGTACACTTTTGTGGCGCAAGTTTTTATTGCGCAATTATAAAATTGCTCGTTATGTTCACACAGCAGCAATAAAATGTCAAAAATTGCGACATAAATGAGTTGCGCAACTTAAAAATGTTGAAGACATTTTTAAAAGTTGACAGGCTGTTCACACGCTATGCGCCACTTATTATTGCGCCACTTATGCTGCAATTTTATACACATTTAAAAACGATATTCAGAATTAAAAGAATTAAAAACGATATTCAGAAGAAACTGACTGATTGACTGACGTACCCCACACCGCTGGGCTAGAAACTTGAAATTTTGCAGAGAGGTTTCTTATATGACGTAGGCATGCACGAAGAAATAGTTTTTCAAAATTCAACCCCTAAGGGAGTGAAACACGGTTCAAATTTTGTATGGAAAAATTCATAGAGGTACTCTAAAAATATTTAAACACATGTTTTATTACAGTTTTTAATAAATCAGCCCCTAAGGGGTGAAATGGGGGTTCAAAGTTTGTAATGAAGTACAATTTTTATACTGCGGACGATGTTGCGGGCGAAAGGTAGTTGGTACTAGGGGTGTCAATTCCGGGATCCCGAAATTCCTGAGTCCCGGGATTCCGGAGTATAAACCGGACTCGAAAACCCCAGGATCGATTAATATTTTCGGGAATAATCTCGAAATGTTCTTTAGCGACAGCGACAGCGATATAGAAGACACTGAAGGTACCTATGGATAAGGTGGAAGTTTTGGAAAAAAGTGTCTTTTTGGAAGTAATCATTACAAATAAATCACGACCTCTGTGTATTGGTTTATAGAATTAGACTAATAGTTCGAACATTTAGAAATCCGCCAACTAAAAATGATATACTACAAAAGTGTATCAAAAATGATCATGGGAAAAAGCTAAAAGTTCTATTATATTGCAAGACGTGATTGGGCAGCTTACTTTATATGCTCGAGCGTTTTACTTTAACGTAATCTTCAAAAACCCTTTTAATTCCTACTAACCATTCAGCATAGAACCCGAGAGATGTTTTTCTTCTGCAGGAGTTTTCTGCAACAAAATACATTCTAGCCTGAAAGACAAAACTTTGGACGCCCTAATAGTTTTGCGGTATTTTTTTAAATAAGTATAAGTTTATACTTATTAGTTCAAAAATCCCGGGATAAAGAAAATCAGTCGGGATTGACACTCCTAGTAAGTACATAAATTTCTGCCGTTCTACCATTCTCAGTTATTGTGTTAAATTAGTTAAACGAAAATGCATTCTGGTGAAGAACTACAAGCCGCTTCCTGTGTTGTAATTTACTGCGAAGACGACAAAATAGAAGACGCCAAAATCGTAAAAAAATCTGAATTTGGGTTAAAGAATGAATTAAGAAACGAAGCCGTTACCAAGTAGTAACTAATTTCTTAAAAGAACTAAGGGATGGCGATGAAGAATTCTATAAAAAAAAATTTGCGTAATAATAATAAAAAAAATTATTGTAAACTTAAAAACAACCTCCGTAAGCAGACAAAGTTGCACTGAGGCAGAAGTTGCGCCACATTATATAACCGACATGTCGGTCCATATTTATATTGCGCAACTCCAATATTTTTAACTGTTCACACGTTGCAATTTTTGAAGTGTACGCAATTCGAAAAGTGTAGCGCCATTTAGTAACTTGCGCAACTTTTTATATTGCAGTGGTGTTCTCACCTTGCAATTCAAGGGTTGCGCCATTTTTTTAGGTTGCGCAACACAAAAGTGTACAAGTCTGCGAGTACCTTAAGGAATCCACGACATATCATGATGTGCAGAACCAATTCTACCCGAAACGCGACGTTCTTTCAGTGATCTACTAGAGTCCAGACTAAACCCTGTGTGTTGATGATAGATATCTACCAAATACCAAATAGATTTAAATTATACTTTGGACTAGTTATAAATGAATAGTTATAATGAATTTCCGGAGATTCTATATGCAAATTCTCAAGGTAGTAATGAGAAATTTTTAATTTATGTGTCCATGTACTTTTTCTGTCGTTTCAATTTTGATATATTTACTTCATTTCCTCTTTCGTTATAGGGTAAAGTTATTTTGAGAAACTATAGTTGGGTAAAACAAATTGCATTAAAAATTGCTTTTTATCAACCACTCCTCTCTGCTCTAATTCTATTTAAATTAAAATGATTAACTCGTATAGAATTAAACACAGAACACAGAGTGCAAGTAGGATGGGAGAATTGGAAAAAAGTTCCACCGTATTCCATGTGACCGTAGAACTAGCGCGAGAAGAGTAGTCTATAAAACAGTGGTCAGACCTGCTGTGATATATAAAGCGAAAACATGGCCAATACAAAATTTAAGAGATGTTTTTAGCCGTGACATGAATAAGGATGTTAAGATGGATGTGTGGTTGCAAGTGATACATGAACAGAATTTAATTTAAGACCGAACTTTAAAGAGACGCAATAATTAGCTAACATTTCTACTATTTTGATCTCTTTAACATTGTTCTCTCAGTTATTTCCTATTAAAACTTGAGATTCCAGGTAGACACATAAAAAATTCATATAATTCATCAAATTAATTTTCTTTTTTACTTTTCCTTAAAAATTGTGCTCCGCAAAAATTCGATAGATGTATCGATAGTGTATCGATATTGTATCAATAAGTTTTACAAGCACGTTTTCAGAAGAAATGTACAAAATAAAACTTGTATTTCTTGGTTGAATTATACAGGGTATCCGAAATGTCCTAGTCTTGGGTGTATCTTATTGGCTAATAAATCTACTTTTTTATGTAATTTAAGTTATTCAATCCCCTTGACAGGCGACGCAGGGAGTTGAGGTCAAAAATTTTAAATGCAACCTTATGCCGTGTGGTACCTTATTTTAAAGGTCTTCAAAAAAGAAACATTTTACCGCAAACCCGAGGTCTGTATCTTAATTCATTTTTAAATGGCAAGCCTTTAAAAATTAAAGAAAACATTAAATAGGTAGATACCTTTATTTTTCTTATTAACTTTATTTTCTTGTTAGTTTAAAAGTTGTTCGAAATGACTACCATGAACATCTTGGCAATAATAATGTCGATTTTGGAACTCACTTCTCACATTTTCGAGAATGGCAGGTGCTACTTCTTGGCCGAGTTCCAAAATCGACTTTATTAACGCCAAACAGTTCATGGTGATCACTTTGAACAACTTTAAACGTAATAAGAAAAAAAAGGTACTTAAATATTTAATTTCTTTTTACACGATTTTTAATTTTTGTAGGCTTAAACGAATTAAGATACGTTTTGACAGGTTTTTGCCCTGTCAGCGTTAATAAGTCGTCATTAAAATAATATGAGTTGTTCTAATATTTAAGCAATTTGCTTGGTTTTTAAATGACTTTCATCTCGGAACATGTTGCTAGAATGAATTTAATTTTATTATTGCAGAAATTACGTACTAAAATTGTCCTTTTATTTATAAATTTGCATAAAAACTCTGAAACAAATTCATAGTATAAAACATAGTTGCCTGATTCTTACATTTGCCAGCTTACAACTTTTGGTTGTTAAATTAGACCGGTCTAGCGTTGGAAAATCTGGCCACTATATTCTATACTAGCTACCGCCCGCGACTTCGTCCGCCTGGTGTAGGTGGTATATTTTCATGTAATTTCCAGGTAATAGAACCATATAACAATTTTACTCCATTACAAATTTTGAACCCCCATTGCACCCTCTTGATTGATTTATTAAAAAGTCTCGAGTTAATAGGACCATCTCACATTTTTTCTCCGTATAAAATTGAACCACTGTTTCACTCCCTTAGGGTTTGATTTTTAAAAAACCCTTCCTTAGCGGATGCCTACGATATAATAGTAAATCTTTGTGCAAACTTTCAAGTTTCTAGATCCAGCGGTGTGGGCTGTGCATTAATATGCCAGTCAGTCAGTCAGTTTCTTCTTTTAATATAGTATACCTTAATATTTTGTTTCTGAATTTCCCTCCTATATAATAAGCCAGCAGGTGCAAGTGCACCCTTGCACCTCTCGGGGCGCCCATGACCGGCTAATACCAATGGTAAAAAAATAGAAAAGATGTGGCTGATTATATTATTACTCTTAAGGGGTAACAATTATTTCTTTTTAGAAAGAGCGATGGCAGAACGAAGATGGCAGTATAAACAAAGATCTTATTCGACAAAGAGCAGATATACTATTCGAGGATCAAAAGAAGAGAGATGAAGTTTATCATGATTGTACACAAGAGAAAGATACTCCAGAAGACACAGCTGCAAGTATAATAGCTTGTTACAAAAAACACATTCATATTGACGTAGGTGTTTAAAGTGTTAGGCTGTATTCCAAAATAGTAACTAGTAAATTAGTCACTTATGTTATTAAAAATATGTAGCTTTGAAAGAAATCATCCTAAGAACTTTAGATTTAAGTATTGGAATATACCAGCCTGGCTCTGGATCCTCTTTCATAACATGTCAGTGATTTATTATTAATAAAGCAAACTGAAGGGTATCAATTAAATGTAATTTTGATAATTTGATATCAATGTGTTATTGACTACTTTACTTTATAATAAAAAAAATATTATCACTACTGGCTTTTGACTGGCAAAACATATTAAATACAATAGTGTGAAAATTAAATGTCCTTGGAGACGTAGCAGTAAACGGGAATCGGCCGCTTATCTCTGCGGATCGCGTCGGTCTCGTAGAACAAAATCAAGCAATGTTGCCGGGTTAGTTGGGTTTAGCCAACAACCACCCACATTTAATTTTCACATGATCTTACCTCAGGCCAGCAATTAAGTCAAGAAGTTGCGTGTAACCGAAAACCTATTTCAAATATACCTGTAGCCTAATGGGATGGTACCACAGCTCTCTAAAATAAATAGTAAAATAAATCTTCCCATAAGACCCGTTGTTAAGAAAATGTTCACATATGCAAATAACGGCTCTCTGGGGTTTCAAGTTTAAATGCTGGCATGTTGGCAGCTTTGTTAGTTGAAATACGTCAACAACAAACAATATGACCCAGTTGATTATCTCGTGGGTGCGTTCGGATTTGTGCATTGCTTTTTAAAGAAAAATTTTTTCGGTTTATATTAAGTTACTGGATGGCAAAATAGCTCTAAAACAATAACCTTAAGTAGCCAAACGTTTGGAGATATTTTAAATTATATAAAATTTTAACATTCATATTTTATCCCTTTGTTTTTAAAATTACCCCCATCAACTCCCACGAAGTTAGCGGCTGATGCCAACACGATTTCTTAGTAAAAGCCTAATAAAAATAAATTCTCCATGTAGCCTTCCCCGCATACGAGTGTCATTTTTGAAACCTAGTGGGTATTCTACTTTTTTTAAGAGGTCTGTGGGTGGGTGGTACACACTACACACTAGCGCAATATTTCGCTAGCAGCGCTGCGAGAACAATGCTTGAAGTCGAAACCTGATACTAACCCAGTCAACACAAAACCGTCCCTGGGACGTCCCAGGGATGTAAGTCTGGGATATATCCTACATCCCAGGGACGTCCCGGAATGTCCCATAAGATCCCAAGGACGTCCCTGGGACGTCCGTTTGGAACAGGTCGGGATGTATCTGGGATCATCCCATAAAGGTTACACAGGACATATATGGGATCATCTTAGGGCCTTACTAGGACGTTATAGCGACTATATTTGGGACGTATATAGGATCATTGTTGGACATTCTCTACGCCTTAAACGGTCTGGATACATTTTATAGCATTTTCAATTTACTGCACTTCCCCTTAGAGAGGAAATTTTGGTATTTCCCATATCAAAGCGTTCCAACACGGTTAGATAACAGAATACTTATTCAGAGTGCAAAGAGCAAATATTTAACATTATTTTGTTGAATTACTGAAGTAGCATGACACAGGCAGCGCCATCTCCTAGCAATTCCAAACAGTCCTAGTACTGACACAAAAAAAAACACTTTTTGGGGTAATGTAAAGTCATTATAATATAGAGTCATCAATACAATAAAGCTTCCAACAGTATTGTGTTTTTACACATTATAAAAACATTTTACCAAATTAATTTTTTTTAAATCCCATTGCGGACGTCCTTGGGACGGCAACATGAGACGTCCATAGGACGTCACTTTTTGACCAATTTGGGATCTTTCTAACGTCCAGGGGACGTCCCAGGGACGTCTTAGCTGGGATCATCCCACCTGGGACGTTGCGGATCAAAATGGGACGTCCTGGGGATGTTTGTTGTTTGCTGGCAAGAAGGACACGAGACTAAATAAACGGTGTTAATCAGTCTTGATTTAACAAATTCAAATGTTCCGCGCGACATAGGCGTACGCGTCATAGTAAGTATAATATAACAGAAAAAAAAGGAAATATATCAGTGATAATTTTGAAAACTCTGTGAAGCACTTACCCTCTTAAGCAGCGTTATCACTAGAGACCGGATTCAAATGTTACATTCCAGGAACGGACTCCGTTGGAAACACAATGTTAACTGAAAATATTAAAAATATTTTTGACAAGACTATGGGGTTATTGAGGTCCGAAAATATAATTTTGTCTAACAGATGGTAGAAAAACTTAACGGTGAGGAGGGGGGATTGGCAATTTCTTCCAAATATGTGAACTAATATACCATTTTCGTGGTTATTAAGGTGAGAAAATCCATTTTTGTGTAATTGAAGTTAAAAACTAAGTTGGGGTGGGGGGGGGGGGGGGGAGAAGCGATTGGAAATGTATACAAAATGGTAACTAATATGCCATTTTCGGGGTTATTGAGGGTCAGAAAATCTAATATTACATGAACATTACAAACTTAAAGATTGGGAGATAAGATGAAGGGAGGAGGTTCAGGGGAGTCTTCATTCGAACCCATCCACTTTTAAGAATATATCTCCAATTGTAAAGCTAGAACTAGGTACTTATTTATCTTTTTAAGTTTTCTCCCAACTTTTTTTTCGACTTGTTTTTTCATTTTTCGTTTTTTCACATCTGCGCAGTAGACCAAAATGCGTACTACGCGCAAACCGAGCGTGCTAGACATGTGCACGGAATTTCAGGGGATGTACTTTTGTGTCTACAGTCGAATGTAGACTCCCCTGAACCCCCTTCATCTTATCTCCCCATCTTTTAATTTGCAATCTCCATGTAATATTAGATTTTCTGACCTCAATAACCCCGAAAATGGCATATTAGATACATTTTGGATACATTTCCAGCCGTTTCTCAACCCCCCCCCCCCTCCCTTCCACTTTAAGATTTTGAACATCAATTACATAAAAATGGATTTTCTGACCTTAATAACACCGAAAATGGCATATTAGTACACATATTTGGAAGAAATTGCCAATCGCTCCCTTTTTATCCCCCCCCCTCCCCGTTATGTTTTTGTACCATCTGTTAGACATAATTATATTTTTGGAACCTCAATAACCCCATAATCTTGTCAAAAATATTTTTAATATTTTTAGTGTACAGGGTCTTTGATTATATTTACGTGGCTATCTGGAGCCTTTATTTTTGAAGATAGAAAAAAATGTTTTATATAAAAATTGTAGTTTTTTTTCCATATTATCTTTTGAAATTATCAGTAAAAAAATATCGCATTAAAAAAATGGAAAAATATAGGCAACTTCAATTTTTTTAAATGGAACACCCTGTATATTATGCGCTACAACGAAAGATCTTTTTATTCCGATTTCAAATATATATATATATATATATATATATATATATATATATATATATATATATATATATATATATATATATATTGATGATATTTGGGTGAACCATTTTTGAGATATTTTAGCTTAAGCTATAAATAAATTGCAAAAAAATTTCATATTGGTATCAAGAAAGCCATGGAAACAATAAAATTGTTATGTTTTATAAATTTATAGTTTAGTTATTTTCTACAATTTGATTGTTTCCATGGCTTTCTTGATACCAATATGAAATTTTTTTGCAATTTATTTATAGTTTAAGCTAAAATATCTCAAAAATGGTTCACCCAAATATCATCAATATATATATATATATATATATATATATATATATATATATATATATATATATATATATATATATATTTGAAATCAGAATAAAAAGATCTTTCGTTGTAGCGCATAATATACAGGGTGTTCTATTTAAAAAAAATGAAGTTGCCTATATTTTTCCATTTTTTTAATGCGATATTTTTTTACTGATAATTTCAAAAGATAATATGGAAAAAAAACTACAATTTTTATATAAAACATTTTTTTCTATCTTCAAAAATAAAGGCTCCAGATAGCCACGTAAATATAATCAAAGACCCTGTACATTGTCTTTCCAACGGAGTCCGTTCCTGGAATATAATATCTGAATCCGGTCTCTTGCAATAACGCTGCTTAAGAGGGTAAGTGCTTCACATGCTTTTCAAAATTATCACTGATTTATTTCCTTTATTTTTTTTTCTGTTATATTATACTTACTATGTTGCGTACGCCTATGTCGCGAAGAACATTCTGGACCGCTCTAGACATAAGACACTATCTTTTAAAAAGGAACCATCAAGGATGGCTTCGGAATATTGTGCAACTTTCCAAATCATTTAATTTTTCAATAGTACCTATGTGGCTCGGAGGGGTATAACGTATAAGGGACCAAAAATCAGTTTTTATTATTTTCTCTATTTTCTTTATTTGCTTTACTTCAAATATACCTACCTAGTTAGGGATACACAAAATGAAAGATGAAAGTTTCTACAAAAAAAAGGTATATACATGTTTGTCGTCAGATTGGTCTTTCTTAATTAAATCTAGGTGGTTTTTCTCGTTTTTCCACTGAAAGCCAAACAGAAATCACTTAACAAATAGTATATAGCAATAAAAAACAAACCAACTTTAAGCTACGCCATACAATAATTGTCTTACGCCCTGATTGAACTCCCGGAATAATGGTTGCATAATCAGTCTGTGGTCATTTTGGTCTCTCTTGAGCTAACGCCAGCTCCAAGTTCTACTGGGCTATTCGTGGGTAGGGATGCTCGCGCAACAAGCCCACGAAACCTTTGTGTATTATACTGTATGTAATAGTTGCATGTGTGTTATGTACACGTGTAATTTTTTTGTAGATCGTGTGACTTGTAAAATATTACTAAGAAAATAAATAGCTTTGAAAGTAAGTATTTCTTAATATGATAATAATTGGAATAAAGTTGAGTGACCCTAATCTAGCGTTATTTACTAAAATGTATTACATTGTAAAATTTTGTTGTACTAATTCTTATCAAAAATAAAACTATTGTAAAGGACGCAGTATATTAAGTAAAATAAATTCGATTAACACCAAGTTGAACCTCACGCACCCAGGGATTCCTTAATAACTTAACTTGCTAGATTATATCCTTGTTCCGTATAACAATATCAAAATATATTTGTTTTCTAATATTCTTAGAATACAATGCAGTTAATTATCAGCAGTAATAGTATATATTTTTTATCACAATAAAAAGTCGGACTTTCTCCTGTAATCTAATTACCGAAGACAATTTACTTCTTTTAAACTACTAGGTATCTATATTGACGTGTTATAGATATTTTAAAAATAATGTTGATTATTTGTGTAACAGGTGCTCGTAGCTGTTATACCTTACATCGTTTAAAACAAATCTTAAGTAAAGAAGTTGTAAAAACTTATTACTTTTGCAATTTTGAATCTCTGATTCGCTATTCGTCCTCTGGCGATGTTCGCCCGCTGCAAATAGGGTATTTTTAATGCAAGAAAGAACTATGAGATGTATGTCTGACCTCAAATTTAGCAACAAGCGTGCAAGCAAATATTTGTAAACCAGTCAATACTTACATTGCCTAGTCCTAGTCCTAGTATATACTTGAAACCTTAAAGTTTGTTAAGCGCAATTATAACATGATTACCCCTCAAAACGCATTTTATAATTACAATACAAGATTCGGCAATGATTTTCAATGATTTTCAGTACGAATGACAGAGATAAGAATTATACAAGCAAAATCCCTTTTACATGGGCGCTGTTTGTTTTAACAAAATTCCAGAGAAGAATTGCAAGCACAAACAATTTCATAAACAGATTAAAAACTATACATCTATATTAGCTACCAATGCCTTTTATTCAACTGAAGAATTTTTGAACCACCAAATTGACGTTGTATAAGATTGTTGTGCTTGTGTTTCCTTCGGCTATGTTCTTTATTCTTTTCTTTGTTTTATTTTTGTATTGAGAGGTCTCTATTGCGTTATAGGGATCTATTGATTTGTCCTATATCCTGTATGTGATCTGCTGGATTAATAAATTCCATTGCATTTTATTTCAAGTAACAATTTTTAAATTAAATTAAAATGAGTAAAATTTATAATCTAAATTGAGGCAAACTTTGGTAAAGTTTAGATTGCCATTTTTCCGAATATGAATATGACGTAAAATATCTGTAGTAGGTACCTTTTTTATAGATTTAATCAATTTTAATCTTCCACATAACTTGTTTTGACGTAAACTGAACTATACCAAGAAAACGGACAAGAACTTACTTTATCTTCTCTGGAGTAGAATACGTCGCCTTTTTTAAAGCATAAAACTGAGGGATTTGTTCGTAATATACCGCAACAGTCAAAAGTAAATGCATCTTAATATAAATCTGTTACGACGGTATAAGTCAGTAGTCAGATGATGATGAAATCTCCAGCATACCTATCTAAATCTTCGTACACTGAAAAACTGTTTCGCGAAATTACAGTAAAAATCATTGATTATGGATTTCCAGAACCAGTTGGGTATATTTTACAAATGTAAATTTACCAAAATTAGGTGAATGTTGGTATTATGTTTTCAATTATTTTGTAAAAATACATATTGTATTACATGGCACTTCACACACAATATGTAATTTTACAAAATAATTGTAAAAGTAATAACCACTTTCATCTTGTACATTGTGCGTTCTACAATGTATAATGTAATTTAGATTTGTAAAATATACCTAATTAGTTCTAACAACTCATAACCAATGATTTGTACTGAAATAATCTCTGTCAGGGAGGTTTAAACGGCAGAAATCAGATGTAATGAGGAAGACATCTCCTGCATACCTATCTAAATCGTCGTACATTGAAAAACTGTCTCGCGAAATTACAGTAAAAATAATTGGTTAAGGATTTTCAGAACAAATTGGGTATATTTTACAAAAGTAAATTTACCAAAATTAGATGAATATTGGTATTATCTTTACAATTGTTGAGTAAAAATACATATCTCTATACATAAAAGGAGAAATTGACTGACTGACTAATATATCAACGCACAGCCCACATTGCTGGGTCTAGAACATAGGCATTCACTGAGGAATGATTTTTCAAAATTAAACCCCTAAGGGGTAAAACAGGGGTTCAAACTTTGTATGGAGAAAAATATTAGATGGTCCTATTAACTCGAAACTTCATAGAAGTACTCTAAAAATAAATGTGTAAACACTTGTTTTATTTTTTGAAAATCAACCCCTAATGTAATAATTTATTATACCGCGGACGATGTCGCGGGCGAAAGCTAGTTGTATTATATGGCTATTGATACACAATACGTAATTTTACAAAATAATTATTGTATAAGTGATAACCACTTTTGTTTTGTACATTGTATATTTACATTTGCAAAAAAATATACCCAATTAGTTCTCCATGCATAACCAGTGATTTTTACTGAAAGATTTTCTGTGTACAAATCATTTGTTTAGGAGAGCAGGGTGGGCCTGAGCAAACCTCCACCAACGTCTTTTCGAATGAGCATCTGATTTTACCAATGATGCTAGCACGCCCTATTACAACATCTGATCTATTGAGAAAAATTTTGATGTGACGTAATGTTGCTGTCATTTGGATAAGGGCGAGTCAAATTTCGCCCGGTTGTTGCGGATGTGGCCTAAAAGAGGCCCACTCACAATCAGTGAACCTAACCTAATTATATAAAACAGTAAAACAGAATTGAAAATTTGTGCCTCTGTAAACATAGACGAAATATATACAAAAATGGATTAAACCTCCTAAATGCTTTTAAGGCAAATAAATCGGTCATTTTGCATAATAATATTAAAAGAAAAAAATAATTGTTGTGGCTAAGTACATTAAGTTAAACAAAATGTATTGAAATGATTTATGAGCATGATGTGCGTTATAAACATAAACTGCCTAAATACCACTTAAGCCTTATAAAGTTATAAATGTTTGTCATTTCGGTTTATTGCTTTTATCTTGTTTTATTTTATTTTACGAGGTATTGACCTACATGAGGTCTGCCTCTCTTTAGCGCTAATCTATTGAAAAAGTAAAAAAAGTAAATTTAATTTCAAATTCAGTAG
This sequence comes from Philopedon plagiatum, assembly GCA_963971165.1. Taxonomy (NCBI): domain Eukaryota; kingdom Metazoa; phylum Arthropoda; class Insecta; order Coleoptera; family Curculionidae; genus Philopedon; species Philopedon plagiatum. The sequence continues at coordinate 93,929,867 of OZ020192.1, read as the reverse complement.
GTACATTATGAGATAAGATACTCCAATATTAAAGTTATTTATTAATAGTACCTATATTAAAGAACAAGTCTTATAAAGCATCATTTTGGAGCACGGGTCCATGTTAGAAAACGAGCCGCTAGCGGTACATACCCAGTTGTTCAATGTCCATAGCAAAAACTTTTCAAATTTCACTTTAAACAACTTCAAACACGAGCATCGAGTACAAGCACGTGCGTATTTAACATCGATGGCCTAAAGGTTCTAGCCGGTTAACTATATGAAAAGTGCCCCAACGTCGTTCTTACCTCGTAAATTATTGTTCCTTGACAGAAACATTTTTACACCGAATTTCAATCCCCTCCTCTCAGTAATGAGGGAAATATGGGGGTGGCAACCTTTAATTTAAAAATTCATTATCTTTAAAACTATTTCAGATATCTCAATGAAATTTTAACTGTGCATAGTTATTTATTAGGTTTATATAATATATCTTTTTCAGATTCTTATCTCATTAATAAATGGTAAAAAAAATATGTTTAATTTTTAGGGGTGGTTTATCATACTTACCCCCGGAGTGACACCAACTAAATAAAATTAGTATAATCGTCTATTCTCTAGTAATGACATAAAAAAATTACACAAAGCTCGAATAGGTGGAACATTGTTAAAGAAAATAAAAATCAATGTGACATATAAAATGCAGCATATATTTTGGCGAATTAATGTAAGTATAAGTCGTAAAAATGAAGGAATCGGGAATAACACATTAATTTTTATTTTATTTTCAACAATGTTCCACTTATTCGACCTTTGTGTAATTTTTTTATCTTATTACTAGAGAATAGACGATTATACTAATTTTTTTTAGTTGGTGTCACTCCGGGGGTAAGTATGATAAACCACCCTTAAAAATTAAAGATCTTGTTTTTTACCATTTATTATTGAGATAAAAATCTGAAAAAATTATATTATATAAACCTTATAAATAGCTATGCCGAGTTAAGATTTCATTGAGATATCTCAAATAGTTTTAAAGATAATGAATTTTTAAGTTAAGGGTTACCACCCCCATATCTCTCTCATTACTGAGAGGAGGGGTTTGAAATTTGGTCTAAAAATGTTTCTGTCAAAGAACAATAATTTACGAGGTAAGAACATGGAAACGACGTTGGGGCACTTTTCATATATGTAGTTAACCGGCTAGACCCTTTCGACTACCTACACTGGGCGCAGTTGAGTGGGAGGTTTAATTTACTAACGGTTTGAGATGACAGGGTTAAGAAAGTGTAAGAAAAATACAATTTGAGAGGTTTCTAACGAAGTTTGTATTTCTTACTTTTGACGCGTTTTTGAGGCCAAATACTTCTCTGTGCGGCCTAGCGTTGGAGAATCCGGACGTTAATTTTTATAGGCTTACCATTTAAAATCGAATTAAGATACGGACCTCAGGATTGCGGTAAAATGTTTCTCTTTTTGACGACCTTCAAAATCAGGTACCACAAGGCATAGGGTTGCATTTAAAATGTTTGACCTCAACTTCCTCGTCACCCCTCAAGGAGGTTGGAAAAGGTAAATTACATAAAAAAGTTGATTTATTAACCCATAAGATATACATAAAAGTTTGTGTCTATCTTTACTAATAGCAAAGATGTTAGTCCATACTAAGAATTTTCGGATGCCCTGTATACACACAAATACAAAATTGTTCACATATTTTGGCGCCCGCCGGTGCAAGGAAGACAAAAATCTTTTTTTTCGCTTTCTTTCAATCTAACAATAACATATAGAAAAAATATTTTTATTTTAACTGCTCTTCTGGATTACTTCCACGTGGCGTTCATGTTGACCAACTTAATTTCATTTTAGTACAATTTTTTCTTTTGTACGAATATTCTGACAATAATATCCCTAAAGATATTTTATGATTTTATGTTAGGATGATAATATGTAAAAAGAATATTGAGGTCCTAGTGGCAAAAAAATGTCACCACAGATCTTCTAACATATTAATCTTCTGAATGAAATCATTATGCACCTTGACACTTTAAATAATTCACTGAAAATTGATTGCAGGATATTAGTCCATACTTATTCTTAATATACTTATAATGTTATTGTTAAAAATTTTAAAGCCGAAAAACCATGTCAAAATGAAATTGGGTTGGCCAATGTGGATGTCTCGTGGAGAATGTCGCCTTAAAATACTTAATGTAGTGCTTAAGAACTATAAAACATTAAATTACATACATACCTTCCAAGCATTGTATATCACATGATGTTCCCAAAAAAAAAAAAAACAAGTTGTTGTTCTGGAGGTGAGGAGTAAGGAAAAACATTTCCGAAACCAACTCATTTCACATATTCTGTGGTAAAAGTCAACTGCTTCCAAGTTATTTGAGGCGAATGGTTTTCGCTGAGATACCCTGTATAACCTGAGAAAATTATTTGTTCTTTTTTCTTCGAACTATTATTAATTTTATTGCGTAAAAACGAAAGTATGTTTTAGTTAACCACAAAATGTTAAACTGATACATTAGTAACATTATTTCTCCTATACGATACTGACATAACTAACGTCTGCCAGATTAGCTGTAAAAAATTACAAGATCCTTATAAAGACATTGACTGTTTCAACAAACATTTATGTAAAAATCTTTTTATAATAGACTATCATAACTCTAAAATGTGAATCATCATTGAAGACAGTACAAAAATGGAGGTGCCATAAGTTTTAGCAACAAGCCGTCGACTTTTGACCTCACAATTAGTGGTATTTTTGATAGTGCTATTTTGTATAAAACAGTAGACTCAACCGACATCGTGGGAGATATTTTTATGGTCAAATGTACAGTGTGGATAAATTACTATTAGAAACTGCACGTTAAAACATAAAAAATAGAAGATTAAGAATATACATTACTATGATTTCAAATAAACTTTCAGCAGGAGGTTTTTAGCATTAATAGGCCTTTGTATCTTAAACTGCACTTCTGTAATATTGGGGTTATTGTACCGTTAGCAATAAGTTCCTAAAAAAACCAAACTAAGACTAAATAGTTGGGTTGGTGACGTAGACTCAGGTGGCAAAATCTGATTATATTTTGTTAAAACATATTTAATTATCTGAATTTTCAAATGCATTTAGGGAGTTTATATAGAACAGTTCTACTTTAACTATTATACGGGGCGTAACAAAAATAAGGAAACCTAGAAATATCTTGCAAACCGTTCATCCGGTTTTTATAAAATTTTGTACACTTAGGTACCCCTTACGCCCGATCCAATAGTGTGTTCCGCATTGTTGCCAAATTTACCGTTTACCTAAAATCGACAGGACCATTTTTTTAAATGGAACGCTCTATAGTTTATTCGATATTTGAATTCAACTTTGGGAACATTTTAACGTAAAGTTAACAGTTTTTAGGAAAATGGTGGTCAAAAATCGTTATTTTATTGTATTTACCTTATACCTACTTTACCTATACACGAAAATTTACCTAAAATGTCTGACATCGTCAGTTTCGTTTATTTACAAAAAATGGAACAAAACAGAAACCAAAAGAATTAAAATTATAATAATACTGGGTTACGGGGACAGAATGCGAACGTAACAAGAAGTTTGTAATATTTTTAATGACAAGTATCCTGACAGAAATCCACTAACTAAATTTGATGTTAGTAAGATTTTAGAAAAATTTCGTCAATCTGGAAATGTAAAATACGCTATAAGCTCTGGCAGACCTAAAAGTGTAACAGATGGTGATAAGGCTCTGAATGTTTTACTCAGTTTTACAAAATAAGACCTGTGCAAGAGCTCTCAGAAGATGATTACGACAGGCGATTGGAATTTTGCGGAACCATGATGGAATGTTGCAACGCTACTCCAGATTTTGTCCACAGAATAATTTTCTCTGACGAATCAACATTTTTTTAAATGGAAAAGTTAATAGGCATAATTGTCGATATTGGACCAGGGAAAATCCTCATTGGATATGCGAAGATCATACCCAGTTCTCCCAAAAGGTCAATGTTTGGGCTGGTATAATATTTAAGTCGGAGGATAATTGACTCCTTCTTTATGCAAGAGACATTAAATGGAGAAAGATATTTGGATCTTCTTAAAAATGACATTGTCAGGGCTTTTGCACAACTATTTCCAAATAATCGTAAGTAAGTGTTGTCACTTTATTTTATCTGGTGTACTGATTATTTGAATATGATTTTTTAGGCAACAATTAAGCACCAAATGATTAAATATGGTTTCAGCAGGATGGTGCCTCACAGCACTATGCCCATAATCTTCGGCAATATCTCGATGGTTTTTTTTTAGAAGATGGATTGGACATAGGGGTACAATCGAGTAGCCAGCTCAGTCTCCGGACTTGACGCCCCTCGACCACTTCTTGTGGGGCCACCTCAAAAATGCTATTTTCAAAAGTCAGCCAAATGACCTAGATGATTTAAAGATAAGGATAGAAACAGATTGTAGAAAAATTGAGGAAACTGACATTCTTCTAAACGTTTTGCATGTTTTTGCGCAGTATTTGGCTTACTGCCAAGAAGTAAATGGACAACATTTTAACATTTGATTTAGTTTTTTTCATCAACTTTTAAATTATTTCCTCCTGTATTGTTCATTCTTGTACTAAATATCCAAATAGAATGGTGAGCGTTTTTTACGTTTCCGGTTTGACGAATTTTTTTTAGAACATTACATACAGTAGATTTCGTTAATGGATTTCTGTCAGGATATTTGTCATTAAAAATATTACAAACTTCTTGTTGCGTTCGCATTTTGTCCCCATAACCCAGTATTATTAAAATTTCAATTCGTTGGGTTTCTGTTAAATGGTCCATTTTTGGAAATAAATGAAACTGACAATGTCAGATATTTCAGGTAAACTTTTGTGTTTTTTAAGGTAAAATGTAATAAAATAACGATTTTTGACCTCCATTTTCTCAAAAATTGTTAACTTTAGGATAAAATGTTCCCAATAAAAAGTATTCAGAATTTTGAGCTAAATTCGAAAATCGAATAAATTATAGAGCGTTCCTTTAAAGAAAAAGTTCCTGTTGATTCCAGGAAAAGGAAAAATTGACAACAATGCGGAACCCACCATTGAATCGGGCGTAATTTCGCACCTAAGTCTACAAATTTTCATAAAAATCGGATTAACGGTTTGCAAGATATTTCGAGGTTTCCATATTTTTGTTACACACTGTATAAAGACTTAATAACTTATTAATAGACTACTCAAAATGATTTTTATTTACGTAACAACACTCCTCTTATAAATAACATACCAAGAATTCCCATGCATTGGATCAGTAATTATTTGGAAGGAGATCAGCATGATAAACACATATTTTTAACACGAACAAAAATCAATTTAAAATAAATAAAGGACGAATAAGATTGCACTGGATTAATTATTATAAGAAAATTAAAATTTGATAAGCGATCGGAGATATCGATTTCATTTTGATAGAGTTAATTAACTCCTATTTACGTTGAAGCTTTTTAAGATAGTGTTTATTTTGTTACAAATTAGTTGTTATCTAGTTGGCTACCGTCGGCTTTGGGGTGAGCTTGCAACTACTAATAGATACGTTTTTTAATTAGAATAAAATAATGCATGATTAAAAACATCGATAATAATCTACCGGTGGGGCAGCATAAAGAAAAATAAGCGTAAGAGCAAAACTCAACGGCATGATGCTTTATCGTGAGAAATTAAAGATCGTAGCGATTTGTATTTTAAACTAAGTAGATAATGGTGACGTAAGAATAAAGCTTTTCGTACTGCCATAATTGTCATTGATTTTAATTTGATACCATCTACGTATTTTTGGCTCTTAGGGATCATTCAGGCCGAGACAATTTTCTTATCGTTGTTGATGTCTTTATAATTTATTGTCGACTAGCTTCCGCCCCCGACTTTGTTAGAGGTATAACAATTTTGTTCCATTACAACCCGGCTAGATCATTTGTTTTTTCTTTATATTATTAGAGCATATGTCGTCAGGTTGGGTCGGCGTCAGAAACGTCGGATACGGGGGTGGTTTAGGGTATTTTTTAAAAATAAAAAAGTGCGCGATTTGAGGGTAAACAGTATTGGATATGTCCTGTAGATTACCCCAGGAGTCAGTTATTCAAATATATGCAGTGGATTTCATAACACCCTGTATTTATTACTTTTAGTTAAAGGATTTGTAGTTTGCTGATGGATGGTTCCCTTGGTCTAAAAAGGCCAAGTGACAGTAAGGTTCTTTTTATGTGAAAGATCCTATATAGTCCGATTTATACAGGGTTTGTTATTTGACTGCGGATATTTAGGAAAAATGCAATATAAAAAGAGTTGTGTTTCTGAAGACATGAGTGGGTGAAGGTGATATGTCTCACTTTCGTTAAAGGGAACGAAATTGTTACGTGTTTGTACACCCGTAGACAGAAAATCGTACATCTAAGTCATAGTCTAAGTGGGAGTTCTCTAAGAAAATCCAATGGGAAACGTTTTTTTTTTTTTTTTTAAATTGTAATTATCTAGCATGTCACCTTTATTCACCCATGTCTTCAACCCAGACAGGAACAAAATACAAAAAACAAGGGTTACTTTAATGGTCGGTTCCTCAAGGAAATGTAATCACTAGTTATCCAAACGGGCACTTGTAATGTGACACCACATATATTATTAACATTGACAACGGTGACTCTAAACGTCAATTAAACTTATTACGTCATTAAATGCTTTGAGAAACCGAAAATCCTGGCCTTGTGCAGGATCCGCAGAAACATATGTGGCCAAAACAAAGTTTTTATTTTTAATGTTTCTCCTTATAGAAAATAAAACTTTATTACAGCCACGACAGTTCATATCATCAAAAAATCATAAACTGCCAAGTCTCTAAATTATTAACAAAATACAAGAACTTCCATTTTATGCGGTGACTTACTTTTTTTTAACCCTGAAAAATTTTCAAGATCACACCTAGAAACAAATCTGAAGAAGCATATCAGTAGGTCACAACATTTTTCACAAACACATGGTATCTAAAATGACTGAACTATTTCAATGATTTTCTTCTTACATTTTAAATTGATAGAGACTAAAAAAGTTCACGATTTACAAGATCATTTTACGTGAACAAACATGGGCTGAATTTGTTATTGAAATCAGATCAGATACGGATCTTCATACATTGACTTTAGATGGAATGAACTAAACACGTTAGGATATTGTTTAGCTTGTCGACATTGGGTAATTAATTCTTTTGTAGCTTTTATTTCGATGGTATATTATGTTAAGTTAACAGCCAGAGCTATATTACAAGAAATAATGTCAAATATGAAACGAATGTGTATCAAAGAATTTTTGGTTAATAGAGACGATGGCATGAAAGTCTCTTGGCAAAATTATCTCTTTTCAAACACTGGCGATTACCAAAATGATTAATTAAAGGACATGATCGGCCGGCAGCAGTGGCGTGCCTTCGGGGGGGGTCTAGGGGGCGCAATCCTGCCCCCACCCGCCCTCGCGCCACCACTTCGATTCAATGTGTGACCACATACTCCCCAATAAAAGGAAAGAAATTTACGGCGCCTCCTGGAGATTCACTGCCTACTATGACCTCATACTGTCCATTAAAAGGAAAGTAATTTTGCGCCCCCATATCATTGTAGCAAAATTTCAACTTTTGTACACAAATTACGAAATATTTTTTTTCTTCACCAAAACATTCCTAGTGGGCATACTATTAAAACTTCTGAACTTGGTATAATAATAATAATAATAATAATAATAATAATAATAATAATAATAATAATAATAATAATAATAATAATAATAATAATAATAATAATAATAATCGACTTTATTAAGACACAATAACAGTTACAATAAAGATGTTGGTTATAAAAAACAAATTTAAGGGCGAGGTTTAGCTAAGACCTTAACGGAAACAGCTATTCTTACACCTAACCCTTCTTTAACTTAAAATAAATATACAATATTGCCAGAAAAGGGCTGGCTAACATAAGCAAAACACACATAAAATAATCAAAAAGTAAGCAACCCAGAGCTAGCCAGCATCTTAAAAAAATGCACAATAATTCTTAAATCTACTGTGAAGACAACAACACGTATTTTAATTTTCTCTTAAATGTATCAATACTTAAGTTATTAGGGCAAAAAGGTAGACCATTATATAAACTTGCAGAACAGTAGAAAAAACACTTCTGAAACATAGCCGTCCGATGTCGAGGAATATGATATAAGGAGCGTGATCTAACATTAACCGAGTGATAGTCAAGTCGCCTAGACATTTTCCTATAGAGGTAGTATGGATCCCGTAAGTAGCAACAGAGATATACAAATTTAAAATTTCAAAATCCGCCCGTGAGGTCGCTCATATATTATGGGTTTGTTCGAGTTCTGAAAATCGCATTGTTCTAAACTTATTCTAGGACTGCGCAGAAACGTTGGTGCAAATTCTGAACTTCTTTAGAATTTGCATCTCTTGAAGAGAGACCTGAACTTGATGAATAATTTAATAAAAATATCTAACTCCATAAAGGTTATTTTCCTGGTTGTCGCAAATATATAAGACCAAATGCGCACGAGTCAATATTAATTAGTATTTTTTTTCAGTCGATTCCTTCCCTAGGTGAGGAACTGATTTAAACAGTTTAGAACCAGTTCGACAATTACTCGTCAAAAACGAAAACATTAATAAAATTGTTCGGTATTAATTCCCAAGGAGTTTCATGAAACCCAAACAGGAATGGCTAATGCCTATGATCAGTACTGTTCTGAACCGCAAATAAGAGGAAATCCAACAAAGCTTATATATATATATATATATATATATATATATATATATATATATATATATATATATATATATATATATATATATATATATATATAGTAAACTTTTTCTCAGATCTCGCAATATGATGGCCAAGTCACGTCATTTATGGCACCCTGTTGAAGCCCCGTCTATTTTCCTATTAAAGGTTAGTTGAAAAGACAGGACCGGACTTACCGTTCAACTTAAAAACACCATGAAAATCTTGTCTCTGAAATCTATAAAATTCAAAAGTCAAATGTTTAAACACACACTACACAAAAAGCACCCATTTTCACACTTTAAAACACCAAAATCAAACGAAAATAAAACGACGCGACCTGTCATGTCAGCTTGATACGGCCCACTATTCGCCTACTTTTCGAAGGAACCAATATCAGCTTTTGATTTCATCTGTGATTGTCAAATGTCGAAACGCTCAGTTTTATCATAAATTAAACTATAGTAGAACATATCCAAAGCAGTATTAAGGTTCTCACACAGCCGCCCAGTGTAACGGATTTGATATTTCGTAGGCATGGGGCGAAACAGCCACTATCGAATTGTAATTTGTTTTGCCTCTAGATTATTCGTAAAATGTCTGGAGTGTAGTCGCTTATCAGTTTTTTTCAAATGGATCACCGTAAAGTACTTCCTTTTTAAGCAGAGCATTCTCTGAGAGCAATAAAAATTATGCGAAGTCCAACTTTAAAAAATCCATAATATTATGTGGTCTATAAAAAATTTAAAAGCAATTTTTATTTTAGCTATAGTATACTAACTATTCTTGATATTTCCAAATTTTAGTGAAAATATTTATAAAGTGTACTTACATATGGAATTTTAAAGAACCGTGGTACTAGTCGAAGAAAAAACAAAGTTTGGCGTGACTTTTTAAAAAAAGCCTGAATGTGCCTAAGTTGTCACATATATTAGAGCAGCGGTTCCCAATCTATGATACATGTGCCACCGGTGGTATATGCAATTATTCCCGGTGGTACGCTAAACAAGACATAAAATCAATACCAGCCAAAAACAAACTAAAACCATCAAAAAAAAACGCGACAACTCTTAATAATGTATTGAAGAAAAAAGGAAAGATGGCAACAATAGCAATACTAATTGTGAAAACTGAAAACTAGGTATAATAAAAAATATTTTTAATACTTATTGTTAAAATTTTATTTTATCCCTTCGTAAAAATTTAAATTGTACTTAAATTGTAATTATTCAGAATTACCTAGAATGACCTAGATAGGTACTCTAATTAGGTGGTACCTAAAATTACGAAATGTCCTTGATGGTACGCCATTACAGAAGGTTGGGAACTGCTGTTGTAGAGGACTACACAACTCATGTTCCTTGGGAATATCCAAAAATCTTATCCGAGTTTGTCCGATTATTGAAAATAAAAACTTTTCTTTAGTAATGCCGCATATGCAGGAACACAAAACTGCTTGTTTTTTAATGCCGCTTTAAAGATTTTCCAGATAGGTTATTAATTTTATTAAATTTTCTAAGAAGTTACAAGTAAATTATAAGTAATTTAATTTTTACTAAGAAAAGTGGCAAGAATAATATTAAATAAAATATTCATGAATCTAAGTACCTGCCTGAATAGTGTTTTAAAAATACGTTATTACACCCAGTTTTAAATTGTTATTTTGTTAAATCTTATATTATTTTAAGAAGTAGGTAATAGTTAACTTATTAAGTACGCTTTGTAATTTAATTAAGAATGTCACTAAGGGTGAAAACAAAGTAATAAAAGAGCAAAGAAAGAAGAAAATCCCAAATAATTTTCGAAATGAACTTGGGATACCAATAGACGTTGTAAAACAGGGCGAGGGCACTACAAACGATGGCAATACTGCTGGAACTTTATTTCGACATTACGAAAAATCAGCAGCAGTCACAGGATTGTCAAAAATGTAATAAAAGATTTACTCTAATTGTTTAAGTGTTTTCTTCGGGTCAAAACTTAAATGATGATACTTTTCAACTATATTTGACAGGTACTACAAAGATGTATGTGTTATTATAGTTGTATAGTTATAGTTATAACCCAACCCAACCTGGGCCCTTACCCTTCATCAGGCAGGCTCACACCACCCAGGGTGTCTGAAGAACAGATAATTGATGTCTATTCTTCAGACATAATTCAAAACTTGGGTAGTGGGGATGCAGTCTCTAAAGAAGGTTGCCTTAACTCAGGAGTAAAGCCCTTTTCTGATTTTCGAGAATAATATATATATATATATATATATATATATATATATATATATATATATATATATATATATATATATATATATATATATATATATATATATACTAGCGGAAACAATTAAAGGATCAAAAAAAAATCTCAATTTTGTGCGATTTTTCAAATGGTTGGATCTTTGGTAAAAATGGTCACATTTGAGTGAAAATAAAATCAATTTGAAGCTTGAGGGGTCTAGTTTAAGGATCTTGTGATAAAAAAAATTTCCAAGCAACAATTAGCGCAAAATGCTAATGAATATCATGGAAAGAAAATTTTTCGAAATTTTTTGCAAACGTATTTTGCGTGTACGGACGTAAAAAAATTTTTTCAACCTAACCACTATATGGATTGGATAGGTTGTTCATTTAACTTCACTTTCTTTTTGTGTTAGCCTCGATACGACCATTCCTCGCTGAGTTATCAGACTTTGAATGCAAATGCGTCATTTTCTCTTCTCTCAGCAATATCTCAGGAACCAATGGTCCCGTAGAAAATGGAAGGGGGTTTCGGAAATTTGGATCCATTCTCTACAATGCTCTGGCATGTTTTTTCAGAAAAAAAAATTTTTTTCATCCTTAACATGACTTTAAACAATTGTGAAAAACAGGACTTTTTCAGGTCTTTTAGAAAATCACATGCCACATTGAGAATATTGGGAACATGACTAATGTTAAGTATGCATCTTACAGGCCATTGTACCCCTAAAAGCCCTACAGAGTTTCAACCTGATCCATCAAGCCGTTTTATTGTTTCATTCGATTGAATTTTTGAAAAAATTGAAGGATCGCGTTCTTTTGCCTTGAGAGCTCATAATCTGTAAAAAAATGGAAAACAAATTTCTCCTAATTTGTTTCCATATTTGTATTGCGGAAAGCGTTTGGAGTCATGCAAAGAAAGTGTTTTTTTCTAAAAACGTAAAAAAAAATTGTTTTGAAAAATGGGAAAAAAATTGTTTTTCGAAAAATCAACAAACAAATTTCTCTGTTCGTGGCTTCAAACGCTTCCCGCAATAAGTGTGTGAAAAACAATCAGGAACAAATTTTTTTCCCAGTTTTTTACAGATTATGAGCTTCCAAAGGCAAAAAACGTGATCGTTCAGTCTTTTAGAAAATCACGTGCAAAATTGTTTCTGAAAAATGGAAAAAAATTTCTTTTTGAAAAATTTCTCTTTTTGAAGCGATCTTCACAAATTTTGCAAAACCACCGGCATTAGATTTACCCAAAGCGTACCAGGTGGAGGTAACACGGTCGGATTTACGCTCCTTTGTGTGTGTGTGTGTTCCCTTAAGAGAAATGAACCCGGTTTTTTGTCATTTCGCCCTTACGTCATGACTCCAAACACATTCTTTAAAGAGTGTGTGTTTATGTGTGTGTATATTTTAATCCGTTCAATAACGGGTTTTGCCGCCCCTGCTCTCTAACAGCCCTCAATCGTTCGGCCATATTGATGCATCGGGTTATTTCGGGTTGCGGAATGGTGTTCCAAGTACGCACTCTAATTTGGCCATGTTATGGAAATTGTTATACTCCCTCTGCAATCAATAGAGAATATTGGGAAATTGAATAATGTGAGGTGTGCATTTTACAGGCCATTGTACCCATAGAAGCCCTACAAGATTTCAATTGGATCCATCAAGCCGTTTTTGTGTTTCATTCGATCGAATTTTTGAAAAAACTGATCACGTCTTTTGCCTTTGGAAGCCCATAATCCGTAAAAAACTGGGAAAAAAATTTGTTCCTGATTGTTTTTGACACACTTATTGCGGGAAGCGTTTGAAGTCACGAACAGAGAAATTTGTTTTTTGATTTTTCGAAAAACAATTTTTTTCCAATTTTTCAAAACAATTTTTTTTTACGTTTATAGAAAATAAAACTTTCTTTTCATGACTCCAAACGCTTTCCGCAATAAAAATGTGGAAACAAATTAGGAGAAATTTGTTTTCCATTTTTTTACAGATTATGAGCTCTCAAGGCAAAAGAACGCGATCCTTCAATTTTTTCAAAAATTCAATCTAATGAAACAATAAAACGGCTTGATGGATCAGGTTAAAACTCTGTAGGGCTTAACATTAGTCATGTTCCCAATATTCTGAATGTGGCACGTGATTTTCTCAAAGACCCGAAAAAGTCCTGTTTTTCACAATTGTTTAAAGGCATGTTAAGGATGAAAAATTTTTTTTTCTGAAAAAACATGCCAGAACATTGTAGAGAATGGATCGAAGGTTCCGAAACCCCCCTTGCATTTTCTGCGGGACCATTGGTTCCTGAGATATTGCTGAGAGAAGAGAAAATGACGCATTTGCATTCAAAGTCTGATAACTCAGCGAGGAATGGTCATATCGAGGCTAACACAAAAAGCAAGTGAAGTTAAATGAACAACCTATCCAATCCATATAGTGGTTAGGTTGAAAAAATTTTTTTACGTCCGTACACGCAAAATACGTTTGCAAAAAATTTCGAAAAATTTTCTTTCCATGATATTCATTAGCATTTTGCGCTAATTGTTGCTTGGAATTTTTTTTTAACACAAGATCCTTAAACTAGACACTTCAAGCTTCAAATTGATTTGATTTTCACTCAAATATGACCATTTTTACCAAAGATCCAGCCATTTGAAGAATCGCACAAAATTGAGATTTTTTTTTTGATCCTTTAATTGTTTCCGCTAGTGTACATATATATAGTATATATATATATATATATATATATATATATATATATATATATATATATATATATATATATTTTTATAGGAAGTTTTCTTGGGCATAGGCTATTTTGTAAACCACATATAAAATTTAAAATTTATTTAAAAACACACAATATTAAATTTTAAAAACAACGGCATTGTATCAGTATGCTTGCATCTTAGCAGGAAGATTCTTCTGTTTTTTTGTCTTGCCAATTTCTGATACATTCTTGAAATATTTCTAAGTGAACTAGCTGCTTCTTGTCCCTAAATTCTCTCCATGTCATTAAGGAAGGTCATGGTTGAAAAGCAAATTTGAACCCTTGCAATATATTTTATTTTCTTTTTTATTCTTTAGCCATATATATAATATATTTTTATAGGAAGTTTTCTTGGGTATAGGCTATTTTGTAAACCACATATAAAATTTAAAATTTATTTAAAAACACACAACATTAAATTTTAAAAACAACGGCATTGTGTCAGTATGCTTGCATCTTAGCAGGAAGATTCTTCTGTTTTTTTGTCTTGCCAATTTCTGATACATTCTTGAAATATTTCTAAGTGAACTAGCTGCTTCTTGTCCATAAATTCTGTCCATGTCATTAAGGAAGGTCGTGGTTGAAAAGCAAATTTGAACCCTTGCAATATATTTTATTTTCTTTTTTATTCTTTGGCCATATATAATATATTTTTATAGGAAGTTTTAAACTTCCGAAAAAGTCCTGTTTTTCACAATTGTTTAAAGGCATGTTAAGGATGAAAAAATTTTTTTTCTGAAAAAACATGCCAGAACATTGTAGAGAATGGATCGAAGGTTCCGAAACCCCCCTTGCATTTTCTGCGGGACCATTGGTTCCTGAGATATTGCTGAGAGAAGAGAAAATGACGCATTTGCATTCAAAGTCTGATAACTCAGCGAGGAATGGTCATATCGAGGCTAACACAAAAAGCAAGTGAAGTTAAATGAACAACCTATCCAATCCATATAGTGGTTAGGTTGAAAAAATTTTTTTACGTCCGTACACGCAAAATACGTTTGCAAAAAATTTCGAAAAATTTTCTTTCCATGATATTCATTAGCATTTTGCGCTAATTGTTGCTTGGAATTTTTTTTTATCACAAGATCCTTAAACTAGACACTTCAAGCTTCAAATTGATTTGATTTTCACTCAAATATGACCATTTTTACCAAAGATCCAGCCATTTGAAGAATCGCACAAAATTGAGATTTTTTTTTGATCCTTTAATTGTTTCCGCTAGTGTACATATATATAGTATATATATATATATATATATATATATATATATATATATATATATATATATATATATATTTTTATAGGAAGTTTTCTTGGGCATAGGCTATTTTGTAAACCACATATAAAATTTAAAATTTATTTAAAAACACACAATATTAAATTTTAAAAACAACGGCATTGTATCAGTATGCTTGCATCTTAGCAGGAAGATTCTTCTGTTTTTTTGTCTTGCCAATTTCTGATACATTCTTGAAATATTTCTAAGTGAACTAGCTGCTTCTTGTCCCTAAATTCTCTCCATGTCATTAAGGAAGGTCATGGTTGAAAAGCAAATTTGAACCCTTGCAATATATTTTATTTTCTTTTTTATTCTTTAGCCATATATATAATATATTTTTATAGGAAGTTTTCTTGGGTATAGGCTATTTTGTAAACCACATATAAAATTTAAAATTTATTTAAAAACACACAACATTAAATTTTAAAAACAACGGCATTGTGTCAGTATGCTTGCATCTTAGCAGGAAGATTCTTCTGTTTTTTTGTCTTGCCAATTTCTGATACATTCTTGAAATATTTCTAAGTGAACTAGCTGCTTCTTGTCCATAAATTCTGTCCATGTCATTAAGGAAGGTCGTGGTTGAAAAGCAAATTTGAACCCTTGCAATATATTTTATTTTCTTTTTTATTCTTTGGCCATATATAATATATTTTTATAGGAAGTTTTAAACTTCCTATAAAAATATATTATATATGGCTAAAGAATAAAAAAGAAAATAATATATATATATATATATATATATATATATATATATATATATATATATATATATATATATATATATATATATACATATATATATAAATCCTTCTATCATTGTTGCATCATTTCAAACTGGGACCTTGTTGCGTCACCTAGAATACGAAGAGTTAGCGCCAATTGAGATATGTATATTGTTTCACAAAGGCATTTATAGGTTAGCTTACGTTTTTCATCGAAATTTGATGTGATTTTAATATACGAATTTTCATGCATGTTAGGTACCTTATTACGACCTTTTAAACACCAACCTTGTCAACTCCTATTTTGCGTATATTATACATTGTTGCGTCAATGCAATGTTGCCAGATGCACAGTCGCAATACATACATTTTATTAGATATTTATAAACAGATTTTGCTTTCAGCCGACTTCCGAAAAATTTGGAGGTCATCCATTCAAACAGTGGATATTTTTTAACTCAACGCCCAGCCAAAACTACCACAGCTAGAAAACTAAAATTTTGCATACAGCTTTATTTTGGGCCCTGGACGTCCACTAAAAAAGGATATTGCAAAACTTGGCCTGTAAGTGGGTAAAACCAACCCCTAAAAATTAAATTATTTTTTATCTCAAAAACCACCAAGTTCTAAGAAAAACGCCGAAACGCGTCAATTTTATGTTATTTCTTTACATGGTATACCAATTTTTAATGTTTGAGAAGGTAGTGCAAGGGGTGAAAACTACCCAGTATTAATGAGTGGTTGAAATTTTTTACACCAAAACGTTAAATTATGGCATACATATTGTTTTTAGATCGCGAGAAAAACATAAAAACAAAATTTTGCTAAATTTAAATTTCAACGGGGTTAAAACAACCCCCTAAAAATGAAAATAATTTTTTTCTCAAAAAGTATTTACCATTTCAAAGGAAACTGTAAAACACGTCAAATTTATTTCATTTTTTTACGTAGTATACCTACCATTTTTATTTTATGTTTGAGAAGGTAATTC
This sequence comes from Philopedon plagiatum, assembly GCA_963971165.1. Taxonomy (NCBI): domain Eukaryota; kingdom Metazoa; phylum Arthropoda; class Insecta; order Coleoptera; family Curculionidae; genus Philopedon; species Philopedon plagiatum. Next base: position 93,913,047 of record OZ020192.1, on the reverse strand, counting down.
AAAGGATTGAAAACTACCCAGTATTAAAAAGTAGTTGGAATTTGTTACACCAAAACGTTAAATTATGGCATACATATTGTTGTTAGGGCATGAGAAAAACATAAAAACAAAATTTTGTAAAATTTAAGTTTCAACGGGGTTGAAACAACCCTCTAAAAATGAACATTTTTTTTTATCTAAAACATCCCACGTAGACTTCAAGCCTAAGTACTAACGTACCGTGGGTGTCTGAAGAGAGGGGAAATGTAGTCTATTGACACGGGATTTGAAGGATTGGAGGTTGGGACGGGAAGGGAAAACATTTGCAGGCAATCTATTCCATAATCTGGAGGCCCTAGGTATAAATGAGCGAGAGAAGTGGTCCGTTCTAGGCTTTTGTAGCTGGACTGCTGGACAGTCAAGGGATGCATACGTAACGCGCCTCTTGTTGTTCTGTTAGGGACATTCACGGGGGATAATACCGGCTAGTTCTTCAGTGCAAAATCCATGGAAGTAGCCGTAGAAAAGGGATAAATCCCCTACAGCGCGGCGGTGAGCGAGAGAAGGGAGTTTTCTCGTGAGGGCTGGGTCATTGATAAGTCGAATGGCTCTCTTTTGTATAGAATCAAGGATCTTAAGTGTCGAAGGTGATGCCGCTCCCCAGATGTGGGAGCCGTACTCTAGGTTAGGTCTTATTTGGGAAAACTAGAGTGTATAGGTTGGAAGGGGAAAAGTATTTTCTGGCTCGAAAGAGAAAACCAAACTTTTTAGCTGCCGATGTGGCTACTGAAGTAATGTGTTTGTGCCAGCTGAGATCATGTTCGAAAGCGACGCCAACGAGATCGAATGTTTCGTTGTTTTGTAGGGCTTGGCCATTCATGTGGATGGGGTAAGCGTTGCCAGATTTTTTGCGTGAGAGGGAGCAAGACTAGGTTTTGGAGGCGGTGAACTGAACAAGGTTCTTGGCACCCCAGTCTAAGATTAATTGAAGATCTTGGGAAAGGGAAAGGTATATAGATCTGCGTCTATTATCCAACTCCTGATTCGAAACTTGTCTGGAAAAATGAATATTGGAGTGTAGAGTACTATCGTCAGCATAACTGTGGATGGGATTGGTAGTTGAAGAGAGTAGGTCATTAATGTGAAGAAGAAATAGGGTTGGTGCCGGGACTGAACCTTGGGGGACACCAGCATTGATAGGATGGAAGTTAGATGAGTGACCGTCAACCACAACAGATATGCGCCGATTAGAGAGGAAGCTGCCGATCCAGGTACATAGTTTGGTAGGAAGACCGTAAGAAGGTAGTTTGTTGAGGAGTGCGGCATGCCATACTTGGTCAAAGGCCTTGGAAATATCGAGAGCAACAATCTGAGATTCGCCATGAAATTCAAGAGACTTGTTCCAGTTATGTGCGACAAAGCTAAGGAGATCAGCTGTGGATCTTTGGTGACGAAATCCGTACTGTCTGTCATGGATGATTTTGTGTTTTTCTAGATATTTTAGAATTTGCAAGTTGATTACTTTCTCCATAACTTTGCTGACAACGGAGAGAAGAGAGATAGGTCTATAATTGGATGGAAGGGACTTGGAACCTTTCTTCGGGACAGGCTGCACACGAGCAGTCTTCCAGCGATCTGGGAAGATACACTTGTCATAGGAGATCTGGAAAAGACGAGTTAAGATGGGTGCAAGTTCTTGAGCGCATTTTTTTAGAACAATTACTGGTATGCCATCCAGACCAGAGGACTTTTTGGTGTCAAGGGGTAGAAGAATTTTTTGAACTTGTTTGACCTTAAGTATTATATCGGGCATTTTGTGGGGTACAGACTTAGCGGTTGGAAGAGCGAAATTGGGGGGAGGGATCAGGGTGGAATTGGCAGCGAATTGTTTGGCGAATAGTTCTGCTTTCCCTTTAGAGGTGGAGATAACTTCGTTGTCGGAGGTCAGGGGAGGAAAAGTGCTTCTACAGAAGTTCTGACTAATGTTTTTGACAAGTGACCAGAAAGATTTGCCGCTGTTGGGACAGGAAAGCACTTTATCTTTTATGCGGTTGTTAAAAGCATTTTTGGACTCTCAGATAGTTTGGTTGTATTGATTTCTGGCCTCGGTGAAAATTTGACGATTTTCGGGTGTAGGATTTTGAAGATACCTTTTGTGAGCTTGGGATTTTTTGAGCCTGGCTTTGCCACAGACCTTGGAGAACCATGGCTTTTGATGGTGGAGTTTAGGTTTCTTGCGGGTATGTGGAATGAAACCTTCAATACCTGCTTGAATAATGTCCGTGATATGAGAGCAAATTTCGGAGGGATCGGGAGTGGAAAAACAGACAGGGTTCCAAGGGAAAGTAGAGAAGAAGTTTCGAAGACCATCCCAGTCGGCATAATTGTTGTGCCAGATCTTGCGTTCTGGCATGATTTCAGCAAACTCGGGATGTATGGGGCAAGAGACGGTAATGAGGCCATGATCTGAACGACCAAGGGGAGCGCATACAGATGTTAAGTAAGGCTCAGGATGGGTGGTAAGAAAAAGATCTATTGGATCTGCATTATGGGTAGAAACGCGGGGAAAGTATGTTGGTTCTCTAATCAAATTGGTGAGCAAGTTGCTGATTGCGAAGTTTTCTGCTGCTCTGCCTTCTGGGTCAGTTTTTGTGGATCCTAACCATTCCTTGCTATGGACGTTGTAGTCGCCTAGGACGATAACTTCAGCGGAGGGAAATTCGGAGATGAGATGGTCGATTTTTGCCGAGAGAAAGTCAAAGAACTCATTGTAGGATTTGTCTGATGGGGAGCGATAGATGCAACAGATAAATTTAGTAGAAGATTTAAGGGCGAGTTTTAGCCAGAGAATATCGTGCTGGCCTGATTCCAGGTTCGGGAGTCTGGCGCAAGAAAGACTGATGCGAACGTAGGCACATACATGAAACAGTCCCCTAAAAATGAAAATAATTTTTATCTTAAAAAGTATTTGTTATTTTAAAAAACTTTAAAACACGTCAATTTTATTTTAATTTTTACCTAGCATACCTACCATTTTTTTTATGTTTAAGAAAGTAGTGCACGTGGGTAAAAACTACCCAGTATATAAAATTGTTGAAATTTCTTAAGCTAAAATGTTAAATCATAGCGTATATCATGACTCATGACTATTTTTCCCATAGTCAAGTCTATGTCCCTGATGTACTAAATTACAGCGATAATGATCCTCAAGAATTACGGCGAATATTTCCCCCATGTACGAAAAACCACATAGGAGGTGTGGTCTTTCCCAAAATTACAGCGATAATTCCCCTCAAGAATTACAGCGCTAATTCAATACAACATTGGTAATTATTATAATTATTGTACTTATAGCGGAAACACATTTTATTCCTAATTTTAATTATATTTTTTATTATTACTTGTGTTCACTTTTATTTCAGTTAAAATAAATTTGTTGTTCGTTATGTTTTTATTATATATCGATGTTTTATTTCAAAATATGAAATACGATTTTTCGGGAAATATACTTCGAATACCAGTCGAGCATTAGAAATAACCAGATAATTCTGCATTCTGCATGTTAGTCGCCTCCAAATCAAGCAACTTTGCCGCCATTTAATCTTAGATGTTTACGAAAATAAAGATTGAAGATGTTATTATTGGGGTCAAAACGTTGGTATGTGATTAAAATAGTATTGCATTCTTATTTAACTCGACACAAGGTCTACAAAACTGCAATAAAAAATACAGGTCCGTATTTAAAAAAAACATACCTGATGATGGTATCCGAAAGACGAAACGTCGGAATCAGTATCTGATAATAACACGTTATAAAAAATAAATGGTGGCAATAAAGATGTAAGATTAATTTTTCGCCATCTCTGTAAATAAAGCTAGGAAAAAATAAAAACAGAATCGAGAATTTTCGGTTTTTTCCGAATACATATCTTCGGAAGTATTTGGAATTTTCGAAATTTTTTGACGGCTTGTTAGTCGTCTCCAAATTGCGCAACTTTGCCCCAATTTAACCTTCGCTGTATCTCTTACCGTTTAGGAGATCCCAATGGTGAGCTTTGAATTTGCAACACCATGCAGACCTGTGAATAATAAAAATCTTTTTTTTTTAATTGGTCACAGCCCGTAAGTAATAAATCATTAATCACTAGCCGTAAATATTGATAATTATTATTTTTCGGAAAGTACATAAAAATCACTATGTTATTAAATACTCAGTCGTAGAAAGAATATATTTTCATCCCTTCCCAGCCCCACCCCTTAAGTTTTTTTTACATTTTTTTTAGCGAAATTGGTTACCTCGACATCGATTACTCCGAAAATGACATATTACTCAACTTTTTGGAAAAAATGTATTTTCATCCCTTTCCACCCCCACCCCTTTAGGTTTTATTTTTAGCGAAATTGGTTACCTTGACCTTCATAACCCCAATAAGGAGATATTACTCAAGGTTGAAAATTAAAAATTTTAATAATTTTGAGGTTAGGTGAGTTAGGGTCAGCTAGTTATCACAAACAAACTACATCAACATCTCTTTTAAAAAATTCATATTTTAACTTACCGTTATTGAGATTTGTCAGTTGCACTAATCTTTTGCCCCGCGACATCTTATGCCCCTCACTAAGTAATCGTGCCGGCAGCAATAAATACCGTCAAATGCAGAATGTAATAAAATAAATGCAAAATTTCAAACAAAAAGCGGTTAGGTCTGTCTATAAATAGATTGCGACGTTGCCCAACTTATGACGCAATAAAATACGAAAATTGTACATAATATACTTAAAGATGTATATTAATTTACCGCCCCTATCGGAATTTCAGTGAACTAAAATTGTATTTTATTTTATAAATTGCTAATATTGTCGCGTCCACTCAAAATTTCTAATCCATAAATATCTCTTAATTCCGATTGAATGGCGCTAAGATTTTTTAAATTTGAATTAAAGGCGGGAATCTCCACGAGCTGACGTGAATTTTAGGTTAAAAAAATGAGCGGAAAGATGATTTACAAGGGTTTACTTTATCGCGTCCGATATTCGGACGCAATAGAGCGATGGACGCAACAATAAATGGTCACAGGTATAATAAGGACGCAACAATGATCGCGGTTTGAATATATATATATATATATATATATATATATATATATATATATATATATATATATATATATATATATATATATATATATATATATATATATGTATGATGACTAATGTTTTATGCAATGCAGATATTACTAGTTTATAAACAAAAATAAATAAATATGAAATTATTACAATTGCAGTATTATTTTTAATAGGTTGCTGGATTTAAAACGAAGTCTATAAGATAGCGGATAACTTCTGTAAGGCCTACAAAAATACAACTTATCGAAAAACATTAAGAAATTGAATTAGTCGGCACACTTTGTCGGCTTATTAATACATTTCTTTGAGTTAATGGCGCCTAATAAAAAGCCGAACAAAATTTGAAGTTACTTATCAAATAACATCGAAGGAGCACAATTAAAATGTAAATATGATTATTCTTTCCGTCTCGTCGACACCTAAAGGTAATAAACGCATAAGAAACTTGTGGGCATTAACGCTTTCAAAATGCTTAGCTGAAGCAATTTGCTATCGTGGCCGGAGAGGGCGATTGCTGAAAGCAAACACTGTGTGTAACAAATTCCGGACCGGGTAGTTATTTTAAAAACTAGACAAGTTAGGCGAAAAATGTTTCAGATACAGACAGATTCTAGAGCCTTCAGAAATTTATAGTTTCAAAATTAATTGTTAATTGTGTGGGTAATTTGTTTCATTGTAGATCTACTTACTGTAGGTTTAAAAGTTTATTAAGTATTTTTTAAAAAAGAGTTATTTTCTTAAAATCAATTTCACGAAAATGTTAATACGATGATGTGATCTCTTTTCGTATTTGCATTTATTTTTATTTTTGCTATTTATATATTTGCTCTTCCTTTAGGTTTTAATTTTTGTTCTTCAGATCCTGATTCTTTATGACCTGAATGGTTATTGGTAAGGGTAGTGGAATCCACGAAAATGATAATTTTTTTAGGTTTACGTACATAATTCTTAAAATGTATAAAAAAATACTTTTTGTGACTGATTAAATTAGAAATACTAACTCACATAAACAGGCCACATATAACTTACGACTTTCTGTGTCTTACCTTACCAAATAAACTTTCCGCGCTTTACAAAAATAGTAGATGCAATACAGCGGAAACTTAACAAGGAACAGCTCCCGACGTTACTAACCTTGGATGAATTAAGAATGGATACGGGATGATTTAACATTTTTTGAATCCAAAACAAACCATTCTAAGCGACACTGTAAACAATTTGTAAACATTGGCCACATCTTATTTTACCTTGTATTTTTGTACCAAAAATACGTTAGAAGCACCACAAGATTTACTGAAAGTAATAAAAGCCCTAAATATTTTATTTTTCTGCTAAATAATAATAAATTTAAGTTGAAATGGTTTTAATTACATTATTTCTAAAGGTTTACTTAAAGTCGTTCGGAGTCATTTATAAATATGTAAGTCGCAGTTTTTCTTTTCTAGTTCATTAGACAAAGACATACGTTTAACCGAGTGTTGAGATCTTGGATGAATAAAGAATCATCCAAGGTAATTTGACGTCAACCGCTCAGTTATTCAGAGGACAACAGACAACAGAGACAGCAACACTCCTGAGCTCCAACACTCCAATGCTATTTTATCTCTTTCTACCACCATTCTTGATTCAATTATGTATTTCGTTAAAGTTCGTAAGTTGGACCTCTGGGGTACAATGTTTTCATAACAAACAACAAATAAACAGGCTTCACGTTCGATACGCTCACGCAGTATACGGAAAACCGAATCCTTTCTCATTCATCCAAGTTACTAACGTTTGGTGAAAAATTTTCACGCACCTAGGTTAGGCTGAAATGTCATTTTTAATACAGATCTAAATACTGTTCACGGTAATGAGAATAATTTTAGGGACACCAACATTTGCGTGAAAATATCGTATTTTAAAATTATAAATATATTATAAAAAAGTTGCTGATTTGAACACAATCTGTTACAGTATCTGGGCCCACGATTTTGTTTAACATTAAGTACAAAGTTTTCTTCTATTTTAAAATTGTTGTAAATAACGTTTCCAAACTGAAGGAGTAAAAATTTGAATGTCATTCGTCATAATTTACAGTTTTTGTTTTTCCTACGTCATTCGCCGAGGATAGCTGACCGTTTGTAAATAAGGTAAAAAAAATGTAAATGTCACATGGGCATGTAGAGGAGAGTAGGGTACGAATCACGTATACAAATGTCCAAATAAATTAAAAGTATCACTAGAGACACATAGAAACACGAATGCTAACAGTGCTTACCGTTTACAAATAATGAAATGTAAAAGGCTAATAGATTTGGAGCAAAATTGAAGCATTAACAAGCCCTTCACATTGGTTTCGGTAAAACTTCGACGATACTGCGAGAATGTATGCATACCTATAATGGGAGAACGATCTCTCTGAATCGTACGAAGAGATTTGTATATTTCAAATACTGGCCACTTGTTTCGGGATTTTCGCGGTGAATTTGTAAGTTCTTCAAATCCGGGATTTTATTTAAGACTGCACACAATTTATTATATGCCTGCAGTCCTGCAGTCCTGGAATAAAATCGTTTATATTGTTCAACGCACTCTCTAAATTGTGTATAATACTCAATGCCTCCTCGACAGTGACATTTGATTTTTGTAAATCTAAAAGAGAGTTAACAACAGAGATTACTGGCGCGAGATGACATTTAAATCGGCTTTTACTTGGGGATATTCAAAAAGTTGTTGACTGTTGTGAACTGATTTGGCTTCTGGGGGATTAAATTTACCGAGGACAGATTTTACTTTATGGTAATATACTACTGCTTCGAGCCATATCCCCCACCTTGCCACTATTGACTAAGGTGGTAGGACATTTTAGGACAATTCTGCTACTAAATGACAGGCATGGATTAAGCATGTAATATGAAGTAGATTTGGAAAAATTGTTTAAGTGCCTGGCCAGCTTTTATGCAGGTCCGTCCCTTGTTAGTATCAGTTCTGAGATTCCAAAATGCTATTCGATATCGAAATATTCTATTTGGCGCAAAAAAAAACAAATTCCCGTTCGTTTTCAGCTGATCGCGGATCGTCTAAAACGATATCGATTCTTTCGATACCTCTAGAGATCCCTTTTCGGTCGATTTCGAGAAGAACGCAGTGATTTTTAGGTTAGAATTATTTATTTTTGTAGGTTTTGCATTTTTTGTTGTTTAAATTAACAGCTATAATAAAATTATTAATTACTGTGTCGTTTCTAACATTTCATATATTATGTGAAACATGTAGTACCAATATATGAAAAATTATGTATTTAAAAAAAAGACATTTTAGACTTTTCCAGTTAAAATCGGATACTTGTAGTTCAAAAGTTTGATTTTTAACATTTTTAATAACAAAACAATAAACACACTGTTCAGCAATGATCGTTCTATCAACTAATTTCTTAAAAGTTTTTCCACAAAATTATCTTAGATTATAATTCACTACGCATGCGTGCCACGAATACTAAGGTTTCCGATGACGAAAAAAGTGATGGCATAAACGACATCGAAGGAGAATACCGAATTGGTCGATATCGCTTTGACTATCGAGTATCGAAAGCGTTACGATAGCTGTCGTATTGAGTGAAAGGGAATCCAAGCGCAGTACCCGTGGAGGAGTTATACCGAACTTTTCCAAAATTTCCTTTACTAGATTTACTATGCAGGGTGTTTCAATATTTTACCGAAAAATTTAAACAGGTGGTTCCTTGACAAAAAATAATAAAAAAGTTCCAAATAATTTAGGTGCGGAAGCATTTCGTTTCCAAGATACAGGGTGTTAAACTTTAATTTGTTTTCGGTTTTTCTTATTTATTTTATACGCGCTTAAGGATTATCTATTCAAAATAAGTACGTGTGTTACATATTAATGTACCCACAGAATTAACCTATTGCCATTTAGAACTATCTACAGGATGTCATTTTCTTGCGTCACAACCATTTTGACCACCGAACTTTTTTTGATCCGACACTGATTATCCTTTTGTATAAAAACAACTTTTTTGACTTATCTTTTAACTTTTTCATCAATTGCAAATTTTTTCATATCTTATATGATTCGGCTGATATTAGGCAAAACATGATTTAAAGTAGGACTAAATTTTTAATCTGGTCAAATAAAAAATAATTTATTAACCTAATAAAATTTAATTTAGTTATAACAAAACATATTAACGATAAAAGCATGTTCAAAAAATTGTTCAAAATTTCTTTTATGAACATTCTTTTATCGTTAATATGTTTAATAAATTAAAATTTATTAGGTAAATAAATTATTTTTTATCTGACCAGATTTATAATTTGGTCCTACTTTAGATCATACTTTGAATGTATGTATAAGATATGGAAAAAGTGCAATAGATGATAAAGTTAAAAGATAAAGCAAAAAAGTTGTTTTTATACAAAAGAGTAGTCAGTGCTGTATCAAAAAAAGTTCAAATAAATCAAAAAAATAACACCCTATAGATAGTTCTAAATGGCAATAGATTAATTCTGTAGGTACTTTAATATGTAACACATGTACGAATTTTGAATAAATAGTCCTTAAGTGCGCACAAAATAAATAAGAAAAACTGAAAAAAACACCCTATATCTTGGAAACGAAATGTTTCCGGACCTATATTATTGTGAACTTTTTTTATTATTTTTGGTCAAGGAATCACCTGTTTACATTTGTTGGCACAATATTGAAACATCCTGTATTTTCCGCGTTTGTTTGCTTTAACATTCTACTACATAAAAGATATGGAAGAGAAGAATCAATCGGGTTGGGTTGGGTTGGGTACTATACGTTGGTGCCCGGCGGAGGGAAAACTTTTAGTTAACCGCTGGCTTTTAACGAAGTCACACAAGGCTCGAGAGAGACCGGCGCGGCGCCGGCAATAATCTTTCCGCCGGCACCAACGTCATTGTACTCTACACGATTGATTTTGCCTCTACCCATATTTTTCAGCTACAATTTTATGAGCGCTTCAATCGACCTTTTTACGTCTGGCAACCGATATCGTAGTTGATTTCGGTTTAGTAGCTTCCAGATCGGTACAAACTTTTTCCAGAATAATTGAAAATGTGGATTTTCAACTATTGCCTGCGAAATGTTACAAACACTTAATACAAAAACTAAATCCTACAGAAATTTCCAATAGGGTTTTTCTATTTTCCTTGTGTTTTTTACTCTGCATATATTGTTCATAAGCTTCTTGAATACACAAGGAACACTTACACAGTATTTGCAAAAAAAATTAACTTCCTCTATAAGTCAAACCAGGGAAGCGACTAACATATTTATTTACTGTTGCAAAAAGGGGTAACCCTTTTCGCGACATTTTAACCGCGACGGTTATACTGCGCAACACACAGTTCTTGTCGTTCCCCTACACAACTCCGTCGGGCTTTTTGCATTTGTAAACAACCTCCGGTATACATAGTATTCAATGCAAGGAAAGAACGTAAATCTATCCCTCTTATTCTTTTGACAAATACACAATAAAGATGCAAGTACGCTTTGTGCTTACAAACTTACAAAAAGTGAAGCATCGTACAAGGTCAACTATATCACCGGCTGGATCACCGATGTGTTGCCGGCTTGCCCGCTTTTTTACTTTTATAGTCAGCTTAAACTGCCCAGCAGGTGGCATCAAAGTAAATAATTATTTTAAAATTCGAAATGATTGACGTAACGTTACATAATTTTTGAAATTAGTGACGGCTATTTTTATGGGTCTTACGGATTTTATATTTAGCTGAATGCTAAAGTTATTCTTGGCAACACAGCGTCCCGTCACTGGAAGTGTTTAAAATTCACCAAACTTAGTCATGGGATTTACCGAGATAGTTTCAGAACATTAGAGTACAAAATAAAATAAAGTACGCTGCATCGTGGCATCAAATATACGTAGTTTTTTATTGAAGGTTTTCTTCTTGTAAAGGCTTAGATGTTCGAGGTCTAAGCCTTTAATCAAGGGCGCAATGATAATTAAAATCTAATTTATCTGGAACTGATAATAAATTTGATGCCAAAATGGGGACATTTTATGAGACGTACGAAGGAGGAACGGAAATGTAACGAATCGGGCTTTTAACAATCACCTCCCACTGAACGTGTTATTTACCTGACACAAGGTGGATCAATTAGGAAGCATCAATCATTTTACAGACATTTTTTAGTATGCCAAGATACAATCTATATTGAAATCGTCTCTTTTGACATGCCAAAACGTATAATGGATTTATAAAAATATGCAGATTTATTGCATGCGAAATTTTTAATCACACATAATAGTTAAAAAAACAATGGACATAATTTGGGTGCAAATTACACGGTTTAACGGTCTTTTCTTAGAAGGTGGTCCCTAATATAATGCGTTCCTTTACCAAACTTCATTTATGTGACAATGTACAGAAAAAAATAGAATTTTCCGCGTTCTTTATTTTTAAGTTATTTTGGAGCAAATACAAAACAATTTTTTTTTATAAATTATCGCAAAAGTTTTACTAACGTCACAATATGCATCGCAACATGCGGACAATATGGATATAACCTTTACATCAGAATTCACTAAACAGATTTAAGTAATATTTAGTATTGCTACTGCTCTGCTGATGTTTAAATCAAATGTACTGATTTAAATTGAAATATTCTCATTGATTAGTTAGGTTCCGACAAGTTTTTGACCTGTCATGGTTAATAAGTGGTCATTAAAAACTTATGGGTTATTTTACTACCCCAGCGATTTGTTTGGTTTTCAAATATTTTTTTTTTATATTGGAACGTTTGCTAAAATAAATATTATTGTGGAAAATACATTCCATCCATCCATTTCCATCGTTTTCTTTATGAATTTTCAACAAGACTCAGAAACAAATTCACAGTGCAAACTTAGGTATTTGTTTTCTTACTTATGTCAGGTTAAAACCACGGAATGGCAAATTAAACCGACCTAGCACCGGGCCGTTAATATTATAAGTAGGTAATACAAAGGTAAGACCAAAAAATATATAATGGGTTAGAAATGTTAACTCCTAAGTAAAACGTAGAAACAAGAAATTTGAATAAAAATCAATAAAATAGTACACATCGTACCACCAGATGTCGCTCTAGCTCGTGTTCTCGTGGCTGGTAGTTTAAAGGTGGTATGTTTAATATATTAGTTTATTTTAAGTTAGATTTTGATCGTTTTAAAGACGATTTATTGTTTTTTTTTCGTACTACACAATAAAATATTATGTATTCAGTAAAACCAGCTATAAATTGACGATTTTGCTGATTAAATTATATTTTAGAGAAATTACCAATAAACAAACTAAAAAACAATAATGGTCTTTAACAATCAAATACTGATACTTATAAACCCTACACACACAGTATAATATGTAAAATATAAATTATATAATAAAACCACAAAGTATGTACATATCGGCTTTATTTACCAAACAGTTATTGTTATCACACTGTTATTAAAAAAATAGCCCAAAATAGTTATTTTTGTATTAAGTGCGTGAAGTGAGTGTTTTTTTAATGGCATATGAGAGTGTCAATTTTTTGCCGAGACCGCAGGTCGAGGCGAAAAATTCTCTCGAATGTGCCATTAAAACACGAATTTCACAAACGAAATACAAACAACATTTTTTGTACAACTGAAAGTTTGAATTAATCGGTAAAATTGTATATTATAATAAAAATTTTACCATATAATTTCACATAATCAAGTTAACAGCCCTGTCGTTACTATAGAAATGGTTTGTTGGCACGTTGCTTGTTTTGTTGTCATACGTTGATAGCTGTTCATATTTATTGCAATTTTTTAAATAAATAGTATAAGTACTTAAAATGGATGTAGATTACGATAGTGATAGCGAGATTCCTTCAGATATAGCCGATATAGCAAATTCGGCTATAGCTAACATGTTACCGGCGAAATCAAAATTTATATACGAGAAAAATTATAACCAATTCCGTGAATGGTGCGGCAAGAAAAATATACAAAAAGTGTCTGAAAAGGTACTTATATGCTATTTTGAGGAGAAATCAAAAACTGTAAAACCTTCTACTTTATGGAGTGTCTACTCAATGTTGAAGAGTATGTTGAATGTTAAAGAAAATATTGATATAAAGAAGAGAACTTTTCAAGGAATATCTAGCGTTTCTGATCAGCAGCAAGGTGGACTAGCTTCGGGAATTAATATTGGAAGCAATTGTTCGAACTTCACCATCAATTATTATTGTAACAAATGAGATTTTTTGGTAGTTGGTAATTAATTAGTAAATTTGTACAAAAAAATTCAATACATTTTTTAAAAAGTAATGTTTTATCGTTTTTTTTGTAAATCATTTTTCCAGTTAAAAAAAGTCTTTTTTTCACCGTGAAAAAAAGTCTTTTTTTCACTGTTAAAAAAACAAAAGGTTTACGTATCGATAGCGATGAAAAAATGTCAACTTTTTTTGACAGTTGTACAAAATGCAAATAAATGTATTATGTTTCTTTTATATATGAGCAGTTATCCATGTACCTGAATGTGTAAATTTTCATAAAGTTGAGACTATGTTTTTACTAAATACCGTTAACTCCTGAGCTTGAAAGATAATCCCCATTTTTTTACGACTTCATGTTAGCATGCTGAAATTAATGAAGGAATGGATAACTATACAAATGTAAAACGGGCATTAAAAACATAGTCTACCAGGATTTATAAAAAAAATTAGGGAGTGCATGGAAGAAAAAATAAAAAAATTAACAGACAACATTGAGTTGAGGCTAAGTAATTTCGTGGCCTGCACTACAACCCAGCATTATTTAAAACAGGTATTAAATATATTGTTTAAACAAAAGCAGAATTCTTAAAGAACAAACAAAAAGAACAATATTAAAACAGGCTCTTTTGTATCTATCAAGGCAGGTTACAAAAATGATATTTCTTGTGAATTTTGACCTGCTGAACATGATGGAGCAATTAGAATTACCGGATGCTTCCGGGAAAACCTTTTTCTTTAGTATCAAGTAAATTCTAATCACATCACGTTGTTCAAAATCCATTATAAATAATATTATTATCTTTCGCTTTACCTTTACAGGAAAAAAATTGCCTTTTTTACCTTTAAACTCACTTTATTATTAAAACAAAACATTCACACAACACTTTCACTTCACTTCACTTCACTTAAAACCATCCTAAAATTTGCAACAGTTTCTATGTTATAAATGAATTTAAAAAATACAAAAATAGGGAATGAAATTGTTTAAAACTATAAAATAATTATTGCATCGGCCTGTCACAAATCGCGGCGAAATTTGACAAACGTTTACACGTCAATTGTCTTAAAGTTCAAAGAACGAGTGAAATGATGGTAGCCTACTAGCAGAAGAATTATCCTACAGTGCCACGTAGTGATACGATGGAAGTAGTAGAAGTAGATGCTTAGTGAGTTTCCGCATGCGCAGTAGGGTCGACCTTGAACGCGCAGGTGTGCTATTGTTATTTGGCCTTGATATGCGCAGGTGTTATTCCAAGGTCAAGGTCAATAACTTGGCCTTGAACGCGAGCAGATGTTTCTTTGTTTGGTGATGGCCAGGTGGACGACGCTTATTTCAAGGTTACATTTGCGGTGTATATTTTCAATGAATGCGAGCAGCTGTTTCTTTGTTTGGTGATGACCAGGTGGACGACGCTTATTTCAAGGTTACATTTGCTTGGTCTTGAACGCGAGCAGATGTTTCTTTGTTTGGTGATGACCAGGTGGACGACGCTTATTTCAAGGTTACATTTGTTTTGTATTTTTCGAGGTCGTCGGATGTATTCCTCCCACCATAAATAAATACTTGACCTTGGATTACTTCCTAATAAATATGGCTCATTTCGAAAATAGCTTTCATTGTCACTCATACATCGTATGCGTTAACTGTTGCTTTGGCTTATAAAGTATTGTGTTTGTGGTGTGTTCTACAAGTGTTTATTCAAGGTACTTGACAGTAATTGTTTTTATTGTATTTTAAATCATGAGCATTTCAAAGCAGACCATAGCCGAAATTAATAATATGATAAACCAAGATATTCAATTTCTGGAACGTAGAAAATTCTCTACATTAACGGTGGGCAAAATTTATATGATAAAAAAAATTAATTCTTTGACTTCACGTTTTGGAAAAGCCATTATCGTCACATTGTTTGATCCAACACATCAAGCAACATTTGAAACATTTTTACCATCACGCGTAGCTGAAATTCTGACAGAGGATACTATTGAAATGATGAATAACTCCGGTGATCAGTACACCTTAACTTATTTGGGGCAAAGCTCACATGTATTCTCTGGAGGTAATAGTAGAGCGTTGTTAAATTTTGGTTGTTTGTAATATATTGTTGATTAGGCTATTTTAATGTTGATTTAAAATGTAATAAAATAGTTCTTGTTAAGTAAATATCGAAAAACGCACACTCACACACAATCACATGTCCATTATTTTCTATTTAAGATGTGTGACTGCCCTACTGTCATTGAAAATCGAGATATGTACATTAATAGGTTATCATGTAAATTAAGAGAGCTGGCTGAAGAAATACTACACTTTGCAAATTATGGTAAATCCGATATGGGTTTTAGTGAAAGTCAGTATATGAAGTATATGAAAGACGCCGTAAATTTCACGGCTGGAGCACACACGTGCGAGAAATACCTATATGGAACCATTGATCTGGACGAATTTTGCGCTGGAATGATAAATGAAGAATTGGGAAGCTACCTATTCGAAGTGCCTCATTTACCCGATGAATTAGCTACAAAATATGGTTTGGCTCCCGCAGATGATAGCACTATTCTTGATGACCTTGGAAATAAAGCAGTCACCAATGAAGTTGATAGTAAAGCATTGGGTACTGTTAGCGATGACGAAATGGAGTGTGTTCAAGAAGATGAAGAAAATCTTTAATTCATTGTATAATATAATAACATGAGATGTTAAATAAATGATTAAGTACCTAAATTATTGTTTAATTTTTTTATAAATAGGCAACCTTCACAAAAATCACATCAGTTTAAGCTAAAAATGGGTCGTGTTAACAACACAATTGATAAATTTGGGCGCCAAAAATTTAATGACCAAAATCACATTGTTCTTGTTGGACAACCAGGAGTTGGATTTAGATTGACCG
This sequence comes from Philopedon plagiatum, assembly GCA_963971165.1. Classification (NCBI taxonomy): domain Eukaryota; kingdom Metazoa; phylum Arthropoda; class Insecta; order Coleoptera; family Curculionidae; genus Philopedon; species Philopedon plagiatum. The sequence continues at coordinate 93,896,782 of OZ020192.1, read as the reverse complement.
ATGATGGTCAATATGATATACAAGGGAAATCTCTAACTAATGTAGCACCACCAAAGAATCCTGGGGATGCCGCTAATCAGGAATATGTTCTTGAACAAAGGCGTGAAATTATTAAACGACTTAGTGAATTAGTGAATAATGATGTTTTGGAATATGTTAGAAAATAACTTAATGAAATGAATAGAAAGCTTGCTCAAGAGGCGAATGAAGATTTTTTGCAATCTGTTACAAAAAGACTTAAGGAAATCGATTCAAAATTGTTGAATCAAGAAAAAGCTATTCAGCGTATACGTATTACGCGCATGTAGATAAAGAAACAAGTCTATTCTGTGTATGGTGACCTCGATTTTACATGGGATATGAGAGTGGAGGGGTTTGAAGGTCACCTAACAGATACAAATAGAGGCACAAAACTTTCTTGTTTCAGTCTGCATTTCAGTACTTCCAGAATACTGCATAGTAATTTATTTCCTCAAAATGCAGTCACCAAAAAGTGAACGTCAAATTGCAGTTGTTCGCCCATTCTCTGTAAACGGTCGTCAGATGTGTGCCAATTGCGAAAATTGGGAATTTATTAGTGGAATAATGGGTTTCTGTGAATGGTGTCAAAATGAGTACCATAAGAAACATGGGATGAAATCACCGCAACAAATATCTCGTGAAAATTCTAGTGAATCTCTGCAAAGTCTCGCTGTCTCAGTGGGAGGTTCATCAGAACATAATAATCACGATACGCCGGAATTCAGTCAAGAAGGGCAGCGCTGGACTTCTTCAAGCAATTTTGAAGATCTCGAAATAATTAACGAATCACCTCAAAGTCCTGTTTTCTTAGAAGGAGGAGGAGGAGGAGGAGTAGGGGGAGGAGGTTCATCAGAACGTAATAATAGTGAGACCATGGAATTCGACCAAGAAGGGCAGCGCTGGTAATTCCGAAAAATAGAGACAATTTAGATATAGTGTAAAAGTTTCTTATGATAATCATGTAATTTTAAATTTATGTGAATAAGTGCGTTTTTCTAATGATAGTGTGGATGTATTATTTAAATCTTAATAAAAATCTTTTTGTACTAAATATGTTTATTATTCACCATACATTTGAATTAACAAATCGCTCTTGATATATATTATTTCTGTGGTTCCGTTCTAATATCCTCGCTAGCATTACATCCATTTTTCCAATTCTCCTTTGAAAACGATATCTATCAAGTATTAGTTGCTGAAAATTACTTTGTCTGGCTTGTCTATATGCAAAACACCAAACAGACATACGGTGGATAATATTTCTTTCTTCGTCAAATCTTACTTGCTTCATGGTGTATTGTAAAATGAATTTTTATTAGTTATGTCATTTATATATAGGCTGAACATAAAGAGAGTGAATTAGTTTTACTTTAAAATGGGTCGTGTTAACAACACAATTGATAAATTTGGTCGACAGAAAACTCCTGTTTGTAACAACGTATCGCGAGGGTTGCCCGGAATCGGATTTAAACTTACTTCAGATGGACATTTTGATATAGAGGGAAAATTATTAAGGAATGTTGCCCAACCGATAAATGATAATGATGCTGCTACCAAAGAATATGTCCTTACGGAAGTTCATCAACTTGGTTCGCAGATAAATACCATACTTAGTAATGTGCTAGTACCGGTTTTTCAAAAAATGTTTGAAGATGATGAGACCAAAATTACGTACCTTAAGGAAAAAATGTATCAAATTCACCCACATGCTGCACGGTATACTACAACGAACATAAAGGATCCAAAAAAACCAAAATGGAAACCAACCTAGATAAAGTTCTATTTAAAAACATAATTATACTGTTAAATTGAAAATAAAACGCATAATAATTATGAAAAGCAATATTTATTATTATTATTTATAATGCATACATACGTAACGTAAAACCTATTTGATAATATTTATACAATATCTGATTTGTCTATCCAAGAATTAAATTGATTTGGAAAACCTAACCATTTTACAAACAATTGATCGTTTTGATTGTTCTTGCGTTTTCTAAGAATTTTCTCAACTAAATAAACACCAGGGCTAGCTGTCTTTTGCAGTTCTGCTTCGTAAAAACATCCTTTAATAGGTTGACCTTCCAATGATTGTAGCAAGTATGTAGGTGGATTTGTAATATTAACTTTTGCTATTTCAAACAGTTCCGTGGACCAGGAAGGCGTATATCCTTTGTCAAATACACCTTTGTACTTGCTAATGCGAACAATGTCACCCAAATGAAATTTTTTTTTCTTCGGAGCAATTTTCAAATAGTCATATGCTTTAATAGGGGTATCCTCTTTTACACTGTTAGGCTTCATTCCAATGGTGCGGTGTTTAGTGTTATTATAGGTCTTCGTTATAGCTGGTAATATTTGTAACCATCTGTAAGAACCTCTAGCCGAGAATTGTTTATATAACTTATTTTTCAAAGTTCTTATAACACGCTCAACAATTGCCGCTTTTTTCGTGCTATATGTGGAATAATGGTTTATATTATATTTTTTCATGAGTGCTTGAAAGGTGCTATTATAAAATTCCTTTCCTTGATCACTCTGTAAATTGTTTGGTGCATATGATGCTTCTTCAATGATGCTTTTCATGGCATTCGTAACTTCAACACCGGTCTTATTCTTAACTGCTTTGGTGTACACGAATTTGGAGTAGCAATTTATACATACAACAATGTAACGGTAACCATCATTGTCAGTAGCATATTGCTGCATTTCCGCCAAATCAATTTGCCACAAATCTCGATATCCTTTTATGACCGTACGTCTTCTAACAAAATTTTTTCTTGCTGTCCTATGTAATTCATTTACGACTTTAATTTTTTCTCGGCTAGGATCCATATTATAAGGTTCCACGTCTTATCAGACACTGAGGATGGCAACTACGTGCAAAACTTAATATATTATTCCTTCTTCTCGAAGCTCTTCCATAATTGACATAATCTCATTATCATGTCCGGTATGTCCAGCTACTTTTGACCCCCACAATAATCGTAATCTATCCACTAACTCCTTAGGTTTATTCCAATAAACATATTGAGATGATTTCGACGATAGGCGCTTTTTTGCTGGTAGTTGGATTTTGTTGTCGCCTTTTTTTCTTCCTACACCACCACCACCCAGTTTTGTTCCCATAATTAGCGGTTTTATGATTCGTAAATATTTTCTCCATCGGGTTTCCCTTAAACCACGTTTCTTGTCATAACCGTCGTAGGCCGCATCCGTCAATTTCAAAATGGTTTGGTATTTTCGAAGTACATCTAGACTAATTTCGTCTTCATTATCTAGGCATGCTGGATTTTTTAGAAAAATCAAATCGTAAAGCTCAGCTGTTCCATCGAATTCAGCAATGTTTGTTTTGTTCTTGTATAACACCATCTTTCCGTTTGTGAGAAAACGAACCACCAAGTTGCCAATATATTTTGTTGATTTATTTTCTTTTTTACCAAAGCGTACACCATACACGGTATCATAATGAGATGGCTCCAATTTTAATCCATTTAAATAATCTTGAATTGTTTTTGCGGCTGAACTGCTACCACTGGATGTGTGTGGTGATGTGTAAGATGATGTTATCGTTGATGGGGAAGGGGTTTCGAACAGTGACTCACGATTTCCACGTTTTGGTGTAGGAATTTGTGTTTTTTGCGAAATCGGTGTAGATGTTTCAAAATCCGCTTCTGTTGGATGTTCTTCAAACATTTTCGCCATTCCCACCGAGCTGCTGCTGCTACTCCGACTTTGTGGTTTAGTCGTAGTACTTGATTTTTTAGTTGCGTACTGTTGCTGCTGCTGCTTTACGGCTTTAGATATAGATTCTAGTGGTTTAGAAACTGGTTCATAAAACTTTTCCAAATCATGTTCATTCTGCACTTTAGCTGCTTTAATTTGTTTAAATTTTTTTCTAACCGCATTTGTAGTTTCCAGTAGCTTTCGTTTTAATTCGATTTCTTCATTCATGATGCTTTCAAAGCACCGTTCAACGATGAAATGATTATCCAAGTTATTATTATAGGAATATATAACTATCGAATCCCTTGCGGTATCTGCCCGAATTTACATCACTATCCTTGTCAATAACTAAAAAACCATATTTATTATCCCAACATTTAGCACACATCTCTTGAAATTTTGTAAACGTCAGGTCGGGTGAAACGTGATCGGAAAATATATGTTTCATATTCATCTCATCTTGTTTAAACATAATAATGAAGTTGGCATTATCCCGGACGAGCTGCTTAGGAACACGAGAATACGTTTGCGCCAAGTAAAAGGCATCCACATTTTTGTGACGTCCCATGCTAAAATACGATCTTATAACGTCCTGTTTCTCACACATAACGTCATCAAAAATAAATATTGAATTAGGTTTAGCATCCGACGGTTCCACAATGTTATTTGCGTCGCTAAAAGCGTAGTAGCCAAGACCTTTGATTGGTGATAAAATTTTCTTTAAATATTCATATTTTGGTTGATAGAGCGACTTTGAGTAGATATAAACATTTTCGAAACGCAGTCCCGAGGGGTGAGTAAGCAGCGAAATCATAACATTTGTTTTTCCACAGTTTGAAGGTCCTATTAATAATCCACGAATAGATGACGGTAGCAAAGGACCATGTCTTTTAAATAATTTTTGTTCTAGTCCAGATCCGACCTTTACATCGAGATTATCGACGGGAAGTTTTTGTTTAAGATTGACGATACGCATCTTAACAAAATCTATATTTTATACTGAACTTTCACGTAAACTATCATTCAGATGTCGCTCGTCAGACGAAGTAGACGGTCTCGTTTATCAAGTAAGACTGGAAGCGGTATTGTTAATTCAGTAATTAATAGGCTACCGTTCGAGTTACACATTCCCGGCTATCAGTATTGCGGGCCCGGGACGAAAGTAGTAAAACGTGTGGCAAGAGGAGATCAAGGAATTAATTCTCTGGATGTCGCATGCAAAAAACACGATTTAGCCTATTTGCGTAATAGTGAAAATTTAAGTGCTCGCCACCAAGCAGATCAGGAACTCGAGCAAAGCGCGTGGAAAAGAGTAAAATCTAAAGACTCTAGCGCTGGTGAAAAAGCTGCAGCTTGGTTGGCAACCAACATTATGAAAGCGAAACAACGTTTTGGTATGGGTGTATCATCATCATCAAAATCTAGAAAAGCATCCACTAGAGGTAAACGTCGCTCCCAGCGCCGCCGCCGCCACACTAAAGGTAATGGCGTCGGTAAACATAAGCGACTACACAAAGTAGCTTTTGGATCATCTATTAGACGACCCGTTCGATCAGAATTGTTAAAAGCTGGTGGGAAAAAACTTATCGAGAAAAATATCATGAAAGCATCGAAAATAGCACGCCTAGAATCATTCCAATTCCGAAGACTGGGGGGATATTACCGTTAATACCAGTATTTAGCCTTAGTACCAGCCTTAGGTTCATTAGCAGGTGGTGCAGCAGGCATCGTGCGTGCCGTAAAAGCAGTAAAAAAGTCGACTGCAGAAAAAATAGGTACCGGCTTACATCTAAGTTCAAGAGGAAATGGATTATATTTGAAACCATATCGCACAGGTTTGGGATTATATATAAACAACGGCCACAATAAGAAATCAAAAAACTAATAGAATCCCTACCTCAAAGACCACTATCCAATATTGATATAGAAAAGTACGCCTTAAAAATGAAAATACCACACTTTCGAGGCGTATATATGAGAGATTCATTACCTGTACGCGGTCCCAAACGTTATGAGGCCGCCATTATAAATTTGGATAGTATGTCGGGTGTAGGGACTCATTGGGTAGCATATAGAAAAAGCAATTCTGATGTAACATACTACGATAGTTTCGGTGATTTACCCCCACCTATGGAATTGGTACGATATCTGCAGATGGGTTCCGAAGCGACGAAGAAAATTTACTATACATACGACCGTCAACAAGAATTTGGAACAGTCTGGTGTGGACATTTGTGTTTGAAGTTTCTTTTACAATCGTAAAAAGTATGTCTTTGACACCCCAAATGGAACGTGACAACTACACCAAAATGTTGCTATCACTTAAAGCATATCGTGAAGTCGGAGGATTACAAAAAACAGTTAGAAAATACGCCCAAAGAAGTGTTGATCGCATTAGCTCCAAATGAAATAGCACTAGTTTGGGATAGGTTACCTAATCACCTAAAAAGTGACGTCGATATATTGAAATATCAATACTGTTTCGAACATTATAATAGCAATAATTCAGATTCGGATGAGGGCGATGGACCGATACCAAAAAAAATATTTTGTTGTTATTGCAAAATTAACGATGTGAATATAAGGGCAGAAAACAGTTTAAAAACGCCCAAAGGAATAAAGCAACGCTTCAGTTTAAATCCATTTAACTGTTGCAAACAGCAATAAAATAGCTACACAAATAGTTTCGTCGTCAGTCATGTCTTACACATTCACTCTAACAGGACATAAAAGTGTCTTAAGTGCGGATTTTTACCCACCCATCGAGTTAAATACAACAAGCAAATATGGAGTTGCACTACTGGGATTTTACACATATAATTCGATTTTTAATATCGACGAAAGCAATAATTCATTCAGCCATTTGAAAACAGTGATACCAAAGCATTTAAGGATTCCACCAGGAGCTTACGAAATTAATGAAATAGCAAAAGCCATGTACACCGCTTTAAAAGAGTCATGCAATGAAGTTGGTACCGATTTATTTTCATTAACAGCCAATAATAATACGTTAAAATGTGAGCTAAAGTCAAAATATAGCATCGATTTTCGAGGTAGCAACAGTATCGGCAAAGTGCTCGGATTTGGCTCTGTATTGCTGCAAGGTGGACAAAGACACGAATCAAGTACCATCGTGGACATAATGAAAGTGCGCATCGTACGTGTGGATTGTAATATAATTTCCGGAGCATACCTGAATTCTTTGGAAAGTCATACGTTATTTGAATTTGATATTGACGTCGAACCCGGTTACAAAATCTCCAAAGAACCGCAAAATAATATTTATATGCCGATAATGCCGGATGGTCGTCAGTTTATCGACAACATTACTCTACGCATCTTGGACGATAGCGGTGATTTGATCGATTTTCGAGGTGAGAAAATTATAATTAAACTAGAGTTGAAAAAAATCGTATAATGGGTTTTTGCTTTAACCGTCAACTGCATAAGCTGTCAACAATTCAAGATTCAGTTAAACGACATAAAAGTAAGCAGACAACACAGTCAAGGTTCATTCGCAAGTCAGACGGACGATCGAAAACACATCCGCACAGCAATCGCCAGCTCACCGTGAAAGATTGCAAATTTCTACAATCGATCGGTTTGAAAGTGAGAAAAATTAGAAAATGATGGCCGCTAGCAGTGACAAAATCGAAGTTTTTACCGAACCCATTTTTGATAACTCCATTATTAGTTTTCAAGAACACACATATAAACCTTACGGTTCTCCAACATTCCGCAATTCCGATGAAATTCGTATACCTGTACACTTTCAAGATATCATTTTGGATATATCGGATAGTTACATTTACATCGAAGGAACATTTAAACCCAAAGATGTTAGTAAAAAATGTTATCTATCAAATAATGCCATCGCCTTTCTATTCGACGAATGTCGTTATGAAATGGGAGGGGAGCAAGTTGCCGTCGTTCGGAAACCCGGAATTACCACAACGATGAAAACTATGGTGTCATTGGGTGCCGCACAAAATAGAGCTCTCATGGCATGCGGATGGGGTCTAGACGAAGCAAATCAAGGGATACTAGATTCCACAAGTAACGTGTTCTCCGGCAAGCTTCCTCTAAAATATCTCATGGGTTTCGCAGAGGATTATTCAAAGGGTATTTTTAACGTCAAGCAAGAGTTGATTTTAATTATAGCCCGCACTTTCAACAATTGCTATATCGGTGAAGTAGATGCAGACATTTCAATTGAAAAAATTGAATGGAAAATTCGTCACATTATTCCAGATGATCGACAGAAGTTAAAGATATTATCACGCATGAATAAAGGTGGCAGTAACGCAAACGTTCCAATGGCTTACCGTAAATGGGATCTTTACGAGCTACCTTCTTTGAGAGAAACATCGTCAGACGTATGGGCCTTAAGAACTAGCACGAGTCTCGAAAAACCGAGATATTTGATTATCGGTTTTCAACCAACTAGCTCTTCCGACAACAGAGCAAAAGATAGCACACAATTTACAACGGCCGATATAAGTGATATTAGGCTCTATCTGAACTCTGCCGTATTTCCGTACGAATGATGGAATTTAGATTTTTCAAAGAAACTGTATGCCGCAGCCTATTATAATTATGAGAATTTTCAAGCTAGCTACTACCAGCGAGAACTGAGCGATCCTATGATGAGTTTTGCCGACTATCTTAAAAATCCGTTATTCGTAATCGATTGCAGTCGCCAACCAGAAGCCGTTAGGACGTCCACAGTGGACGTGAAATTGGAGTTCGAAACACGCAAAAGTAAATTTCCTAAAGACATTAAAGTGTACGCGTTAGTTATTCACGATGCATTTTTTAGCTACAATATACTTAATGGTTCTGTTACTAACAAATCAATACATTAGTTTGAAGTTATGTAATTCTCCAAATTATGTATTTTACATATTGAAAATAAACTTATAAAGGACATATTTGCGTTTTATTTTTACGATTGGCTTATTTTAATACTTGAAATGTGGGGAGTAGATATACTTAGCCGGAGCAGATTGCACCCCCCACCACTTTTTGATTGGTCGACCCCCCACCCAAGCCCCGCCCCCAAGCCCCGCCTCCAAGCATCTGATTGCTCGCCCCCACCTAAACCCCGCCTTCAAGCATCTGACCCCTTCCAGCAAGGCGCGCTAATTTCCCACTCCAAATTATGCATAGGAGGGGTGTGAGAGAAGGGATCGTAGCTTAAGAGCATTCATGTATTAGTCGCGTCTTTAGTACCACTGCAGCGCTGTCACAAGATACTAATAATATTTAGTGTTATGGATCTGTGCGGTATTTGCAATTCGGAAATTAGTATATTCTTTCATAAAGCTGTTAACTTGACTAGACTGCATTTATTAGAAGAATACGCAGAGCTGCAACATCAATACTTTGAAGATCGTACGAGTTTTAAATATTGGGAAGATTATTACGCATACTATTTTAATAATTATCATGTGAATTTTCAAAAGTGTATTAATGGAATTATGATGTGTGACACATTTACCGAACGATCTGTGTGTATTAATGTTGTTGTAGACCAGCTACATCGTTTGGGATATGGAGAACTATTTCCAGTAACACTTGTCCAAGAATTCTTGACCAAAGAAAAGGGGGTTGAAGAAGTAAATGATGACTTAAATCGTTGTATAGTTAACAAGTTTTTTAATAAATTTTAATGACTTTTAAAAACATTGCTAAATATGTGTAATTACTGTGCCACCAAGTTTGGTGATATATACAATTTTAGTTTTCATCGAAAATTAAAAAAGACTGTTAATATAGCTAAATATGTATCGTTAAGAACAATTTCTCACAACATAGTTCATGAAGAATTGTATGCAGTATGCAGAACTCAATTTCGAAAGGTATATGAGAATTCAGTAATAGAAGGTAGATTACACACAACCCCTCAGAGTAATGGTCTTGATGTATTATGTGCTGCAATAGGGATTAGCAATTTTAATCATGTCACTAAACCAATTTATATTGAAATGTTAGTGATTATTCCATAAATTTGGCTAATGATGGTCAGCGTTATTTTACCCCCTCCCTAAGCTGTGAAAAGGTGGGGGAAAAGCTATATAATATATCGATTGAAAGGAAGCTTCACATTTCAGTTTTGCCGTAAACTTCTAAAGAGTCTTTAGCTTAAATAAAATGGATAATTATATTTACGATGAAATACTTGAAAAGCTAGAAATATCGGATTTGTTGAAGCTTTATGAATGCTCTGCAACTAATTTATTAGTAGTTGACTATCTTAATAGAAGACTTATTGATTGGAAGCGTATATCCAAATTTGAATGGCTGTCTGAAAAATTTATGGAAGAATTTCAAGACAAAGTTAAGTGGGAGAGAATTTCTCATAGTCAAAAACTATCTGAAGAGTTCATAAGAAAATTTCAAGATAAAGTTAACTGGAAATGGATATCTGCATATCAGAAACTAAGTGAAGAGTTTATAGAAGAATTCCAAGACAAAGTTAATTGGAAGCGGATTTCCCGTTCCCAAAATCTGTCTGAAGATTTTATAAGGAAGTTTCAAGATAAAGTAAACTGGAAATGGATCTCTCTTTGTCAAAATAAATATCAAGGTTTGTCTGAAAAGTTTATAGAAGAATTTCAAAACAGAGTTGACTGGGAATGGCTTTCTCCTTGTCAAAATCTATCTGAAGACTTCATAAGAAAATTTCAAAATAGGGTTAATTGGAAATGGATCTCTGCTAATCAAAACATTACTGAAAAGTTTATAGAAGAATTTCAAGATAGAGTTGACTGGAAACGAATATCACGTTGTCAAGATCTATCTGAAGATTTTAGAAGAAAATTTCAAGATAAGATTAACTTGAAACAGATTTCTGGACGTCAAAACATGTTTGAATTTTCTATAAGCTTCTAAGAGGGAAAGAATTATTTGTTATTGTGTTTATTGTTTATATCAATATTGCAAAACTATGTTTTCATTTAAGTGAAAAAATAACTGCTTAATAAAACACCTTAATACAATTTATTATGTTTTATTTATCATCCATTAAAAAATGATTATACAAATTAAAAACATTAGTTAAGGCGCAGATGCAATAGTCCTTTGCATGATAAAAGCAATGTGGTTGATCAGCTTGTATAGTTGGATGATTATCCAATTCAATAACAGGCTTGTGACTATATTTGCGAATGATGTCAGCCTTCTCCTTTCCTTTTACATACACCAAATCACTTTTGAGTGTTAAATATTTAATAATATCGGAAAATTTGTGTAGCGGTGTAAATCCTTCGTTCCATGGAATGCAGTGATGGTTTTTCATCACCCATATAGCCTGTTTATGCAAATCTGGTGGTAGCAGATCCATTTGAAATGGTCGCTTAAAAATATAATGTGTGATATGATATCCATCATATGCTGCTAGCTCCTTTGTAATAAACTCATTATTTTCTATTTTAAATCCTTGAATATCAATAACAGTATTCATAGTTAAATCTTCAAATACTTAAACTTTCTAAACATCCTTCTTCTTAAACAATAGCTGTCAATTAATTGCTTTAGTTTATTTAATTCCTTAATGTGTTGGGCTAATAGTTTTGAATATTGCGTGTTCATAACTATCTACCGAATACTAAAAATCGTATATGAAATAAACTTATTATATAGAAATAATTGCGCATGCCTATTAAAGTTGTTTAACACTTTTGGTTAGTGGATTATAACTAAATATTTTATCATGTAACACAAGACAGTAAGCAGAAACATCATCTTGAAGGTCACTGTGTAATTCAAATTCTACTCTCATAACAATTGGACCACTTTCAATTGAATCTTTTTGATGTGAACAGTCAATATAGGTGATAGGTGCATAATCTTTAAATTCCTCTGGGGAAAAAATTGGTTCGGGTGATAGACCATAGTATGATTTTTGAAATTGTGAAAACATATCATATAATAATGAATACCTATTTTTATCAAAGTCTAAAAATAGATCGTTATATGGGTACCTTTCTGAATTTAAATATACTTTAATGTTTCGTAATTTAATATCAGTAAATCTGCTCATATCTGTTGTAACTTTATCTCGCAAATTTTTTTGAAAACATAGTGCTACATGGCGAGGCGTATTCACCTTAGTCGAAGTTCTGACAGGCCAGTTGTGACGACTTGTTTTTGTTAATTCCGGATATTCTATTAATTCCCAACTTCTAAATGCAATTAATATGTTTGTATTTCTATCAATAAGTTTCGTAAGAGCTAATTCTTGTGGGATAGCTACTGATATGTGAGGCACATTCCAAGTTAATTTGGTGAGTTCAATTTTGGGATTTTCATTCCCATTAGTATTTATTGTAGCATTTTTGTCCGAATTGTCTCGAATTAAAATAAGTTCTTGTTTTGAATTCAATATTATTTTTTTATAATCTTCAAAAAAACCCATTAAAAATTTAAGTGGGATACAAACGCTAAATAACCCTGTAGCAGAATCGACTACCTTGGAAGCTTCTCCCGGAAACCAGCCGGCATTTTTTAATTTGTTGCACTCGTTTTTGTTATACGATAAATACCCTTTCATTGTTGAAGTTAATCCAACATCTCTAACCGAGTCTACCGTAACGCCATTTAACTGATAACGTATTTCCTTAAAAAGAAAAGCTATCCCGTTATTAACAAGTTTTAATGTTGTTGAAACTTTCCCATCTTCTTTAGTTAATTTACCCTCTATGTGAAGAAAGCTTTCGGAAGGAAGCGTATATTTTTCTACTTCATGAATAGGAATGATAATTTCATCATTATTCCCCAATTTTGATGGTAAATATGGTTCGTAAGCATGAAATTCTGAATGTGTGATTGAATTGTCTATGTTAATATTTTGTGATACATTTAGGATATCCATGTTATACTAATATCTTTAAACCCAGGGATTTAAGAAAAATTTTGTTTTCACGTGTTATCCGTTGTGTGTTTGGCTTTCTACTAATCTTAAATTTTAAATGTTTGTTCTTCTTATACCTTTTAACATTATTGTTTCTGAATAATTTATCACATTCTAAGACATTCCTATTATATAGTATAACCATTATAGCTGTTTTATATGTAATCTAATTGTAACAATTTCGTTTCGAAAATTAACAAGTTTTAAGTTTTGATCTATTATTTTTACAGTAAGTTTATCTATTACGTTAACAGTAACAGGAAAATAAATAATATTTTGAGGACTTTCTATAATTTTAAAGCCCGGACTAACATTAGGAAAGAATTGATGAATAATGTGCACTGGCTTTCCGTTCAGATAGGATCCTTCAGCGATACTGCAATCAATACATAAAGAATTGACTTTTATAATCTCTGCAGGATTTTCTGACATTTTCGGTTTTCCATCACCAGGAATAGTGCCCTCTTGAAACCCTAAAAGTGTACCTATTGTTCCCTCCTTGAAAATAATATCTGTAGTGGATTTAATCAATGATTTTAGTGTGTTGTTATTTGCATAAAGATGAAATGAAATACCTTTCTTTTCAAACTGGTTTTGTAAATATTTATTAATATCATCTATTTCATAACTTCCTGGTGGAATTTGTAAAAACTCATTATTTTTTCCAAAATAAACTTTATTATTTGTGTCATCTATATTTGGTATGGCATTAAAAGTTTCAAAATTTGTTAGTCCGACAACATATGAGGAGTTAGAATCTAAGTAGATTGGAGGATGGAATACTGACTGTAATACAGCGGAGTCACCAGAAAGAGCAATAGTAAACGACATGATGGTTTCGAGTGGAATAAAATATAAACATAATTACACATTATTATAAATAAATTGTAAACATAATTGACCGCATGTAAAAGTGTCAAAAGACTGATATCTATTGTAGTTGTATTTTACGTTATTATGGCTACCATCGCTAAAAAAATAATTTATTACTTCCTTTGGCGGTCTAAGGTTACCGAAACTATCAAAGTAATTTATATGTTTATTTCTTTTAATATAGGCAGTCCAATGTGTGCCTTCTCCCCTATTGTCATCCAAATTAATAACACCCGTTTCATATTTTTTTATTTTGGTTGGTAAATTTGTTCTCATAAAAACTCCTCTAAAATTCGGCAGTTTTAGCAATTTTGCATATTTGATTCAATCAAAATTTGTTAAAGGTTTGCGAGGTAGCAGTTTTAACAGTTTTTTGGATATGGTTTTAAATATAAACCACACCCTTTCTTATAAGGTTTTAAATAAAGCCCTTTCCCTATCGATATTTTCTCCATAATCCTATTGTGTCTCTTTTCTTCTTCTAATTTTTTTTGCGCGTTTTTAGCTGAATTCACTGCTTGTGCAATACCAGCAGCGCCGCCACTCAAAGCTCCTAAAGCAGATAATCCAGCAAAAAGTGGTATTAATGGTAAAATTCCTCCAGTTTTTGGAATTGGAATGATTCTTTGCTTAGGTTCTATAACTTTTAATTTCCCCCTTTTAATGGATGACAAAGCTGCGCTAACAGCATTTTTTATATTATTAAACTTCTTACCGATGATACCTTTACGCGCTTTTTTAACAGCATTATTAAAAGTTATCTGACCACCTTTCTTACGCTTTTGTTTTCTTTTTCTCCTCAAACCCATACCCAATTTTGTTTTAGCTTTCATTATTCCAGTCACAACCAGTGAAGATAACTTTTCACCTATACTAGAATTTTTGTCTTTGAATCGTTTAAAAGCTTTATTGGCTAAAGCCTGATCTGCTTTATGTCTTTGATCTAAATTAGAATATGTTGAATATGCTATATCGTGTTCTTTACAAGCTTCATCTAACTGATTAATACCTTTATCACCTCGAGCAAGCCTATTCTTTAATTTTGTACCAGGACCGCAAAACTTGTATGAAGGTAAATGGAGTTCTATGGGTAATTTATCTATCAAGGTGTTAACCACACCCCTACCTTTCCTCTTAACACTCTTAGCGCGACTGCTACTTAAAGTAATATGTTTAACCATTATATATAAAATGAGTAATATTTTGTAATGTTCTTATTTAAATAGTGATGTTGAAAGGATGAAGATTAAAAAGCAAAATATCTCTTTACCAATAAAAAATTTTGAGTTTACTCAAGATACGTATAGAAAACATGGTGAATTATTTGGTGGAAGTTGTAAACGCTGTTTAATTGTAGGTCCCTCAGGCTGTGGAAAAACTAACGTAATAATTTCGCTTCTGACAGAAGTTAATGGTTTAAGATTTGAAAATGTATATGTTTATTCGAAATCACTGTACCAACCCAAATATGAATATTTAAGAACCCTTTTAACTCCGCTAAAATTCATAGGTTATTTTGAGTCATCAAATGCTGAGGACATTGTACCACCTAATGACATAAAATCAAATTCTGTTATTGTATTTGATGATATTGTTTGTTGTGACCAAACAATTATGAGAGATTATTTTTGTTTTGGACGACATAAAAATACCGACTGTTTTTATTTATGTCAGACATATTCTTCTATTCCTAAACAGTTAATAAGAGATAACGCTAATTTGCTTGTTATCTTTCAACAGGATGCCACCAACTTAAAACATATATATAACGACCATGTGAACAGTGATATGTCATTTCAAGAATTTAAAGATATGTGCGCTTTATGTTGGCAAAAGTATTATGATTTCATCGTAATTGATAAAGATTGTCCGTTAAATGATGGGCGTTATAGAAAAGGATTTGATAATTTTATTTTTCTTTAGAGTATATAACAGTTTACTAAAATTTTTGGTATTCAGTAAACATCATAACTTTCATAAAGATGGATGAAAGAGCAATTAAAGAGTTAATAAAAACGAGAAAGGATGTTAAACAAAAATATAATGCTTTAAAATCAGATATTGCTGAGACTGAATTTCGTAAGGAAAAAGAATTCAAACCGATCACTCAACCTTTACGGGAATTAATTAAAACCATTAAAACGGAAGCGCACATAAAACCTGAAATTTCCTCAGTACCATTGTTTTCTACGCCACAAAAAAAGGAAATAACCAAAAGAAAATCTAATATTTACCAAAGATATCTGCCATATGATGTACCATCGTTTTTACAAAATGAAGAAGTTTTTGAGACTAGTGATGATGCATTTTTAGATGATAACGGATCTTTGTTAAGACCGAGATTAAGCTCTACAGTTAGAGAAAATCAAGAAGAATCAACCTTGCAACCTACACTAGAAGATACAAGACGCGAAATTTTAGAACTAACTAGATTGCCATCCTACAATGAATATCTTGAAGCATTTCACCCACTAGTAAGAGCTTTTGTTGATGCGTCAGTTAAAGGCGAGCGAGATCTGGATAACACACACGGCCTAAGACATGATGCCGATGCTGAAAAATGGCAAATTGGAGACAGTTTGCTTGATTTTGATAAAGAGAATATTAAAGTTAAAAATGTGGCATATAATGGTACCCCTGGACTATATGAACTTTTGTTTTTTCAAGATCCCAAAGGTTTCACCTCGAACGATCTTAAAAACTATATGGATATTTTGACACGAACTAATGCTTACAGGAGAAATTATGATGCTAATGACCAAATTCAAGGCACCACTGATCCAAAGTATCTTACAATTATTAAACCATACTTAATAGAAAACAAAATTATTAAACCGAGAAGTACTTCCAGCACTTCAAGTATCACTAGCGTCTCTAGCCTGGAGAGATTACAACCTCCTCAAACGCGTCAAAGAACAACAAGACTTGGTTCAAAAAAGGGGGGAGCTATGTTAAATTTATCAAAAAAGAAATTAGATTATGTATATTATGACGATCCAAACGAAATCATAGATAGATTGAAATTGTTGATGTCATCGCAAATGGCTGGACATACTGGTCATCAAAATGAAATAATATCGATTTTAGAAGAACTACGAGAAGCAAAAATAATTGGATAAATACTTGTCATAATTGAAGTATTGTTTATTATACCGTTGACTGCTAAGATGTCTATTGATAAGTTTGGCTCCCACATATTTGGGAGGGATAATATAAACAGTAACTTGTCACCCAATTTTAGTAGGGAAAATGTTTTAAAAATTGTTGATATCAGTGATGTGAAATTATATTATAATTTGGTGCTACCTTTTATGGGAAATTACAATCTCTCAGATGGAGTTTACCAACTTTTACAAGACAAAAGAATTAATTATATTTTTCCTATAGAATCTGCTACAATAATTGGGGCAGAGTACCCAAAAAAATATATTTTTCTTAAAATTAATGGAAAAAAAGTTATTGACCCTGTCGGATTAAAACTAAAGAAAGGGGATGTTCTTTCTTTTCATCGTCCTGAAAGTAGCCATTTAGAAGATTTTTATGGGGAATTGTTAATAAAATGCAGTGTAGAAATAGAAAAATAAACATTTAGAAGTCATGAGTAAGCAAACTAACATCAAGGAAGAAGTTGTTAATGAATTACATAAACCAGCTAGAAAAAATTTTAAGCGTCGACGTGTAATAATTAAAGGATTAAATGACTTGTGGCAAGCTGATTTAGTAGAGATGCTACCCTATGCAAAATTTAATAAAGGGTATCGATATATTTTAGTAGTAATAAACACTTTTTCCAAATATGTCTGGACTCAACCTGTTAAAAGAAAAACTGCGCAAGACGTAACTTCGGCCATGAATAATATTTTAAAAGTAGTTAATAATATTCCAAAAAACCTTCAAACCGATATGGGAAAAGAATTTTTTAATAAGGATTTTAAAGAGTTAATGAATAGATATAAAATTAATCACTATAGCACATTCTCAAATTTAAAAGCAAGTATTGTGGAAAGAGTAAATAGAACATTAAAAAATCATATGTGGAAAAATTTTAGCTTACAGGGAAATTACAAATGGGTAGAGATTTTAAACGATATTGTGTTAAGGTATAATAATTCAAAGCATAAAACAATAGGGTTAGCACCTGATAAGGTTAATAAAAATAATGAAAAGGAGATTCTAAAACATATTTACACTTTTCCAAAAACCCTTGATCCCAAAAACCCAAAATATAAAAAAGACGATTTTGTTCGAATAAGTAAATATAGAGAGGCATTTCGAAAAGGGTATACACCAAATTGGTCTAATGAAATTTTCCAAGTTAAAGAAGTAAAATTAACTAACCCTAGAGTATATTTACTGAAAGATGAAAAAAATAATGATATTCAAGGAGGTTTTTATGAAGAGGAGTTGCAAAAAGTGAAACATCCTGATGTGTATCTAGTTGAAAAAGTATTAAGACGAAAAGGAGACAAAGTTTATGTTAAATGGTTAGGAATGGATAAGTCACACAATTCTTGGATTCCGAAAACTGAAATACTAAAATAATATATACTTGTTATAGCTGTAATTCCTAAATATGAAATAAAACACACTACATTTATTTAACTGTTTTTTATTTTTATCTATTGGTTACATGTGAAACGTTTATAAAAAATTTTATCTCTATGTTCCCTAGTTAAAACTTTATTTAAAATTGCAGCAAGGCGTTCAATTCTTCTTTTGAAATGGAATCGATCCCTAGCCAATTGTTCATACATATTCTCTCTAGCTTGTCTATAAGCGAAACTCCAAGCGATTATTGTATGAACCTCGTTTATCTTCTCATTGAACTGTACTTTCTTCATATCGTTAAAATTGTTTGATTTTGCGTTCAAGAATGGTTGGATGTGAAATAGCTAACTCCAGAATTGCACAAATATTTTCACTCGTGTTTTCCTGCCCAGCTAATACTTCATATATTTTATTTGCAATGTCACCTTCACAATTTACATAATTGTTTTTAAAGATTGAAAAATATTGTTTAAATTGTTGATTTTTAAAAAGAGTTAATCTTTTTTCTATCATTGGAATTAACTGCCACAAATTGCAAACTGTTTCTCTCCCTAGATAGATGTACAATCCATTTTTTTTAATTTTTAGGAGAATTTCATCTCGAATTTTTTCAAAGTGTAATCCAATGTTTCCGAATTCTAAAGGCTCGCAACGTATTTCTGATGAAAACAGGTTACTAGTTATTACACCTTGATAAATCAGGATTTCCCTCCACTCACTTTCACTTAAAAGAATTGAAATTCCTTTATTTCCCGACAGCTTGATACACGGGTTAAAATCTTCCACACTTAAACCAATGCATATATATTTATTGATAGACTTATTTAAAGGATGAAACCACTGTTGAAAAACACTTGTGTTTTTAAAATCACTATCACTACCAGAATTGAAAATGTTGTTTGAAGTTAAACTTGGAGAAAATGCTTCAGTATAATATGAATTTACTTTATTAGGGTGAATAGTGTTCGGAGTATTCATGTTTATACTTCTAACTTTAACGTCGCAACTACTGTCCAGTTCAGATATATTTACTCTTTTATACCATATTTCCCCCTCCATCCGGAGAGATCTCCCACTACATATCACTTACTTTTACTATAATTGATTATTATTAGTGTAAAAATTTATATATTTTCCACAAGAAAAATGATGTAAATAAATACATTACAAAAATTAAGATGAAACATGAAAGGGTTACGTATAAAATGGTAAAATATTCGCAAGTAATCTCACTTTGTTGTGACAGTACATTCCATTCTGAATTAATTATAGTTTTATTAGGATACATGTATTTTATCTTAAAATATCTTGTTGAAGATATATACTTATCATCGACTTGGTGATACCACATGGTACTACCATTTATATTAGTTATTTTCATTACATAACAACATTCAGGTTTATTATCTGATTTATTTGTATTAATACAAATCTCAGCAAGGTGAGTTTTCGGAACATAATTAACATATATTATATTCCCTATTAGAGCAGACAACACTAACATAGTATTAGCAATCATTTTTCTATAACGATTACCTAACAACTGACCTGCAACTATTATAGTTTTTCATTATATATAAAATAATTTTACATAAATTACATTATTCATCTTTGTTAACAATATCAACAGCTTTACACAATTCATGTAACTGTATGTCATGGTGACCCCAAGCTAAAGTTTTACTACTCCCAGGAATTAAATATCGTTTATCATCATCAGCAGTCAAGGCCAATTTATGAATTAATTCAGTATATATAGTATGTGAATGTGATCTAAAGGCATACATTGTGCAATATACTTTAGAATTTTGTTCAATTACGTTTATGTAATCGGTAATGGTTAATTGTTTTTGAATGGATGAGCGACATACACCCTTTGCTTTTTTAAGAACGTTATGTTCTGTTTCAACGCAGTATGCTTTCGCACCGGTCCCATAAAAACTTTTGATTGGTTCACCAGCATATTCATCTTTAAATTTACCAACCGCAGAAATATTTTGAGGAATATCATAAATATTAGCTTTATTATAGTTAGATGTGTCGAATTTATCTAGGTTGTGTTTCATATCATCGTAAAAATTTTCGGTTGAAACTTCCAGTATAAGAGAATCGGTGTCTGTGTACAAAAGAGAAACATTTTCTCCATACCTTTGCTTAATATAGTCATAAAAAAAATTATATATTACAGTCTTAGAAATATCCAATATTGAAAACCCTGCATAAATAGGTTTGTTATATTCAATTTTTGTTTTATTCATTTGTAAAGCTACTAAATTTTCTGAAAATATTTTGCAATCTTTATAATAAGGTTTTGCTATAAACATCTCTGCACAATTAATTTTATGACCAACTCTCTCCCAATGTGATACCAGTTTTACATCAACCCTTCTATCCACATTTTCCATAGTTTTGCCATATATGCTATTATTTTTAGTCTTATATAAGTTTTTATTAAATTTATTTTTTGAAGAATTTCTCAAATTTGTATTTAAGTCAATATATTCTTTAAGCCATGGTGATTGCGTGAATTTTATGGCCCTGTGTATTTTTGTAAGTTTTAAACCAAAACGCAAACATTGTTTTAGATAGATATAATGAATAACATATTTTTCTTTATTTCTTAAATTTGGTACTAATTTCGAATATTTTGAATTGGGAGGAATTAGACCTTCAGGACAGAATGGTAGATCATTGTGCTCATCATGCAATTCTGTGGGATATTCTAAATCGACTTCAAGAACATAACCCGTTTCTGCTGTATCAGATATATTACTAATATTTTGTTTAATGTTATCAATCTCTTCTTCAGATATCCAAACAAAATTTTTTTGAGGTAAATATTGGCTCATTGCATAACCATATAAATTGGTCGCATCCAAATAAATTATATATTTCGTGGGTTCTAATGGGTTAAAATTAACAAGAAACGGGTTATTTGCAATTGATTTTCGCTGTACGCAAGTACTAACACCCCCTCTCACACCTTTTTTAAAAAAATGAAGCATGTCAGGATCGGTAAGAAGTTCTAATTCAACTCCTGTGTGCAATAACATGGCATCCCAACTTAATCCCGGTGCAGTAAAATAATGTGCTGGGTCGAGTTTGTATGTTTTTAAACAAAGGTTTCTATAATTTTCAAAAACATCTGCTAACAGCAAAACATCAGATTTTAAATAAATGTCCGAATAATCACCAAGTGTTTGACATTGAAACATATCCCAAATTTCCTTAACACGTTGATAATCCATACTTGAAATATGTTCATCTTTTAATTCATTATAAAATAATTCTGCAGCTGGTAAATTTGTTTCATCAAATTTTGAAATATCATCAATATATGAATAAGGAAATATACCTTTCTTTCTTATATTTTTAAACTGTAAATCATTTGAGAATTCTTTTCTGATTTCTAAACATTGAGAATCATCAAGTATACTTGATAAGTTATCCAAAGACGATGGCAAAAACTGATATGAATCAATAAACCTGAGTTTTAAATACCTATCTCGTGTTCTTCCATTTTTATATTTTATTTTATCTACCCAGAGGTATTTGCTAAAGGAAATGTATTTTTCCTTATTCATAGGAATAACATCAATTTGCTCCTTATCTAAACACAATGATTTTATGAAAAGGTGGCTATCATAATTTTTTAAATTATGCATTATGACTGGAATAAAGTTTGGAATTTTGAAATTTAAATTACACACTGAGTGTGCTGCACCTCTGAATTTTCCAGTGATATGACAATGATCTTTCACCTTATCCGAAATGTTTAGAAAACTTTTCTTGCAAATATGACAATGTGTTGACTTGTGAAACATTTCCCTATCAGAATTTGTAAGTTTTAACATTGGTGTAATATTTTTTAAATATTTTGAATATATTGCTTTAACATCCGATTCTAAATCTTCTACAAATTTTTTGATACAATCCCTCCCTCGATATAAATGAAATTTTGAAACAGCATCATCAAATGAACATTTAATATAATAAGCAAATGAATGTGGTATATGTTCAAATTTTTTCAAAGTGTAAGTTTGTGACGAATTTTCATCATAATCATTTTGGATAGGTTTTAAAGTACATTCAAAGTCTGCATAAACGACAAATGGAACTTGCATTTGTTTTTCAATGTTTTGAAATTTTAATATATTTTCAGGCACCATATTGCCAAATTTATCTAATATATACTCTTTTGAAGGAAAATCATTTCTAACAAAGTTGCAATCATTTTGCATGTGTTGCTTAAGAATATTCAAAGTAGTAAAAAATTGTAAACAGCCATCACAAAAATATTTTCTATGTTCGTGATTAGTAACTTGACTGGAAACTAGACGAGAAAGATCGCTTATATAGCAGTAATGATTTTTAGTATTACCCATATCATCTAGTTCCGATAATAGTAATAAATTTATATGGGTATTAGATCTAACCTTGCAAAAATGTAGAGGACCAATCACTTCATAAATGTTTTTCCCATTCTTATATGCGACTTCTAAACCGTAAACATTTATCGATACATTATTTAATTCTTCAAATTTAGCAATGTCTTTAATAGATACTGGAAAGTCTATACCTTCAAAGTTGAATAACTCCCTAAACTGCGGATACGATGCTGGATTTCGGGGATCTCCATGGTAAAAAGCTGATACAACCGCATAACCAAAACAAAACTGATCACTATTTTGCACATTAACAACAGCCTTTTTCCATTGAATCTCCCTTGGAAGAGGTATGTATGATGAACTCCTCAATGGATTATACTTATTTACATTAACTTCAAGATGAAGTATTTGTTGCAGAACCCATCCTAAAATAAAATGGTTAAGTTTTAATATTTTTAATTTCATTGATACTATTTACAGTTTTTGAAAAACTAGTGAGAACGAAACATGTATAAACTTATACACACCTGAATCGCGTTCTGCAAATTCATCAAATTTTCCATGAATTATTCCCATTAATTTTTCATATACCATTATCAGATTTGTAGATTGTGTTACAACTTCGAAAACTGTATTGTGAGATTTAATTTCAGAAGTTCTAGAATGTGGTAAATAGTACAATCCAAACAGCTCCAAATTAATTTTGATGACATTGTGTTTCTTCAATTCATGTTGAATAACTTTAACTACCATATTCTGTACATTTTCTTGGAATTCTTGTAATTCAACAAAGTGCTTTGAGGAAGATATTTTATATGAAATAATGCGGCATTGAAATGCGCTGTTTAGTATCTCTATACCAGATTCACTAAACTTGCAGGCTTTTAATTTGTGAGCATTTGATTTTAAATGAGAAGTCCAACATCCATTTGAGACGCAGACATCACAGTCCAGGCAGTGTCGAACTTTTTCTTGCGAGAAAAATTTTTTATTAACTAAAAATAATAATTTCCCATAAATAAAAAGAAAATGTTAAACAAAAAATAACTCACCATCAATTATGTAATCATCGGGATTTGAGACGTATGTATTTGATAAGCAAATTTCTTTGATATGTCTCACTACACCTCGCTTTTGCTTAAACTCGCGTAAACACAGTGTGCACAAGAAGGACATGTTTAATACTGAGGAAATAAAATGTTGACTTTGGTTTAAACAGTGGAACCGCGGGAAGGTAGTCAATAACTCCACCAGGAGAGGATATAAATGGAGTAAGGGAAATGGGTAATAAAGAAGTGGGGGAAAGGGAAAAAATATTTTATATATCTATTGATTCGAAGCATGACTCGAAGAGCAGGTTTCCGCATTTGGTTAGAAGATTTCCCTGCCTATTTAAAACTTCCCCGACAAAATTTAAATTTTTACAAGCCTCACCTAAGGACAAGTAGTTGTGGAATAATGATTTCATTAGTCCACAGCTACGTCGCATATCCTTGCTTGATATATTTTTTTTAGGTTTAGCTCGTAAAAATTTATCAAGCTCACTCTTGTACGGAACATCGCCAGTTTTGTGGAATTTTCTGCAGGTTAATTTTGGTTCTGTTGTAATTTCATTTAATAATTTGGGGGTAGTTGTAATTTCATTTAATAATTTGGAGGCAGTTGTAGTAAATTTTGACAATTGGGAAGAATCAGCTTTTAAAGTATTGCTATTATTTTTATCCGCGACTAATTTTTCTAGTAATAAGCTGAAGTGGCCAGATGTGAGCTCTCCAGTAAAAAGAAGATTAATGGTTTTTGAGTGCTCCATCGAACTTATAGTCGTGGGCTGAACATTATTATTAGTGTATATTTTAACGTTTAATTTATAAATATCTGAAATGGCCAAACATTCTATTGATGTTCCATAAATCCCATCTTGTGCCATTAATGAGCAATATGCATCTCTATCCATATTGAAATAAAATAAAAAATTTTCGAAAATATGCCAATTTTTACTGATATATTTTACGGCCTCAGCTCTGACCTCCTTAAACCCGTCTTGATCCCCATAAAGGAAGAAACTTACAGCTCTAAAGAGGCAGTTCCCATCCCCTGTAATACTTATTTTATTGAAAACTGTCAAATCACCGGTTAAAGTTGATTCTTCCGTTTCTGATCCGATCTGATCAATAGTTTGGTTCCCGTCTACATCCCGTTTGCCGATCGAATTAATTGTTTGTTCACCGTCAACAAGTTGCTCGTTTTCGTTGTCCGCCAGTCTGTCTGCCTGTGCGTCACATGTTAAGTCAACAATTTGCTCATTTTCGTTGTCCGCGAGTGTGTCTGTCTGTGCGATCGTCTCCCTCCTTTCTTCCAATAAAATCATTAAATTACCAATTTGCTCATTTTCTTTGTCCGGATGTCTGTCTGTTTGTACCGTTGATTCAGTCGTAATATTGACATTTTTATATATCTCAACAAACTCGGATTTAATAACATCCGTTAAATTTAAAACAGGTATTGCTGGATATATAAAAATCTCTTTATTATCCACTTCTGGAACTGGTGTAACAGGTGAAAATGCCGCACACCTTTTTGTTTGAGGCTCGCTCACACAATTTTCATTTTTTACATCACTAAAATTGACTGTTGATGCGTAAATTTCATTATAATTATAGGTTGATGCATTCTTTAAGCATGTATACAAATTTGGTAAAATGTCGGATTCTTTAAAATTTGGAACTATATGTGAGTGAGTTTCATCAGTTTCAGAAGTGGTTTGTTGCGCTTCGACATCGGAAATAGCATGACACGAGTCCTCATTACAATATTTCACTATTATATTATTAGACATGTTTTCTAGATCTTCACCGATATTGTTTATCGTATAATCCTCTACTTTAATATCACAAAAGCTTTCACTCGCAATACTGATCGAGTCAAGCGCAACAATTTGTTCATCAGTCATTCCACAAATCTGGCAATCCATATAATCATGAACATTACAAGCGAATGTTAAATCAAAGACAGTTAAATCAATTAAAGTCATACTTACGAAAAATAGATATAACAAAACACAAGGCACAAGAGAAGTGAACAAAAGATGTTAAATTAACCGTAGCGGAATGAACACAAAAATATATTGAGCGGAATGTAAGAAGGAACAACTGTATTATATCGAGCTCAAGGTACGACTGCAGACACTGAAGAATGCGAAGCGTGAAGAGAATATAAAGAGAATCCGTCTGGGCGGGACCTCTAGTACCAGGCAGTACCAGTCTGCGAGTTGTTTTTTTCTGTCTGCGATTTTTTTTTTTTTTTTTTTTTTTTTTTTTCTGTCTGCGAGTTTTTTTTTTTTTTTTTTTTTTTTTTTTTTTTTTTTGTCTGCGATTTTTTTTTTTTTTTTTTTTTTTTTTTCTGTCTGCCATTTTTTTTTTTTTTTTTTTACATCTGCGCAGTAGACCAAAATGCGTACCACGCGCACACCGAGCGTGCTACGCATGCGCACGGAGTGTTAGGGGCGGTACTTTGGTGCATACATTCCAACCCACCACCCACTTTTTAAAATATATCTCCAATAATGAAGCTACAAATAAAAAACTTTGTTGTCGAGTGCATCCTTTCTCCCGCTTTATTATACATATGGGAGGAGCTTGCTTCACACTATATTGAGACGCGTGTTGTTATCTTTCATTAGTTTCCACAACGCTCGCATTTTAACCGCACTTGTCTTTTACGTAACACGCTGTGCAGTACAATGAAATTCGCTATGAGTGAAGCTTTGCGCAAGAAAGTGTCTAAAATGAGTTTTCCTGAGTTTAGCGAGTTTTGCGACACGATTCATTCAGATACGGAAGAACTATTACTGGATTTGTGGATTTACGATATCCCGACAAGACCGAATTCTCCTAGCGGAGAATCCACCACGTTCCACCCTGATACACTGGGTGTCAATGCAGCAGAGAGCGACACAGCCAACACCAACCCCAGAGCCAACACCACCCTCACAGCCAACGGCAGCAGCAGCAGCGCGCCATCGAGTGAGTGTAATATTCAAGTGTTGAGGTGTGTGCGACGAAAACAACCGAAAAGGTTGTGTAAACGTATTTTTAATTATAGGTATAATTTTTAGTTTAATTTTTAGTTGTATATTGCTTTGTTTTTAAATATATTTTCTTTGTAACATTTTTTTCTTTATTATAATTAAAACAACTCCACGACAAGGTGGATTTTAAAAGCGAATTTTTACTAGCAATACTTCACTTCACTGCACACCATGAAAGAGTGCACTTCACACATTTTTATTGACATTCAAGGGTATACTTGTTCCTTTGGTTACGTTCCTAAAGAAGTGGCAATTTATGATGGATTTCGTCTTTCAACTTTTTTATTTAAACCTCCATTTAAAAGAAACATGCTGTCTCCTGAAGATAATAAAATTATTACATGGTGTGAAACATATCACGGCTTAGACTGGGAATCTGGATACATTGACTTAAACGAGATTGATAATATTCTTAAAAATATATATATTTTATTTAATAAACCAAAAGTATATGTAAAAGGTGTTGAAAAGACAAAATTTTTACAAAAAGTTTTAGATAGCGAAAACATTATTAGCATTCCGACTTCTAATGAACCAAAATTAAGTAAATATAAGAAGGTTCCTGATTGTTATTTTCATAAAACGGTACAAGCTTGCCACTGTGCATTGGAGAATGTAAAACTATTATACAATTATAAGAATTGCTACCAATAAAATTGTACTTTTGATTAACCTCTCTTTATCACCTGAATTAAAGAAATATGTTAGTAAAAACGCTACTGTGCGAAGAGTGATATTAACACACAGTATGAATAATAATTGTTAAACTTTATGCAGTAATAAATAAAATTTTATCTTGCATTACGTTTTTCATTTATCTATCGCATGAATATTAAGTTGGGTTAATGTTGAGGAAAATATAAACACAAATTTCCGCTTAGAAATATTTATTAAACTAAAACTATTATCAATCCAAATTGTATATTTATAATGATCCAACATTTTTAAATATATAGTTATACTGTTTAAACAATTTTGCAGAGTTAAATCTTCAAAGAAGTCTTCACACGCTTTGTTCTAAGGTTGTTTTCTCAATTTTATGGTTTGTGATTTTCTGTACATCCGGTTTATTACACATTACACAGACGTCTGATAAAATAATCATATGTAGAACTTGCTCACACACTTTACATTTAATTTCATCTTTACAACAATCCATGGCACGCTTATAATGGGTGTTTACATGTATGTGTTTACCACGTTGTTGTTCTATGGCTAATAAAAAGTAACACTCGTGACACAGACTGTACATGCCACCCGCCATGGATGTGATTAATATGTAGGATTGCATTACGCACACTTCACGTTTTAAATAGTTCTCTTTCACAGCTTCTGAAGCGTTAATTTTTTTAATTTTCACTAACCCTTCTTCTCCACAACCACTCCCCAGAACTTCTTCCTCGGTGCCGGAGTCATCTTCATCTTCATCTTCATCATCATCATCCTCGTAATTGTAGCGGTCAACATCCACAAGAGTATTAAGTCTATCCTCAGCTAAAAAACCAGTAGTGTTTTGAAAATAAATTTTTTCTTCCTTATGAATCGATTCCATTTCTTCCCGTTGCCCATTTAATGGAGTACCATTATAAATATACAATTTGGATTGAAAATCCATTGTTTTATTTTATTTCAACTTTAGTAGAAGAACACTTTATTACTTCAGAACTAATAGCGTTTAACTGAAATTATCAACCTTTTATGCTGCAACCCCTTCTCTTCTATCCCTCCTATGCATAATTTGGAGTGGGAAATTAGCGCGCCTTGCTGGAAGGGGTCAGATGCTTGAAGGCGGGGTTTAGGTGGGGGCGAGCAATCAGATGCTTGGAGGCGGGGCTTGGGGGCGGGGCTTGGGTGGGGGGTCGACCAATCAAAAAGTGGTGGGGGGTGCAATCTGCTCCGGCTAAGTATATCTACTGTGGGGCTTTGGTAAATAAGGTTATGAGGCGAAAAATAGAGAGAAATTTAGGAGAGGGGTGGGGAAAAGAAAGTATATAAGATGTGATGTCGAAAATGGAATTCACTCGAAGCCAAGATGTCGTCAAGTTCAGACAATGGTTATTCCAGCGATGACGACCAGGCAGTGGTACATAATGCGCAACATAGGGGTGTACGCCGCATGCGTAGGTTGAGACCTAGATATTGCATCTTGTTCAACTACGTAAAATGTGGTCCCTTCTCCCCCTTGTGTATGTACTGCTACACAGGATTTAGGCGACAGATAGGTGCGAGGTTCATATCGGGCCATTATACAGTCGGGGCACGAAGTGAATGGCTGCGGAACCACTCGAGGTGTCGTCGGTGTCGGGATAGACTGTTTTCCGTCGCTCACCGGCGCTCATGCCTTATTTGCAATAGGACTTAAATTCCTATTACAAATAAGGACCCTCAAATAACAACCCTGCCTGCCCCCTGACAAAATCAGTCCTTTTCAGGACTACAGAATATTTGATCGTAGTTTGTAGTTAAACACTATGTTTCCTAAGGAAGATATTTCTCGAAGGAAAAATTGTGTTACTTTGGGTGAGAGATGCATTATGTGTTTAAATCATACATAGATAGCGAGAGAAAGAGCATTTGCAAGATTTAGCTTGTAGTTTTTATGTATGATAAGAACGCATATGCCTCTAGTTATTCAAAGTGACATAACTTTCTATCAAGAAACATATTTTAAAAAATAAATTCACTCTGGGTTGATACGCTCAAAAAGATATATCAGAATTTTTGTCGTTTCACATAGAACGTTGGCAAACCTGCTCTTAAGTATGACAAAAACAGACGTATCCTTTCAGTGTAACAAAATATTTCGAACAAGAAATCTATTCTATAGGAAATATTTTGTTACTCTGAAAGGATGTGTTAGAACTGTTTAGCCCCACTCTCACCCCCACTCTCACCCCCACCATCCTAAATGCTTTTAAAAGCGGGAGCAGCGATCACAATTTTCATTTCTCACCCAGCCATGAAGTGGGACAGGCTGATGTTAAGGACGACAAGGGAGTCCAAAATTAGCGACTATTGGGAGGCTTGGCGTTTAAAAAACGCGAATAGGCCAACGGCCATCGTACAGCCGATCCCAAGACCGCAACCACCACCGGAGCCGGCTCCAACAGAGCCGGTGGAAGTGGTGGAAGGACCCCAGATGCTGCTGGGTCCGGAAGAAAGGGAGGCTCTCTTACAAGAGCTCACGGAGCGCCGTCGGAGCCGTCGCAGCACGCGACTGGAGGCACGAAGACGGCGTGCCGCACCGCGATCGGTGCAGATCGCGAGAGGGGAACAACCACTCTAGGTTTCCCTCTCCAACCCAACCCACCGCGAAAACGGCCCTTTTCAGGGCCACAAAAGATTTGATCGTAGTTTAGATATTTTTAGTCCCTGTGTGATTGACACTGTATTAGTGAAAAAAGCAAAGATGACCATGAATGACATTTTCTGGACGTTTAAAATTGACGTGGACATTTTTGCATAACTGTTTTCGATAATTTACCTAGAAGTGTCTAAAACTTATTTTAAGTTAAAGGTCCAAGATCCGTTAAAATTGTTATTTTTCTAACTTAAAAATTGTATCCATTTAGTTATTTCCGAGACGTATATTTTTGGAACTAAAAATCGATATTTGTCGACCCACTAAGATTTTTATTTTTGTATATTTTTAACAAAAAAAGCAACCACATTAACCCTTATATAACAAAAATATTTTTATTTCGGATAAAAGCAATGCCAACAAGCACATAACTTGTGAGTTTGCTCAGGTTTGCTTGGGTTTGTTTAGCCAATACAAATAATAAGAATTTTGTTATTAATATTATTATTATTATTTGATAGTTCAAGGGCATTTCAGAACATTTGACATAAAACTTTTTATGATCAAAATGATCAGACTAATCAAAATTTCAAGAATTATGGGGTTTGATCAGGTTTGCTCATGAATAACGGGAGAAGTGTAGCTCAGATCGAAAAAAGTTATAGGAAAATATTTTAGAGTAAACTTTTTGTGATAGGAAATGACTTTTCAATATTTAATTTGGAAAAATTGAAAAAGACATTTTTCAGATTTCTAATTAATTCAAAGGGGTAGTATAGGGAAGCTGTGGGGAATAGGGCGAAGGCATGAGGGATGGGTGGCATAATCGTTTTTAAATAAGACCCGAGTGATTTGAGTCATTAAAAGTAATAAGAGGTCGGTCAAAAAAGACCTAGAGAGTAGGTATTTATTTTAGGGAAAACAGGGAACTATGAAAAGATAGTCAGATCCAAACTAATGTGAATTGTACAACTTGACTGTTATTCCGGGGTTCGGGGGCGACGCCCCCAAACCCCCGCCAGGGGCTACCGCCCCTGGACCCCGTTTGGTTTTTGCGCAACGGAGGCGGGCCAGCGGGTGGGTGGTGGGGGCGGCCGGGGGACGGGGGCGGCGTTAGCGGCGCAGCCGCGTCGTTAGGTCGCGAAGCGACCTAACCTCCGCCGCCGCCCGGGGTTTTTCGAGGTTTTTGGGGGTCTTTGTGGGTCTTTGGTGCAATTTTAGACCTTCCAAAACTGAATTTTATATATTTGTTTTTCTTATATCTTTGCACGTAAAACACCCTTCAGCGTTTAAGTTTGTCATCTCCTAAGGGTTCTATCATATCTTGGTAGTCGTCACAGATTCGCACCATCATCCCCTCCTGTACTTTTAGCAAGGGTGGGGGAATCTGAGGTCTTTAAAAGCAGCTCGAGTCGACTGCTTACTTCATTACATTCGCTCATCCCAACATGGCATCATCAGATGATGATGGATACTTAAGCGATGATACTCCTAGGAATTTGGATAATTGGGCACTTAGACAGAGGAAAGTTTTCCCCGTCCGATCCCGCCGGGTGTGCAAGACCTTAAACCTGGTGAAGGTGGGTGATGACGGCTGGTGTATTGGCTGCTATGCCGACTAGGAAAACAAGTCGGCTGGTGACCAATTCTTCAGTGGTCATGTAACCCAAGATTTCGGTAGTCGCGCGCACATACCGAACTGTAAAGGTTGTGGAGTAGCTTTTGGTACTCTACAACATAAGAGTGCGTGCCTTATTTGTAATCGAGCCTGATTACAAATAAGATATCCCGTGAAAAACGGTCCTTTTCAGGACCACAGAATGTTTCATCGTAGTTTTAGTTACCTAATGCCATAGTATATGTGGCGTTAGATAGAAAATTATATAAGTCCAGTTGGATCGAATATAATTTTCTTTGCAAAATCCGTGCTTTTCAGGATGACAGAATATTTTGATCTTACTTGTATTTATCTAATGTCACGACATCTGTGACATTAGATAGAAATTATGTAAGTCCAGAGAGATCGAGTATAAGTTTCTTTGTCGGTCGCATTTCCAGAACACAATTACACCATTTTTGAGAACTAAAAGCAGTTTTCGACAGTGAAGTCCGCCAGTATCATTTTTGGATGGAGGGCATTTGTATAATAAACTCTAGTTTGTTGGCGGTGAAAAGGTGGGGATGGAGTGGTGGAGGGGGTAGATTATCTCTATTTAAACGGTTGCGAGCGGGTCACAGAATCACTTCATTTTTACATCTTAAAGTACGAAGATATAACTATGGATTTCGAAAGACCATTGAGTCGCGGTTCATCGGTTTTTAGCGATGATACCGTTGACATGAATGATGTCGATATGGATGACCTACTCTTGGACATCGAACGACTTCTAGACATCGAGGCAGAAGATATGTTTAATGCCTGGGAAGATGAGCGGGCGGTCGAAGAAGCAGATGTGGGTCTGGAATTGCCAAACATGGATTGGCAAAATGGGGAGTTGTCGGCTGAAGACATGGAGACAGACTCCAGCACTGATTGGGTGCCACCACCGCCGCCGGAAGATCATGACGGTCCGGCCGATTCATCCACTTGGTGGATCACGGACCATCAGGATGAAGATGGTCCAGCTGATTCCACCAACTGATCCCGGACACCATGCCCTCCCCGACAAAATCAGCCCTTTTCAGGGCTACAAAATATTTGATCGTAGTTTGTAGTTGATTCATGTCACATCCCAAGTAACATGATATTTCTCAAGAATTAATTTCTTTTGGAAAATATTGTGTTACTCTATAAAGACATGTACGTTCTTACCATACGTTAGAACTAGCTAAATTTCTAGTAAGTTCTCTACGAAAATGCCGAGAGTTTGGTCTATTATCTTACTTGCAGTAAAATTCACATTTTATTACAAATAAGATGCATGTTCTCAGGCATTGTAACGGGTAGCCTCTCTTCACAGACACAACACTTTATCGCATACTTAAGTTGTGTGCATCTAATGATTACACACCTAAAGTTACGGCCCTACATTTTTTCGTCTATTCTTTTTTCTATTTTGCATTTTTATTTTATTTTGTGTAACTTTCGCATACTTATTTTAGAAATAAAAAATATTGTTTCATTTAACTTTTTTATTATCATATATACAAAAACATTTTATTTTACTTATATATACAACACTATTACAAAAATAACTTAACTCTATATTTACAATAAAATTCTAAAATTAATTATATGGAAAATTGTCCAATAACTTAAGTCTTTTTCTACACACTTCCCCTTCACTTTTACACTGTTCAATTTTCGCCTGCAGTTCCTTAATCTGTCTCTCGTATTGCGCCACATCACTATCATTCTTTTTTAGTTCATCCACTAGTTTTTGCCTCGCACTAAAAGCCACGGAGAAGGCACACTTCTGGCTTGGAGAAAACTCTTCCATCCAGTCCGGTATCGGCACTTCTGCAGAAGAAGCAGCAGCAGGTTGATGGGGTTGACTAACCGCCTCGAATAGCCGCTTGCACCGCTTCTTTAATGGTTTGCGGCACATTCCACGCCCAATTGTCGGTGATATAGGCGCACCCGCGATCGGCGATTTTTCGTCAGCGTCGGCCACCAACACAATCGGAGGCATGGACTTCGGCGGCTCGGGCGTTATCGTGTTTGGGCCTTCATTAATGATGACGACCGGTGACAGAGGCTTCGGTGGCTGTGACGTCTGCAAAAAATCGTGGTATTGAACTGGCACTGTTGGTCGCTTGAATACGAATTTCTTCTTCTTCTTCTGTTCACCCTCCATAGCTGCATAAAATTGACTTTTACTGCTGCCGGCTGTCTTTGGCAATTTCAACAGCTTTTCTAGCTTGGTAGTGGGTTGCCTTCTTTACCACCACATCACTAATTATGTTAATGCGCCCGCCGTCCTTCTCAGTCCAATTGTTGACGTAGTCAACCGCCGAAGACACTTTTTTTTCACCCACATTCACTTCTTCCACAAACGCAGTGTTTAGCACGTCGTCATTGTGCCACTCGTCAAACACACCCGGGGTCAGCAGGTCAATAACATCCTGTCCCATCAACTCGGCTTGGATACTTCCATCCAAGTTAAACGCATCTAACAACGACTCACTACCGGAATTCATTTGCACTTACTAACTGCACTTAACTGACAACTGTACTTACTCGGTGAACTGTTCTAGCGAACTATGAAATGCTCTGCCTAGCAAACCAAATTTATACTTATCACCCCACCATAAACTCCCCCACTCTATCTGACGGTTGATGCTTTGGAGGCCAAACAAGTTCATTCAACTTACAAGGTTGCGTTCAACGGCTAGACAGCGATTCAAGGACATATTTTCAAGGTAATCGTGTGTCCTTACTTCTGTTATTGTTTGTGCTCTCAAGGTTATATGATCCAGACAACCCATATTTATAGACGCTCTCTTTCCTTCGATGACTATTATCAGAAACTATAATGTTGCCAGCAGATCAAGATAACAATCGTCCAGCTGAGACTTTTTCAGGAGCACAAATAATAATTTCTGCTGTTTGCTATAATTGTAAAAGAGAAGTATATATTTGGACTGACCACATGCAATCTTACAGTTATATTGAATTGTTGAGAGTAAGGATTGTTAAGTGTCATTACTGTGGAACGCTGATGTGTCGACGAGGGCCGATTAGCAGATCTGATATGTTGAGAAGACAATGGATGCTTCGAGAAGTTTACAAGCAAGACATTAATTAATTTTTATTTTTGTAACTTTATTACTATATTGTAAAATAAAACAACATATTATTGAAACCATTATCTATGTATTTTACTATCCTGCGTTATACAATTTCAACTATTGCTATTACTATAGTGGTTAATAAAACTACGTGACATTGGAGTTAATATTTTTTTATTTTTCTAAAACATAGACCTTCCAACATTTTTCTAATTATAACTAATATTTTCGGGTAAAAAACTTTGCATAACTTGTATTAACATATTTAGGTTATCTTCAGGGTTTGTTTCGTAAAACTTTATGTCTGGGTGTCCCCAAGGTAGAGTTTTTGTTGTTGATGGTATAATATAACGTTTATCGTCGTGGTGAGATAAAGCAATTTTATTAATTATTTCGGTATAAACGTCGTGTTTATAGCTTCGAAAGGTTTTCATTTTTCGAAATATCTGACCACCACGTTCTACGATATTCCGATAATCTTCCAGGTGAAGCTGTTTTTCAATTACACGTTTTTTTATACCTTTCGCTTTTTTAATTTCGCTACTGATTGAGTTTATGTAATAAGCTTTGGCTCCGGTACCATAAAAACTGATTATTGGATCACCTGGAAATTCATCCTTCATTCTACCTACTACTGACTGACTTTTTTTTATGTTAAAAATATTTCCTTCGGTATAATTGGATGTATCGAATTTATCCGGATTTTCTGCAATTATGCGATAAAAATTGTCGGTGTAAACTTTTAATACTAACGAATCTGTGTCTGTATACAGTAAAGAAGCATTTTTGCCAAATTTTGTTTTAATGAATGAGTAGAAAAAATCATAAATTACTGTTTTCGACATGTCCAGTATGGAAAATCCGATATAAATTGGTTTATTATAAGTTACCTTTAATTGATCCATATGAATGGCAACGAATTCTTTATTAAAAACCGTTGAACTTTTAAAATAAGGACGAGAAATTAATGCTCGTGCCCCAATTTTATTCCTGTCATTTTCCCATCGGGTAACTAGTTTTATATCATTACGATTCTCCACATTTTCCATGGTCTTGCCAAAAACAGCATTAATGATTAATCTAAAAGTGTCTTTACCAAACTTTGTTGTTGCCCTATTGCGCAAATCTGTATTTAAGTCGATATATGTCTTTAACCATGGGGATTGATTAAATTTTAAAATTCTGTGTGTTTGCATTACCATTAGGCCGTTATTGATTGCTTGTTTTAATGTTCGGTAATGAATGATGTATTTCTTTTTATCGTTTAAATTCGGAATTAACTTTGAAAATTTTGCCGATTCCGTGGGTGGTACAATATTTTCAACTAAAAAGGGTAAGTCGGAATGGTCATCATATAGCGTATCCGGATAATGAACGTCAACTTCCAAAACGTATCCTTCTGGACCATTATCGTCCACATCCATAATATTTAAATTTAAAATTTCATGCTCTGATAACCATCTAAAGCCGCCAAATGGTAATGCCTGCGACATACTATGACCGTATAGATTTGTTGCATCAAGATTAGGGTCGTAGTTTGGTACATATATGTTGTTGGCAGCGTGCATCCTTTCTGAACACTGACTTATACCGCCTCGAATACCTTTTTTGAAAAAATGAACCGTGTCGATATCAGTCAATAGCTCTAACTCTACCTTAGAAATACGCAACATACAATCAAACGAATAACTTGGAAGGGTATAGTACTGTGCTGGATCCAGTTTATACGTTTCTAAACAAGTATCGCGAAACTGTTCAAAAACATCGGTTAGTAATAAAACATCAGATTTCAAATATAAATCCGAATAGTCCCCCAAATTCTTACAATTAAATGTGTCCCACACCTTTTTAGCTCTATCATAATCTTCATCGCTAATGTGCTCCTCTGACAAACTATCATAAAACTGATTTTTTGTGGGTAAAGTTGGATGGTTCATTTTCTCCATTGAATCGACAAAACTATAGGGAAAAACACCTTTTTTGCGCATTAAATTAAACTGCTCATTATCAGAAAAATATTTTCCTGTTTCCCTGAAACTACCCACAGCTAATCCATTACCCAAATTTTCCAGCGAAGTTGATAGAAATTTAAAACTATCGATGAACCGCAATTTCAAATATTTTTTCTTTATTGTCCCACTTTTATTATCGACATAATCGTGAACGTAAATACTTTTCGTAAATGAAATGTACTTTTCCTTGCTTTGAGCTAAAACATCGATCTTGTCTCCGTGACGACACAACTCTTTAATAAACATGTGGCAATCGTACCCGCTCAAGTTATGAAATATAATTGGAATAAAATTGGGTAACTTATAATTTAAATTGCAAATCGAATGAGCCGCACCAGGTCTTTTTTTCCCAGTTATGTGACAGTGGTTCTTTACTTTACAATTATTATTTTCAAAAGGTCGTTCACATATACCACATTTTGTGGCATTATTGAACTCCGCTATTTGGTCCACCGTTAAAGTTTCCATTGCTTTTATATCTCTTAAGTATGTATTGTAAAGAGATCTTAAATCACTTTCAAGTCGAGAAACGAAAACCTGGGCTGCGTCGTTTCCCCGGTAGAGCTCAAATTTTGAAATCGAATCGTCAAAGGAGCACTTAATTAAATACGCAAAAGAATATGGTTCATGGTTGATGCTTTTGACTAAGTAAGAATTTGTGGGATTTGGTTCCACAGTATCCAGCGGTTTAAGCACCGATTCAAAATCCGCGTAAACGACAAACGGTACACGCATTTGCTTTTCTATGTTTTCAAATTTTAATATATTTTCACTTACACTCCTTCCAAATTTATCTATTTTTAAATTTAGTGATGGTGTTAATGAATATTTGTGGTTACAGTCATTTTTTTGGTGTGATATCAAAGATGATGGTGAACTAAAATATATCAAACAACCATCACAAAAATACATTTTATCTCTACGCGATGTAATTTGACTGGAACATAATTTCGATAAGTCTTCTATCCAACAATAATGACTTTTAGAACAACGCGTATCACAAATATGCTCATCATCATCTTTAATACTACAATCCTTTGTTATTAACAACAAGTTTACATGTCTGTTAAGTTTTCTACCCGAATACCTTAATGCACCGACAACTTCATACTTTAACATATTATTTTCGAAAATTTTTTGCAAACCATAAACGTTAACTGAAATATTATTCATTTCTTCAAATTTTGATATATCACGCAACTTTACTGGAAAGTCTATACCTGTAAAATTCAGCAGTCTTGAATAGTGTGGATAAGATTGAATCTGTGATGCCCTTCTAGTGGCGGGGCACAAAGCAGACACGATTGACCACGAAAAACAACACTCATCTTGATTAATCACATTGATGATGGCTTTTTTCAATTCGATGAATCGGGGTAACTTTATATATGAAGATCCACCAAAAGGTTTATACTCGTTGACATTTACTTCCAGGTATAGAATTTTTTCCAGAGCCCAACCTACGAAAACAAGAAAGAGTGACATAAGTATTTATTTTATTTTTAGTCGTTAATTTATAACATACCTGAATCTTTTTCCTGAAACTCAGTCGATTGAGTCTTCATGGCTTCCACTAATGATTGATATATTTCTTCCAAATCGCTTCCTGAAGTAACAATTTCATTGCGTGTATTAAATGACTTGTCACTGTACATATTATCTTGTGTTGGTAAAAGATACCGACCAACAACCACCATATTAACTTTCAAAGCACAACGCACTCTTACTAGGTCACTTACTACCTCTAACACTTTTGCTTTAATTTCATCAAAAAATAATGAATAGTCAGTATGTTCATTATCACTTGATATACGGTATGTGGCAATCCTATTTCTAAAAGCACTGGACACGAGTTCAACACCAGCTGATATTGGTGAACATGCATTACTTTTATGGTGTATTGTTCTTTGATGAGCTGCCATTCGATTTGCTGGTATGGTTATATTGCAGCAAGTGCAAGTACGCACCTCAGATGTTGATGCCCCATCGTCAACTTTTCGCTGTTTTCCACCATGTATATTTGCAAATCGTGCTAGGCACGATTCTCTTTTATGTCGTAACATATTATAACTCTGGGTAAACGATTTACCACAATTTTCACACACGTACGCCATGACTTTCAAATTAACTTGCTTGAACCGTTTTACTCAACACAATGTTCTATACTAAAATTTAATTCCCCCTACCCTCATATATACCGAACCACATTAAACCCAACCCACTCGATCTTCATACCAAAACATGTTACACCCCAATAATAATTCAAGGTAAACTAACATCACAAATGTAACCTTGAAATAAGCGTCGTACACCTGGTCATCATCAAACAAAGAAACATCTGCTCGCATTCATTGAAAATATGCATCGCAAATGTAACCTTGAAATAAGCGTCGTCCACCTGGTCATCACCAAACAAAGAAGCAGCTGCTCGCATTCATTGAAAATATGCATCGCAAATGTAACCTTGAAATAAGCGTCGTCCACCTGGTCATCACCAAACAAAGAAACAGCTGCTCGCATTCATTGAAAATATACACCGCAAATGTAACCTTGAAATAAGCGTCGTCCACCTGGCCATCACCAAACAAAGAAACATCTGCTCGCGTTCAAGGCCAAGTTATTGACCTTGACCTTGGAATAACACCTGCGCATATCAAGGCCAAATAACAATGGCACACCTGAGCGTTCAAGGTCGACCCTACTGCGCATGCGGAAACTCACTAAGCATCTACTTATACTACTGATGGACTACAAATGGTGTAACGGTCGTGTTTCCACTTATTCAATTCAAGTTTCACCCATGTGGGTAGGCCCTTTTTTAATATAGGTATTCTTTATAATAGGATACAACATACTTGATGTCTCGCTCATTGCCAGCATAAATGACCGAGTTTAGTATCAGGATGTTGTGGGCCTAATTACCCTGCCATGTTTGAAGGCATTTTTCCAAAAGTATTTACGCCCGCACATTGTTTGGAACATTTCCATCTTTGTATGCTAAGAAAAATCGCCGATGAGAGGTACTGGTAGGGCGTAAGGATTTGTAGGTACATTTTATACAGTTCAATGTAGCTTATTTCGGATACACTATTACATACAACAAATTTTCTTGAAACATTTGTCTTGGTAGTGGATGTAACGAGTCAATTTCCACATTACCTTGAATTTTAAGAAATATCGTGAATTCCATCTTCCACTTGTTTATCAACGCGCCTTATATCTGCGGACCAATAGTGGCAGTCTGGCTGTTCCGCTTTGATGTGTTTTCATCGTGGCTATGCTTTGGAGTAGTGTTCTCTATAACATTTTTTTTGTAATTTGGTTTATTATTGAGGAAATTTTAGTGCCGGGCTGGTTTCCTTTAAGACAAGTTTTTTTTTTGGCATATTATGATCATACATGTTTGGACTTAAGAGAAACCCTTTATATTTTTGTATTATGCTCTTATATCGTTACAAGATGGTAGTTCGAAGTAATCCGAACGATAGGAGTAAGAACTGAGACACTCTCGTAAATGTGTACGGTTGGCGGAGCTTTAGATACGCCAGAAGGTGACTATTAAGAAATTAAAATCTCGATAATTTAATGTAGGTCGGGGTTTGTTTTGATTTTAATTGTTAGAGAATATTTATAGTGCCTGGCTCGTTTCCTTTAAGACAAAAACAAGTGTGATTTTGGTTTACGTTGTAACCTCGGTTGTAACAAACTTGATTCCTGATTGGCTGAACTGGCGGAAGTGCGGAAATAAAGAGAATAATATAAGAAGTGCCGTCCTCTTTTATCTTGAGACCTGTGAGGGGTAGCTTCGTACTGTACAGAAAATGCTGGAAGAGTCCTGGAAAATATTAGATAAATTTGAAAGCTGGGAGCTCTAAAACATCTTCAGCTCTCTACCCTAGTTTATTCACCCACTCAGTTCACTTATAGTCAGCTAAGCTATAGTCAGTACAGCCTGTAGTTTGTTGAGCTATAGTTTGATCAGCCCTGGTTTGACCAGCCCTAGTTTGTTGAGCTATAGTTTGATCAGTCCTAGAGTAAGCCCAATTTGCTCAGCTAAAGAAAGGCTAGGTCCATGCGACCAAATCTGGCAACCAGCAAAATTAGAGTATGAAAGAATGTACCTAGGTAAACTGTGGTGCGATTTTATAGTCTAGATCAATGACTTCCATACTTGGACTGCTGATATTTAAAGTTCCATTCATAAAATACATAGGTTGCGCAGAACTATGTAACTCCCCTATGGGCGAAATCTCTGCCACAGGAACGCATGCGCAGTATACGAATAGTCATTTTCCCGAATTCATCAACGACAAACCGATTCCAGTCGGTCAGCGCGCTCTCCTTGTTTAGATAACGTAGTTAAAAAAAGATAGTATTCTTAACCACGAGACGGGTTCGTAAGCCGGTAAATTCAAATCAACACAGCTTTATCTATGCAACCGAACAAATCTAGATCAGGAGCGGAGCAGCAGCCGAAGTCCGTTCTCGGTCTGCTTCGGTTAGCTTCGTACGGGTTGCTTGCGTGGGCCAGTGTTG
This sequence comes from Philopedon plagiatum, assembly GCA_963971165.1. Lineage (NCBI taxonomy): Eukaryota > Metazoa > Arthropoda > Insecta > Coleoptera > Curculionidae > Philopedon > Philopedon plagiatum. The sequence continues at coordinate 93,855,642 of OZ020192.1, read as the reverse complement.
CCAGATTTCGGTTATTTCTCCCAATCCCATGAATCAAGTACCAAATCTCACGATTTTTACCTTTATAGAAATATCAATCAGCGAATCTCACGACATTGATCTTTGCAAAGTGCAATTTGTTTGCAATTGAGGTTTGAAACTCTGTTTCTATTTTCACATTGCACTTTCTCAATATACGTAGTTCAAATAGTTCCAATATAATCCAAATGAAATCCAAAATCTGAATAACGAATGGCGAATGTCAAGATCCAACTAAACACTTTTGATAACGATACCTTGTTGTTTTGGAAAAAAATTCATTAGTAAAAATAGCAGATGACTCTCTAAAATTTGTGGGTCTTTAGATTTGTTTTGCAGATTTTTTGCTTACCACACTCGAGAGCAGCAGTAGAGAGAACATCTTTTCAATTTTTTTAATAAAAACTCAACTAGGCAACAAACCTAAAGTGAAAACAATAGAAGGTATTTTACATATCAAAAGTTTGTCAAGAGACAAAAATTGCTACGATTTTTGTATCACAAATAATACGATTAAAAAGTTAGGTTGTGGTCACGTATTTTATTCAGATACAAATAAGATAGAAACTCCAGTGATACAGATAAATAACTTCTTCCGTTTTGTTTGTTTTGTGTTAGTTTTACACTTTTATTTATAAAAAAAAATATTTCGTTTTTTATAGCACACAGTGATAGATATTTGTTTGTTTGTAAATTTGTTTAATAATATTTTGATATCGTAAAATTTTTTTGAGTTTTAATAAAATAAATGATAGTAGAATAAGATTATTTAATCCTATGTATTATTTTTACTTCCCATGCAATCATTAGAGGCTCGTGATTTATCACGAATTCCGGCGGTCAATTCTTACGTTTTGTTTAACGTCTTCTGGCAACACTGCAGGTAGCGCGTCGCGTCTCGGTAAACCAGTGTTGCCAAAACACGGCAATTGCCGTGTTTTCACGGCTTTTCAATCCGAAGGTACGGCCACGGGTTTACTGTACTGCCGCGCATATAGAAACACGACTTTTTCGTTTAAAAACTCCAAACGCATACTTGGCCATTTATGCACGAAAAAGGCTAAATATGAAGGTAAAAAAATGAGTAGCATTTTAATTTGCCAAACAATCCGCCAGCCAAGTAGATTTTGAATCACTCATTTTTCCGTGTGGACAGTTGACAATGTATGAATGAAACTTCGGTTATTCACCTTGAACTGATATGTAGTTCAAGTTTCCCGTTTGACTTTATATGCTTTCTTTATAAGTCACTAGACTATACGGTATCCATTTGGTTTTGAGAATGATGAAAGAAAAAACAATTGAACAAGAATTAACCCTATTGGTCAGTTCCATGGACCGTTTACACCAGAACATATTTTAGTGATCACAATATTCATCTTTTCTTTCCTGATAATCACGGAGGAATCAGAGTTCTTTCTATCCGTGTTGGCGAAAGTGCATTAGACAAAGACAAATAAAAACAGGATTTGTTCAAATTTTTATTGTACATTGTTTGCTTGCGGAAGTATTGCTGGTTATATACTTCGAAAGATAGTCATCGCAAAATTCTTTTTTTTTTCCTGATAAAATCCCAGCGGAATCCGGTTTCTTTCTATCCTTGTTAGCAAAAGAGGCATTAGTAAAAGACAAATAAAAACGATGTTGTTGCCAATAAAAAAGAATAATCAAACATTTCATCACATGCGGCTTTGTTTGTGCGCAAGTATTTCTGGTTGCCTATAGTGAAACAGTGAAAGTTTAATCGGCGTTGTCATAAAAATAAATTTCTAACCTGACAAAATCAAAATACTTTCGTAAGTTTTATGATTTTATAGCAAAAGACCTTTGTTTTTACTGAACACAAACAGCATTTGCAAAAATCTCGTTTTTATTAAAAAAAACAGTGTCAGCATAGCCACATTAACCTTATTATTTTATAGCATTTAAAATTGCTTCCTGCCCAAATAACAATACTATTTCTAACCAACAATTTGCACTAAAAGGATCGGAGGAAAAGTATTTAAATAAATAAAGGAAAAATTTCAAAAATGAGTAAGTATTTTTATTAGGATAAGCAATGTATAAGGTTAAAAAATATTCCCTATTCTCCGATATATAATGAAAATGGATCTATAATATAGCCTACCTGCGAACAGTGATGTTTGTGTAAGTTAAAGACGCCATAAAAGTTGTTTGATCGATTATGCCAAGTAGTTTCACAATTTTTAACTGTAAATGTTGAGTCTTAGTTCCAGAAGGATAGATACACTTTTAATGACACTGTGACTTCAGCTTTAAACTGAAACCAAACGTTTCTAAAGCGCAATTTTCACTACTTTCTCAGTAACTAAAGAAATCTTCTGTAATGCCCACTATTCTCAACTTTATATCGGGTCGGCGTTCCTGTTACTTATTCCCATAACGCCCAGTCCAAGTAGTGTAAAGGAGAACAAATATTATTATGTACCTTGCTTAATATTTCAATAGTTGATAGTCCCAGATTCATATAGCACAGGAATTTAAGCTGCTAATACTTTATATAAACTTTTTAAGTATATTTTTATACTGAAAAAACAACTTATATCATGGGACAGGCTTCAAATAATATGACATATTAATCTTTCACATAACCTAACTTTCTACCAGCTGTAAAAATTTTACGAGTGTGAGAGAGAAAGAAGACGACAGAGAAAAAAATGAGAGAGAAAGAACATGAGAGAGAGACATAATTGATCTCTTCGTTGTAAAATGGGTTTCTGTCATCATTCTCAAAACCAAATGGATACCGTATAGATGTTTATGCGTAACAGAGTGAGAGTAGCGTGATAAACAATACGAAACTATGTTTTATTTCATGGTAGATTTGCCACCCGTCATTCTTTGCTAAGGACAGTTCTTACTTTGACCCTTATGTCATTCCATCCTTACTTCAACCGAAAATGTCCTTACGTCCCTGTATTCGATAATGTAAATTATTATTAAATTAGGTACGTATAATCCGATAAAGTCGCCCATTATGGACTTTTTGTTTAATGAAGTTTCTCTAATTGTGGAAAATTAGATAATTTTAGTTTAAGCGACAGATTGTATTTTAACTGCCGCTGAGTCGAACAAAAATACGTGTTTAAATTTAATCCGTGAATAAAAAAATCTCTTCCTCCGCCACGGCTTTTATTCGCTGTCGGTTGGCAACACTGCCTAAATGCCATGGCGTGGCTCGTGCTCGCGTCTCGCGTCGTCACGTCACACGTCACTATCTCACTATCATTCTGGAGTTAGAAAAGGGTGCATCGAATGCATGTCTCAATTTGGCGTCACGAAAAAACCGTGTCGCCGTATTTCCACGTAAACATAATATTTACTATGTTGAATCTAGACTGTAAAAGGGTTCTTGGCGGTGTGTCGGCCTTTTCGCTGATGGAAATCTGCTAGCAACCTTTATTTCGCTTTGCGATTGCCGGATCCATACAGCTGGCTTTCATAGTTTTAATTTACGTGGGTAACGTCCATATCTTTATGAAAAATATTTTGTAAGTTTTCAACCTATTACAATAAGTATTTCTACATGGACACAAAACTAAAAATTTACTAAATCTTTCATAAATATGTGGTCTATGTGAACTGATATACCTACCACCATACACAAATATTAAGACCCGCCCTGTAACCTTTTAACTGCGTATGCGTTCCTGTGGCACTGCGCGCGGTCGGAGAAGGAGGCATTCTTGGTTCAAGCATTAGTAGTCCAAGTATGTATGTCGCTGGTCTAGATGCGTTAGTAGTCTGGAAAGTTTAGTGACTGCAAGTCAGTTAAAGCATAAAACATAAGAGTGCGAAACTAAACTATTAAAATACATTTTTAAAACCTGCAGGGAAACTGAAAAAATAATTATTTTCTTATAACTTAAAAAAATATGAATAGGATGTCCTGTTCTTGACACTTTTGCAGAGTATTTCGGTTATCTTTAAAGATAGGGAGCTGCGGTTTTCACAATACGGTGCTACTTTTTCATGAAACGTATGATGCTATAAACATAATTTTCATAGCCCCCTTCGTTTCGGAGATACAGGGCGATTTTGAAAATGTGTCCAGTTGCTTTTTAACTTATCGCTAAGGTAAAAACTTATTATTACATTTTTTTTTTGCATAGAATTCAGTGGTGAAGCCAATTTTTTTTCTAGAAGGAACGAATTTGAAGATAAAAACCAAAGTTGCATTTTTTTAAATGGGGCACCCTGTATATTTTATTTTCATTCGAGCGCTTTCTCCATAAGCTTTTCAAAAATATAAATTGTTAGTATATATCTTTTGGAATAACTTCCGAATTTTACAATTAAAAAAAAAGGGTATAATATTTCATTGTAGGTCGTGATATAGTCCGCTGCTTCTGTGGAAGATGATGATGATGACCGATGATGATGATTTATATAATGATTTGAAATAAACGAATATAATAGTTTCCTTTTATTTCTTCTAGTCAGACCCCTAGTCAAAATTTGTAAAACACAATTTTAAAAAACCCCGATTTGTTATTTATTAATGCGTTTTTCGTTTAAAAAAATGGCTGAAATAAGAGTTTATCAGAACTTTGAAAAGTATGATATGTTAGTTTGCTATATTAAATCGAATAAATATTCGCATGATGCCGTCGAACTATATTTTAACACGTGGTACGATTTTATATCCATAATAAATTTATCTTTAGCTTTTTTCTATATTAATTCTAGATAGCCAGACAGAAGGCAACTCTTTCCCGGTATATTTTTTAGAATAAAAAAAAATAGTTAATTATGGTGCGTTATGAAGACAAGACCAAAATCCTATAATAAGGAAAATCGAGAAATCGATGAGGTTAACGTTTTAGGCTGTATAGAAGCAACTCATTCGACTTCGTTGGGAAAGAAGTTGGATTGACCAAGGCTCGAGCACACACTATGTTTCACAAATATAAATTTAAACCATATCAAGTCAAAATCGCGCAGCATTTACATCCTGGGGATGCTGAACGTCGTTCATTTTTTGAAATTGGCTTTTGCAGCAAACTTAAGCCAATGTGAATTTTGGAAGATTTGCGGTATGGACCGATGAGGCGTATTTCACAAGCTCTGGTATTTTCAATAGACACAATACCAGACATTGATATCAAGAAAACCATTATCCTACTTTTCTCGATTTTTCTTATTATAGTCTTGGCTTCATAAACGCACCATAATTAACTAATTTTTTTTATTCTAAAAAATATCTCGGTAAAGAGTTGTTCTCTGTCTGGCTATCTAGATAAATTTATTATGGATATAAAATCGTACTACCTGTTAAAATATATTTCGGCGGCATCATGCGAATATTCATTCAATTTAATATATCAAACTAACATATAATACTTTCCAAAGTTCTGATAAACTGTTATTTCAGCCATTTTTTTAAATAAAAAACACATTAATAAATAACAAATAGGGGTTATGAGGACAATAATTTTTTTAAATGGTCTCTTACAAATTTTGAGAAATTACAAAAATTTAATATTTGCATTCCAGAATTTAATATTATATATATATATATATATATATATATATATATATATATATATATATATATATATATATATATATATATATAATAAATGTAAATGCGAAGATTTACTTCTTCGCTAGTGCAGCGAAAAGGCCGTGAATGAAAAATAAAAATAATGAGGACTATCTTTGATTCTGGTCTGGGTGACCTCCTGCTATCGATTTCTGGGCCCTTACCCATCAGCGGGCAGGCTTACACCCAGGGTGGCTGAAGAACAGACCACGATTTGACCAGAATCAACGAGAGTCCTTATATCCAAAATGTTCGGAAAGGATGGGTAAGATGTAGTGGCTCGCGCCAACTAGTTCACCCAGTGTTGCTCCAAAAATGTTTGGCTGCTAACACAATAATACTCGAAAGTATGTCGAATGTCGATTTTCTCGACGTCGACGGTACAAATGCACCATTGTACAACAATAGTAGAAAAATGGAAGATTTCTTGGCCTATAGGTAATATAATAAATGTAAATGCGAAGATTTACTTCTTCGCTAGTGCAGCGAAAAGGCCGTGAATGAAAAATAAAAATAATGAGGACTATCTTTGATTCTGGTCTGGGTGACCTCCTGCTATCGATTTCTGGGCCCTTACCCATCAGCGGGCAGGCTTACACCCAGGGTGGCTGAAGAACAGACCACGATTTGACCAGAATCAACGAGAGTCCTTATATCCAAAATGTTCGGAAAGGATGGGTAAGATGTAGTGGCTCGCGCCAACTAGTTCACCCAGTGTTGCTCCAAAAATGTTTGGCTGCTAACACAATAATACTCGAAAGTATGTCGAATGTCGATTTTCTCGACGTCGACGGTACAAATGCACCATTGTACAACAATAGTAGAAAAATGGAAGATTTCTTGGCCCATAGGTAATATAATAAATGTAAATGCGAAGATTTACTTCTTCGCTAGTGCAGCGAAAAGGCCGTGAATGAAAAATAAAAATAATGAGGACTATCTTTGATTCTGGTCTGGGTGACCTCCTGCTATCGATTTCTGGGCCCTTACCCATCAGCGGGCAGGCTTACACCCAGGGTGGCTGAAGAACAGACCACGATTTGACCAGAATCAACGAGAGTCCTTATATCCAAAATGTTCGGAAAGGATGGGTAAGATGTAGTGGCTCAAAGATAGTCCTCATTATTTTTATTTTTCATTCACGGCCTTTTCGCTGCACTAGCGATATATATATATATATATATATATATATATATATATATATATATATATATATATATATATATATATATATATATATACATATATATATATATATATATATATCCTATATATATATATATATATATATATATATATATATATATATATATATATATATATATATATATATATATATATATATATATATATATATATATATATATATATGTCTCGTCTCTTCTAATCCTTAGACCACTCCGAAATCCGGAATAGTAGCTTTATCTTGAATTATCCGTGGAATCTGAATAGAGAATCAAAGTCCTCGTATTCAGTAACCCCAAACTCAAAAAAAGAATCTTCCAAAAAGCTGCAATAGTCGCTGAGAAAAGCCAGTCAAAAGATGCGACGCTCCGCACGGCCCGCCTGTATGTCTATGCATGTACGCTTCCCCTCCTTCCCCCACCACTCGCTCGGTCGCACGCCCAAGGCCATTTACACCGATGTTCAGGTGCATGTTTCATCCATTTCGCTGTATTTTAATGAAAACTTGGGATATACGATTTATAGTATTTTACTTCTAGTTTTGAAAACCGGTATTAAAATTAAAATAGGACCATTTTTAACGCAAGCAGGCTCCCGGCAAAAAAATGCATAAAAAAATTGAAATTGCACTTGCCCAAAAACTAATGGTCCGACAGCACCTGCCTTGCGCACACTTAAAGTTGATATAATTATATCTACTTCTGTACCAAATTTCAGCTCTTAATCTTCATAAATGGAAAAGTTATGAATTTTTCAAAATTAAGCTCAATTTTCCGATTTTTCCAGATTTTCTTTGGTTCTAATCAACCCATCGGATCGCTCTACCTCTTATTTTCTTCGTAATTTAATTCTCTACAACTTTTCCATTTACGGAATTGAAATTCTTCGAGTAGTTATCGTTTTATTACCAAAAAAACAAAAAAAACCGTTTTTTTGCACTAAAATGTTAATAACAAATTAATTAATGAGAGTTGCGAGTCGAAAACACATCAGAATATATCTACGGAGTGTCTTTCAAATGATGGCATAGGTGGCTTTCTACTAGTCTTTTTTTCACACAAAAAGCTCTAATGATTGGCCTATAAAGCTAGTTGTAAAATTATCATTTTCTTTTCCGATACATCTAATTTATATTCCAGGATGCATTTCCTTCTTTTCTAAATTAAACATTTAATTTACTTTTAACATTGTTTCATTATGCGCACTTTTTAAGTTTACTTGCAGGAGCTTTAGATATTGGACGGTGGGTTATTTTACAAGTTTATATTACTGTGAGTGGCGCCAAATTAGATTTCTTTATTGGTCCACACCAATGAAGTTAGAGAACATTTATTTTTGTTAAGTACATTGATAGATCATTAGCATGTGGCATTAATGAACTAAAATTAGATTACTTCTTTTCATACATCTTGGCCTTTACAAAAACTATTATTTGATGGCCCAATAATTGTTATTGGTAAGAAAAGATATGTTCTTACCAATTATGTGTAATTTACCTGCTACCTGGTAAGATGCCTCTCCCCGATTTACCTGTACCTTTTTTGACCATCAAATATTTTATTGCTTTTTCTCCCCAATTAACCGGTCGCCGATATGTTTCTTTACATCTGTCTTGTCGCCAACAATACCTCACAGCCACAGCAAGGAGTGGGGGGTGTAAATGAATAATTAATAATAGCATTGCCAAAATGGACAACATTTAATCAGGAGAAAAATACGATAACAATGCTCCGATTTGAGCTTTAATGACAACCATTCAACAAATACAAGGTTGATTAGAAGTAACCCTACTAGGTACAAATTTTCGTCAAGTTTTGAAAAGTAATGTAATAAGATATCTGTAGCGATGCTACTTCAAACTGTAGTTATATATAGTTTTCTTCGTTAAAAATGTTATATTATTTACCACTCGACAAACATTCAACTTAGTTATTAAATAAATTAGCGCTTTCAGAGGCAATAATTAGTTTATCTTATAAATTAGTTTCTACTATATACTAATGATTTTCGCAGCTATCAGGTATTATAAATAAATCCGGTTTAATGAGGATTAGCACTAATTAAGGTTGCATTTAAATAATAGAATTTTATTACGTACACTTGTTTAGATTCGATTTTGCAATTATTTATGGCGCCTATTCAATAGGTTCATTAAAACATGCCTATTTCTCATAAACATAAAAACTGACAGCGCTCAGCCTATATATATATATATATATATATATATATATATATATATATATATATATATATATATATATATATATATATATATATAGTAGAAAAATGGAAGATTTCTTGGCCTATAGGTAATATAATAAATGTAAATGCGAAGATTTACTTCTTCGCTAGTGCAGCGAAAAGGCCGTGAATGAAAAATAAAAATAATGAGGACTATCTTTGATTCTGGTCTGGGTGACCTCCTGCTATCGATTTCTGGGCCCTTATATATATATATATATATATATATATATATATATATATATATATATATATATATATATATATATATATATATATATATATATATATATGTATATATATGTAGCTATAGCACGCTTAAATTTTGAATAGCTGTGTAACCGTCTAATGCGCCTCCTCCCTCTCTGTTCTATTGTTCGGTGGTATGGGTACAACTGTTGCCTTGGGATTCAAACGAATAGAAGAGAAAGCGACGCCAACGGTTAGATGCTACAGAGCGTTCGGAGCTGTGAGTTGTACTTTTCGCTCTGATTGATCGATCTGATTGATCAATCTGCATCCGACGATGATTCTGACTTTGATAGTTTAATAGATAGCGAGCAGATCGAAGAAAATGAAATAAACTATGCGGACCTTCCGAAAAGAAGGCGAATTTTATAACTAATGTATTCGGCGCAATAATATGTTCATGTTGTTTATCATCCATTTTTAATCATATTAATAAAACACTATTGTGAAAAACAATAGTTATTTATTATACAAGGGGAAAAAGTATTAAATTTTAGCTCGAGGTTGTGTTGTCTATCGACGCGAAGCGGAGGGAGACAAAAAACCGAGAGCTAAAATCTAGTATTTTTCCCGTGTATAATACACTATGTTTTTCTGCGACGGAAAAAACGACGATTTAATATTGAAAAAAAACCTATTATTACAATATATTAGTCAGAAAATTATCGATGCCAAATTTGAATGTTTAAACTGGCAGGCTGTTGTACTTATAGCGACAATTAGACCTGCGTTGCTAAGGAAACCTGTAATCAAACATCTGTCATTTTAATTCTGTGATTTGATTTAAAAATTGCAAACATAGTGGTTGTTTAGTAGTTATTTTGAATAATATACAGTTACAAAATGTCTAAAAAGAAATGTAACTTTTGTTGTATAATAAAATATTCTAAATTTAAATATCTACCTCTACTTATATGTATATATCCGGGGAAAAAAGTACTCACTTTCTTCCCGAGGAAAAGAGTAATTTCATAAAAAGTGACATTTTGTTACCTGTCAACAGAGATAAAATGTCAAACGTTTTTCCCGTCACGGAAAAAAATATATATTTATGTATTTAAATTAACAACCTTCCTGCTCGTTTAGAATAGAAATATAAGAATGTTACTCAAGAAGGTGGAATAGCAGCTTTATCTGGAATTATTCGTGGAATCTGAATAGAGGATCAGATTCCTCGTATTCAATAACCCCTAAATCAAACAAAGAATCTTCCAAAAAGGTGCAGTAGTCGCTGAGAAAATCCAGTGAAAAGAGGCGGCGCTTCGCACGGCGCGCCTGTATGTCTATATAATATGTACGCTTCCCCTCCTTCCCCCACCACTCGCTCGCTCGCGCGCCCAAGGCCATTTACACCGATGTTCAAGAGCATGTTTCATCCATTGGGATATACGATTTATAGTATTTTACTTCTAGTTTTGAAAACCGGTATTAGAATTAAAATAGGACCATTTTTAACGCAAGCAGGCTCCCGGCAAAAAAATGCATAAAAAAATTGAAATTGCACTTGCGCAAAAACTAATAGTCCGACAGCACCTGCCTTGCGGACACTTAAAGTTGATATAATTATCTACTTCTGTGCCAAATTTCAGCTCTTAATCTGCATAAATGGAAAAGTTATGAATTTTTGAAAATAAAGCTGAATTTTCCGCTTTTTCCGGATTTTCTTCGGTTCTAATCAACCGATCGGATCGCTCCACCTCTCATTTTCTTCGTAATTTAATTCTCTACAACTTTTCCATTTACGGATCGAATAGTTTTCGTTTTATAAGCAAAAAAGCAAAAAAAAGCGTTTTTTGCACTAAATTGTTAATAACAAATTAATTAATGAGAGTTGCTAGTCGAAAACACATCAGAATACATCTACGGACTATCTTTTAAATGATGGCATAGGTGGTTTTCTACTAATCTTTTTTGCAATATATGACTTTTTTTTGCTCTAATGATTGGCCTATTAGGAGGTTGCAACGGCGGCCCGGGCCCTGTGTTCGCTCAGCCAGGTGCGTCGAACATGGGCGTGGTTTACGTATTTTTGAAAATTTTGAAAATGTTCGCTTTAAGAAAAAAAGTATGGGTTATGTCTGTAAGTAGTCTACCCCAGGAAGCACCCATTCCAATATATGTAACCATTTCCATAACACCCTGTATTTCTAAATCCATTCGATACGATAAAAGAATTAAATCTCTGTCCCACGAATACTTTTGCCCCCGATTTGTCCGACAATAAATTAAAATTAATTTAATTTTATAATATACACGTACTTACACGATATAAATTATTAAGGAGCCTTGACATGGTAAAATTTTAATAAATCACTTTCTGTGAATAATCTTATTTCAAGAGATACATATATGGAGAGAAATTTCTTTTATGGGTGTCGGCTTTTGTTACTTTTGCGGACTGACCGAAATTTTGCCGTCTAAATAGGAATAAATTAATTAAAAAAATTGCAAAATATTTGGGATAATAAAAAATATTTTTTTCTTAATCGCAAATTTATTTGAAAGTTGGATATATTATTAAATATTGCGCCAGAGCGGAGGCACGCAACAATCTTGGAATCAGTCGCTGTTACCTTACATATTCTACAGCAGAGTGTTGAGAAAAAAATTACATTACAAAATATTGTATCAATAAAACTCTTGAAAAATACACATATCGGTCTTTCTATACTACTTACCATACAAATTGTAGAGCTTATAGAAATATAACACATTTACATTATTTACTACAGATACTGCAAAAATTCAATTTTTTTTTCGCAAATTACAATACTTTTTTCTTTAAAAAAACATTCCTAGTAGACTCACTATTCAAAAACCTGAACTTAGCAGCACGGGTCCTGCAAGTAGCAATAGAGATACAACTTTAAAATTTCACCAGCCGCCACTGTTAAACAATGTGATTTGGTTTCTGTTCACTAATCCGGACAAATCACTAATCGGAGCAACCCCCTTGCAATTAATTGTCTGGATTATAGACGTTACACTGTAGATATACAGGGTGGTCAAAAGTTTGCACCAAATGGATTATTTATTTGATATTTCTAAGAAAATTGTATTCTTGAGAAAAGTTAAATTGGTTAACTAGCGAATGCAGCAGTAATAGTCTATTTCTACCCAATTCTTAAAATTCCATCAGTTTATTTTTTATAATAAAGAGATTAGAACCTCATATTATAGTAATTTAACTAACGTAAAATAATTGCTATTATTTGCTTATCAATCGAAAAAAAAAATTTTAGATAGATTCTTCTGGCCACAGTGACGATTTTAAAGGCACTTTAGAATTTTATTTTTCATATTATTCCTGTAGTTTGAGCTTAAAAAGAAAAATAGAGAATTGAAAGACCTTTCAAATAAGGGGTTACTTGACACCCATTCTTAATCGATATAATTGAATTCTAAAAATCGGCATAGCTCTTTTAATGAGTAAAATGGAAACAATAATAAAATTAAAATAAAGTTCAGACTCGATATTCCCCAAGGACATTACAACACTAATGTTAGGTTGAAATAAAAACTCCGGAAGTCACTAGAAAAATTACCAAGAAAAAAATTAAATGTCACCCTGTATCCATCTGCAAATTAATTCGGTACATTTCAGGTGATTACAAGTAGAAACTACAAGGCCTTCGTCTGAACAAAGTTCCTTAGAAACGGGCGAGACGCGGGCTATCAATAATTAAGATTTGAAAATAGGTGAAAACAATCACCATCAAGTTTAATTACCATTAGCTAATAAGAGTAAACTATAGTTATTGCCCTTTAAATGGTTGAATTGGTACGGCGCTAGCTTTGCAACGGAGAGATCGTGGGTTCAAATCCCGCTTCGGCCATGGACGCTCTGTGATTGCTAATTGTTGGAAGGTGATAGAGGAATTCTTCCTCGGCCAAGGTGGTTCCACCCCACACATCCCCTTTAAAAAGGAATGGTGAAATCCCTATTGATCTTTCCAGCTCTGGGTGTGTGTCGCATTTTCACAGTACACCTACGCTACATAGTACTTAGGCTTCGGTCTTCGTGGTCTGTATCAGAAGATGAAAAATACTGTCAAGCAGTAATAATAGTGCTTGCTCGGGTTTGCTCATTTGTGATATTTTTTTTTCTAATTCAGTTCAACATTTTAATTTTTATTCAATACATGATAATATGCAATTTAGGATATCGCCAAATGTGTTTTAGAAACGAAAATTTACATATTTATTTACTTTTAGAGTCACATCTCTAGCAGTACTTGGTCAGATGTTATTCGTGGAAATCAGAATCTAATGTAATGAGTAATGAGTCATTGCTAAAGTATAGTGGTATCCGTGAAAGTAAAGTAATAACTAAATAGTAATAAAGTAAAAAATAAGTAATTTCGTCTTATAGCTTTTGAGGCTTATCAGAGAGGAACCAGACTAAGTGCAGCAGGATTTTTTAACATGGATCATTCAATGATTCTTTTCATTTTCTCCAACATTTGTAATTATTTAATAGTAATTTGTCAGGTGTTACCAGTGTATACAAGTTAAATTTTATTATATATATCCTATTAGGTTTATGGTAATCAATTATTGTGGTGCTTGTCACAAACAAACGGGATATATTAATAAGAATCTGCAAATTTTTCAATTTCAATAAAGAGGGTGTCAAAAAGTATTTACTGTTTTGATTAAAAGGGCAACATGGTGTCCAGAGCTGGATTTCCGAATAGGCTGGGTAGGCTGAAGCCTAGGGCGGCAAAATTGTGACTTTTAGACGAAGAATTGCAGCAGTTAAAAATAAAGAAAAATATAATTATTACTAGACTCACTAAGATCTAAAGAATTAACAATACAAAAACAAAGTCAATTTTAAAATTTTCTCTCTCAGCTCTACTTCTATTTGCCCATTCCTAGTCGGCCATCGTATATCGTCGTCACCGCGTCGCCCGACGAACACTATCGTGATTCTCGGGGATTCCCAAAGATTAACGAGAGCCGCCGGGCGATACGACTAGCGTCTAACCGGTGGGATCTCCTAGCCGGTACCGAGAATATCTGTCCCGAATTTTGCCGAACGATTGTTGATTTGATGGAGTCGTTAGTGACTATTCATAAATTACTTAAGATTCTTAATTACTTAAGATCCGCTACGAAGCAAGACCGGTTAGAAGCTATGACAATTCTAAAGATCGAGTCAAGCTTGACTATGTTTTTGAACTTTGATGACATTATTAATGACTTTGCAGAACAAAAGGCACGAAAAAAGCTTTGGTTTAAAATAATTGTGCTGTACCTATGTTAATGAATCTAATTTATGAAATTTGGACATATGTATATAGTATTGATGTTTTTAGAATTAGGTAAGTTCTCACTTTATGATTACCTAATCTATTTTACTTGAAATGTGTTCAGGTATTGTATTTCTAATTCCTTTAGAGCTCTTTTCAATAAATTCTATTAGTAATAGATTTTTCACAAAATTTTTGCTTTTTTTACAATATAATAATATGACCAATCACTTGTATTCGCTCTTTGGCATATAGCCTGCAATATTTAATATAAAAAGGCGGCAGAATTTTTTAAGCCTAGGGGCGGAAAAAAAGGTAAATCCGGCCCTGATGGTGTCTTCAAAAATCAAAATTACTTTGATTGTATACAGTAATTGTCAGAAAAATGACAATAATTGCCTTAAATCTTAAAAAGATCGTCTGAAGCAAAGCTTACTCCATAGAAATATCGGCAGACTTTGCCGAAAGCAAAGAAATAACTGTTAGAAATTGTGCATCATTAATTCTACAAAGCAATAGTAACTTTTAGTGAACTTTGCAAACACTTTCAATACTCCACCGCACAAGGGCGTACCCAGGATCTGAAATAGGGGGGAGGGCTGAACAAAAAAAAAAAAAAAAAAAACAATGGATTTTGCATTTCTCTTTTTACTTACTAAATTTTGACATAACTCGCTTAATTTTTACTTCAATAACAATTTTCTTGGATTTGTCGCAAATTTATTTAAAACTTGATTTTCAAATTGCTCTCGATTTGATTTAATTAAATCACGATGCACACTCATCAGACATAATCCTGTTAGCCTTTCCTCTCCCATGGTACTTCTCAACCAAGTCTTCACTCTTCTAAGAGTACTGAAGGATCGTTCTACAGTGGCCGTGGTGCATGGAATTGTGATTAAAATCAAAAGTGCCTATTTTAGGATGGGTTAAAAAACATCGGTCTCGTCGAGAAGGTCAGTTATTTCGACGTCTTTTAGCTGGTCCTCAGTTGACTTTTTTTCCTTCCACGAATTATACCATAGGTCCATTTCCGCAGTAATATCATCCAATTGATAAAACTGGGTAAAATATTGTGCATTTTGTTCTACTTGATTGGTTTCCATGTCGAGCATATATAATGGATGTATTTTTGTTAAGGCAAACGCTGGAGTATGTTCTTGAGAAAAGCGAATATTTAAAGAGGCTATAATTGAATCCAGATACGGTATAATTAACGAACGCTTCCAGTAGTCAGTATCACAGTCTGATGGAGGATTGTTTCTATGTATTTGCCTCTTGGTAATTCGAGGGATAGAAATTTCTATTTCCAATTCCAATGCAAAATCTTGTGCTTTTTTAAGTACTTCATCAGTAACTAGGTCGGCATCTTCACGGTTTTTCTTCAGTACGTTAAGGATTACGTTCAGATGTTCTTGAAACTTAATTAAATCCATAGTTTTTGCTTGCAAGGCATTAACAACCGGCTCCAGTAAAGCTGAATATTTTGCAATTATAGTTAGGGCAACAATTAATGAGGGTTTGGTAACGGCGGAATGCAACTGGTACGCAGATTTTCTCGTGGCGTAGTTTTCTTCGATAGACAGTTTTTCAAGTGATTTCACAATCTCGGGGAAATTTTGTGCAAATAAGCGAATACTTTTGTATTTTTCAGACCATCTAGTCTCACACAGTCGTGATAGATTAGGAGCGGAACTTCTGCGAGTGGTGGATTCCCTGAAAAAGGTTATAACATCCTTTACGGTGCCAATAGTGTTTCTAATTTCCGGAACATTATTTGCATCATTGACAACAAGATATATTTTATGGTTTGAGCAATGAAAAAATAATGCTCGTGTGTACTTTTGTCTTAAAATCGCTTGTACGCCACCCTCTTTGCCCGCCATTGTAGCGCAGCCATCAAAACCAAGTCCTACACAACTTTGCGGTGAAAAATTATGGCTAACCAAAAAATTGTCTATTGCATTGGCAACTGCTGGGGCATCCTGTGCTGTCAGCTCCACAAAACCCACAAATTCTTCTCGGACTTTTTTTTTGCTTTCATCATAGAAACGCAAGCCAATGGATAGCTGCTCCTTTCCTGAAACGTCGGCTGTCTCGTCGGCTAAAACTGTGTGGAACATGGCTTTCTTAGCACCATTTATCACACTCTCTCTAATAACTTCGCCACATAAATATATCAGTTGGTTTTGTATTTTTGGTGACGTATAAACAGCATTTCTACGACACTTTTCCAGGTGATTCTTTAATTTGATGTCGCCCGACTCAACTCGCAAAATCATTAGATCGAAAAAAACTCCCTCATCTGCTTAATATAAATTTCTCACAATGTTTACTAGTGTAACGTAACTGCTAACTACATAGACGTTTATCAACAACTAAGTGAATTAAGTCTACTTGCAGTACTTGCACAAACAAATTAACATCCCTGATAGTGCCTACACCAAATTAAAATAATTAAATTCCATTAGAAAAACAACACAATACAACAAATTCACGACTTTGCAAGGTTAAGATTTCGATGTTCCGAATTCGGAGTCGGACGCATCGGATCGGAATGTCTCCCACTCCACTCTATAATTCGGTTGGCAAAACAAAAATAACAAACGGCATCGGCACTCCGCAGTGCACTCGGCTGACTCGGCAGGTGCAAATGGCCAGGGTCGTAATAGAAAATTCATATTTCTTGGCTAATTCCGCCAATTGCAAATCTAATAGGCTGTGCAGTGCGCTGCGTTTGACTTACGTATATGAATATATTTTAGTAGTAGTGTCCTATATTTTTCGGTTTTGTAATTTTTTTAGTAAAACCATAGTGGTTTATTTTGATTTTTTTATTTTCTGCACTTAGCGGTGCTTTTTTATAATTTATAAATTTCTAGGGGGGGGGGGGGCAGCTGCCCCCCTGCCCCTCGCTGGGTACGCCCATGCCACCGCAAATTAAATACATTTATTTTTATTTACTTAGTATATTGTGTTTCTACCCACACATGAAATAATCGAAAACCTTTCTTTTTTCATTAAGCAATAACGGATGGTTATGCATAATTGGATTTATTTTATAAGTTCTCGCTACATTATAAACAAATCGATGTCTTGGTGGCGCCTGATTATCGACAAATGTACCTCTTTCTTCATCGAATGTCTGCGATACCATGGTTCGTTTGTTGTTTAATAGAGGCGACCTAAATAAGTAATGGATGACGAAGTAATCGTTTTGTATTTTGCTGCTCTTGTACTTGCAAAAAACTTACTTAATAATTGCAATAAAAAGCTTGTTTTATGTTGAATTGTCAATGCATAATAAATTAAATTCAACAATCGCAATAAATAGCGTAATCTGGGACGCTTTCGTATAATCGTTGTCACGCAATAAGAGCTTCTTTGTGAATATTGTACAGTTTGGTTTAAAAACTGGAAAGATCATCATATACAGGGTGTCATAACATTTGATCGATACATTTTTGCCAGCGATTCTTTGGCCAAACTAAGAAAAAAGAAATTCCTATGAACACACCATCAGAAACGTCATGTTCTGAGATACTGGCTATTAATTTTTTTTTCATACATAATTCATTCAAATTGGATACATATAATAATTTTTGGAGCATCTAAAGGTATCTTTATTGTTATTTCTGGAATTCTTTCGATCCATAGGTAATGATCATTGACTTTCTTCAATAGAAGACGATACAATTTATTAGCAACCGGCCTTTCGTTTTATCTCATACATTATGCGTGTGTAGGACAAAGAAAGAGGGGCTATGACTTTCCGAGACGTCTGTTTTCCACCGAGCAAACCTGTGATAAGAGAGCTCTTGTAAACTACCACAATTTAAATTAAATACAATTAATATAAAAATACGTATATTGAGCGGAAAGTAGTACACTGTACGGAATTCGTAAAAAGAATGCCTATCCACCCTTCTTTTACCAAACACCTAAAAGTCATTAGCCAGCACTTGAGACGGGTATCGTATTTCACGTGCTGGCGTATAATCCTAATTCATAACCATAACAAATATGTAAAACACAGCAGACTCTTCGATAGATGCAGGGCTGCAGATGCAAACAATATACAGGGCGATAACAGTCGGCTAACCTGACAACCCTTCACGCCCTCGTGAAGTTCCATCTGTAAAACAACAAAAAAAACATTAATTTACATATTAAGTCATGCGAATGAGTTTACTCGCACTCTGAGTCAGTCTCACCTGATGAGACTCTAGTGACGAATAATTTCATTCTTTCAGAGGGACAAATCCCTGTATATGCCGTTCTCGAACGTTTCGATCCTGGCAATTCGTCTACTATGTAACGATCTCTGTCGAGAACTTTCGTAACAACAAAGGGTCCTTTATATCTCGGCTCAAGCTTTCGGCTTTGACCGTCATTAGAGCCCTTTGCTTTTCGTATAAGAACATGCTGCCCAACACCAAACATCTTTGGAGGCACATGTTTTCCATCGTAACGTTCTTTTTGGTACCTTTGCTTAGACGTAACAGTTTGAGAGACCTCAACCCTCAACTTTTCCAGATCTGGACGTTCATCCGTACAAACTTCGGTCGTCAAAAAGGCATCGTTAACCCCTCTGGGACCATAGCCGAAAAATAGCTCATAGGGACTCTTCCCCGTGGTCGAATTAACCGTCGAATTAATTCCCCACTTTACGTGACTCACGGTTTCATCCCAACGATTTTCATCATCAGTTGAAGCCATGATAGCAGACAGAATAGAGCGATTCATCCTCTCTACTTGGCCGTTAGCCCTAGGAGTTGATGTAGCGCATAATACTCGTTTAATACCTAACTTTAAATAGTAGCTCGTAAAGCTTTTGCTCGTATAAGCAGTACCGCGATCACAAATAATTCGGCGCAGAACTCCAAACATTTCAATTACGTTATCCAAGAAATTTATTACAGGACCGGCTTTAGTATTTGGGACCGCTTTTAGAAAAACAAATTTCGTGAACGCGTCAACTGCCACTATAAGATATGCGTTTTTCATAACGCTTGTCACAAACGGTCCTAAGTGATCCAGATGAATGGTGTCCATAGGAACTGGCTTTTTCTCTATGGGGTTAAGGCTTCTTGGTGGCTTTCC
The DNA here is from genome assembly GCA_963971165.1 of Philopedon plagiatum. Lineage (NCBI taxonomy): Eukaryota > Metazoa > Arthropoda > Insecta > Coleoptera > Curculionidae > Philopedon > Philopedon plagiatum. The sequence goes on along the minus strand of OZ020192.1, from coordinate 93,836,025 downwards.
GGAAGGATTCTTATTGTAAAGACAACCCAAGCATGAATTTATATAGCTTTTAATATATTTTTTCATAGACGGAAACCAATATCCTGCACTTATCGATTCCATTGTTTTATCTACAACGAAGTGACCCGCGTCATAATCATACATTAGTATTCTTCGACGTGCAGTTTTTGGAATTACCCATCTTGGGCCATTATTAGTCTTTCTGTACAGTCGACTATCTTTCAGGCAAAAGTCTTTCCAAATATTTCGTTCTTCAGCATTTCTCGTAGCCTGAGATAGTAAATCAATTAAGCTCTTACATTTATTATCTTGAACTTGTGCTGATAGTATCCAGTCATCTTCTTCTATATTTACAATCAACATCTTCAGGGCGTCAATGGGATTTTCAGTGGTACTTCTGCTTAGTGCATCCACGGGATTCATTTTTGACCCAGGACGATACTCAACATCAAAATCAAACTCTTGAATCGATAACCACCATCGCGCAATTCGAGGAATCAGGTCCCTCTTGAACAAAGTATGGCGCAATGAGTTGCAATCGGTCACTACGTTGAATTTAATACCAATAAGGTATATACGAAATTTCTTTAAGGCGGCTACTACGGCGAAAGTCTCAAGCTCGTAGAAGTGGTAGTTTTGCTCCTCTTTAGTCGTAGCCCGGCTAAAATACTGTACCGGCTTGAGCGGTCCATCGTTCTGACTTTGTAAGAGTATTCCTCCCAAACCTATTTTGCTGGCGTCATAATGGACTTCTGTACTTGCATCTCTGTTATATATCGCTAAAACAGGCCTCTTTACAAGCTTTTTCTTAAGTTCAGTAAATGCACTTTCTTGCTGTTCCTCCCCAGACAAAACTGGTATCCTTTCGTGTAAGGTTAGATATGGGTTTTGCAATAGCTGAAAATCCCTTAATAAATTTTCGAAAATAGCTGGCTGAACCTAGAATTCGTCTAGCTTCGTGAACATCTTTAGGTCTTGAAAAGTTGGAGACTGCTTTTATCTTTTCGGAACCAGGTCGGATGCCTTGTTCGGTAATTTCATGACCTAAATATTCAATTTTAGTTTGAAGAAAACGGCACTTAGTAAGTCTTAATGTCATTCCAGCAGTTCTAAAAAGTTTTAAAACTGATTTAAGTCTTTCCATTCCTTGCTCAATGGATATCGAAGGTATTAGTACATCGTCAAGATAAGCCATTGCTGACTCAAATCGTAATGGACCTAATATTTTATTTATGGACCTTTGAAATCCCGCAGGAGCATTAACCAGGCCAAAGGGCATCCGTAAGTACTCGTAATGGCCATCAGGTGTCACAAAGGCTGTTATACGAACAGATTTTTCTTCAACTGGTATTTGATGATATCCCGATGCCAGATCCAACGTAGTATAAAATTTACTGCCTTCAAGGTTATCTAGAAGGTCATCAGTACGAGGCAAAGGCCATTTATTTTTGACAGTTTTTCGATTTACACTTCTATAATCCACGCACATTCTTTATTCTCCATTTTTCTTTTTTACGAATAATATGGGACTAGCATATGGTGATTCTGACTATTGAATAATTTCATTGTCAATAAGTTCTTGGACAATACTACGGACTTGTTCACGATTTTCGAATGACATTCGATAATGTCTATACGTAACAGGCTCATTGTCCATAAGCTTTATCGACATTTTTGTAACATCTGTTTTACCAACTTCTCCTAAAGTAGTTGAGAAACAATCTCGGTACTCGTTAAGTAACCGCAGTAAATTAATTTGCTGAGCGTTAGTTAACTCGGAATTCATTTGAACTACGACATCTTCTAAAGAAAATGGTTTTAAATCCGATACACTAATTTTTAAACACCCTGTAGAATTTATTTTTGACGAGTCCTCGTAACAGCTGTGACCCCTAGCGACTATTCTATCTTTTTCGTATACGTGACTGATTTATCAGATATATTAATGACAGGAAGATAACTATTCCGTTTTAAATCTATGACACACGGTAAAATAACATGAAAATTATTTTCCCAGTTACGTATTTTCCCACTTTGACTGAAAATGACCTTTCATTTTACAGTTAAAGCACTTTACATTTTGAAGATCTGGTTTAACGTAATAAGGCTTAATTGACTTCGAAAGTGAATGACGTAAATCCACTTTCGATGAACGTTTGACAAAACCCTCAGTTTTGGCAGTAGGATCCTCATCGCGCAACACTGATAAAAATTCTTCGAACAAAGCCTCTGGTGTCGCCAAACGACCGGCTCGCGCAGAATTTTGTAGGCTGACATCCGAAATTCCGTCAATTAAATAGGACACAGCGTTTTTTCCTGTTATCTGGCAGGTTCTAATTAGTTCCATTTTGACAAAATAATACGAAGTCATGGTTTCACTAGGCTGTTTCTGCCTCGCTAGCATTTTTCTTAAAGCTTTGGCAAAATCAACATGGTCTGGAAAAGTTTTTGATATTAAAATTTTCCATTCTTCCCACTTGTAGTCGACCGAAGTAAGGCTATGGTACCATGTCTTGGTCATGCCTGCAAGACGAGACTGCATGTGATATATCGTCGTTACGTCATCCCAGCTGTTAATGGTTTTTAACTGTTCAATTTTGTCCAGCCACTTAACGGCCGACATATTTTCGTTTTCCGGGTGAAATTCCGGAATGCAGTCGCTGCGCACTGCCAACCTCCGATGTTCTGGAATAGCAGTGCTTTCCTCGTTTCGATACGACCTACGTAACTGTCGCATCTTGGAAGCGGATGATTTCGATTTCGAAATAGAGCCTCTTTTTTTATCTCGCCCCTCGTATAAGGGTCGTGGTGGTGTATGGCTTCGTTCCGTCCCTGTTTTTCGGAACCTAATAGGGGAAGACGAGGTAGAACTGGCACTTGAGCTATTGCTCGAACTACTAGACCTGCTCCTTTTTTGTTTGCTTGCCTTACCCATATTTGCAGCACTCGTTTAACAGCAACTCACTTTATTCGGGTTTATAAACACTAGATTTCGAATGCAACACTTAAAGTTAAACGACGAAAACACTTAAATTAAAAGTACAAGTCAGAAAACGTATGTCCAATAGTCTAGGAAAACAAATGAGTTCACCCCACACCTGAACTGTAAACTACCACAAATTAAATTAAATACAATTAATATAAAAATACGTATATTGAGCGGAAAGTAGTACACTGTACGGAATTCGTAAAAAGAATGCCTATCCACCCTTCTTTTCCCAAACACCTAAAAGTCATTAGCCAGCACTTGAGACGGGTATCGTATTTCACGTGCTGGCGTATAATCCTAATTCATAACCATAACAAATATGTAAAACATAGCAGACTCTTCGATAGATGCAGGGCTGCAGATGCAAACAATATACAGGGCGATAACACTCTGAATGAAAATAATCCATTTTTACACACACCGGGAAATTTTATTACAAGTATATTCCGACCTGTTTAAAACGTTACACACAAAATACTAAGCCTTCGCAACTTTTAAGTCAGAATGAATGGGACTACGGCATGTGCAACGGAGAAAAAGCAACCTTGTCATTTTCGTACTAAATTTCGTCACCATTCAATAAAAATAAATTACTAAAACTTTATTATCTCGACCAATAATGGTATAGGTAGCAGTATATTTGGCTAATCATATGCTTAGGCCCGTATATTTACGGTGCAGATATTAACCTGCAGTAATTGCGTTATTTTAGTCAAGTTTTATCCATCTAAAAATATTCCACGTAACTGAAGGCCCGGTAATAGCCGTTCTTAAAAAGTAGGTGGGGTCCATATAGTTGACCATATTAAGAGTGAGCCTGGAATCTCTGATTACTCTAAAGTGTAAATATTGGTATCTTCTCCTTCTTTCTAGCTTCTATCTATTATCTATGGTAATATATTGCCTATGGACCAAAAGAATTATTACTTGCGTTTAATTTTAAAACTTTGTTGGTTTTTATATTTTTTAATACAGTTTTCTTTTTTTAGAGTTTAGCTTTCAGAGTCACCAAAAAGGTTTAAAATTTAGTACTGGTTTAAACTAAGATCTTCTAGTTGATCAGTTAGGTTTGACAGGTTCTTGTCATGTCACTGTTAATAAGTTATTCTAATATTTCAGCGATTTACTTGGTTTTCAAATGATTTTCATCTTGGAATGTGTTGCTAGAATGAATTTAGTTCTATTATTCTTAAAAGTACCTACTAAAATTGCTCTTTTCTTTATACATTTGAGAAAAATCTCAAAAGAATTCATAGTATGAAACTTAGTTGTCTTATTCTTATACTTGTCAGTCTAAAATTTCTGATTGTGAAATTAGACTGGTCTAGCGTTGGAGAATCTGGCCGTAAAAGTTTAAAATTCTGCTAAAAATGAAATTGAAGAGATACCGAAAAATGGGGTACTTTGGCAGATTTTGACCAAGTTTGGTATTATAACTCAAAAACGAGAAAAATAGTGTAGTGTCTTGTGTCCTTTGGGAAGTACCTCACCATAATTTGGATTTAAAATCTAAAAAGACAACGAAGACAAAATTTGTTTGAGGAGTGCCAAAGTAGGCAACAAAATGGGGTTACTTTGGCAGGTGCTTTAAGCAGTATTAAATCTAGAATAGCGTTCTTTAAGCCTTCTTTAGCACCAAAAATAAATAGCTGAATATGTTTCATGTAGCTATCTCCAGAGTCGAAGATATTTGACTGATAGGGGAGATATTAAACACCAAAGTTAATGCATATATTTTGATTGAAAATAACAGGTGCATTCTGCAAAAAAATTTAAAATATGCAAATAAACGATTTTAGACTGAAAAATCTCGGTCTTTTAAACTGTCATCATAAGACTTATTTAGGCAGACATCCCAGACGAAAAATGGGTCTTTACTCTCGCCATTACGTTCACCACAAATCCAAATTTGACACTGTGTGCAACAAATCTAGTCTGGACCGTAATAGGTGCTAAGGTGCCCACTCCACACAGTAATTGAACACTAAATGGGGGTCTATGTCTCTTAAAACGCTTTTAATATTACTGAAGAATTCACGAATGTTATTTGGACCTACTGCCGCCCGAGCACTTTTAATGTTGGAAGCCAAACGAACACTAAGATTGTTCCTTTCGATGAAGTGTTCCACAAAGTCTCTTCCAGGGACATTATCTGTAAACACACGCCCCACACGGCCTTGTTTTTTTAAAGATATTTATGGAGAGGATCACGAATATTACATTTTGTTAAGGGCAAGCCCCATTCGCTAAATGTTCTAAAGATCTTGGTTAGAAGACGCTCCTCCCCAGAATGAAAAACGGTTGCATGGCCTGATGGCCGACTGAGTTTGCCCTTGTGGGTCTCATGTGAATATTCTACCGCCAGCCGGCTTGCTTCTGCTTGAGCCATGCCTCCCCTAATGGCGACAAGTGCTTCTTCTAGAGTCTAGAGCCTCCTCAGTAAAGTTGCAGTATTGTCGCCCACAACCTTTTTTTTTGATAGTGTCTAGGCATTTTCAGTTATTTTAGACTTGTCCCAATCAAACAAATAAAACAAAATCTAAAAATAAAACAAAGTCAAACAATAAAAACATAAAATGTCGACAAGCTGCCAAAGTAGGCCTAAGGTGCCAAAGTAACCCCATTTTACGGTAACTTATTTAAGGGAGCAATTGGCAAATTGCTAGGCTCTTAAGGTATATTATTACTATGAATTTTTATGATTTTTAAATATTTCCTTTATTAGCCTTCCTGGGAGTTTTCGCGTTATTATTATATATTTTAGGCCGCTGAGTTCAAATACAAATTCCGACTTTAACTATCACCCACCAATTCTTTATGAAATTAAGAAAAATGGTATTAAATTCACTTTATAAATTTTAACACATTCAAAGCCGCTCAAGCTTTTAAAATACTATTTATTTATAGTTTATTTAAACAGATCTCCTACGACTAGAGAGTACTGTTCTTATATCTGGGGAGCGGCATCGACACTCGACACTCAACATCCTTGATTCTATCCAAAAGAGAGTCATTCGACTCATCAGTGACCCAGTCCTCACAAGGAAACTCCCTTCTCTCGCTCATTGTCGCGCCGTTGGTGATCTGTCCCTTTTCTACCAATATTTTCACGGATTTTGCTCGGAAGAACTCTGATTTTCCTCTTGCCTATTCCTAACAAAGTATCAAGAGGCGCGTTACGTGTCCAGTTACAAAAAAAATAATGAAATTGGACTCATATAATAATTTTGTTGTCTTTTTTCTTTTGCGGTCGCCAGTGGAGGTTTCTTGTATAAGAGACCAACAGTAGCTAGCCAACACACTTGGGTTCCATTTTCCGCGATACCGGTTTTCCATCTAGGCAATATCTTGATGGAACCATTTTCTATGCTCATTTAAAATCGTACCTAAATTTTCTGGAATAAACGCTTTGTAGAATAACAGCAGTTCCTCTACTTCCCCCCTTGTAATTTTAGGATTTGTCATTTCCCGTTAAAACTGCTGCAAACACTCTTGCACGCATTCCATACCTTTCTTTTATAATCTAAGTTGCTCCAAAGTTGACGCGTTTAAAAGGTCTCTAATTTAAGGCCCAATGAAAATTCATTCTTAATACTTGGAAAATTCTTCTTTTAATAGAAGAAAGCATTTCTTTCTTCATATTTAAGCACATTAAAAATAGTTATGATTCGCATTCATGATGCTAACTCCGTTGGTCAGAATCGACCCGCCCCCTATAATGCGTTCCCTCAAAAGTGGCGCGTGCTACATAATAAGGAATATGCACATATATTTTTTATTGCATAAATCGTTTAAGGAAGTCATTACAAATCCAAAAAAAAATATTTGAAGAAAATTACTAGGATAATTCAGCTACAAAATATGTTTACTTTTCGGTATAATTTACTACAATTTAAAAAGCAGCCATTTGTACTCAGTAAATAATGACGTCAGGAGATCAGCAAAGAAAATTGTCGATCTACATGCTAACGTAAAGATTAACCTAAAGTCGAACAGGTTTGTCTTCTCGGAAACAACCGAGAAACAATCAGAGGGAGAGCAATCGAATTTTTTGGGTTGATAGAGGAATAGTTCACCTAACTTTGGTAAACAATTCAGTTATACAGGATGTTTCGTTTCGGAGCTATTAAACGTCAAAGTCAAAAAATTCAGCGATTTCCGTTGAAATCGGGTACAGGTTGCAAAAGTGAATTAAATTGATGTAAAATTTGGAAGTTTGTAGAGCTTCAAACTTTATTGAAACTGCCCTGGTGAGAATCGGAAAATGGCAAGTAATGCTGTTAAATTTTTTAGGTCGAAAAATGCAAGAATGCAAATTTGCAAGGCCCCTCTTAGGTACCTAATAACTCGAAAACAAAACGTCGGATCGAAAAACGGATTCATAAGTGAAACTTTAAAATCTCAGATACTTTCTTTTTGTAATACATTTACGAAACCTAAATCACTGGAAAATGGATATATTTGGGAAAAACTTGAAATTTTAATTTTTGACCCAATATTCACGGTTTTAAATTTTTTGTGGGGTCAAAATGGTTCAACTTAAAATCCCATATGCGTCATCGGAAAGGGCTCGTCGAAATACATGATTTCCATATTTTTTAGTTTCTTCATTCTTCAAAGGAAGGGAGCAATGGCCGATTAAATTTATATTTTTTGCCCACGACATCGGTACATTTGAATAATTATGTATTTTTTCCTGCCAAATTTTTTCTCAATTTTTCAAAGCTATCTTATAAAGAAATAATCAAACTTTAAAATGAAAACCGAATGGGCCATCCAGAAGTTTAAGGGGTAAAAACCGAATTTTCTTGATTTTTCCGACAAATCCTATTTTTAACCGACATTATTCTTTATTTACTGATTCTCTTAGGGTTTATTTTATCCGTTAATTATCTAAGAATATCTCCCACAAATTTGAATCGCTTATTTTTTCGTTAAAGTTATAAATACATATGTTCATTAGCATCGGGGATATGCAAAATTCGAAAATTTTTAGAATTTTCGAGGATTGCCATGAAAAGAAAATTGCAGTTTATTTATAAAGATTATAATGTGTCAAAATGTCGTAAAAATGCCAGTTTTTGTTGCAAAGTTGAAATGTCCCTGGACCGATTTCGGCTTGAAATATACATGAATAAGATTTAAGGGACTTTCTACTTTAAGTTCAAGGATATTTCACTGGATGAGTTACGCATTAAATGCCATTTTTATTGATAGGCCCTATTTCGATAACCCTACAACACTGGAATTCGCCATTTACTCACTATAAACACATTAAAAACACTTTTGACGACACAGCCAACGGTATCACGTTTTACAAGTTTCGAAAATCGCGCGAAAATTTGCAGTAGGAAATGATTTTTTTGTTGTCAAGAAAGACCGAAATAAATGGATAACACCAACCGCCATAAACATTTATATGTAGAGAATATTAAAAAAAAATCAGATTTATATGGGTTATATGCATATTCCCTGTATCGTCACCTTTGGGCTAAATGAGGTCAGAATTACGCAGAATACTCATTAATTTCATAAGGAGGATTTTAACATAGAACAGGATTGTTATAAAGCAGAAAAAAAAATTTTTTTTGTTTAAATACGTTTGGTTTAGAATGCCGTAAAGGTACTTATTCTTGTGTAACTTCTCAACGACATTTTAAAATTTTTACATCTCGCGTGTCACTTTCTTTTTTTTAAGACCAGATCAAAAAGGTTAATGTCTAGGTGAATCACACACTGTCGTATATTTAGAATTTTTAAATATTCTTAGAACAAAATTAAACTGTTATTTACCGAAAAAATACAGGTTGTGACGCAATGAGCCACAAACCGCGAGTTGCACAGGAAGTAGTGCGCCCACGCGACGGGAGCGGCCCGTGCCGGTGACTGCACGGCCCACTATTAAATCAACCATCTAATCCATTTGAAATCTGACATTGTGGTTTTGTTATAAAGGTCGCGTAATTTGGTTGAGTAACATATAGATAAGATTTTAATGTCTCTTGTCTAATTAAGATAGAATGGGATAACAAAAATATTGCTTTAACTGATAAAAAACAAGAAAAATCAAACCAAATACCACTGGTTGAAACTCACGTTATCTTACTGTACCATATTCAGCTTTATAGATTAAAAGTTGGCTGTCCATTTTAACGTGATTCAATACAGGGCTAGTTCCTACTAACGGCGTCAAAACTAAAATGGACTGCTGGTATTTAAAGTTCCATTCATAAATATATAGGTGGCGCACAACATTTTAGCTCTATGGGCGAAACCTATGCAACAGGAACGCATGCGTGGTATACGTTTAGGCTTTTTTAGAACTCATCAGCGGACAAACCGGTTCCAGTCGGTCAGAGTGCTTTCCTTGTTTACATAACGCAGCAAAAAAAGGATAGCATGCTAACCATAGAAACGTGCTCGTCGCCGATAAATTCTGAACAACACAAGCTTTAATCTAAGCAACAACATTTCTTGATCGGGGGCCAGCGTTGCCGTTTGGGTAAAATTGTACCAAATTTTATAAATTTGGGTTGTTGTGGTACAAAGATACATTTTGTAACATCTTGACCTTTACAATAACAAGTATTATTTGATGGCAGCAATTATTGTTATAAATGTATGAACATTTTGAAAGATATAAAAATATGACAATATAGGGAAATCGTCCAAGGAAACGAAGGATTTATGGACATAATAATATGTTATTATGAGCGTTATCCCGTGTTCTGAGACAAGGGATCATTTGTAAAAATTCGTCGATCGAATATTGCAGCCCCTTGTGTAAATATAAGAATTTTATTAAGGTTATTATTTATTTCCATTAAATAGTGGATATAATTAAATACAGACTTAGTCATTAGGTTTAAGTTCTAAGTAATAGTAGCAAACTGTAAGATATATAAATAGAAAAAAGAAACACTAATAAAATATCAGTTGCTCTATGAACAAAAAAATGTGACAAATAGAGTCCAGTAAGGGGCTTTCAAAGCGACAAGGTTTTAACTCAATACTTACTACACTGGTGCTTTCGACAAGTAGATACATTGCTTTGTAAACTGCAATAAAAAAATAAACAAAATTAAAAGAAAACATTAAAACTAAAAAAAAAAAAATATAAATCAAGGTCTAGGAAAAGTACAACAGCTTTATAAAAAAATTTCCCCAATTTTATGTATAAAACTTTCCAGTTACTGCAAATATAAATCGTTTGACTTCTTATAAAATAGTTGCTGTGTTGTCTAGCAAGATTGTATTATTTTCATACGTGGGTTGATCATGAGCTTATATTATGAAGCCTCGAGATACGGCAATCGCAGGTTACGATTTCATTTCTGGCGCCGAAAATGACCTCGGGCTTACCTTTAGCGGTAAATATATTATGTATTAAAAAGGTTATATCCTACTATAGAAATGATTTATGTTTATACTATTTGAAATTTGAATTGAAATTAGGGGGTATTGAAGTAAAAAAAATAGTGTCAATAAAATGGTAAAATTGGGTGATGTTGTTTTTAGGCAATTGCAGAACCGGGATCTGTGACTGTGCTTACAATGTGTATTGGTCAAGACACATCAAGTAAGTTTTGTTTAACGATACAGGTTGATTAAACTTTAGATAAACTTCTAAAGTATTTTTCAGGTTATTGGGCAATAACTTATTAACTGCAATAAAACTACCTAGTCGGCTCCATTGTGTATACCCTGGAATTTTAAGTATTAGTCGATGGGGTCCCAGTGTAATAATTTTTATTTTAAATAAAAATATCTAAAACTTCCTCTGTGGCAGGTAGACATAAATAAAATTGGGCGCATGCAAATCGGGCACCAAACAGGTAGGTACCCTTTGCGGTCAGTTTCGAGGGATTATGAAAACTGCAATTTGGGCACCAAAGATTTAATTACGATTTAAGTACGTATTAATGGTCAACTCGAAATCAACCCTTCCACATTGTTAAATATTTATAGTTCCCAGAATAAGTAAGGATATTGTTCTCATGTAACCTATATAAAGCCCCCCTGCAAAAATGAAACACATTTTATTATTCTTTGGTTATTGAGATTGTTATAGAGCGGATCGTGTATAGTTGCAATGGAAACCAAAATAATTTCCAGTAATAGAGGAAAACCAGTGTTAGTGTTTGATAATTTTAAATTTAGTTTTACTAAAGACATAAAGTCAACGAGCGAAAAGTTTTGGAGGTGTACTAATCGGCAGTGTAAAGCAACGGTACATCCTCGGGTCATCAAACGACATCGTAATAACTAAACATCCAGGAGAGCACAACCACGAGGCAAATGTGGCAAGCCTAACACGACAAGTTGTAAGTGCTGCTTGCAAAAGGAAAGCTACAGAAGACCTTGCGGAAAAACCTATGAAGATCATACGCCAGGAGTTACAAAGGGACCTTCCGAGTAACTTAACGACAAGGGATGTCCAATACATAAGACACAATATGTACAACAGCCGCCGACGAACACTACCAACTTTGCCGAAGAACATGAAAGAGGTACATATAGCTTTATCTAGTTTGAATGTAGTTACGTCGCGAAATGAGAATTTCGTACTAATTAATAACGAAAGAGATAACATCATAATTTTTTCTTGTGATACAAATATCAACATTGTTAAAGACGTGTCACGCATTTACATAGATGGTACTTTTAGGTACTGTACAAAATTCTTCTGCCAATTTTTCACTATACACGGTTTTGTAAATGGAAGATACATACCGCTTATTTATTGTTTGCTTCCAAGTAAGAGCGCGGAAATATACACAAAATTATTTCAACTAGTCATAGGCGCGTGTTTGTCAAAACGAATTGATTTAAATATTATAGAGGTAGTTGTAGATTTTGAGAAAGCCATACACCTTGCTATATTAAACACTTGGCCTAATGCTAAAATTGTTGGTTGTAGGTTTCACTTGTCTCAGGCATGGTACCGAAAAATTCAAACTTGTGGTTTGGTACCGGAATACAAGCATGAGGCAAGTGAAATAGGCAAGTGGTTAAAATTGACTTTTGCACTTATGTATCTCGATCCGACTGAAGTAGGTGAGTGTTTTGCTCTTGAATTGTCTGAAAATATGCCCCAAGACCCCCGAGTTGTGAAATATGCCGACTATTTAGTAGATACTTATATTTCTGAAGAGTCACTTTTTCCACCTATTATCTGGGCAGAACATTCATCTACCATCACTCGTACAACAAATGCTTGTGAGTCTTTTCATAGTAATTTTAACAACTCCATATATGCTGAACATCCTAACCTATTCGTTTTTGTTGAAAAACTGAAAGAGTTTCAAACCGACACATATATTAAAATTCAAAGTCTTCAAAAACCTATACAAATCCATGACATGAAAGTTAAGAAAAGACAGAAATTTATTGAATCAATGATTATTAAATACCAAAATAAGGAAATCAATAGGCTACACTTTATGAAATGTTTGTCATTCCATTGTTATGTCAATAAATAAGATATTTAGATTAAGATATTTTGTACAATTAATGTAATCATTATACAATAATAAACATATTTTCGTATGCTTTAAAATAGTTATGTATTATTTACCTATTAACCTACCCAAAATTATAATAATGACGAATGAATAATAAGCTTATATAAAATAAGAGGCTCGGTGCCCAAAATGCAATTTTTGTAATGGGGACCTTTTGGCTCGGTGCCCAAAATGCATGTTGAATTAGTCCATTTATTGCCTTGGTGCCCAAAATGCAAACTCCCAATGAACTTTCCTTGTTGACCGACTTTTTGTACCTGTTATCGGGAAGTATCTATTTAATGTTTTCGAAAATTGAGGCAAATAAGTCAGTCGTTATCTCGCACGAGAAAAAGTTGTATAAGAACATATTTACGTGATACCAGCATTATGTGTCGCCCGTGGGAAAACGTTGATAGTGCTTCTGCTAGTATTACGCTGAAGAAAAAGCATTTATCCGTCGATGCTAGGAAAATTGATAACCATGTATACAGTACCTTTGTTCACAGGGGACTTAATGTTAATGCCGCTGCGGCTGAAACGTGTAGTTTAACTAAGATACCTCTGACTCCAGTGAGAAGAATCGTATCAAATCCGATCAGATCAAGAAAAAAGTGAAAAGATTCCGGTTCTTCAAAATTTTTTGACGAAGGCGAGAAAGATTTGATAAGACGAGAAGTCTACACCATGTATGAAGAACAGCTTGTGTCTATAGTACACACTCTGAAAAAATGACTCACTGTCGACCAAACAAACATAAGCTGTAGCATCACAACCCTGCGGAGAGTTTTGTCAGAAATGGGCTTCAGATATCGTAAGATTGATAAGAGGCAAGTTTTGATGGAAACGCAGCGATTACGAAAATGGCGTTATGAGTACCTAATATCCATAAAGCAATATACCGATCTGAAAACCGTCCGATCATTTACCTTGATGAGACCCAGTTTGACACGCATGACACACCACTAAGACGATGGTCCGATTTCTCCACTAGATGTCAAACCAAAGCTCCATCTAATAAAGGAAAAAGGAATCATCGTACATGCGGTATTACAAAACGGTTGAATTCCAACCAGACTCCTGCGTGGACTACCCCGAAGACACAACCGCAGAACTTTTCGAAAATTAATTCAAGAATTGCCTTTTACCAAATATTCCTACCAATAGCGAGCTCTCACAGTCACCAATTACGTAAGATTCCAGACCTAAATAGCACGAAATGCGAAATGGGAAATTCAAAACTACATGTTAGAGAACGACATATATTTTGAAGATTCCCATAAAAAAGTTATCTCCTAGGAAAAGGGAATATACTTGTGACACCATGGTACAGGATATGTGACATACAGTCCTGCAGCTTCCACCGTATCACTGCGTTTTAATCCCATAGAGCACATGTGGGATCAATTAACATCAAAAGTTAGGTCAGAAAACACTTCTCCAATTTTAAATTCCAGTGTTGTAGGATTAGTAAGAAAAGTGTTGATAATGTTCCCCTAAATAGTTGGAAAAATTCAGTACAATATTGAATTCAAATGGAAATTTTTTAGATTACTGTGGAAAATATAATTCTACCAAATGTAATTAATTTAGGTGAGGATAGCGGCAACGAAACAGAGCTGAATGTGGAGTCAAGATTCAAATGTTTATTTATAGTTAGCATTCATTTATTTATATTATAGTTTTAAAAATATAGTTTAATAAATGACATTTTTAAAACCTACATAAGATCATTTTATTTATCTTTAATAAAATATATGAAAATATTGTCAACACACCCTCGCTTCAAGCCTAGAATTCGAGGTCAAAATTAAACTGAAGATATGTATAAATAATAGATTATTAACTATTCCAAAACCTGTTAGACAATATCCTAATATATTCAGGGCAAATTTATTAATATTATAATTTTTGAATTTGAATAAATTTATATAAAAATATTATTGGCCATATTCAACAACCTCCTTTCAGTCACTTTTAATCTAAAACGTTTTTAACTCTGTGCATTTAAATAATCGCATTTCTACCGCAGCCCTACATGGTACAGCAAGTTTGCAGTAGTACTTATGTACCTATCTAACTATCTACGTATCGGAGCCGATCACGTAGTTTTATTGAAGTTAATAAGTCAAAGCCAAATATCCTGAAAAATTCTTTAAAATAAAAAGTTTCAGACCATGGACGAAAAAGAAAATATGGACGCGGTATTCCTCTCTGCTATCACTTCGTTAATGTGAAGCATCTTTACTTGTTCGGGTCGATTCTTGAACTAAAGAGAGGCTGTGGTCGGGCAACGTTCATGAGTGACTGAGAAGTTTTTTAAAGTGTTGTTTTTTGTTTGGTTGTTTCCTTTAGGTAAACAGACACAATATGCACCACTGGGCATCAGAAAATCCCCACTGGATGAGAACTCTGCCAAATCAACATCCATGGTCAATTAATGTCTGGTGTGGTATAATCAGGTATAGAGTTATTGGTCCGCATTTCTTGGGTTTGCGTAACATTAAATGGAGAAATGTGCACAGATTTCTTAAGAAACCTATTACCTCAAGTCTTAACCTAAGTCTATTATGTCCCGTGGCATACCCAGACTTGAGCTTTGGAGGGTGATATTGTCATGTGGCACCGCCACCAAAATGTTACGTAGGGGTCGTAGGGGTTGATAAAATACCGTAAAGTTTACCAAAACCCTTATTTTTAGCAGGTACAATATGATCACTTACATGGCAACTAATATATACGTTGGCGTAGGGGCAGCTTTCAACGGGGTCACTTATTCGGCCTGAAGGGTTAGCTTTACCACTCGCGTCTACAGGGACCCCTGAATTTCGGCTGCTTGGCTTCTTGACGTTTGACCCGATTAATTTTTTACTCGGAACCTTTAAAAAGTACCAAAAAAGATCCTGAGCAACCCTAGAACTGAGCAAACCTGTCCGAGAACGTATTTATCAACTCCACGGCCACAAGAAGACATTATATTGTTTCTCAAACAAAACATAATTTTTAGGTTAAGGTACCTAGACACGATAAATTTTTTGCTTGAGACCTTTAAAAAAAGACAAAACAAAATTTTTATGGAGGAAGGAGTATTTCCAATACACTTTTTAGAGGCGATTTCCTAATTTTGTGTATTTTAAATGACAAATTTAAAAAAAAGTCCCGTCCGGGCACAGAATCGAACCAACGCAACGCCTGCGGGTCAATAAGCGAATCCTTTAACCTCTGGACTATGCGGCTGATGCTACAAAATCGGTAAACTTGTTAAAACAACGCAAACTGAAAGCGTCAAACGTCAAGAAGCCAAGCAGCCGAAATTCCGGGGTCCCTGTAGACGCGAATTAGCGTTACCGGTACTGTTAGCGCGACAACGTAGTGTCACCTCCCACCGCGAAGCGACAGCACCGCTTTCTTTAAATAAGCCAGGGATCTTCAACCTTTTTTTATCGAAGGGCTAGGTTTGAGTTTCCCTATCGACCGCCGAGCCAGAATCAGTATGTAGAATGCGGGAAAACTTTTGGGGCCACGCCCAAATTTTGCCAAATTTCGTGGGGAATTCACCCAATTACTATCTAATTTCGTAAATTAAATTATTATGTTTTTCAGTTTTCGTCTAAACGAGAAAATAGGTCTGGAGTAGACAATATTTCAAGTTTTGGGTAATTTATTACGTATTTATCGAATTTGTTTTTTTTAGTATGCGGGCCGCAAAAAATGAAATGAAACCGCAAGCGGCCCGCAGGTTGACGATTCGCCTTTCTGGGTTCTGTGTAGGGTTTGATAAAATAATTGCGAGGCCAGAGAGGTTTCCGAAATATAAAATAAATATTATAATAAATTTCGAAAAAAATAGGAAAATATGATATTATGAAAAATCAATTGAAGAAAAAATATTTATTTTGTGTCATAAAATAAGTATTGCATTATTCCCAAAAAACATCTTAGTCAAAAAAATTAGTATAATTTTATTTAGTCCGAGTCTGGTATCGGGCGATAGGTACGCTGAATATGTCACAAATCTCAAAGTCAAAAGCGCGCAGATTTGCAAACACAAAATAACAAAACGGCTGGGTTAGGTAATCAACATCAATATAGCATATTCAAAATTCGTATTATTGCAAATTATGGCCCTATCCAAAAGAATAGGTCAAATCATAATACATTATTCATTCATGTCGGTTCATTCTGCACAGCGAGTGGTTTAGTGAGACATGCAAGGGGTTGAATATACCCGTAGACAAACGAAAGTAAGGCCATAAAATATAAGCAAAGCCACAAAAGAAACAAGCTAAAAATACAATGGACTAGGTGTGTCTCAAGCCGATTCAAACGTGTTAAATAAAAGTCACCGTGAAAACGAGCAAGACCACCGGCAGAAGTATTCACCTGTCTTGGTAATAAATTATAGACTGAATCACACACCCTTAATTTTGACGATTAGATGTTGTATACTTAAACAAAGGAGCGATAATGTTTAGTGTAGAACATCTACATAAATAAGGTCTGTTGTTTTGTATAAAGAATGTTTAAGTTTTATTCGATTGGTAGCTCTGTTTTGTATTATATTGTTTTTGTAACTGATTTAGTCAAATTAATTTTATAATTTTGTTTGCAACAATGCTGTTATTTCATGTTGTCAACATACGAAAAATAAAAACAAGGAGACTTTAAGTCGTCGTCTTGCCAAAAGAGATAGACTATTTTTATTATGGAACAATTTTAAAAAAATACAGTTTCCTTTGATATAAACTTTTCTTGAGTTTAAAGGTTGAACCACACATATCAGGCCGTGGCGGGTCGTGGTTAAAAAACCAGGTGAAGTGCTTAGAAGGAATTTATTTCAAATTCGCCATTTTATTTTTAAAAAAACTTAGACTAAGACTCACCTGTATTTTGTAGACCAAATAAATCCTTCGGTCCTTTAGAGCAACAAAATTTATATAATATCTTAATGAAGCGGTTATTTTCTCATGATTTCTAGCATCTTCTTAATTGAAATATTAGCTAAGGAATTAAGTCTTAGTTGAGACATAGCGTTCCTTAAGAGTAATTTTAGACGCTTAAGGCATGAAAAGCTCCTTTCCACAGATTTGTAGGTACGCTTCGGTAAACTGGAAACTCCATCTTTGGTTTAACTTATTTTTTTTACAAACTCATGCAACGAGCTACTAGGCATTCATAGGTAGCAAACCAAGAAGACTAAAAATGGACATTCCATGATCTGCCACCTTTTTTTTACTTTTTTTGCAGAAAGTGACAAATCAAACGTTGCGCCGCCCCATATTTAAAATATCTTTCTTATCTTTCTCGTGCCATCAATTAAATGGCGTCTTCAAGATATTACAAACAGTATTATTTACAGGACAGTGAATAAATACTAGTCTACCACTACCACTTAATTCAAGTTAATTAAAAATCACAACACATAATAATTATTATACCTTCACCGGCAAAATTAAAACAACGCCGGGAAAACTACATCTGCGGGGTAGTTGAAGATCTTTCCAATGGCAAGCACCTCACCGGCTGCTTTCCTCCAGCTGTATTCTATACGGAAAATACATTGAACACTGGACGTTGCCACGCGATTATAGCAATACCGCGGCGTAATAACAATAATAATAATACCGGTCGCAATTTATTACATGCATCAGGTAACTTATCGAATTTAGAGTTGTAATTAGTACCTACAATAAATATAATTATCACAATTTCCGGAAAGTATTTATGATACCACTCATAATCACAATTCAATCCGTTTAACACCAAATAATTTGGTTTTATTCTTGATCAAAAACAAGCATGCAGAATCCAGGAACAAAATTGCAGTTGACTGCTACCTGTCTTAATCTAATTTATGCTAAATTAATGACTAGGGAGGATAATCTTACTTAAATGAAACCGAATATTATGAAGCAATTAGGTAATTTTAGTTTTGTCGCTGACCGTACTCTAATCCAAAACCGCTTAATATTGGTATTTCTGTTATCCTAATGCTATTTCACTTTGTCCGTGCAAGCTATATTTGGTACATATACTCTTATTTAAATTTCATGTTACTTCAAACCTAGTGCCAATTTTTGAGCATAATTATTCTCGATTCTTTTGTTTTGTGCGTAATAAAATTATTTTTAAACAACTAACTATCTTTAACATTTTTCCATAAAAATTACTTTTTATAAAACCAACAATAATTAACCATCGCCTTATAAGGTCAAATCTGTCACCATTATAGGTGGTGATATAACATTAGCTCAAGTAAATAGCCATAAAAGGTGCTGCTGTCAATTGTTAGACGCCACCATAAGTAATCTCTAACGACAGGTAGCGATAGTGCGGTTCTTTCTATGCAGACAAGGTTGACCAAAAGTGTGGGTGTAAACGGTGTTGTCGATTGTATGTTTTTTGAACTACTAACTGTATTACACGTTACTCTTATTTTTATTAGATACGAGGAATTGTTCCGAAACGTAGACCATGTTCTGACACAAAACTTTAAAAGTTTGTTAACATTTTTCTTCTGGCTGGATTTTAATGATTCTTTATGCAATTTGTAGATAAATTGCTCCACTTTATATCTTGCAGTTGATTTGAGCAAAGAAAATCGCATATGTTGTATTATATGAGGAGAAACGAAATGTTGTTTTTTTTTGGCTTACGTTTGAAACACCCTGTGAGCCATCTGAGAGTAGGAAATTTAAAATGGTAAATTCTAGTCAAGGTACATTTTTTCTCAATAAGTTCTTTTTTGATTCATATATAGCTTCATTTTTGTTGAAGATACAAATTTCTTTTACAAATAATATACATAAAATTAGCAAACACGTGTATCGGGATTTTTTTTTAAATGTGTGTTCCGGGTTATGTTAATTATGAATTTTAATAGGTTGCTTGTTTCGGTCACATTGCAAATTCATTATCTTCGGTTCTAATCATCGGATTGATACCGTTGTCTCATAGTTGTATTTATTCTTCTATTAGCTTTCTAATTGCTACAAAAAATTTTATAACATAATCTAATGAACATTAATAACAAATTAATTGTTTAAATATTTTTTTCATGTTTGCACCTACAGCGGATAAAATGGCAAAAAAATATCATTATATTCGTTGTGTTTTACTCTAATCACCAATCAAAAAATAAAACTGGAGTCTCTATTAGGTCCAAAGATATTTATTAATTTCGAGCGCGTGTCACGCGGCGAACGCTATGAGCTGTGCGTTGTGTGCCGCATGTTGCGCACGATGAATAGTTTCAGCAGTCTTGCACTCGTTGCTTGCTTCTAAAGATACCTACATGGATTCTTGTACAGCAACTACTTCAAATGCGAATAAGACATGCATCATAAAAAGACCTGTGAAAAGTGGCAATGATTTAAAAAAAAATACTACCTGCAACTCGTGAGAAAACGTTTGAGCCTCAGTGAGTGTGATAGTCGTACTTGCTTTGCTTGTGTGAGCAACCTCGCACTTATTCAGAATCGAGCGCTTTTTTCACTCGTTGTACAATCTATATTGTCATTTTTTATACTGCACTGAGAAAAGACAGCAAAAACTTACAAAATAGTTGTAAACGCTTGATAAAGGCATCTGTGTGGCATTATTTACTCTAAAACGTAGACAAAATGATGTAAGTTTGGTAAACATTTCTTTAAAAATGGTGAATATTACAAAACGTACAGCATTTTTTTCCTTATTTGAAAGTACATCATACCACTCAGGTGCCCTTATCGAATATTTACCGAAGAGAATGTCTTTAATTTTTCTCTGTGTAATCGAAAAATAAGAAACGGAATCATCTAAAATTTTATGGCAAAATTTCATTTTTCCCTAAAAACTTGTTTTTAAATTGTCAATAAATTGAAGCACTATTATTCATAATTTTTATTCTATTAAAGTTTCTATTTACAATAAATACTATCGCAACCCCAATGATAAAGGAGTTTAGAGTAAAAAAGGGATGACATGAATATAATTTTATACTTATAATAAAATTTATACAATAATAAATATAAATTTATTTCAAATTTCATATATTAATGAAACTAAAATCGGAGCAATAAACTACTAATTATTTAAAAAATGAGTACGGATGACCAATTCCAAAAAAAAAATTATTCATTTTTGATAATAATGTAATCAGAAAAAATGTACAGAAAATCGTGTGGTTATACCTCCGGCTTGTTTGATTGGAGATTATCGTTGTTTTTGTCTTTTAATAGTTTGAGCAGTCGAGTTGCATTTTTTTCTTTAAGCGACTCTTTTGGTATTTAATACCGATATATGATGCTTTGCATAGGCGTAGTTAAGGGGGCTTGGGGTGCTTAGCACCCCTAGAACTCTAATTAGCACCCTCAAAATTTCTAACCCTCCACCCTATCAGGCGTAGTTAAGGGGAAGCTTGGGGTGCTTAGCACTCTCAAAACTCTAATTAGCACTCCCAATCAAAATTTTTGGCCGTATACTGAATAGGGTCTAGGGCTTAAGCATTTCTGAACTTGACTGCCTAACTACGCCTATGCTGCTTTAAAACTTTCCTTAAGCTTTCCGTATTTCGGATTGTCGGATAAGGAATCAATTCGAAGGGATTAAAACATCTAAGTATTCGTTCGAATATTTATTTTGATCATGTTAGTGATTTTGATGATTTGGGCATTTTTTATTACGAAACTTAGTTTAGATGTGATTTAGATGTGAAATATTACGAAAGAAAGCGCTGCCTGCGTTTACAATTTATTCAAGACTGCTGAAACTGTACATCGTGCGCAACATGCGGCGGCGCACAGCGTGCAGCTCATAGCGTTCGGAGCGCGACCTGAGCTCGAAATTAGTAAATAACTTTCGACCTACTAGAGACTCCACTTTTATTTTTTGATGGATTATTAGAGTAAAACACAACGCATATAATGGTATATTTTGAGATTTTTTACGCTGTTAATAAAGTTGATTAAATAATTTTCTGAAATTATTTTCATCATGCAATCAGAAAGGCTACACAACTATAAATAAAACGGCGAGGGAACGGTATCCATCCGATGATTGGAACCAGAGATAATGAATTTACAATGTGACAGAAATCAACAAACCATCAAAATTTACAAATAACTTAAATCGGAAGATAATTTTTTAAAAAATTCGGATACACGTGTCGACTTAAATAATGAAAAGATGGTAAAAAAAACTTTTGGGACATTTTGAAAATTACAAAAGTTTTTTCGCCCAAACCCCCACGATTTGTAAAAGAATGACTCCTATACAAGATCCAAATAGTGCAAAAAAATGAACCCAAATGACTTTATAAACCGTCGTTCTTTCGCTGACACAATGATAGACCATTTTTTTGCAAAGGACCGAATTAACAATATTTCGTTCATTGACGAGGCGCACTTTCACCTTTCCAGGGCAGTTTATAACCAAAAACTGTCGCTCTTGGGCACCACACAATCCAAGGCAAAAACACGAAAAGCCCCTACATAGCCCAAAGGAGATATGATGTGCGAAATCGGATTCAGGAATTATTGGTCCGTACTTTTTTAAGAACCGACGCAGCGTAGCCCATACTGTTAATAGTGATCGTTATTGTGCGATACTTCCGAGTTTTTTGGTACCTCAGCTACAAGTATTTGATGGCTTCAATCAGGATATATGGTTTCAGTACGATGGGGCCACCATACATATAGCCCGAGCGTTTATGAAAGTCGTTAGAGAACTATTCTCAGACAAGGTCATCTCCCGCTTTGGAGAAAAACTGGCCGGCTAGGTATCCCGACCTCACCCCACTAGACTTTTCTTTTGTAAGAATACCACTTGAGATGTGTTTAGAAGTTTCTGCTCACATGAAGACGGTACTGCAAGAGTGTTTTAACCGAAATGGAAGGTACCTGGAAAATATAATTTTTAAAACATAAAATCCGCTTACATTCTGTGTATTTTTGCCTTAATAAATTATTTTTAAATCTTTAAGAAAATTTTTAAATAGCCTTGAAAAAGGAAACACTTTGTACTTTAACGGGGAAGTTTAAATACACGCAAATTTTTACGATCAAGAACAAAGTCCTCAATTTGTATGTTTAAGTTTCATATTTTTGCAGAAATGGCTTTGTCGAGATTGATTCCCAATATTTAAAAAAAATGCCTATATGTAACAATATAAACATTTAATGTAGCTAAAAAATAAAAATCCTAACATCATGCGAGCAACTTAATGTGAAGCCTCCTTAAAGATGGGGCGGGTGCTAATGCCCCACCTTAGTTTTAATTTTTTTTCAGATTAAAGAAGACATTTTAAAAATTGGGCTTAACATTTATGTCAAGTTTCAAATTTCCCGATATAGCACCACTTTCATTTTTATTACAATTTGTCGTGCAAACTAAGACCCGTAGTTTCATTTTCACGTTAAAAAAATGATATTGCAATTTTAAACATGGCAACACTGAACTAAGCTTGTTTATGCTTTGCAATTTAGTACTTGGAATTGATGTATTTTACTGAGAAATTGTGTTGAAATCCAAGGATATATCGAGCATACATCAGGTCCAAACCTACGCGTCTTAACGCTAGTCAGTTTTGCCTTTCGATGAATGGTAGGTCATTTAAATAAATGCTAATTTGATAGTTTTATTGTGACGTCATAAATTGTGTAGGCTTCTTATTCAATGAGGATAAATAAATTAGAGAGTTAAAACAACTAAAGGTTAACTTGATATCTTGTAGTATCGATATCAATCAGTAAGGGATCAACAAATTAAATAAACTCTTTGTGCTATATCAAGAAATAAAATATAAACAAGACTACTGAATTTTATTTGTTATTTTTTCTTCGAGAACCGACCGTCAATTTTTCTATGTATTGAACACGCAAAAAGTCTAGCATTATAATAGACGAACACGAAGCCACCGGTATTATGATGCTAGTTTGGCCGGGAACATAGAATTTAGACGTCACCTCCAGTTATATTTTTGACTCCTTTGGACCACACGAATAAAACTAACGATGATATCAAAATGTCGGTCTCAAAGGGCAGGTGCTATCATATTATCATCGTGGAGTGTTAGACCTCATTCTGCCGCAACCCCTTGGCAGCCCCAATTTTATAATGTTAGAGCTGTCAAGTGAGACGGCATGGTGAGGACTGGCACCTCATACATGATCAATATTATGATAGTACTCTTTGAGACAGACATTGCGACTTTGATTTTATTCGTGTGGTCAGACATAATCGGTCAAAAATGTAACCGACAATGGTGTCTAAATTTTATGTTCCGGCTAAATTACCATCACAATAGCGGTGGATCTGTGTTCATTTATGTCAGCGCAAATCCATGCAAAGATTTTTGTACGCTCGATACATGGGAAATTTGACGGTTGACTCTCCGATTATGTTCATAACCAGAAAAGTAAAACTTAGGAAAAATAAAATTTTTGGACACCAGCTCTGTTTAAACCAAACTTTGAACTGACAAGTTTTCATAAATGTCGTCATTTAGCTTACTGCTTTTATTTAGGGCTTAGATACACAGAGAGAGATACATATCTAAGCAAACCACCAGTATTAGGAAAAATATTGTATTTGTGTATTTTTAACATTAAACTATAAACTTCCGCGTCTGGTCTTTACACGAGTAGGGGTTTGTAATTCTTTAGGTACGTCCTCACTGAGTCGGTATTGCCGCGCAAGGCCACGCAGCTTTGTTGCTCGACTTTGCCGAATTCATTGTCCATACTTGCCGAACTCAGGTCCACACTTAAACGGAAACCAGAGGCATCGTTACATTATAGTCAGTAGCAAGCAAAATGATTGACGGTGATAACATTCTCATTTCGTTACCAATGCAGCTATCACAGTGACTGCAATAACAATAGGAATGCCGATTGGCCTTAACACCACCATTAGGAGAAGTTGGCCTTCAGATCCGCCTGATCGGTTTTAAAAACGTACAGTGTATGTGCATTATGACCTCGAGGCGCGCCCTAATTCGGCGCCGGGATTAACTCTAGAGATTCAAGCGGTTTTGCCTGGCCGGACATACGCGAATGGTTCGCTATTCGCCGAAGTCACATATTGACCCGCTGAAATCTTTTTCTGGGTTTCTTTTTTACTCTTTATAAATTTTATACTATCGCCACCGTATACAGACAAAGACAAGTAGAAGCACTCGACGTCGGGCGTTTGATGATTCGAGATCTAAAGGCGGCTACAGACGGCATGGCAAGCCTTGGCCAGCGTTTCAACCAGCGTTTGTAGAGACATTGGTCTTTGCTTGATATTCGCGCACCGACAACCGTACACACGACATGTTTTATCTTTGCCAGTGTTTTCCAGGCAAGTGAAAGCGAATCTCTACAAGTGTACAAGACAGACAAAATGGAGTCCGATGATGAAGTGATAGCAGCGTCTGCTCTACTTTTAAGGTCAGCTGCATTATTTTTATCAAAAACTATTAAAAATAGAAAAAAGCGCAGGTGGTGGACTAATTCGCTTTATCTAAGTAGGACAACGTAGGTTAACTAAATAATATTTAAATGAACATTCACGCTACAAATAATTTTTTAGGTACAATGGAAGTGATTTTTACTTGGCGATTTGAGAAAGGAGGCATCTCTAAAGTTCATTAATATCTGCAGAATGTCTGCAAGTGATTTTGAATACGTGTGTACGGCGATCAAGCTCACTGGCGAGCTTCAACAAGTCCGTTTGATGTGTGTCGAAATTATCGCTTACTAGGCGAACCCTGGCCAGCGCCAACGTTGGCTTTGCTTTGCCATATGTTTTGCATCCACACGATGCGCCAACGTTGGAACGAGCGGGCATTGGCCAAGGCTTGCCATGCCGTCTGTAGCCGCCTTTAAGCGATGTGCCGACGCACCGGCTGGTCGGGGTAGTGCATCGAAATACGAGATACAAAACCAGCCAACAACCTGCTAGAAGCAAGGCGGGATGCGGGCCGAACGACGGCAGGTCGGATTAGACCTTAAGCGAGAGTGATTCTACTTGTCTTTTGTCTGTATACGGTGCTATCGCAGTGTAGAATTCGAGAAGAACGGTCTAAAATGATAGCTGATAATCAGTAAAGTTCCAAACAAACAAGTAGGCTACTGCCATACAGTCACTATCAGGCACTATCGAATGCTAATTTGTTGTGTAAGTTACAGTGCGCACTTATATCATTTTCTGTACACAAAAGCCTCTTAACTTCAATGGAATATTCATTAGCAGATATTCATTTCTTGTATATATACGGAAAAGCCAACGGTAACCCTTTTGAGGCCAGGCGGCTATATGAGAAAGTTTTAAAATCGCCGAATTCCGTGTTCTCAGACTTTCAGCAACGTACACCAGAGATTAAGAGAAACCGGTACATTTAAACCAATAAAAAATAACTGTGGAAGGCCGCGATCCACCCGTACACCGGAAATTAAAGAAATGGTCCTGGATAGAATAGCAGTATATCCTAGAACCAGCACGTTAAGAATAGCTGCTGCAGAGGGCCTTGGCAAAACCACTGTATGGGAAATTCTTCATGAGCACTTCACCCGTATCATTTGCAAAGAGTGCAAGATTTAAAACCTGAAGATTACCAGTCCAGGATAGTTTTCTGCCAATGGTTTAAAGAAAGATGTCAGGAAAATCCGTATTTACGAAAAACGTACTTTTACTGATGAGGTAGGCTTTACTCGAGAGGGAATTATTAATTTCCATAATAATCACGTGTGGGCTGAAGAAAACCCGGACGTATTTTTTGAATCGCGTTATCAAAATAAGTTGTTTTATAAATGTTTGAGCAGGTATTCTAGGCGACCGTTTAATAGGGCCGACTAAATGGACCAGCATATCCTAATTTTCTGCAAGATGCTTTAGTCGACTTATTGGAAGGTGTACCACTGGAAATAAGAACAGTTATGTGGTTTATGCATGATGGTGGCCCGGCACATTTTAGCATTTTGGCATTACCATAATGAAATATACTCTCAAAGATGGATTGGTCGGGGTGGACCCATTAACTGGCCAGCTCGCTCTCCGGATATGAACTCCCTAGACTATTTTCTTTAGGTTATCTAAAATCATTGGTGTATGCTTCCCGATGTTCAAGGGTTAGAACAGCGAGTTTTTAATTGTCGCAAAATAATTAGAAATAGGACATAGATATTTAGAAGGGTTAGAACATCAATGAAAAATAGGCTAAATGGCTGCATTTAAATGAATGGTGGGCATTTTCAACATTTACTTTAAATAAAAATCCTTACTCTTGATTTGATATTTCTGTTATAATAAATATAAGTGTTTTTTAAAATCAAATCCATCGTTTTTGTGCTTTTGTGGTAACCATCGCCCCTAATTTCGTACGCCACTGATTATAATTTGGGCTACTTGTTACATTGAAATAAATGCACTTATTAGTAATAACTTAATCGCCCCAGCTCAAAGCCCTACTCCAGAAGAACCTTTAGTTATTGGAAAAACCCCATTTCTTGGACATCATCTTCAAAGACCTCTAGCTCCCCTAGGAAGCATTTGCAAGCCCATGTTCATATGATATTTTTTTCTTATTTTGGTACGATACCTCTAAATTTTCTTGATGCTATTTCCAAACACCTTCTATATACCTGTATTGTAAATAGGTAGCATAGGGGTGAAATGTAAAATATAAGTTATGAATAAAGAGATTTTAAAAGTAAGTAAAATTTAGCGAAAGAGCCCCGGGAAACGTTGTCTTTAAGATTTTATTGGTACAAGTAAGATTTTTATTGTAGTATGCTAAAGCAATTAATTTCCTTCGAATCTCAACAAGGTGCTAAGGTTATCATAACATTAATATAAACAATGGTACACGTTCTTTTATTAATGAGATATACGTGTTATATTATGCACTTAATCTTATCTTCCAATAATAATGATAAATGACTTTTAGAGAGGTGCAAGTGCAATTTGCCCGATACAGCGTTAAGTTTAAGGTTTTGTTTAAAGTTTTTAGATTTAGCGTAGGTAACTGAATTGTTTACAGCGAAAGTAAAGCGTAGGTTTGTTATTAGATGGAACAGACAGGGCCGAACCTACCGACAGTAAAATGAAAAATTTATTTACAGAAAGTAAAACATATATTTAGAATGTTAATCTCTATATTAATAGCAGAAGGTGAAGCCCACACCGCTGGGTCTAGAAACTTGAAATTTTGCACAAAGGTTTTTTATAACGTAGGCATCTACCAAGGAAGGGTTTGCAAAATTCAATCTCTAAGGGGGTGAAACAGGGGTTCAAACTTTGCATGGAGAAAAAATATTAGATGATCCTATTGACGAAACTTCATATAAATACTCTAAAAAATAAATGTTTAAGGGGGTAAAATGGAGGTTCAAAGTTTGTAATGGAGTAAAATTGTTATACTAGGGACGAAGTGGCGGGCGAAAGCTAGTCAAGTATACAGAGCTGATTCCCTTATCAATTATAAAACAAAAAGTTCGTATTGGTTACACCGCTTACTTTTTTAAGAAATTTTAGAATCATGTAATTTGTCTTAAAAGATCATTTTAAGGACGTTAAGAATTTTTGCAGTCTTTACAAAACAAAATCATTACAGTTCTCAATAACCTATAGGTAGTGATATTTTTTTCGGGTTCGGGTAAATAACTCATGAACAATTTTGCATTAGTTTGATAACTTGATTATAATTCTTATTTCATTTAAAGCTTTCAGCTGTTGACATAGCTATTGAAGTAATATAATTTTTTTTGCTTGGGGTTTGCTTTTATATTCAATCAAAATTCAGTTAACCATGATTCCGTAATCGAAAGAACAAATCAAAAATATGTTTAAATAATAATATTACCAAAGACACCAAAATTTCATGAAAATATTTAAAACCATTTTCGATATATCGCCTTATAATACTTTAAAAAACTCACCCAGTATAAAAAAATAGATAAGTGAATAAATTAAATATATTATTTCAATATAACTTTGTAGTAGTATTGTCGGACTCGACAGCAGCTTTTAGAAATGTTTACCTGGATAAGATTACTGCCACCCCAGTCTATAGTTTATTGCATAGACTTGTTCTTGTGATTCAGCTAAATCATTGGAACTAAATAGTTCGAGAAAATTTAATGGATATTGGAGTGGAAAATATCATCATCAACAATTTTACGAGTCATAATTTTTAAACTTACACATCAGTCTATTGGCTTATTGTGTGCTCCTTCCCCTTGTTCACAGATGATCTATCCGTTTGATAAGGTTTAACCATATACGTATTAAATAAATATACCGCGGGTTGTCTGGAATTCTTGATGCCAACAATGTGAAATGGAGATATACAATCTCGCATAAGTCTATCCTTTAGTCTGATATTTCTGTATATGCGCATACGTTAATACGAATTTTTTCATTGGTCAGACATTGTACTGAATTAGATGGTGAATTGTACTAATCATTGGGTGTTGTGAGTCTATTTCGGCTTCTATCAGCTTTCGGTTTTTTTTAGTTTACAGTTGGATCGCCATTCGCCATTTTTTCTTTGTGTCGTGTTGTATTTTGTATTCGGTGTTCTTGTGGTTTATTTTGAAGTGTGCGAACTTATGCCCTGATGTACAAAAAGTAATAAACTAGTTCAATTATACTAAAAAACCAGCCCTGTCAAGAAACTTATGAAGCGTGGCGCAGTTAGATTGTCAATAGCAACACAAAATTTAGCGCAATCGCAGTTTACGAAATATCGGAATAAAGGATAGACTTATGCGAGATTATATATCTCCATTTCACATTGTTGGCATCAAAAACCGCACATTGGGTAAATGGGGAACCCGAGGTATATTTATTTAATACGTATATGGGTTTAACAGTTTCTGGGCAAGACCTTCATGCGGTAGCCTATAACGCCCCCGTGTTCTCGTGTAGATTGCCGAAGCGCTTGCATGTACCTGTAATTTGTGTCGGAGTTACGTATTTGTACAGAATGTGAAAAGTAGTTCCTTCTTCTTTTCTTCCTAATCTTCAGGTATAAGTCCGCTGTATAACCCTACTTTACGCAGATGCTCTTTTATGGCAATAACCTGTCAATAGTATACTAAACTGAATAGGTTTTTTCAACTGCAGTACTTCAGCTGACAGTTACATCTTTTGCATGGGTTTGCCTAAATGTTCTACGTCACTTGTTTATATGTTGTTCATGAGCCCTTCTGTCCAATATTGCTTGTACTAATTGTTCGGATACTTCCAAAAATGAGCTCTGCATCAGTAAAAGGTTTTGCAGCTCCGGATCTTACAATTAGTCTGCTTTCTCATTACCTGCTATTCCGGTATGTCCAAGAACCCATAGAAACTTTATCCTATTGTCCCTAGACTTAAGTCTAGAAAGCGCCTCGACGTCATTCTAAAAGGAATGCGCTAAGTGCCGATCTGGCTATCATAATGTCATTGTAAACGTTTTGATATTTGAATCCCCTTCTATCATTCTTCTATTGCATGTATTTCTGATTGGCTTATTGATGCGTTTATCTCCAACTGCATATAATTCAGCCCCACGCCCTTATTTATGTTTAATCCTCCAGTGTAGCAGATGTGTCCTTCGGACAGTAATGAAGGTGTGCCATCTTTCAACAAATTTGGATCAAATTTGACCCTAAATAGCCTGTCAAAGTTGTAACTCGGTGTCCTATAGCCCAACTGCACTCTTATAAGAGGTCACCGCTGGTATAATAGGTGTTTATACTGACCCCATTTATTGTATTGCAATATAACTTTTGTGGCAGGGGATTTTAGAAACGTCAAACTTGAGAAGGTTGCTGTCACCTCGGTTTAGTTTATTGCAAATCAGTCTTTTTGTTATTCAGCTAAATCATTGGAACTAAATAGTTGCATGGATATTGTATCCACTAGGTGCTTATACTGACCTCTCGTTTCTTTCTATTGGATGTATACCAGAAGAAAGTAGGATGTTAATGTGAAAGAAAAATAGAGTTGATGTCTGTATTGACGCTAGCATTACTGATTGGAAATAAATCCTATGAGTGACCATCTACTAAGACTAAGTACTTATTAGCAAGAAAACGGTTGAGTACAGCATACATATTTAATTATTTTGCTCAAAAGAGCAACGGCAGAAAGCTTACTCTTAAACACAGCAGCAAGAAGGGACACCTCGGCCAATCTTATTTACTTTTTGGAACTAGTTTACTGACCAAAAGTTTTAATAAACTCTTGACTACACACTTGTAGACTGGAAAAATTCAAGCCTTTTTAGTGGTAAAATTGTAGGTCTGTAAATGTTATGTTAAGGATATATATTACAGAGATTATAAGCGTGGCATAATATATCTATATTTAATAATACGGTTCTGTGCTGCTAACATTATTTTACTTCCTACACGCCTTCCTGCAAAACACCCGATTTTTAAAATCGGATAAATGTTTTTTTGTATATTTTTATGCAAGGAACGTGGGCTAAATACTTGCTTGGTAAACAATTTAAACTCTTTTTCTTATCTGGATTGGCTATTTCACAAAGAAAACAACCATAATTTTGTCCAGTTATTTTCAGGCGACCACCTTTTTATGGGAAATTGCTATAAATTTTAGGTCTGGTCTTTTCTGTCCGGTCAAATTAAATTGTTTTGTGTAGGTTTTGGCATTTTATTTAAAAAATGCACAAAATAATCTTTTAAAGGATGTAAAAATGTCTTGTCTTATTTATACAGAAATAAATTTATGGTCAATGTTCTTATGGTTTTGGAGAATTTATGTATAAAATTAAAAAGCATTAATCTGCTGGATTGATATTGTATGTAACTTTTTTGAATGTAATTAAATTAGTTTTAGAAATAGCGCTAAGTACCAAAAATTTAAATTATGGATCAGATGATGGCAATAAAGAATAGTTTTACACAGTTGGATGATAAGGCAAAGCAGAATACCTAACTAAGTACCGAGAACAAGTTAGATTGGAAAACTATAGAAGTCGAAAAATAACACAGCCCCACAAAAAAAAAAACAAGTGTTCGGACTTGTGGGTCGGACATATGTATTCCCATGTATTTTTCGACGCTGAATCCGATCCCGAGCTCAGAAATGGCCCTCCACATCTGGAATTGGCCCCAGGGGCCAAAAATGGCCTCTATAGGGCCTGAAAGATTCCGGGATGAGGCGAGGTCGAAGGTGCATGCTAAAGCTAAAGCCGGATTTGTGGTCGAAAAGTTTATGGCCAACTGAAATTCCCCGTTTGGGACCGGGAAAATGACCCCTTAGGGACCGGAAAACCGTGTTTAGGACGTCGCAACCGTGGTATTTTAATGTACTCTCAAATTCTGGAACTGAGACTGTGCTCGAAAAGTTTATGGCCAACTGGAATTCCCCGTTTGGGACCGGGAAAATGACCCCTTAGGGGCCGGAAAACCGTGTTTCGGACGTCGCAATTGCAACAGTGGTATTTTTATGTACTGTCAAATTCTGGAACTCAGACTGTGCTCGAAAAGTTTATGGCCAACTGGAATTCCCCGTTTGGGACCGGGAAAATGACCCCTTAGGGGCCGGAAAATCGTGTTTCGGACGTCGCATAAAAATACCCCTGCCAGGGGTATTTTTTCATGGGACTAGGTACCACTGTTGCGATTGCGACGTCCGAAACACGATTTTCCGGCCACTAAGGGGTTGGGTTGGGTTGGGTTGGGTTGGGTTGGGTTGGGTTGGTTTTCCCGGTCCCAAGCGGGGAATTTCAGTTGGCCATAAACTTGTCGACCACAAATCCGACTTTGGCTTTAGCATGCACCTTCGACATCGCCTCATCCCGAAATCCATCTTTCAAGCCCTATAGAGGCCATTTTTGGCCCCTGCGGCCAATTCCAGACGTGGAGGGCCATTTCTGAGCTCGGGATCGGATTCAGCGTCGAAAAATACATGGGAATACATATGTCCGATCCACAAGTCCGAACACTTGTTTTTTTTTTGTGGGGCTGTGTAATTAAATTATTAAAAAAGTAGGTGCATGAAAACTTTGTCATTAAGAAGATTTCTGTAAAATTGAAAATGGAATAGATAAGTCGGCTCAGGGCCAAGAAAGTAGTTTTAATCTAGTGAAAAAAAACATTGTAAGACACATTCTTAGATTATTGATAATATAATCTAAGGACACATTATAGGGACTTCGTATCTCTTATTATGTTTCTGCATCTAAATGTTTTTAAAACAGCCTGTCAAAAATTAGGATCAATCGTATTTGGTTCTCTTAAAAAAATAATATAGGTCAAAACTAGAAAAGACTAAGTGCCATTAGGGTAATTTTTAAGAAACGGTTGTGCCATAATAAGACCGAAATTTAAGAAAAGGATATGTGCCGCAGCGTAAAACGTCAAAAAGCAAGCCATTTTTTAAAACTTATTTTGAAACAATTATTCTCAGTGTCTATTGATATGAAGTTTACACGGAATTCTCGAGTTGGTGTATGATTAACGAACGGATTATCGCTGAATACCGATAAATCTCGGAGTATGCATTTTCTTCCCAAAAATGGCCCATGATTTCTATTTTGTTGGTTAGGGTTCAGGATCAATCTATTAAACATGGTTTTTAGGCGTAATTATTGACCGCAAGCTCACATGGAAGATACACAATTATGCTTCGTACTTCCACTTTTTAAGGTTATATGACTTTACAGTACTTTCACTATATTATCACACTGTCGCGGCGCATTTTCAAATTTATCAATTCTTACATTGCCATGTCTTTACACATGCCTGCTGGTCCTAAAGATAAAAAAAGAGGAGGCAGTTATTGTCCAACATCAACGTTCATGACTAACATACCCATCAAAGTGGGGAATTGCGAGTTCCCTTCTCACGATTGAGTGTTGGATAAGATTCGCATCTTTACAAGGATATATCTTGTTATAAATAACAAGTTCGTGTGGGTTCTTGGCGACGATGGCTGGTTTCCCAATTTTAAAAATCGGGTGTAGAACTATTTAGTGTCCAGAGCATTTTATTCAGTGACCAGACTTTTTAAATTCTTACTCTATGTCTATGTCTTTGAATTTGTGTTATATTTTAGGTTTCATTTTTTATGGTTTCTTCAGCTGTATGTCTTTGAATTTGTGTTATATTTTAGGTTTCATTTTTTATGGTTTCTTCAGCTGCAATGTGCGAGCTATTGCTTTATTTTGATATTATTACATGCATATTTGTACTGTCTATATTATATCCATATTTAGCTTTAGCATCGATTCTGATTGTAACTCTACGGTAAGTAAATTTTGTACAATTTGACCAGTCTGATAAGCTTGCATTTATTTGGGCTTTTAACTTACTTTTGAGCAAAACAGAAATCTTTCGTAGTTTAATGACAAAAATTTCTTTTTCGAATCCTCCAGGACGTATTGTAACTCAGCAATAAGCACACACATACGAACATACAAAATGTTTTAAATTTCTAATTACTTTATAAATACCCCCGATATGCTCGTAAAGTATAAAAGCAATATCAATAAAAATGTCTACTCTAAATAATCTGAAAACAATAATTACTGTTAAAAACTCCTTTAACCAAATAAAAGAGCACTAAAAAGAATCGGCTTCTTCATGTTTGGTCTAATTTAAAGCAAATAAATAAAAATATCATAAATATTGCAGCACGCTAAGTGAATTCTTATACAAATGCACATTTGCAGTAGTTATTAATGTCCATGTCTTGCTTTTCTGCCAATAAATGATTATTCTTGTTTTAAGTTAATTGGACTACCCATTACATCATTTTTCTGACTAATTGTAAATTATTGTCATCGCAAATTTAAACCTCGTGGTTGCTTGATGTATGCTCATAGGCGGTTTGCCAATCCTTTGTAGTAAATTGAACGGATCTAAATGACAATTTGTTAAATATCTACGTTAATGTGGTAATGTTGATTGACAGATCTGTATCAAATATATATTTGATTGGCAAATAAGCACATACTGAATAATCGATCAGTACCATGGTAAAATTAAAAAAAAATCAAAAGTTAATTTTATTTTAAAGTCAGATTACAAATACCGGACCAAAAGAATGGTACAAAATAGATCGTATTTTAAAAGAGTTTTGTCTAAATGTATTTTTTTAAAATTATTGTAAAATTGTCTGTGAGTTCTGTTTTCTGTCTACTCCTAGAATGCAGAAATATGAATAGTTATAAAGAATAATTTTGAGGATAGACCAGTCTTAATAATAAAACATACTGTTTAGTATACATTTGCTGTTAGGGTGTTTAGAAATTAAGGAAAATATTATTTTAAGAGGGCGTTTTAGTGACCGTATTAAATGTAGAAAAGGAAAATATTTGCGGCATTGCGAACAAATTTGTTGCATTAAAGTATGGGGCATCCAAGAAGTAATGGAAAACCCCGGCTCGGGGTTTTCCATTAGTTAGTAGTAGCTTTACTTATTAAGACCTACTCTTAAATTACAGTAGTTTCTGTTTAAGGAAAATCATTGAATATGCGATATTGCTATTGCCGGAATTGCTTGATGGGTTACGTCAGTCTGATGATCCCCAACAAGGGTAAAAGCGTAAAGCCTACCTTATAACCTTATTGCTGTCATCAAGTAATGGTTGTTATAGTAAAGGTCATATGACAGCAAGTCATCGCCTAGCTCTAAATAGCGGGGCAAAATACTTGACGGGGGGTTACTAATTTTTGTTCATTAATGTCACATGATATGACCTATCAATGTACTTACCAAAATAAAATGTACACTCCTTAACATCATTGGTGTGAGCCGCAAAACAGATTTAATTTGACGTCACTCACAGTATTATAAATGTATCAAACAGGTCATAAAGTTCCTGTAAGTAAACTCAAAAAGTGCACATTATAATGAAACAATAACACTTAACTGTTATTTTAATTATTTTTAATGTTTAATATAAAAAAAGGCATCGTAATGTAATAAAAGGGAAATGATAATTTTTTAACTAGCCCTGGAAAGTTGTATCGCCTTCACAGCGCTAAAACACCATGTTAAATCAGTTTTTTTTTTAATATGATTATTCAAAACATTTGGCTTTTTTAGGCGATTATAACATTAAGTACTTATAATATCTTGATGTGATGTAAACTCGGACCCTGGAACACAAAGTGTCGATTGCAAGGTTAAAAATTATTCTTTGCGGGGGTTGCTCCTCCACCAGTCCACTCCAAAGGCTTGGACAGAAACACGTGTCCAAGATTTCTCCGAACTATCAAAATTTTCGGGACAGCCAAAAGAACGTCAGTAAGCTCACATCGAAACGCCGTGACCCAATGAAATAATTTAATTAAACAAACAGGGTTACCCCTAAAAAACGATATCAATTTTGCAAGAAATCAGTGGCGTGCCATTTTTCTCGCTAAAAATAAAGACTTACCAGCACGCCCGCCACTGATGCAAGTACATTAGAAAATAAATTTTTGCACGTAAAGGTACCCTTTGATCATATACTGGCTGTTACCAAAATTCATGTCAATATCTTAATGCATTTTCGAGAAATTAAAAAGAGACATTTAAAAAAGAAAATATTAAACAACCTGTATCTCGAAACAGAAGCGTTTGAGGATCCATGTTTATATAAACTAAGTTTCATATTTTTAGATCTAGAATCTGTCCTTAAAATTGCTTAACATCTTTTTGTAACATTGTAACACCCTGTATAATTACAATGGGAAAAATCGACGTACTGGCTCTTTTAGAGCATAGGCGTAGTTAGGCAGTTAAATTCAAGGGTGCTTAAGTCCTAGACCCTAATCAGCATAATATGTACAAAAATTTTGCCCATAGCGTGGACGGTTGTAAGTTTTGGGGGTGCTAATTAGAGTTCTGGGGGTGCTAACCACCCCCAAGCTCCTCCTTTACTACGCCAATGTTTTAGAGCCCCTAACAAAGATTATCTGTTTATACAGGAGGGATGCAATAATATTTTAGTTTTCTCCAGAAAAGGGCATTTTTTTAACTCTAGTCAGAATGTCATCGGAAAAATGACAGCCCAAAAATCACAAACGTCAACCAGGACGGTGTGACTAACACTTCCACGTTTTGAACCAAGTTCATGTTCTCGCGAATACATGCGTTTCATTCGCTCATGTTGGAAAATATCCATAACTTAATTAGCAACTGAATTACTGGAAAATATAACAGAAACGAACGTTACAACCTGGCTCAGGGTTTTCGGTTAGTTCTTGGATGCCTCGCACTTTAGTGCAGGAGCAGATCACCTTTGTGCGCAATGCCGCAAATATTTTCCTTTTCCAAACAAACTATATACAGTAAGTTTTTTTAACGCGGGCCATAGGGATTTACCGTAAAATGGGGTGAATAGGGTCGTGAGGGTGAATAGGGTCGAAAGTGAGTTCGTTACCTAAATCCAGGTTAAAAATAAAAGGCGCGAATGGTGCCGATTTTCGAACATGGCTTTTACATGTTGACACTTGTCAACACCGGACGTGATACTTATGTGTGCTGTTAAACAACCTGTAGCGGCGTGTTAGCCACGATAATATTCGTAATATTTAGCGGCAAAAAAGTTATCCCATAAACGTGTCCCGTCTTGTTAAAATTACCGGACAAAGATTTTTGTGTTTGTGTAACTTAAAGGTAAGTGTCCCAGCAACAAAGTTATATAATTAATGTCTTATTATGTTAACTGGTGCTTGTGTTAAGCCGAATTTGTTTTTTTCGGGCGAAAATTTGATATAGTTTATTGGCCATTACTGTATTGTAACATACTTGATTCGTAATATAGGTACGTTTAAAAACCAATTTGTACTTTATTTGCCTATGTAACCTATTTTTTTACAATAATGTTTTTGGCTTTTTTAGCAGACAAGATAAACACAAACAGCCAGCTTCTCCAATGCTAGTGCGGTCTAATTTGACAATCAAAAGTTTTAAACTGACAAGTGTAAGAATAAGACAACCAAGTTGTACTCTATGAACTTATTTCTGAGCTTTTTCGCAAGTTTATCAGGAAAAGGACACTTTTAGTACGTACTTTCAACAATAGAACTAAATTCATTACAGCAACGCGTTCCAAGATGAAAATCATTTGGAAACCAAGTAA
Source organism: Philopedon plagiatum (assembly GCA_963971165.1). Classification (NCBI taxonomy): domain Eukaryota; kingdom Metazoa; phylum Arthropoda; class Insecta; order Coleoptera; family Curculionidae; genus Philopedon; species Philopedon plagiatum. The sequence goes on along the minus strand of OZ020192.1, from coordinate 93,798,482 downwards.
ATCGCTGAAATATCACAATACTTCATAAGTTTTTAATGACAAGGACAGGACAAAAACCTGTCAAAACATAACTGATCAACTATAAGATCTTAATTTAAACCAGTACTAAATCTTACACTTTCTGAGTGAATCTGGACGAACTATTTTATGTAAAGTTTAATATATACATTTTGTTCTCTATTTTTGCAAAAAAAGCCAAAAATGATCTTTTCAAAACAGTTTAGCTGACCCTTTTTAACCCAGTGGCGGTTTAATCGTATTTTATATTAATTTTTAATGGGTGACCCTATTGACCCCGACTTTGGGGTGAATAGGGTCAGGGCATAAAAATATATATATATGCTGACTCCTACTGAATTTCCTAAAACTTATATGGTAGTTCTATTGTACAAGTAGGGACTCATAATAGTAACCTATGTCCAAATTTTTCCGGACAACAGTTTCAAAGTTATCGAGGTTTAAAGTTGAAAATTGACCCTATCCACCCCATTTTACGGTACATGGTTAATTTTGTACCCCCTGTTTACCTTTGTTCTACATGTAACTGAAAAATGAAACTTGGAACGGAGATAGTTTAAGTCCTTAATGGAAGTTACATATATTATGCTTTTCTTACTAGTAAATATATTGAAATTAAATAGGTAAAAAAAATTATTTAAAAAAAGTAGTTTTGTCAATTCTTTATATCAGGTATTAGATGATGAGAGGTATTTACATTATTTTAAAATAATTTGACACGTATTACTATACGAGGCTTTGTAAGACTGTTGTTAAAAAGAAAGTTGAATTGGCGTTATTTCTAAAATTTTACGAATAGAACCTTAAATTTTAACAAATTTTCTCTTACGAACAAAATATTTTCACCAATACTTACGTACTGTTGCCAAGGAATTAAAGGGGGAGACTGAAAACAACAGTTTTCACGTTATCAGCTACTTAACTCCTATTATAAAAAAAAAATAAAACTATTATTAAAAATTTATTTGATTTTTATTTTAAAAGTAAATCATTTAAAGAAATAACTTAAAAATAATACTATATTTTTTAACTACAAGAACATTTAAATAGATTGTTGAAAGTGTTCGCCATTCTAATTGGCGTGGAGTAATAGTTCTTGATGCCTGAATATATTTTTTTTAATTCAACACAGTTTTGGGGTATTTCACGAACATTGTCAAAAACTTTCGAATCCACGTATGCCGAGTAAAAGAAATTGAGCGGCGATAAGTCGGGACTCCGAGCAGTCCACTTAAATGGACCAAAAAGCCCTATCCAACTGGAAAAAGTGTTATTAAGGTATTCAGTAACAGCTGCTGCACTATGGACTGGCCACACCATCATGTTGGAAAATTATTTGGCCGTTAGTTCTTGCATCAGTCAAAGTAGGACCTACTTTTAGTTAGCAATTCCAATATTTATCAGTAGTAGTGAACCCTAGATAAAAAAAGGGGCCCATAATCGTGTTTCCACAAATTCCTGCCCAAACATTAACGGTTTTTGGCCATTGTGTGTGATTTTGTTGTATAGAATATGGATTTTCTCGTGCCCAAATCCTAGTGTATTGTTTGTTTGCGGTTTCATTTGTGGAAAAGTGACTTTCATCGTTAAAAAGCTGAATTTAGAATATCTGGATATCTGTTCAAGTTTTCCATCCAAAGCTCACAGAATTCCATTCTTAAAAAATAATCATCTGGCAATAGTTTTTGTACACTTATTTTTTTATAAGAACGGTATTTCTCCAGTTTTAAACCTTCATGACAACTGCTTTTATAGAAACCCAATTGATCTGCTAATTATTTTAAGGATGAATCTTCTTGTACTGCCAGGCATAATCTCATTTTAAATTCTTCCGTTACGCGACGGTTGGATTTCTCATGTGTTTACAATGGGACGTATCAATACAACCAGTTCTCAGAAACTGTTCGTTTGTACAGTGCTCTTACTTGGAATAGGACGATTTGGGTATTCTGTCGAAAAATTATCTACGATCTCTCTACTCGACATTCCTCGTATGTAGTTGCAAACCATAAAAATACGCCCATTTAAAGTATAAAACGACATTTTTTCAAAGATAATCAATGACATTAATTATTTTAGAAATGTCATAAAATGTCATGGGAGTGAAGGTATGTTCAGGTAGTTTCAGGTAACTTAGTGTACTCGGACAGGAAAAACTGTAATTTATTACAAAAAAAAAACTGCATATATTTTTTTTTAAGTTGATTGATGCTTGCCGCAAAAAAATATTTTAACGTTAAGTTAATGCACTAAATTGCCCCACCAAATTTTTTTCTAACTTTTTATTAGAACAAAAGTTAACAGGGGTACAAAATTTGCCATGTAAATCCTCATGGTCCACGTTAAAAAAACTCACCGTATATATGTATATATTATTTAATTCTGTGTTTGTGTAATATAATACACAATCGAAAATTTCATTGTTAGTAACCACTTTAATTTACGTTTTGCATTATTTCGTTTTTTAATCATGTTTACTTATTTAATAAAAAAGTTTCAATCTATTTACTCGTTTGGAAAAGTTAGAGTTTGGAAAAGAATATAATATATAAAATAAATAAATAGTTGGAAACAAGTTTTAAAATAACTGCAAACATAATCATTTTTAATTGATAAAATTCGGGGCAAGGACGAAAGCAAATTGTTAAATCCTATTAGTTACTGAAAAATATAATATGTTACAATTAAACTATTTCCATATATTGCCTGCTCACAATTATACCAACAGATATTAAAGTCATAGTTTTTTTCTAGGATTAATTAACATTTATTATCGTTTCTAGCGTACCACCACTGTATCGCGCTGATTATAAATACTTCTAATCATTTTACTTGCATTAAAAGTAGTAAATATACGATACAAATGTAAGCTGCTACTGTACTTAAAATGCTAAGATATCTATAAATTTGAATTATTTTGAATTTTTTTATTTATTAGACTTATGGTCGTTTTCTACATGCGTTAACGCTTTTATTAAGTATTTAAAATAGTTGATGTTTGGTAATGTTACAATTATCTCAAGCTTGTTCAATAATTTCTAGTTTGTGTCATTTCAAGATAAAGAATAAAGCACAAATATTGAATTAAAATACCAGAAGAAATACTGGAACACTACGGCATGTCGAGTCATAAGTCATAACCAGTCTAAACGCACAGTCAAGTGTTAAGACTTACCGGAACAAGTGCGCGAGCAAGTGCGAAACCTGAAACTGGCCACAAACTTCACACTGCTCCGGTTAATTGTACAAATGACATACCTTCACCGTATTCTATTTAGTTTTGTTTATTTTATGTATTTATTTGTTTCTTGCAGTTTCTTCAATAAAATCCTATAAGCTTTATCTTCATATTTGTCTGCATATTCTTTCAATTTTATTTCCCACAAACATTTGTGATTTCTGTAAAAATCAATTTTTTTCAGGGATTGTTCTACATGGCGTGAAATTTGTGAATCTGACCTGCTTTAAAATTCAAGTAGTTTCCCTAATTCCGTTTGTAATTAAATACACAACTGGGAACTGAAGACCGAATGCGACTTTGTTACACGAACACGCGTCAGGTAAGTTTTCGCACTTGCTCGAAGAATCGAGAGTTGTCTGATGTAGTTCATGCAGTGCTTTTTCCTGAAAGCTCCTCGCTCACACACATCATCTGTTCAAGTAAGTCTTAACACTTGCATGTCTGTGCGTAGCTCGGATGGAGCGATATTGAATACTATTTCATTTGCATTTTTTTTATCTGTGGGTTTTGTTGACTTTCATTATCTGAAAAATCATGAAGTTAACTATTTAGTCAGAATTTATTAACGCTCTTAAATTCATATTATCTTTTATCGAAACTAAAAGATTCTTGCATCAGTCAAAGTAGCACCTACTTGTAGTTAGCAATTTCAATATTTATCAGTAGTAAGTGAACCCTAGATAAAAAAGGGGCCAATAATCGTGTTTCCACAAATTCCTGCCCAAACATTAACGGTTTTTCGCCCTAGTGTGTGATTTTGTTGTATAGAATATGAATTTTCTCGTGCCCAAATCCTAGTGTATTGTTTGTTTATGGTCTCATTTGTGGAAAAGTGACTTGCATCGGTAAAGAAAACTGAGTTTAGAATATTTTGATATCTGTTAATTTTTTCCATCCAAAGCTCACAGAATTCCATTCTTAAAAATTAATCGTCTGGCAATAGTTTGTGTACACTTTTATTAACTTTTATTAACTGAAAAATCATGAAGTTAACTCTTTAGTCAAATTCTATTAACGCTCTTAAATTCATATTATCTTTTATCGAAACTAAAAGATGAGGTTCTAACCAGCCACAGACTGGGAGAGATGTTTGTGTGCATCAACGCACGCGCTAAGACGCGCATTCATCACCGCCGGTGTATGGGTAAATTTTCGGTACTTTTACAGAAAAATTTGTATACACACTGGCGGATATCAACGCCCAAACATCAACGTGCGTTCATGTATTAATACATGTGCGTGTATCTGTAGGCCCCAATAGATAATATAATTATATTAGAATTAGGGTAATATAATTTTCATGTGCATATAAATACAATATTTTAAGTAACTGTTACTAAATCGATATAAATAAATATAAACTAATACTTAGAAGATACCATTAAACCTGTTATCGAATATTTTATTACCATATTCATTTTTAATTAAGAACAATACGGAAACCTGAACTACTACAGCGATTATACGATTTATCTAAAATTTCAACAGAAAGGTTGGAGAGTAGTATTATTGACTTAAATAAAGAAAGAAGGGAGATCAATCTACAGATACGGAACTTGAAAGATTTAAGCCCATGAAGGAACAATTAAACTGCAGCCGTAAACATATTTTTAAAAGAAAAATAAAAAATCATAATACGTCGGTAAGGAAGAAAGAGCCTTTTCTTGTAAAAAACGCAATGATTGGGGGAACTCAAGGCGGGAATATTCTTCTTTACCAGAACTAATGAGTCGACACTGGTGCTACTTCTCAGATGCAGCAAATGGATATTGGAGTGGAAAGTACTTTCGTCGATGATGGTAGATGAGAGTAGATCGTTAGAATGAAGAATAAATAGATCTAGTGTACCTTGGTATACCCCAATTTTAATTAACTGAAAGTTAGAGCTGTCCCAAAATAAGAATGATATAGAACATGGTGCTGGTACACGTTTCGCGTTGATGACTTTATCTCCTTTATCCAGTATTGATTACATGGATATCTTCGACAAACTTATTCACTAGTGTAGTATTGTTAGAGTTTAATAATGTCGATCAGTTCTATTTAAACAACAAATTTATTTAAATAATTAAAAATGCATCCTCCAATACCTGTACCATCCTCATCTTACTCTTGACTGATATTGTGTCGATTGGAAAGAAAGCTATCAGTCCAGACAGAGAATACGAATTAAAAAAAGAGCAACATTTTAGATTTAAACGTTAGCCGCGGTCTGTACGCGTTCATCGCTTACCAAGACCATTATTAATAAATCACGTTTGAATTATTGCAGCAAACAATGAAGCTGCAACAAAGTCATCCTTGCTATAATACGATCGCTAAATTCGTTTGCATAATTGAATAACATTTACTACAACTATTCTACCTAACAAGTCTTTCCCAATATAATCCATTTATATTCGCCCACATATCTTAAAAACAAATTGAAAGTTTCTACTTCCGGTGCATTTGCAAATTAAATTTGACGTTGTGCAACTGTTGAGTGTTTTTTGAGTAACAGGAGATATTCATGACTAAAATTTTGACCTAGAAATTATTTTATTCCTTAGTGAATGAACGTGGTCGTCCAAGGCAAACCGTTTTCTAAATAAAATATATCGTGATTACTGATTATGAAACATAAGTTTAGTGTGCAGGCGCCCACGTTTCTTTGTATTCATTCATAAAATTTTGTTATATCTTATGTAAATATGCATTAGTTAGTGAGTTATAAACCTGTTTACCTTTATTTCTTATAGATATTAAAATACTATATGGGCAAAAAAATTTATAGAATAAATTGATTTGGAAATAGTCATTAAATAGCAAAGTGGTCACAGTGTACTGGACTTTTGGTATTAATGACATTATCATGATTATTAAATAGTTATTACCTGTATTAAATTTGGTGTATAATATTTGTATAAGCTCTGTTCCTATAGAGTATAGAGGAATAAGAAATCAATCAGCGACAATCAAATTGGAATTATTTAGTAACGTGATAGTTTAATGACTAAATCTAGGTATAGTACCATTAGCTCTAGCTTGTGGCTATTGTAAAAAGAAGGCCTAAGGAAAAACAGTATAATAATCTGTTTAAAAATGACAGCACTTTCCTGGACTGTAGAATATCCACAAATATAAAATTTCGCATGGAACTTCCCTAGTGAAATTGCAATTATTATAAGTATAAGGGTATTTGATTTTTTCAATGGGGTAGCTATAAATATGTAAAATATAATTCTAATTAAACTTAGTTTCTTAAAATAGGTGGTTAGAGTAGCTGCTTCTGCTTGGGTTTCAGCTAAACTTCGCCCATTTTGTAGTACCTACTCTTGTACCTTGTAAGTACACTAATTTTATTATTACTTAAATAAAGCCGATTTATTGTTAGTATTATTATAATACAGAGGGTCCGGAAATAAATGAGACATATTGTACTAGTGGCTTCCTGTGGAGGCAAAACAGACCGATTTGGACCAACTTGTCTTAATACAAGTTTGCTACCTTAAGGTATGTTTTCGGTAGGACTGCTGATAGTAACGTCTGGCCGTAACGTCCGGCAGTTGTGCCCCGCTCTTAACGAAATTAAGGTACGCGTTTTTGTTCCGTCGCGTCCCGGTTGTGAGCATGATACAAATAAAAGTAGATATGACACCGCGCAGGTAGGCGTGGCTATATACGTCACGCTGTGAGTAATTCCACCATATTTTGTAAAGAGACTCTTCTTTGTTAAGACGGCGTTGTGTTTTAAATTTATTTTTTGGTATTTTTATATCACTTTTAAGAGTTTAAAAGTGAAAATGAGGCGTGTTGTGAATGGTTGTGATGTGGACAATCAATGCAATCGCTTTATGCACGATATTAAAGTTTTTAGCTTCCCCAAAGACAAGGAAACACAAAGTGTTTGGAAACCTCTTTGTGCAAACGAGAAGATAAGTTTGATGTGAAAAATCCTAAAATCTCTTCTAGACATTTTAACGAAAGTGATTATGAATGTATTTTAAAGCATAAATTGTGTCATGTCATGAATGCCAATGTGTTTAATGTTTTTACAAACTCGCTTCAATAAAAAAGTTTACTGTGACAAACAATTTCTAAGAATCTCCACGGTAACGAATCACCAGACAGAGAAAATACGACAAAGAAAGAGACTGAAAAAAAGGCTATTTCCTTAAAAAATAATTTCTGGTTTTACCTAATTTCATAAGTTTAGATATTTTTGTTTTGTTTAGAATCATTTTCGGCATGTTAAGATTTTTTTAAATTTGAAAAATCAAAGAATACAAAAATATAATAAGTTTTAATAATTTACTATTTAAAGTATAAAAAACCCAAAAAAAACTCTCCTAAAAAACATGTTTCCGTCGCAAACATACAGATGTTAATCACCGCAAAAAATACTTGACAAATTATAGGAACAAACAAAATTCTTATTTATAAATTATTCGTAAAATAAAATTAGGAGCGCTGCCGGAACTCCGATTTCTTTAATAAATACAATATTGGCGACTAGACATAGTAATACCAGAGAACTGTCTTGTTTTTCTCTGGTAATACGATCTTCGCAGGCTGCCAGCTGTAGTAAATATGAGATTGTCAATAATTTTAAAACTATTTTATCGAGGAACAAGTGCTAACTTGTTGCCAATACACCTTTTAGAGCCGATCTAATTTTTTAAATAACAAAAATTAAAAAAAAAGTTTAGCCCAACACAGCCTCGAACCCTCGACTTCTTGCTCAACTCGCTGAGATTCTACCTCTGGACTACGCGGGTAATGTAAGAAATCCGGTCCGACGCCGTTATATTTGACGACTAGCGTTGGCGAGGCTGAGATCGTATTTATAAATTTTTATGTTTAACCGCTAATTAATAATGCATTAATAGTATTAATACAATGCAAATACGATGCGCATATTAGCTACCTAACTATCTACACTGACGGTTCCAAAACCAAAAAAGGCCCAGGATGTGGAATATACTCCAGAGCACTGAGCCTGAACATAAAATGGGCTATAGGCAAAGATGCAAGTGTAGTTCAAACAGAACTCATAGGTATCTGTATAGCAGCAAGAGAAATAACCAGTAAGAATATTACTGGACAAAATGTACACATCCTCACGGACAGCAGGCAAGCACTTCTGGCCCTGGACAGACCACGTATCATATCAGGTACAGTATTAGAATGTCACCGAGCCCTAACAGAAGCCTCCAATCACAATGTGGTCACTCTGAGGTGGAGGAAAGGGCACGGCACATCAAAAGGAAATCGCATTGCTGACTCCTTAGCTAGGGGGGCGGCCGCCCTAAATATGCTCGGGCCTGACTGCTCCACTGACTTAGCGACGTCGGTGGTAGCGAACCTAATTAAAAAACACTCCCATGAACTTTTTAAAAAAGTATGGGATGAAACGGAAGGCTGCAAACTTGCCAAGGAGCTACTCAGTTACCCTGACAGCGGAACAGCTAAAAAGTACTTGACGATGACAAGGCAGAACCTGCGTCTTACAACGGGCATTCTGACAGGACACTGTCAACTACGCAAGCACCTTCACAGAATAGGTCAAGCTGACACACCCCTATGCAGAGGATGTGAACAAGAAGACGAGACCGTCGAGCATATCCTTTGTGACTGCCCGACTTTTACACTCTTAAGGAAAACCGTGTTCGGCGAATATTGGACCACCTTAAACAACGTCAGAGAGGCACCTCCCGGTGACGTCATCAACTACTTTAAATCAGTAGGCTGGTTGACGCGCTGAGAGGAAGTCTCCTATTTCGGGAGGACGCACAATGGGTCTAATGAGGCCTAAGTGCCGTGGAGCTTCGGCTCACCCTCCCACCGCTTCAGATCAGAGCTACCTAACTAGTTTTTCTTTTTCCAAACCAAATGTTTTGAAAGAGTATATTTTGAGTTTGAGTATATTTGAGGTTTGAGTGTATTTCCATAGTGGGAGTGGCGCGATATTATTGGTGTACCGTCGATCAATAATTGTGTCTCTTTTTAACTTCCTAAAACGCGTATGCCTGTTTCTCTCTTAGTTTTAATGAATTTATATCGTCCATATAAACCTATAAGATCAATTAATATTACCCAGCCCGGAGCAAGCTTGGATATCCTTTGACGATGGCTTGGCTTGATTCTTTCTTGGGGAATTTTCGCAGGGAACTTTGAAACACAAGATTCGTTTTGGTTTTTAAAAAATTAAAAAATAAATTATTAGGTAGATCATTGAAAATTTTAGGTGGGTCATTGACCAAATGACCTTATGGACGGGCCGCGCCTGGGTTGCACTTTGAAAAGTGCCGTCAATGACGGGATATTACCGCCGAGTATACACGAGTGGCAATATTATTTTTTGTAAAAGTTTAAAATTAGTGATATGTTTTATTTTTATATTATTTCAGTGTAGAAAATCATATATATGTTCCGGACAGTCATGCAAATTGGACAATGATGATATTGACCGGCCAATCTTAAGCACGCTGTGCAGGTTTGTTCAGATTAGTTTAGGTTTGCTCAGGATTCATTTCTGTATTTTTTATTATAACATTAAAAACAAAACTTGCCCAACTAATACTGAGCAAACCTAAGTAAACCTTCACAGTATCCCTCCGCATTGTCCGGGTAGTGGCCGGTCATTAACGTATTTGGCCGTATTGTCGTCTCTGTCCAAAACATAATAATATACACTAGGGTGGGCCGAAAATCCGCTTTTTTTGAAATTCTTTTATTAATACCGAAAATATTGTTCATCATGCTAAGAAAAAAATCCGTGCAAAAGGGAAAAAAAATTAAGTTGACACCTTGGGCTCGCCAAAGTTAGTCAAAGTTGAAAGTGTAAATTTTTTTTTAAGTTAAATTGCAATTAACTCAGAAACAATCAATGATATGAGGACTTAAATTTTCTATGAAATAAAAAATTTATCAATTATTTTTCACTTATTATACTAAACATAAATATGGAGGAAAATGACAATTTTCTTACTAAAATTGCAATTATCTCAGAAACTATCAATTCTACATGATTTAATATGAGGACCTTTTTTTCCGATAAAAATTAGCCGAGAAAATTTTTTTTTACACTTTGACTAACTTTGGCGAGCCTAAGATGTCAACTAAAAATTTTTTCTTTTTGCACAGAGTTTTTTCTTAGCATGATGAACAATATTTTCGGTATTAATAAAATAATTAAACCGCAGTTCATAAACTAGACCGATTTTAAAGTTAAAACTACTTTATTAACTTATAGTTTTGCTATGTAAACTTAGATATTTTTAGATGTTCATAAAGATTTTTTCTTTAATAAGCAATTAATGTCTAAAGTATTGTGTATGAACAGATATATAGTTCTTCCAATACTAGCGACATAGAATTTTTTCTTTGTATTTTCTAATTGTTATATTTAGTAATTTTTGCGTAAAAGCCAAAAAATATATGTTCTAACTTAAAACTTGATAGCAAATCCTCCAGTTACTAAGTTTACACCTTCCCGTTAAAACTGTTTATATCCTTTTATATGAGCAAATGTTTCTATATTAGTTTTAGGACAAACGTCTAAATAAACATAAATAAAACAGTTTTAATTGCTTGATCCGTTTTAGAGTTAAAGCTGACTAAGTATTAAGCAACTAAAACACTTTTAAAAAAAATCCATGCGTTTTTATAAAAGCACTTCAAATAGTTTTACAAAGAATATATTAATTTTTTTTTAAATTATGTCAAAAAATACAAAAGTTAAATTTTTGCTATCTTTTTTAAAAATATAAATGCCCATATTGCCCATCCATCACTGCGTAAATTTAAATACGCGTCCTTGTTATTAATATTCATCTTAAAATTATTAGAATTTGTTATGGACAAGCAAATTAAGTTTAAATTTTTAATTAAACTGGTATAGATCATTAAACCTTATCTGTAAGGTATCCATGGCGCCAAATTTTTTATGCTTCTTAAATAACTTATATATTATTTATCAATTAACCATCACTAGCTCTTTAAAATTAACATTTTCTGTTAACTTTTCGTTCTGTACAACTTTGGATTTTTGTATAAAATTAATCTCCGGCTTGATTTTTTATTGAAATCTCAAAAACCACTAAGAAAGCAAAGGATTTAGTTTAAGACTTCTGAGCAAAAACGAATAATTAGAGTAACTTAAATGTGGGTCCTAGGACACGGGTTTGTGACTAAAATAACATGTCGTCGGTGAAAAGTGTTAACCTGCTAACTCCATGTTAACCAATTTTACAGGAGAGCATTAAAACCGCCTAGATAAATTAATATACTTGTTATAAATGAAAATTTTGCGTTATATTATTGATAGGCAATAATCACACTTATTGAAAAATGAAAAAGTCCTTTTTTAAATTATTTTACTTTTATTAGGCAAATTTGGGAGATAGCAGGTCTTCATTCTTAGCAAATAAAAAATGTATACGTATTTTACGGAGTTAGCAGTTTTTCATTATGATAAATAATAAAGTTCTTACATGTTTTTTCAGTTTATTTATTTAATATATATATATATATATATATATATATATATATATATATATATATATATATATATATATATATATATATATATATACAGGGTGTCCTAGGATAGGTGTTACGATAGGACATATGGGTCAAAAAAATTTGAATTTGAAAATAGCATTTTGGGAACATGCCCCGCTTGGTCCAAAACTGAGGAATACAAAATTTCACTCGGATTGGTATTATACAGGGCGAGTTATAACTAAACATATGAAAAATGGCCAAGAGTAAAGTACTCTTATTTTTTCAAATGGAACAAAAGCTTAGTAGAAAAAGTTGTTCAGAAATGAAACTAATATTATAATTTGAAATTAGAGCTTTCTAGTCAATGTTTTTATTTTCGTCAAATTTTTTGAAATGTAATAGTACATTTTCCACCAATATCGTATTACAATACATTATTAGGCTATACCTGGTAAATGTACATATTACATGTTAGAAAACGTAGTTTCCAAGTATAATAAAAAACCGAATACGATAGTGGTGGAAAATGTACTATTACATTTCAAAAAATTTGACAAAAATAAAAATATTGACTAGAAAGCTGTAATTTCAAATTATGATATTAGTTACATTTCTGAACAACTTTTTCTACTAAGCTTTTGTTCCATTTGGACAAATAAGAGTACTTTACTCTTGGCCATTTTTCATATTTTTAGTTATAACTCGCCCTGTATAATACCAATCCGAGTGAAATTTTGTATTCCTCAGTTTTGGACCAAGCGGGGCATGTTCCCAAAATGCCATTTTCAAATTCAAAATTTTTTGACCCATTTGTCCTATCGTAACACCTATCCTGGGACACCCTGTATATATATATATATATATATATATATATATATATATATATATATATATATATATTGAAATAGTTTTATAACAAAAAGGTAATAACTAATTATATTATAACCAACACCTATTCCTAATATTATGTAAAAAATATACACACAAAGTTAACAAAAATAACAAAATACAAAAACAACTATGCATGTGGTAGGTTATCATAAAACTCATGATAATCTACTGGCAATGTGCGTTTAATATGTTGCAGGTCTGCATATTGGCGTGCCTTGATCGGAAGCCTATTTACGCGACCAAGATATGCCTGGCCCTTTTCCCGTCGAAGTTTGTTTTTTTCCGCAAACCAATCCGCTTTATTTACTTGCGACCTTTTTCTACGTTTTTTTCCTTTTCTGGTAAATTCAAATACGAGTCAGATGTAGAGCTGTCTGAATATGGCACCAATGCTACTCCTCTGTCACTGTCATCTGAAATTTCATCTGGATTTGGACCAGGGAAGTCTATATTCTGATAAACTTTTTGAATGATATTGAGTTTAGTAGTAGGTTCTTCCGACTCTTCTTTTGGTTTCTTCTGGTTTGTTTCTTCCCGTGTTGCCTCTTCAACGACGGTAGAAATGTCTATGGTACTCGAACTTTGAGATACGTCTTCTAAGTGCATAATTTCTATTAAAGGTTGATTTATAAGATCTATAGTTGTAGCTTCTAAAGGATAATGGGACGGGGATCCACCATTAGTTGCTATGAAGTCATTAGAATGATTAATCTGTCCTATTCCTGCAGTGTGATTTTCTGTTATTTCAGCAGGGAACTTCTAAAAAGTCAAGTTGAACGTTATTAACCATGGTAAAACTTTGTGGGCCAAATTCGAAATTTTGGTTTTCTATCATATTATCACCGATGTTACCAGCACTAGTATGTGGTACTTCTACCAATTGATTACTGGAAGGGGCAATTTCTTTTCTAGTCTCAAGAAAACTGGAAACTGGTTCTTCAGATTGATTTACCACAGAAACCTTAACTTTCCACGTGACAACATCTGAAAGAATTACAAACGATAATAATATTGGCATAAAGTATTGCGACAAAACAATAATTGTCGCTCTGGCCTTGATAGACTTCTAAAAAAAAAATAAGGGTACTCATAATATTTTTGAAAACGTACATAACATAATAGCTATTTGTGTATTAAGAGCGCAAAGTGATATATTGCCGCTCTGAGCGAGAAGTTAGACGCGCGACGCGTAGCGGAGCGCGGCTATCTCGCGAGAGCGGCAATGTCACTTTGCGTTCGAATTACACACATGATTTTTCTACAACCGGAATTTATATAAAAATATTTTGTAATGTAATTAATAATTATTGATATCAAATTTGACAGTTTATATTTTGTGTCAAAAGTCGCAGATACGCTGGACGTTTCTTTATTATTATTAAGGTGTCCATGGTAACTAAGCGAGCGACAAAGTAACTTTGTCGCTCGGCGAGCGACAAAGTAAAACAAACGCTTGTTCCTCGAAAATGTCCAACTTTGCGCTTTCTTTTGAAAGCGCAAATTTGTACTTTTCGCTCGGTTGTAGAAAATAGCTATTTGTGTATTAAGAGCGCAAAGTGATATATTGCCGCTCTGAGCGAGAAGTTAGACGCGCGACGCGTAGCGGAGCGCGGCTATCTCGCGAGAGCGGCAATGTCACTTTGCGCTCGAATTACACACATGATTTTTTCTACAACCGGTATTTTTATAAAAATATTTTGTAATGTAATTAATAATTATTGATATCAAATTTGACAGTTTATATTTTGTGTCAAAAGTCGCAGATACGCTGGACGTTTCTTTATTATTATTAAGGTGTCCATGGTAACTAAGCGAGCGACAAAGTAACTTTGTCGCTCGGCGAGCGACAAAGTAAAACAAACGCTTGTTCCTCGAAAATGTCCAACTTTGCGCTTTCTTTTGAAAGCGCAAATTTGTACTTTTCGCTCTGTTGTAGAAAAACACATTTAAACTTTTTGTAGCCAGTTTGTAGCGCATTGACTTAGGCTAGGCTTAGCTCAAAAAAGTTAATAGGTATACCATTTTTACTCTGAATGTGTTTTCCTTTTATTTTTCTAGTATAAAAACGTAATTTCGTAATACATAGCTTAAAATTAATTTATTACGTAAAAAAATGACGATCTCTTATTGTTGTTTGCCTTAAATTATATGCTGCTAACTCCATACAGTTAATAGAAAATCCATAAGATGTCATAAAAAAAAGCTGTTAACCCCCTTTCGATAGGTAGTATTAACCCTGTACTAGCATAATAATTAATTTTCAATAAATAATCGACATTTTTCTTAATATTACTTTGAAAAACTATAGCTAATACACACCTTTACCATTAGTTATCAATAGAATATCAGTACACTATAAAAAAACAATAAAATTGCAAAACACACAGGAGTAAACAAAACTATGTGCCTGTGTAGACATGAACGCAACGGAAATACCGGAGATAGCAGCATTTCGTATGTTACATTTGAATTGCGTGGAGATAGCAGGTATTATTGACACAAAATATCCAATTATTTATAATTTAAAAGGATAAAGCCGTTTTTGTTACTAATGGAATAGTTTTTTTTCTTTCTAATAATGCGAAAAACCCATTTTGACCTATAAGTGGAGTTAGCAGGTTAACACGTTTCACCGACGATATGCAAAAACAAGCATATACCTATATGTACATGCGTTTTTTTTAAACTCGAGTGTTTTTGTAGCACTGCTATGAGTGGGAGGTGGGAGAACTTTGGATATTGAGCCAGGACAGAGGAAATGATCACCTCAAAAATGCTACAGGAGGGAGAAAAAAATTACTGCCTACCACATCAAGAAGCATCTGGAGTTTAAAAATATGAATTTACACAGGTTATTAAGTCACAGGATATTGACATTTATTACTTCAAGAAGGCAAGCAAATGATTATGTGTAAATTCAGATTAAGCACGGATCTAATACAGAATCTAACGCAGAAGATGTATGCACAACAAGAAATGATAAATCATTAAAGGGAAAAAGGAAATTACATACGCACACGATGAAGATTTGGAAAAAGATTATAGAACTAAGATTTGGAGAAGAAACATCAATAGAAGAGCAGTTCGGATTTATGTCAGTGGGAAGTACAACCGCTACAACTTTGAAAGGAAACAGGTTATGGAAAACCATCAGGAGAAGTAGAAAATACTGCATATGGCCTTTATTGACTATGAAGAGGTCTAGGCTATAGTGCAATGACTGGAAGTATCGAGGTGCATGCTGAGCAAGAAAGAAGTATCAGAAAAGTACCTATGTACAGGATATGTATACAGAAACTAGGACACGGGTAAAAAGTAGTTTGGGATTGACACGGCAGTTTTCAGTTATGACTCGATTGCACCAAGGATCGACACTGAGCTCGAATTTATTTAGACATTGATAGGCCTGTGGATAGCTGGAGGGACTCTTATAAGAGAGAGGCCCAAAAATAAGTACAATGAAAAAGAATGTGCAGAAGTAAGGATGCAGAAAGAAAAGGTACTGAAATAGCTACATTTCATAATTACAGAATATGATATCTACTTGGATTTGGTAATATGTAATATGCAGAATGCAAGCGGAATGGGAGAATTGGAAAAAAATATTCGGTGTACAGTGTGACTGTAGGCTCAACGAGAGGAAAAACAGGAGTGGTCGGACCAACAATGATGTTTGAAGTGCAACCTGGCGGATAGAGAAAGCGTATGAAATGATGTTAGATGTACCAGAAATGTTAAGATGAATGTGACGTAACAAAAAAGCAAGGTTGGGAATAAAATAATAAGGGGAAAATCCTAGGTTGTGGAAATATCTAAAAAGACACAGGAAATAGAGAAATACAGTCTCCTGATGAGAAGATATTGGTTATGTCGGTAGACGCGTAATGACAATGAAAGTGTAGGGTAAGAGAAGTAGAGCAGAGTGAATCAAGAATGACTTGTACACAGTAAAAAATCCAGTTGATTAACCACAAGAGATGTCTGATTTTATTGGCCGGATTAAATTTTTTGATTTAATTTGTAATTATTTTCTAAATCAGTTTCATAATCTTCGTTATGATTCAAACAAATTACTCATTCTCGATTACTTTAAATCGATACTGATCAAATGCATAAAAAAGACAAACATTTTAAATCATATTTCCTTGTTAAAATAATCACAATAATCAGTATCAATCACCTACTGACTAAAAAATACTCAAACTTCTAAACCAAGCCGCCAACACATGCGCAGTACGCAACCTTTTAATCACAAGGGAGGAGTACCGATATCCATCCACCCCGCTGCAATCTGCAAAAATTCCATTTAATCGGCAGTAGGTATGGCGGTTTCTGTGGTAGTGCAATGTGCAATGTGAGGTTATAACGAATGAAGTGGTCAACCTGTTCTAAAATTTTACGAATATTCTTTTAAAAACTTTGTTGTTACATCATGTTGGTGAAATTATGTTTCAAAAACAAAAGAAATACGCAAAAATCTCAGATCTTGAATCCAATCCCTTGGAGGAACTCATGCACCAATGTAAGTTATTTTCCATGTATTTTCAAAGAAAAGATTTGTCATGCCAGGTCTTCATTAGTGTTTTATGTATTTATTTACAGATGAGTAAATAATTTTCGTGTTTTTACTTCATATAATTATTTTCAACTTTTACACTGTAAAAAAAAATTATTAAATTTTAAATCAAATTCAACCCAATTTTGACTAAATCCAGGTCCACGCCTCACCTCCCCGGATTTTTGTTTATGATATGGGACAAACAATTCCCATGCTTTGGGAATTTGCATTACCTATCTTTTATATAATTTCATCTGTTTGTTCTTAAATGTGTTCCCTTTTCTTATGTATTATAGTATTGTCATTTAATAAATAAAATCGACGCCCTAATCAGGTAGTTTATAGGGCGGAGAGGGGAAGGGCGGTGCTACTGATGATTGCATATCAATCACATTGGATTTAAGATTTAATAAAAAATGATTAGAGTATTATGGAAATTTAATCATTATGGAAGAAAATTTTAATAAAAATTGATTTAGATGTAATCAGAATTAATTGTTAGGTTAATCAATTTTGAATAAGAAAATTTAATCACAGATCCTTCGATTTAATCAATATGCAGTGTTAATTTTTTCAATCAATCTGGCGTGGACCTGGATTTAGTCAAAATTGGGTTGAATTTGATTTAAAATTTAATCATTTTTTTTTACAGTGTAAATATTGTAATATTGTTACAACTATAGAATTAAGTATGTACTTACAGCCCACGGACTGTAGCATTTGAATTTCGCTTCTAAGCATATTATTCGATGGACAAGACAAATTATTTCTTGACGATGTTCGCAATTGCAAAAAGAGTTAAACGAATTTAAACCACGTATTAAAAATTTATAGAGGTCAAGCCATTCTACCAGAGGAATTACTAGTGTAATAAAAGCGCAGACCAATTTTTAAATTTATTACGAGCCAGAAACTTATTTAATTCTAATCGAAACAAAATTCTTTTAATTCCTAGATATACTTTCAATTCAAATTTTATTGCACCAACCGTAATTTCTTAAACAAACAAATAATTTATATGAAACAAACTACATTAATTCCTATCATTAAAAAATATCAAATAGTGACATATCGTTTTTGCGGCATTAGAGAGCGGCTTAAACTCCGTATAAATAAAATTGCGACCCAAATATCCTTATATGTACGAATCAAGTTATTAAATATTCCTACTAATATATTTTAATATTACGTAGCTTTATGTAATTTTTCTTAAGTATCTCTTGAACAAGTCTTCTAACATGTATTCTTGGGAACCTTGCTTGATTGACAGTTTGTTCTCATTCCTTTACACTTGCGAGGTACTTACAATCGGTACTGCGATTTATTTAATGACGCATGTTTTAAATTAAACTTTATTTTTAACTAAGTATTTTTTCCTAATATAGTCGTGGGCTGTACCAAAAATACAGCCATTAATAATCCAACTGTTTTAATGGAAACGCAATGCACATTTGAAAGTTTTATTTGTCAATAGGGAATATGCATGTAATCCAAAAAATTCTGAAATATTTTTTTTTGTATTCTCTACATATATTAAATGTTCATGACAGTTGCTGTTTTCCATTTTTTTTGGGCTTTATTAACAAAAAAACAGGTTTTATTTTGCAAATTTTCCTGCAAAATCCAACATCTCGTAAAACGGACTTCTTTTGTTTGTGACGTCACTTTTTTTATGACGTCAACGTTTTATAATGGCTAGTCACGGCTAGTGTAATGTAAATTTCAGTGTAAATCCATTTTCTTGAGTTTTTCCCAAAGACTAGGATATTTAGTCGATAGAAAACCTTTTATTTTATTAAACAGACTGGTTATAAATGACCAAAACGGCATTTGTGCAAAGAAAATCGGAAAATTGGCTGGAAGTTAGTGCTGGTGGATTTGCCTTTACAATTTAGTTAAAAACACTTATTGTTTATTATACTATAAAAATAAATGTACAGCAACATTATGATTACTTGAATTTGGCGATACTGACCTTTATAGATACCGCTTTATGTAAAATTTTTGATTAATTTTCCACTACCTAGTTTCTTCCAACACCGGCTCTTTTGGACACGACAAAATGAAGTTTTCGAAGCCATTCGCTATGGAATTTTTTTTATACTGGGACAATATAATATCTGTAGGGTGGTTTTTTAATATTTCCTACTGTTTAATAAAAAGGATTACTAAGAAAATACGAATATAATCAAAGATAAACAATGTCAACAAACTTAAGGACAAGAGCTGACCAAATAAAGGGGCCGACACACTGAAAAACCAACGTTGCCACCGCTGCAAACAGCTGATTTCAAATGGTAAAGAAGAAGGGCTCACTTGAACAATTTTATGATCCAGATGCGTGTTCGATTGACAAAAATTGGATCACCAGGATCACTTTATGTCACTCCAATGCTATTTTATCTCTGCACTGCCATTCTTGATTTAATTAATATCAAGACAAGTAACACAGACAAAATAAACGTCCAGACCAGGGACGGAGAATGCTAGTGAACAATATTTGTTGTGTACTTGTATTGTTTACTGGTCCTCCACGGAACGATAAACCCAAAGCCGGTAATCAAGTGAACTCCAAGACCAACGGAAACCGGTTATCCTTTTTTATTTGCAACTCCTAGAGAAAGATAAGTTATCACCTGATGTCAACGTAATGCGTGGGTTATAAATCGAATAGTCTCGCCTAACAAACTTTTGTTCTGTGGTTTCGCTAGACACATGTCATTTGCTTTCGCCGTTTTTTAATTGAAGTAAACAAACACACGTGTGTTTCTTTAGTTCAATGCGTTTTTGCACTTTTCAAGTGTTTTAAAACCTTCACATATCGTGTTCGATATGTGTTTCTGTTATATAATGATTATTAAATGTATACTTTGTCCCAAATGCGACACAAAAGGTGGAGGACCATCATTTCAAGGTAAGTTTGGCGTTTCTTGCACAAGGGAAGCTGGCTAAATACCAAACATAGTTTTCACCATGATTAAAAATTTTTAAAAAGCTGTTGGTAGTGTTGGTTTTACCTTTTGGAGGGATAGCTATTGCACTTTTTCGGATTTGCCACAATGTATTTAGTTATACAACAAATATTACATTACTTTTTAGATATCCTAATAGGGGAAGCCGTTATTCATTCAGTCACTTAAAATAAAATGTGAAGATATAGACCAGTAGTCAGAGCATAGATTTTACCTGAAGAAAATCTGGAATAGGAATCCTGAAACGGCGGTTCCTGGTAAGCTGAAGTACGTATTTGTAAGTATAGTTCATGCCAAATATACAACTTTGTTTTATTTTTGCAAAATAGGGGCATTACTTGTTTGCTAAGTATGTAGCTTTTTCACAATAATTTATGTATTGGGACAATATATGACTGAACTGTCTCCGTAGCCTTAGTAATGGAACCTATAAGGGGTTAAATGCCAGTTCTTGTAACCAATTATTTTTCTATAACTTCAATGAAATATCCTGTTGGGTTGAAAAAAATAGCTAAAGAAATATTCAGTGAAGTGTCACTGTGATAAATTTATGCCAATATTTTTTACTAAATTTGATTGTTAAAAATTAATAGAGAAATGTTCAAGTTTCACTCGAGTATGTATTTAATAAGTAAAAACAGTATTTTACAGAATAATAATCTTTAAAACCAGAGCTAAGAACGTTGCATAATGATTGTAAATTTATCAAAAGCTTTTCTGTAGGCTTCAAATTGAGTGGAATTACAAAAGTGTTCAAACTACCTATTTTCTAACCACTTCTAAGCACTGTTTTATATTTTCAAATTAATTACCGACATTAACAAAGAGAATCATTTTTTTTTTTAATTTTTAGGCACTGTTATCCATGACGGGTTTATCCAGCACATTAACACCCACAAGTTTTCATAGCTACAGAGTTCACTCAGGTTTTTAGCAGTTCATATCCAAGCTGTGAAGAAAAAGAGCCATCAAATTAATGAAATTAGAATGGTCAATGATATATTTACGTATTAACATGTTGGACACAGTGTATGTAGGATGTAGTCATAAATAGAATATTTTTGAGGAGTGTTACACTAGGAATAATTTCTTCTTTGCAACTTATTTTACAATGTAAGTAAGAATATTTAAGGAACAAAGCCTTTTATAGCATCGAGAATTTCTTGGAGGGTGATTTTTCAGATCTCGTCTAAGTGTAAGAGGAGCATAAGACTGATATTTGGGTTGTTTAAATTCTTCAAAATTTTCTGAAATATGTTCTAATATGTTAGTCTTGCTTCGTTAAGCATTTCCGTTTGTACTTTATACTTAAATGTTTATTTGTAATTTTAATATTTTAATGAGCTATTTAAGAAATTTTAACATTATCTCATTATTTAGTTGTAGCATAAAGTCTTGACGTGTGAAAGTACTTTTGTATGCACTATCATTAATAAATATTTGTATTTGTAACCAGTGATATGTAAAAAAAAGTGCCTATTGATAATAAACCATAGAAAATGTAACAAATTTAATTTATTTTTCTGTAACTACGACAGTTTTTCTTGTGACAATTATTTATAATGTAAAGCCATATGACCACCTTAGTATAGCCATTTTTAGAAATAATGGAATAATTTTTTTTTTATGCATAGCTGCTTTCATTGACATTATACTCTAAGGAATGGAGTAATTCTGTATTAAAATATGGGAAATTGGTCTAGAGGTGCTAATTTTAAGCTATATAAATTTTATTTTGCACATTAAGCTCTTGATGATCCCAGATATTTTTGTGTCATTTTAAACTACACATATTCTTGAAAAATAAGCGCAAACACCATCACCTTTCCTATAATACTTTGTATAATATATCCTAGGGCAGGTTGTGTAGACTATTTAAGGGGTTTAAAAAATATAAAAATCGTTCAAGAGTAAAGTATCCCTATTGCGAAAACACAGAAAAACGTTATTAAGAAAAGTTGTTTAGAATTAAAAAATATGTCCAAATACGAAGTCATAACCTTCTATTCAAAAAAAAAATATTTTCTTGAGTAGAAATATAAATATATGTAAATTTCACAAATTTTCTTCAACTTGATGAAAGTTATGCAGAAATGATTTAAGTGTGGTTAATTTGAAAATGTTACACAAGTCTTGGACAATAAAGGTTTTTTTGAGTTTGAGTTTATTCTAGCTAAATATAAAAAAATCATAAGGGGATAATTTAAAATTAAAAAAAAATATATAGAAGGCATTGGAAATATCTTTTAATTTTAAACACCTTTTCTTAATAACGTTTTTCGAAATAAGGATACTTTACTCCTGAACGATTTTTATTTTTTTGGCCTGTCCTGTATGCTGTTTGACTTGAAGCCATTCTAAGAGTCACACTGGACTCTTCACACAGGCCTAAGTATTCTACTAACGAATCGTGGGCGTCTGAAGAGAAGGAAAATGTAACCTATCGACACAGGATTTAAGGATTGGAGGGAAAGGGAAACATCTGCGGGCAACTTGTTCTATAATCTGGAGACCCTAAGTGTGAATGAGTGAGAGAAGTGGGATGTCATAGGTTTTTGTAGCTAGACTGTAAAGGGCTGCATAGGTAACGCAGGGTTGTTTTATTAGGAATAGTCAACGGGGAAATGACAGAGTCTAGTTCTTTCATGTCGAAGCTTTCTAAATGTGGAAGCAGTACTCTAGGTTAGGTCTTATTTGGGAAACATAAAAACTGTGTACGTTTAATATCGCTGCGGCCGCTAGCCGCTAGCTTCTGCTTCATATTTATACTAATCTTATAAAGTAGAATAAAAACATTATTTTATCGCAAAATATTTTTATATTGTTGAACAGCTGTACAATGCATTTACAAAAATAAATGATTTGATGGAATTTCAGTATTTGGTTTTTTATAAAAACAGCATGTCTAAGAATATGCAAGAACCATACATTAGAGAAAATGAGAGAATATGAGAACAAGAAATAAAAGGGATTATAAAAAAACAAAGTTAGTAAGGTGAGTTAATCTTGTTAAAAAAAAGTTTGGGGGGCTTTAAAGAATACATGGCATGGCACTTTTATCTGGCACTTTTGTACATTTGTCAGTCTTCAGTTTCAGGAACTACGAATCTGTGGGTGTTAGCTCCTCTGGTCCTAGGCACTCTTCAAATCTGTAAATAATTACAAAACAAAACATATATATATATATATATATACATATATATATATATATATATATATATATATATATATATATATATATATATATATATATATATATATATATATATGTATATATATATATATATATATATATATATATATATATATATATATATATATATATATAAATATTTTTTATTTTTTTATTAAGGATCCAAGAAACAAATCAAACCATAAACTATATATATATATATATATATATATATATATAAAAAGAGGAGAATTATTGTGGGCATGTCCGCTGAATGAACAGAATGAAAAGTTAGAATGGTAACCCGTACGACACGTGTTTCTGTGACGTTGTGCGTCTCGACTTATGTTGAGAG
Organism: Philopedon plagiatum; assembly: GCA_963971165.1. NCBI lineage: Eukaryota > Metazoa > Arthropoda > Insecta > Coleoptera > Curculionidae > Philopedon > Philopedon plagiatum. Next base: position 93,774,788 of record OZ020192.1, on the reverse strand, counting down.
GCACGGTCACATACGTGGGCCTGATGAAGCCAATGAGCAGAAACACGTGTCGTACGGGTTACCATTCTAACTTTTCATTCTGTTCATTCAGCGGACATGCCCACAATAATTCTCCTCTTTTTTTTATGTATCGATCCGCGCTAGTTTCTAGCAATTATATATATATATATATATATATATATATATATATATATATATATATATATATATATATATATATACACTCCCAGAAAAAAAACCGCTATCCTAAAATTATTTACTTTTTAACAGAATATTTTACTTTTTATTAATTGTTCCGTAAAAATAATATTTTAAAAATGGGGTGCTAACTTCACGGGGGACCAACCTTACACTTTTTTAAGTCAAAAATTTAAGTTGTAAACCCTTTTTTAAAAAGTGTGAAGTTGCCCCCCCCCCCCATGAAATACTTTTTAACAAGAGTTCTGCTTTAAACTCATGAGTTCCCGTTAATGCTGCTATAGTTCTACAGTTCTGCAGAATCAGAATGATATTTTTTTGTTTACAACTTACATTTTTGAGTGTTAAAAAAGTGTGAAGGTGGCCCCCACGAAATATTTTTTAACAATAGTTCTGGTTTACAACTCATGAGTTCCCGTTAGTGTTTCCATAGTTCTACAGTTCTGCATCAAGATAATGATATTTTGTTGTTGAATATTTTACTTTCCAAAGAGCACAAAACGTAATATTTTTTTTTTGTAAGAGTTCTGACCTCGAAAACCATCAAGAACTGTGGACCTCCTTTAGAACTATTAAGCACTCTGGCCAGTGATGTGAGTCTGTCATATGACCTCGTCATTTTGTGCGGTCATGACGTCATGACCGTCACATCACATTAATAAATGACCATCAGGTCATTTAACCTCTTAAATTTCATGCTTCGACGTAAGAGTAAAAATTAAGCAAGAAAAAGCCACGAGCGTCATAGAAATAGTGATGTAAATGAAATAAAACGGCAATGTTTTTTTTAAAAACCGTGTTTTTTGTGAAAAAAAAACATAAAGCTTGTTTTTTTTCTTCAAAATGGCGTTTTTTTTTCACAAACTGACAAATATGCAAGGTTTTAGAGGAAAATAATTAGAAATCCATATGTGATTACATTTGTAACGATAAAGTAAATAATATGCAATAAATTTGTCAATAAGTAAACATGTTTAAAAAACAACGAACTAAAACCACCTATTTATCAACAGGAACACAAGAACAGCTAAAACGCCCAAGTTTGGTAATACTAATAATATTACTAAAAATAGAAACAATAACTAATAATGAAAAAGTTTTTTTTTCGGCTATCCTAATAAACTAGTTTGCAAAAATTATCATGTATCCTACTGAAGTCAAAAAAATCTAAATTTAAAGAAAAATAGAAAACGAATTACGTACTATCTAAAAACTTTTTGATTCGTTTATAAATAGGATATATTATTAACAATAATAAAAAAAGCTTAAAGCAGATCACCTGTTGACATTGCACACTAGCGGTTTGTTCTTGTGTGTTGCACGAAACTGCACTAATCTGCACTGACTTTTTGCTTATGGGCTTCTTCCACGAATAAAAAATGTGCAGGTTAGTGCAGTTTGGTGCATCACAAAAGCACAAACCTTAGGCTTGTACAAAGAAATGAAGACATCACGCGTGCTCTGTCGCGTCTTAGAATATTCCTGGCTTAATTCTAAAATGAGACAAAAACGAAATAACTGACGAATTTGCACATGACGTAGAAGAACATGATGACACTTAAGGACATGCTTTTCTTTTTTAAATTTTGTAAGAATATTCTTTTTTAACTACAAAGTATTCTTAAACTTTTAGTTTTATTACTAATGTAAATTAAGGGTATTTTTTATAAATGACCTATATGACCGTCACATGATGGTCATTTGTTACGGATGATAAATGACCGTCATTTCACATCACTGACTGTGGCCATACTTTTGTTTTTGCAATAATGGGGGGCTGCTTGAAGTTAGCACCCCATTTTTAAAATATTGTTTTTACTTTTATTTTAACGGAACTATTAATAGAAGGTAAAAAGAACTCTAGATCTCTTAATAGAAAACTCCATTAATTTTTAATAAATTTAGCATCTTGGCTATATTGGGAGTGAAACACCAGACATGATCAAATATGATTTTGTGAAAACGGAGTTGCAAATGTGCTGCAAAAAATTTCTTTCTTTCCTGTGCAACTTTGTGAGTGCACGAGGCTTGAGGAAAACCCATATTAACTTGAGCACATCCTAACATTTACCAAGTAGTTACTTTTCATAATCAAATTTGGTACTTACTTATGTTTAAGTTCTGCTATGGTCATGCTGAGATTACAATAGCAAATTCTGGGAGGAACCCTTTTAATCTTGTATGCCTGGCATAATTACCTAAAATAAACAAAACAATTTGAAAATATTACAAAACGTTTCTACATGTAAAACTAGGAGCCTTAAAAATTCGAAATAGCCACGAGAAAAACCTACATGAATTTAGTTTATTAAAGAAAAATATAATTATTTAATAATAAATATCACGTACTACCCAAATTTTACAATATCCTATTAGTTATTATTGTTAGCTTGATAAGCTAACTCCAATATCAATAACCCCTATGTAGGGACATTTTTACATTATTAAAGCAGTTTAAGCAGTTTATAAAGTAGGTATCTAGGTACTATCGGCTAAGTACCTGCATAACAGAAACTTAAAAAAATGCAGAAATCGGATTCTCTATAATTATAATAACAACAATACTTTCATCCATGTCATCCAAAAATGAACAATAGCAATATCATTCTACTGTAAGTTTGCCTAACATTATTTTATACCTATTAAATTATAATAAGTAATGTGTGTATAAAACACAGAACATTTAATACTTTGAACTCAACGTTGCCTTTCAAAACGAGAAAAAGTTATTTAAAAGTTTTTAAATGGCTAAAAATAAAAGTGTAGATGTACCTACCTGCATCAAATGAAATGTTTGTGTCTTCAGCTTCTCATAGGGTTTCATCTAATTAGACCACGCAATTTTTACAGCCTCTTTTCTTAAGCAGCGATGTGAACGTACACTTTCTTAAGTTTTATTTAACTTTTATTATATCCAACAGACGATCTTTTTACGCTTATAAAAACATTACCACAGCTTAATAACACAACATAACCTTGGATGAATAAAGACAGTCCTTGAGGTAATCAGGTTATAAAACTTCACTTTAAAAATGTTGTAATAGTCCAGATTCATACCAAAATATTTCCAAATACAATTATTTAGCTACAATTGTCTAAACTAATAATTACCTATTATTTAATTCTAAAATGTCTAAAAAGTTCTTAAATAAATAAAGACAAAACGTCAACTTACAGTTACAGAAGTGGCCGGTAGGGGAGCGGGGAGCAGAAGGCATCGACATGGCGGTGTTGCCGTATCCCCTTTTAAGTCGTTACTTTAATTTGAGTCGCCAACACGTTCAATGTAGATTGCCACTTAAGTTTCGTGACGTAACTTTTTTGCTGGGCAAATGGCTCCTTTTGAAATTGTAATAAATTATACCGAAAAGTAAAAATTTTTTTTAGCTAAATTAACGCAGTAATTTTCCTCAAAATAGCAGTTTTGGGGTTGTAATGACTTTCTTAAACGATTTAAGCAATAAAAAAAAAATGTGCATATTCCTTATTACTGTACGTAATAGAAATCAGTAACTTTGTCAACAAAGAGTTTAAGAAGTGTACAAGAATATAAGGGAACTAAGTCTTGCAGCACAAGTTACCTTTTGAGCTTTTCTCTTAAATTTATGAAAAAAAAAATAAGTATATGCTTTCCTTATTATATTAATTCACATATTTATTTTCGGAATATATTCTAATATAAAAATATATTATGAAAACAAACAAATTGCAAAAATAATAAAATCAAATATGACACACATAAACAATTTCAAAACGAAAAGGTGCCAGAGTGTGTCTGGGCAGCAAGTATGTCTAATTTTAAAACCGGTCTAGTTTAGTAAATTCGCAGACTAAACATTTCCAACAAAGATAAGGAACAAGGAAAGCGTCCACTAAATGAAATGAATATATACTGTTTACTATCCTACGATAACCGACTGCTTAAACGAAAACAGCACGATCTTGAAGCGACCCCACGAGCAACCCTTTCCGATGCGCTCTTCTATTTTGCCATATACGTATTAAATAAATATACCGCGGGTTGTCTGGAATTCTTGATGCCAACAATGTGAAATGAAGATATACAATCTCGCATAAGTCTATCCTTTAGTCTGATATTTCTGTATATGCGCATGCGTTAATACGAATTTTTTCATTGGTCAGACATTGTACTGAATTAGATGGTGAATTGTACTAATCATCGGCTGTTGTGCGTCTATTTCGGTTTCTATCAGTTTCTGTTTTTTTTTAGTTTACAGTTGGATCGCCATTCGCCATTTCTTCTTTGTGTCGTGTTGTATTTTGTATTCGGTGTTCTTGTGGTTTATTTTGAAGTGTGCTAACTTATGCCCTGATGTACAAAAAGTAATAAAATAGTTCAATTATACTAAAAAACCAGCCCTGTCAAGAAACTTATGAAGCGTGGCGCCGTTAGATTGCCCATAGCAACACAAAATTTAGCGCAATCGCAGTTTACGAAATATCGGAATAAAGGATAGACTTATGCGAGATTATATATCTCCATTTCACATTGTTGGCATCAAAAACCGCACATTGGGTAAATGGGGAACCCGCGGTATAATTATTTAATACGTATATGTATTTTGCCAACCAGTCATTTCTTGATTACCTACCGATATATTTGGTGCATTTACAGGATAAACAGTCGCCGTGCTTTTGGTATTGGAGTTACCGCTCTGCTATAGGTAGAAATATGTTTAATCTAAGAGTAAGTTATGTCGCCAGAGTTTAAGTAATTCCTTATGGTCTAAATGGCTGCTTGCTAACTCCTTTAAGACCAGTTAAGAGGTTTTTAAATTTTAAGATCAATATAATTCATTTCAATGAACCAACGTCGTCTATATACTCGTATTAAAAATCTTTATCTATCTTTATGGAGGTTATCGAGACCACTAGATCTTCCAACCCAAGCAAGCCTAAAGGTTGTCGCTGCATATCTGCAGTAACGCCTGTACATCGGATGAGGTGGTCCGTTGCTTATAGGTTAGCGCACTTGTTAAAAGCTCCATAAAAGAAATCGGCGCCGCGCGTGCCGAGGCGATGCAGAGTTAAGAAATGAGTGACAACTAAGGCTGTCAACTGTGAGTGCCGCTTCAGTAGCATTACATCGCGGGGAACTCGGCCGCAGCAGCAATTCAGTTTAGCTTTGCCACTTGTTGATTCCATTTTTCTATCGCGTCGTTGTGAATTTGGTAGTTCGCAATATGCCGAAAGTGTGCAGTAACACGCGACTGGTTGAGCATAGTGTTAGGGGGTTTATATGGGAATTTCCTGATTTAAAATATAATGCATCGCAAATAATATGTATATGGTTTGTCAGCAAAGTTTATTGGCCTTTAAGAAATCTTTGTGTACAAGGCACGTAAACAGTGTAACACATCCATTAGAAAAAAAGGGCAAACGCCCTTACACACAATTTATTTTCGATTTATTTATTATGCTGTGGTCGTGTAATGTGCCGATATTTATATTAAATAAAGAACCATTTTGTTAGTTCTGGAATAATATAATCCTAAATGGAAATTGCCTGGCCGAAACACGTTGCAAATACATTTACAGGCTGTGCGCGAATGACTTCATTATCCTTTGGTGAATCCTTGCGAATAGTGGATGAAGTGCAAAAAGTACTACAGACTTTAAATGACGAGACAGGAGTATTTGTGTAAGAGAAAAATTTTTGAGTGTAATAAGAAAAAATCCGGATTTTGTCAGACTAAGACATATTTATAGTAACAGTGCCGATACGGATCCGTATAAATTCAGAGACCATTTTAACTACGCAAATATATCATCTGTAGATGTCGAATGGTCGTTTTCTTTATATAAAAACATTATTTCGCCGAATCGGACATCGCTTACGGAAGCGACTTTAGAGACATACGCCATTCTGCAAATGTTTAGCTGAGTCAATCCGGATTTTTAATGCTAACTGGGTAAGTGGTACATATTATATAAAGAATGAGATCACTTATACGTAGTTGCTTATATACGCCGCCACTGATGTGACATTCAAGTGGGCAGTCCTAGTGACAACCATTAAACAGCATTACTGTACATTGTGCATGTAGTCTGAACAGATTGTCCGCGAATGGAATTACTTATAACTTATAACCCAAACGGGTCTAATATTTCAAGAAAGACATTTTTGTTTGATAAAAGAGTAAAGGTGCGCGCCCACTTAGGCGAAGCGGCGCGAAACGAAGAGAAGAGAATTTTATCCATCCAAGAACCTTAAGGGGCCCATACATTATCAAACAAATTGCGCAACAAAGCGATGCGCAACGTTGCGTTGCACAACCGCATCACCCATACACTTGGTAAAATTTTGATCAAACTTTAGTTACAAGAGATGCTTTGTAAGAGAAACAATCATGTCCTCAAGCGCTATTGCGTCGATTAATTTTCTTTTTCACCATTTCACGATCAGCTTCTGGCTCAATTTCTTTTAATTTTTCTGCCAACTTCTCATAAGCAGCAGCTTTCAGGTTTCTATTTTTATAAATGTCGCTTTTGATTTTCCATACTTCAGGAAACTCTCTGTACATCGCAATAAATTCTCTCTAGAACTCTATTATTACTAGTCGTCATGGTCACAAGTGAAGGAGCGCAGCGTTCCACCAAGACAACCGGCCGACAACTGAGAAATATTGCACAACGAAGCACAACACGCACATACACGACACAACGCGTTGCGTAAACACTCCCGTTTTGCAAAAGATTTCAAACATTCTTGAAATTTATCAAACAATTACGCAACGCATCAAACACTGCCATACACCGGCAACTTGTTGCACAACAGCATATGTTGCGCAATTTGTTTGACAATGTATGGACCCCTTTACATGCAATCAAATGGAAGCCCGCACACTGAGGCGGCGTGAAGCGAAGAGAAGCGTTGATTGACGTTCGCAAAGTCTGGACAGCAACTAGACGACGTTTTTCTCGCCGCTTCCCGTCGCACCGCCTCAGTGTGCGCTGAAGAGGAGAAGAGAAGATCCAAAATATTTGATTGTCGTTACTTTTTAGACGTCGGTACCAGCTGAAACTTCTTGTAGATTGTGTTGTGTTTTCGTAAATCAGAAAACAGGTGATGGAATTTACCGAAAGTATCCCTCTTTTTATTTATTTTACTAACCCAAACTTTTCTTTTTGGTTTCTCTCCTTCCTCCATACTGGCAATCGGGCTAAGTATAAAAAGATCCTCGTCCGATGACGACCTGCTCATTTTGTATACCTTCACTGAACAACTAAAAATGTTTTAAACGATAACGTAAACGACGCTTCGCTTCGCCGCGTTTCCCTTCGCGACGCTTCGCCTAAGTGGGCGAGCACCTTTAAGGTTCATGTTTGAAACAAAATATCTTTTTTATACCTACAGGCCCACAAAAAACTTCAAACATCAATTTTACCTGGAAGTAAACTATGCCCATTTTTATTTGTAGGGTCATTTATTATAAGCAAAACTCCCTGATTAATTTTTAATCATTCCCAAGTTGACGTACAGCTTTAATTCCTCGAATAAAAAAAATAGATCCAACAGTTTAAATCCTTTTAATTAAAATATTAATGTGTAAAATGGAATGTGCCTCGTATCCGGTCATTCTTAAATCGATAATGATCATAGATTTCAATGAAACAGAAAAGAAACTGGTTATTTATCATCCGCTGGGCACACTTTCTTTATCCATATTAAATATTTATATTTCCTTCTTGCTGACTAACAGTGTAAAAATTAATATTAATTAAATTTTGTCTCTAATCTGGTGCCATGCTTAAACATTACAAAATTAATTTTTAAGAAATTTATGAGACGTTTGGATGACTTGGCGCCACAACCGGAAATTGCCTCATTCTTATGTTTCTGCTTATAATTTTAAAGGAAATGTGTATCTAGCATCAATCCACATCTACAATTTGCACGTCTGAATTTTTAAAAAGTTTTTACTGTAATTAATTATTATTTGTATCGGGTCAACAAAATTTTTCAATATCCAAAAGACTGAATTACATCGACTCGGTTTTGAATGGCATGACACACGGAGATTCTTTACCTTCTTCAGCTTATTTTTCTTCTGCTTCTCTTGGCATCACTACACAGTCAAAAAGCTTTCCTATATTTCCTATATTAAATATCTCTTTTTTCGAGTATATTAAATTGGCTTAAGTATTTTCTAATACGTACTTCGTGTAAGCAAAAATACTTCTTTTGAACACGATACTAATTTTGCGCTGAATCCTTTTTTATAATTATCAATTTGATTCAAGAATATAATAACCCAATCAAAACCAAGCTATTTTTTTCGTAAACCAAGATGTTTTACAAAGTTTACCACAATAATTTTTATGCTTGAGCCAATAAAATAGCCAATATATAGGGTAACCATACAGTTATTGGTTAGTTAAGAATTTTTTATCTTTAAAAATTTTTAACATTGTTATTTTTGTATTTTTCGTCCATTAACTTTTTTCCTTGAAAGATAAATTAGTACTGAATACACTTATGTCTCTGATATTTTACATAAAATTATTATATGATTAAAATACAAATAAACAATAATGCGAAATGCAATTTGCAAAAAAGTATAGTTATTGGACGATTTTGATAGTGATTGGACAAGTACGCAACAATTAGGTATTGGACGAGTACTGACTAACTGAATTCCAAGGCGAAAAAAAATTGTTGCTACACTGAAAAAAGAGCTCCACTTGTATCAAGATATTCAGCGATCTTGACAAATTGGTGTTATAATAAAAGCAAAGACACTGAATTAACAGAATTGCTTTCCCCATAAGAATATGAAGGTTCTTGAAGTATTTTACAAATTCTCTTGAATAACTATTACTTTAAGACAAGAATATTTTTCACACATGAACCCTTGTATTAAAGATGTGTTTACAAAATCTCAGCTATTTAAACAAGATACTGCGAATTTGGCTGAAGACCCTGTGCTCTACGGATCACTTGCGTTCTGGATAATTCGCGAAATTTAGTCGCGCAACAAGCCTTATGATGAGGGAAGATCTGTGTTGGGCTCTAACGGTAATTATGGAAATTCACCAGTTACTGGAGGATAGAAATCTGGGCCACTTAGTGGCAAAATTCGAAGGTACGCATAACCTATTGCTGCATTATTTTAGTTCATATTGTATGTGATGGAGCTAAACTTAATATACGGACAGAAAAATCAAAAACAATTATCGATCCAATTACTGCGTTATTTCAGTCCTTTTAAGAATGTAGGACACAAAAAATTAAAAAATTAAAAACTTTGCTCAAAAAATGTTGCTATGGTTTTTATTAGGCAGTATAATATTTTATTTAAGCGCTTATCACTAGGGCCCGGATTTTGGTTTTTTCCACTCACTTATTTGTTTGAACTGCCAACAATAACAATTACAAACATCCGTAAATTCTTTAGTAGTAATTTGTGGTATTTTTATTCTGGGTGAGTTATACGGCAGGACGAACTAAGGGATAACGTTAGTTGCGCCAATAACAATGTAAACTACTATTTTTATATTTCTATTCCATTAGTTTAATGAATCAAAAATATACTTCCTATATATATTGAAAACATTTGATTTATTTAACTGTACTGTTACTAGAGTTATATTTGCCGTAATTAGGAATAATAACCTACAAAAATAAACTGCTTTGGTGCAAATAACTCTCTCCAATGCAGTGCGAAAAATCTCCAAGACACTCCAGGAAATACATTCTAGTAAACAAGCGTCCCATAGGCGTCACGGCGCGGCGCGTAGCAGGTAAATGATTATTTATTATATTGGAGAAAAGTTGTTATGGTTGTAGCGTGTCTAATGATGAATTTACCTAAACATGCCTGTGTTTAATAGGCATTTTCGAAAATTCTGTGTCGAACTATTACCCTTGGGCTACAATTGTTTATTTACTTCCATTAAATAGTTTTTCAAATATGTATTTACGCAGGTATAAGATACAACATTAAAACTTTTCTTCAAATAAAATCCCTAAATCTGGGTGACACTGTCTGAATAACGTAGTACTTCTGGCAACAAAAGACTGACAGATCACAGTTCACACTGAAAAACTAATTCTGGAAAATTACAAGGAAGTTACCGCTGTTAGTGCGACCACTGAATTTGTTGTAAAGGTACAAAAATAGTGTGACAGTCAATTATATACACTGTTCTTGTAAAATTACTTTAGAAAGCCTTTGTGAACTTAATTTAACATAGCATTACTTTAGGAAAAACACATTGTCAAAGTACAAATTTCTTGTAAGAGAACATGGCATGTTCACAGATTTTGCATAAAAGTACGTTCTAAATTTACTTAACTTCTTGGTATATTTACATACGTTTGTAATATTACAACGGAAGGTTAGAGTAATGTATGAATTTTACAACGTAGAAAACTTTTAATAATTAAGATATTTTGTAATATCGCATTGTAAAACTGCTAAAATATATATCTCAAAATAGAAATACATTTTAATTAACAAACAATTTATATGTTTATTATGTTATGTAATAGACAAATAAATAAATGCCATGAAAAGTGAACATATTTTAGTCTTATTATCCTTGTTATACAAAATATATATGTGGCCTCGCAACGAAACAGTTTTGGTGATGGCCACATATTCCCATTATTTTAAACATAGAAAAATTTATTTTACACATTTTGTCACATTTACTGATTTGGTGAATATATAGTTAAACCAATATACACATTCTAACAATAACATAACAACTCTACATCAGGACATCTTTGGTAGTTCGGTCTTAACCTGCTTAGACACACACACACACGCGCGAATAAGAAAATGCTGTTAAATGGCGGTCGAGGCAAGCTTTCCGTGTTCTCGTAAAGATGCGTCACGTGATCCATTACTTGCGTTTTATTGGTAAGCGTTTACAAGGACCTTGTGAATTCACATTCTCTAAGTAATTATACATACATATTGTAATGTAACTAACTGTTACTGTATTTTCACATGTTCTATTCACAAACAGAATGTAATTTTACATTTTCTTTATGGATTTTTTAAAAACACCGTTTATTTGTACAAATACCAAAAATATACATGGAAATTTCACAGAAAGAATTATGTTTATATGTATAATTATTGTGTAAAGTTAGTAAATTTATGAAAAATCACAAAAATATAAAATTTACTTAAAAATGTGTGTATATTTCCCTCATTTTTCTTGTAAATACTTTGTGATTTTACTACCACTTTTTTCAGTGCATAAACGATTGAAATATTTTTAAAAATTATGCACGCCTATGTTTGTAGTGTGTCCTCTTTACGACCTCGTAAGAAAATCCTGGCCTTACTTATCACTCTCCTATAAGCACGATGTTGAAAAAATGGCGTCCGTCTTTTAGGGTCGGTCGTGACAAAATAATTATCTTATAAAATTCTGTTGCCTTTAAAACTAAAATCAGTTACTTGTTTGAAGATCCGCCTTGTGCTTAAAATAAAACACTTATTTCTTAGGTTAAGTTTATAAATCTTTGTTTGAGACTCTCCCTCTTTTGTCATAAAGACCGTGATTTTTGTTAAAGACACCAATCTTTCTAAACAAGCTGTCAGAGGTTGCTTGCACACAATTAGGAGTTTAATTAACAAAAATCAATTAAGTAATCAAAATCATTTAACAGAGTAATAAATAATTGCTGTTATACTAAATTAAATTATTTGATTAGTTAATTATATCATGATTTAGTTATTATATCGGAGTTTTTTTTATCAAAATAAGCAAGTATTTTATTTAGGTTAAGCCAAATTGCACAGTGGTTCATATAAAATTATTGTGTACCAACTAATTAATATTTTTAGAACAAAACTTGGATGAGCCAAAGCTGCTCGTCTATTTAACAGAGAAGCAGATTACTTCGCTAAGGCCTGGGAATTTTGGAGATATCATGGGATTAAAGATTGATATCGATAATTTGAGAAAACTGGAAGTATGCACAAAAATAATGTTTTTTTTTGTTCAATTTGGTATTTTGTCACGTAATAGTTATAGTAATCACATTTCCAGATTTTTGTAATAAATTCTTATATCTATTATGTTTATGTACATCAAACTAACAGTCTGTAATTTTTAGGCGGCTGGAACTTAGACTAAATTATTCATATGTGCGATTTTTTTGTCCACTGGTGAACCTACTAAAAAGGTGACTTGTGCAACTAAAGGCAAAACATTAGAAAATTTCTACATTCGGACCAAAGTACCAATCGTTTAAGGATTAAGTTAGAATTTTCAAAAAATCGATTTTTTTTTAATTTCATTTTCGTAATGTACATATATTCAAGTACACACACAGAAAATTTCAAGGTAATCCGGCGATTATTTTCGAAGTTACACGCATATTTGTAAAGACGTGTCAGAGCGATTGTACGCTATGTAAAGTGCTTTTGAAATTTTAAACGCGTTTTTCTCAAACTGTGTTTTTAAAGTCGGTGACGAAGATTTCTCGGAAACGGCTGAACCGATCAGTCTCAAACTTTAACACAAGCTTCTTAAGTATATTTTTTACTAATTAACGGATTTTTTTTTCTCAACGATAAATATTTTTTTTATAAACACTTTAAAGCCAAAATTTTGGTCAAAAATCGTTTTTTTTAGAAGCCGCCATTTTGTCAAAAAATTTTATTTTGCTTATTCCTTCCGTTAATTAGAAGACTATACATTACTTTAACGAAATCCGTTTGGTTTTTTCATATTAGATGATCCAGTCCAGAGATATCGTTGTCACCGCAAGATGCCTTTTTTGAGAGGAACTTCTGGAGATCAGCTATAGCGGCTTTCAAAAATATTATTTCTACAAATACAAAAATCTTAAAATACAGCTAAAAGTTACCATAATATGTGTACAAATTTTTACATTAATAAATTTAAAAGTCTTCTCAGGAAAAATTCTTGAAAAATCGCTTTTTTTAGGCCTCCTGACTATATAACCCCTTAAATCAAATTCCAGACGGTCTTCAACGAAAAAACCGAGGACCTATTACCAAATATAATTATGTTTCTAATACGAACTTTACAATTTTGCTTGGAAATAATTTTATTTGCCTTAAAACAACATGCTTTTAAAGCAAGAAACCATGATTTTCAACCAATAACAAAAAAAGATTTGGGAAACTACAATTAAGAAATCAGTCATTTCATTTAAATTTCTGTATTAATAATAATTGAAGATACTCAAAAATGTACTCTTTAATTAAGAACCTAAACTCTTAAGATAATAAATTGTTATTTTCTATTATGTCTATTGATTGGGGATTGATTGATGGGGATTCCTTAGGCTAAGAAAATTGAGAAATCTTGTATCTTGGAAATAGACGGCTACTCTTAGGCCAACGCATATTTCATTTATTCAGAATAATATGATGGTTTGATAACAAGAGAATAAATACATTTTTTAAAGAGAATATTCATTTGGTCCTATTCAATGTCGCGGTTTCATTTTCAAATGCACAACTTAACATTTTCTTCTTCCTTAAAACTGTCCATTTTTCATGCGTTTCCGAAAAATTTCATCGCGGTTACACAAAAGCTATTTGATTATTCATTGTCATTATCAACAATGTAACATATGGTAACTATAGGAACATCATAAGAGTACACCTAACCATAAATCTTTGTTTATGGAGCACACTAGGAAATTTTTTAAAAATCGTAATTTATGATTTGAATTTTAGTAAAAAAACATGCAGTAGAACATAAAACGATGTATGTTACTCATACATAATGCACTTTATTGAACTCGCCTTCTTTATTGGCTACGCTCGCTCAGCCATAAATAATGACTCGTCCAGTAAAGGTATGCATTATGTGCTAGTAACATAAAAATCTATTATAATTACTCCAAGTAAACCTTTCTATACTCCTTGAAGCTTACATATTTTTGGACAGGTGGTTATTCGTGATAATTTGAAGATACTGGTATTTCTAAAATAACTGAAAAAAAAACGGTCTTCTCTTGTGTAAAACTATTACGTGAAATTGGCGCTTTATACTAGGCTAAGCTTTATCAAAGCACTATTTTTCGACGCCAAATAACTTCAAATATTAGATCCAACTTGTACCATTACAACATAACAAGATAAATGCTAATAGGAAATAAATATGGAGTGGTTAATGTGCCTAGTGTAAAATCAGGTGAAATGATGAATAGTGATTGAGCGACCAAACTAAAAAAGGGATGGGCTCCAGAGCGGCAGAAAAATGAAATTATATGGAGTGAGGGAGTATTTCATTCTTGTGAGAAATATTATCCTTCTGTCAAGAAATTTTTTCATTTCCCAAGAAACGTGTAAGCTTAGCTCACCAAAATATCACAAGAAAGTTTAATTCTTGCCATAAGTTTAACATATCTTGCGGATATACAGGTAAGCGATATACTTAACACAGGTCCACATGGTTTTGTTCTAAGAAAGTGAAGGGTCATCTCCGAAGTAATTTTTCATGTAGAATCCGAATCCGGGGTCCGAATCGCTCTATCACGTCAGGATTTTCAGATATCCTAACCTAAAAGTGCACAAATCGAGATTTTTGGCTATATTTGGGGTTATGTAGCATCATCATATTCGTTTTTCTCAAAAAACAACCAATGACACCTTAAAGTGTAAGTCTTTGTCTTTCACATGCCGCTGAGTTTGCTCAAATAGCTTATGTCTGCATTGAGATATTTCATTTTGAAGTTTTCGAGTTTCGTCAATTTCGTTATTCTCAAAATTCATATGATTCTGTAGTCTTTGACGTCCAAATTCGACACTTATCTTCAATTTTTAGTTTTCACATTTGTATCAAGTTTTTTTTTGTGACAATAGGTTCTTTAAAACTAAAATTTAATGTGCATCAAGTTTCACGACCCAAAACCAAGCCCCCTTCAAAGTACTTAGGGCTTGGTTTTGGGTCGTAAAACTTGATGAACATTAAATTTTAGTTTTAAAGAAGCTATTGTCGCAAAAAAAACTTGATACAAATGTGAAAACTAAAAATTGAAGATAAGTGTCGAATTTGGACGTCAAAGACTACAGAATCATGTCAATTTTGAGAATAACGAAATTGATGAAACTCAAAAACTTCAAAACGGAATATCTCAATGCAGAAATAAGCTATTTTAGCAAACTCAACGGCAGTTAATAGAACAAGACTTACACTTTAAGGTGCCGTTGTGTGTTTTTTGAGAAAACAGAATATGATGATGCTACATAACTTCAAATATAGCTAAAAATCGCGATTTTTGCACCTTTAGGTTAGGATATCTCAAAATCCTGACGTGATAGAGCAATTCGGACACCGGATTCGGATTCTACATGAACAATTACTTCGGAAATGACCCTTCACTTTTTTAGAACAATTCAAACATCTTTTTTTGCAGACCTGTGGAGTGTTTTATTTTTGAATTTTATCTGTTTTCCTCATATCCATTGATATTATCGCATACCTACGCCAGGTTAGTTTTTTATTTAAGTGAGCAAAATCTCACCGCAATATTTTTTCTACTAAAACCACGCCAATACAATAATAATAAAAATTTTGTTTAGCTCTCGGCGCGTTTTTCTCCAATAAAATCAGAGACTGATCAACAGTTTTTACTGCTGTTATTCATGGTGTGGTTTTTCTCAATAACCAGATCTTAAGAAGTCTAAATTACCTAAAATCTTGATCACAAATATTGATAACCGATTAGTTTATTGAGAAGCACGTGCTTTTGAGCTTTAATTGCTACAATTAAAGCAATTTTTTAACCAAAAGCGACAAAGTTAAAGTGGTAGGCATTTAAGTAATTTAGGAATTCCATCTCAAAGATTAAAGTTTATTGATTAATAACGTAATCTCGTCGTTGATTAAGCGTAACTGGCATACGAGATTTTATATAATGTTTATTTTTATAGAGCCGTTTTATAAAAGACTTTAAATACTTTGGGTAATTTAATGTGTATTTTTAATACCACTGATGGCAGATAATAATTTTACAGCATAACCTGAGACTACTTATAGTGTCGATATTTATCTTGTTAATAGAAGACTTTTTAAATCTTAATAGTTTCTTGAATGTTACGTTGAGATATCAGGAAATGGGCCTATTTTATTTAATCAAATTAAACTATTTTTTTCATGCACAACATGCGTTGTAACATTAGCATTATAATTTTAGGGAAAATTATTTTTTTAAATGAACCAAATTATTGACCTAACTCTAGTTTACTTTAAAACACAAAAAATAATGCCCAAAATTTTATGTACATACTGCCATTTTTGTTTTTAAGATTTAAAAAAGTTTTTGGGTACGTAAATATTACTACTACTGTTGTTGCTCTTAATCAGAACGATTTCTAGAAATTAATTTCGAATTTAATTTCAATTAAGTAACAGGCTTTTACATTTAAAACACCATGCACAGTACTAGAAGTACTTGCGTCTACTAAGTAGGCTTGCCTTAACTGATACAGATTTTACTGAATTTTCTAAAATATTAATTAATTTGGTTGGTACCAGACCTAAATAATAGGGGTGTGCAATGGGGCATCACAAAATTACAATTTTAATATAGCGTGATTTATTTTTTGAATACGCCGCTGGTTTTATATCGGCTTGAGCGAGGATAAGTAAGTTTAGGCAGAGACTATTAAAAATATAGACAAATTCTCGAATACACCGAAATGGGACCGAAAGCGGGTCTCCCTTGAAACATTTGGGTCGGTTTACTGGTTTATGGTTTAGGAATTTGTTTATTCATCATTATATATCTATATAGTACCTATTATATACATATGTATATAATGGTGGACAAACAAATTCCTAAGCCATAAACCAGTAAACCACCAAAATGTCTCCATTTTTGGTACAGGCCAGTGTTCGTCTATGTATTACCAAAGAAAATAATAGCTATTATTTTCTTTGGTATTACCAAAGAAAATAATAGCGTGCGTAGCTATTATTTTCTTTGGTATTACTTATTATTAATGGATTGTTAAACTGTCGGCAAAGCGTTAGTACGGGTGTCGATCACGACTGGATTTCTTAATCTCGGGATTTTCGGTCTTTTGTTGTCCAATCCCGGGATACCGGGATATCTCCTGAAAATTTTTTAGGGGGATTTAGATATTAAAGTTTTTAGTTTTTAACTCTAAACATACAAATGAACTAAGAAGCAGCTTAACGACTGTAAATACAATATATATATATATATATATATATATATATATATATATATATATATATATATATATATATATATATTATATATATATATATATATATATATATATATATATATATATATATATATATATATATATATATATATATATACAGGGTGTTATGGAAATCATTTAATATATTGGAATGGGTAACTCCTGATATGAATTCAGATTGAATAAAAATATTCATAAATGGTGTTTCACTATTAAAAAAGGTAAATATCGGCCCTCGAAAAAAAATTTTTTAGTACCTGCGCGCCACTGTCATAAATACATGGCCATATAAAAAACAGCAAGAAATGTCAGTTACAGAAAAAAAATTTTTTGTTTCGAAGTCAGGCGTTGCCAAATTTTTTTACCATATTTCTATGAATCAAGTTTGAAAACCTAATATCTTTGTTACCTTTAAAGAAAGAACTCCTAGTAACACTAATTTCAAAGAGCTAAAATATTACAACACAAAACAATACAGAGAACTGCTCTTCAAGTGAAGTGTAAAATAATAATCTTCAACTAAACGTACTTATTAGCACTGGAAGTGGAAACTTTCTTCTTCACTAAATAATATCCACAAATGTCCAGTGTTATCCTTATAGCACTGGAAACATTCTTTTTCACTAATTAATAAAGTTAATATACTTAATATACTTATAATAATAAGTTGCAAAACTAGATTAATGTGTAAGGAATGTAAACAAAGTGATGACATTCCCAAACCAGAGAAGTATATCGAAATTATGTATTTAAAGACTTTAGTGGACGAACTAAAGAGTAAAAATGAAATTCTTCAAGAAAACAATAAACTTCTTAAAGAAAAAAATGCTTACTTGGAAAAGAATATAGAAAATTTCGAAAATTCTAACCTAATAAAAAAAGCCGTAAAACCAAAAATTCCGTGAAATTAGCTGCGAAACAAACAAAAGAAGCAGAAATTGGCATCGAACAAAACGACTTGAAATAAGGACCACAACAACAGTCTAGCGTGACTGCAAGCCATCCCAAGAAAAAAGAAGAAAATGACAGTGGCATTAACCCTACTTTCAGCCCCTTCAATCAAACCCTTTTATTTTCTTTGATTTTTCTATGCTTTCAACGAAGTTGAACAAAAACAAACAGAAGCTTACAGTAAAAAATAAAAGAAACAAGTGGACCCAAAACTGAGACCAAACTCAATCGAAGGCAAACAGAGGATGCAACCACCTTGAAAGCCGCTTCATCAGGTAGCTATTTTTGGTAATTTGTATCACGATTGTCTAATGACACAAAACCTGAGGATATTGGAAAATACCTAAAATTAAATTATAACATCGACTGTGAATGCGAACGGATAAAAACAAAGTGGAAGCAGAAATATAGTTCTTTTAAAATTGGTGTGCCCACGGATAAAAAATCTGTCATTCTTGACAAAAATGTTTAGCCAGTTGGTATTCAAGTAAACAGTTTTTTAAACCTAACTAGGTTAGAACCTCAACAGGGGCGAAGCCTGGTGGTAGCAAATCGTCATGTATAAAACTGCTACATTACAATGTCCGCTCTGTGAAAAACAAGCTTCACGAGCTCGAGGCTGCCATTGCTGATTGTGACCTGGGAGTCTTATGTTTAACAGAACATTGGCTGGAACAGGAAGAAATAGATCCGCTGAGCCTGCTGGATTATGTTGTCAGCGCATCTACATCACGAAGTCAGTCACTTGGTGGTGGAACAGCTGCATCTGTCAAGTTTCTAGGGCTATACCTAGATAGGAAGCTGAAATGGGATGTTCATGTAGCTAATGTTTGTAAAAGACTTGGAAGTAGTGTATTTGTTTTACAAAATTTGAGTGAATGTGTTTCAATAAATACCCTGAGAACAGCATATCATGGAATTTTCCATAGTGTTATGACATATGACATTATCGCATGGGGACGGTCACCTCATGCACAAGAGTCTTTGGTCTCCAGCAAAAAGGCAGTCAGAATCATGGCAGGCTTAGGGTACAGGGAGGATTGTGGGAATGCCTTTGTTCAGTTGGGAGTTCTTACCCTTCCTTCGGCTTACATCCTGCAAAGTTTCCTCTACATCAAAGAAAAGGATGACCTACTGTCTTACCAAGACATACATGACCATGACACTAGGAATAAGACCAACTACGTTCCACAACACTGCAGGTTGGGTAAATGTGAGGCTCGACCAGAATATTATGCAATAAAACTGTTGACTAAGTTACCCCAAAATGTTAAAGAGCTCTCTACTCAGCAGTTTAAAATGAAGGAGAAACAGTTCCTAATAAAACATGCTTTTTACATCACAAAACAGTACTTAGATTATAGTTGTAATATATTTTAATATTTTTATTTAGATTTTTTAATGTGTTTGTATTGTGTTCATTTCGATTTATAAATTTTAATGCATTGTATTGTCAGGAATGTTTTTATTATTGTCTAAATATGAAAATTATTTTATCTGTAATTGACGTGTGTAAACAATTTATTTGTAATAGCATGAATAAATGAATTTGAATAGAAAATTAAACTGTTTTAAACCACGATTGTATAGGGATATCCAAATAAAAGTGAACAGGCATATAACTTTTTTATTTTTAAAGATGGAAAAAAATGTTAAATATGAAAGCTTTGGGGATTTTTATAGATCATGCATATATCTTATCAGCAAAATAATCGAGCATCGGATAAAAAAAATCCAAAAATATGATAAAAATCATACCATCCAATTTAAAATAAGTGAGAAAATCAATGTTTTATACTATATTTCTTTTATTCGATACTCAATTGTTTTGCTGATAAGATATATGAATGATTCATAAAAATCCCCAAAGCTTTCATATTTAACATTTTTTCTCATTTTTAAAAATAAAAAAGTTATAAGGCCTGTTCACTTTTATTTGGATATCCCTGTACATATTACCACGTACACAGTATATTATCCAATTTGAATTTGTTGTAAAAATGCTAAAAATATATAAAATAATGCAAACAAGGGGCGCCATCAAGGAGGGGGGGGGGGGCAAAATGAAAATTGGAGAGCTTCCAACTATACGATGGTGGTTAAAACTTAAAATGGACACCCCGTATATAAATATGTTTAAAGGCACAACTATAGAGATGGTAGTGACCAGTGGCATATGGTGAAATTTCTAAGTTGTATATATCTCTGTTCCTACGTACAGGACCGGTCCCAATTTTAATTGGTTTTAATTCCCACTGGGAATGTTTTTGTAAAGAAAAAAAAAACCTTTTGAATTTGCGAAAAAAGTTGAATTTTTGCTTGAGTTTACCAGAGCATTCCCAGTGGGCACACTATTAAAACCTCTAAATTTGGTCGGGTCCTGTAAATAGGAACAGAGATATACAACTTTGAAATTTCACCATACGCCACTGGTACTGACCTACGTTACTAGCCATTATATCTAGTTCACGATACACTTACAATGGTATGCTGCGTTATGACGTCACTTCGAGGGAAAATTTTAAATTGACTAGGCGCTTACCTGAGCAAATGAAATATGACAATAATATTTTAATAAATGTCAACTCAATATACTACCCGACAATAAACTGACCTGTAATATTTGAATAAACGTCAACCCAATACACTACCCGACAATAAATTGACCTGTACATATGTACAAGGGGTGCAAGTGTCTAGTCAGTTGAGGATTTTCCCTCGAAGTGACGTCATATGTAGCATACTGTTGCAAGTGTATCGTGATCTAGTTTAATAAGAAGCATGAAAAGGTAGTAATAAAAAAATAATTCCTCTGTATCGATACACGATAGCTCAAGCTCCTGTTTTATAACAAACGACATAAAATTTTAATGTTTTATTTTAAAAAAATAACTAAACTCTAAAACTGTCTAGAAGACAAAAAATATAATATAATCCATAGAGGAATGTAACAATAATCAAAATAAATAATTCTTTGAACAAAATTCAATATTTAAAGTAGTTAGTCGACTTATTTCTTTTAGGTATATGTCTTCTATATGTAACAATGGCAATTCTTTAAGCATACTTATATTGTTTCAATATAGTGTTTCTTTCTTCTAAAATGTTATTTTTTCTTAGTTTTTCCTGTAACTTTTTTTCTTTTATTTCCAGAAGTTTTTTATAGAAATCTTTTCTATCCTGTCTTATTTCCTTTAGAATATGTATATGTCCTTAACTCTTTATTCTTGTAACTAGTTTTTACTGACATTGTTTTTACAGATGCTACTTCCTTTGTCTTCTCAGTGGCATTTGCTTCCATTATAATATCCTGCATTATATTCTCCTTTTCCATGTTTGTGTCCACTAAACCAGTATTTTCCTTCTCAATTGCTGAATAAATCACAGTGTCTGAAGACAGCAATATAGCTGGATGTATTCCTTTTACCTAGAATTTTATCCATAATCTCTACATATTCAAAATCTTTCCTTCCTCGGCCTGTTATTGTTATCTATATATTTTTTGTACATTCTTTCTAAATGTTTCCACCGATTCTCACAATTTGCAGCAGTTATGTTTTGTTTTGTTTTGTACCGTAATTCTTTTGCTATTTCCTCAAATATTTTCTTAAGGTTTCTTATTTTTAAAGAACCAACTTGGTTCCTATAATCTTTATACAAATCCAAGAACATAAGTGTAGAATTGTGACTCCACTTATATGATTCTCCTTCATCTTGGGCTTGGGAAGGATTGGTTGAGGGCAATATTATAAACTCCGACATACCTAAAAAAGGAAATATTGCTCTATTCTACGGTAAAGTGAAAATCTGGCAAAAACTTACCTTCTTGTTCACACATTTTAATAAATATTTGCAAAACAAACAATCTACTAAAAATCTGACACATAAAAAAAGTATGGTTAATGGTTAATTCTGCTTCCTTTCTTAAAATCGTTGACGCCTTTTTTCTCTTTTTCGATATATGGGCTTAGCAGTTAACTCTAGTGTTTCAAAGACAATAATACAAACAGGCCTTTTATTTTAAATTTTCGCGCCAAATAAAAGTACAGGAAGTGACAAAGAGACATGTTTCATGATGAAGGGAGATCGAAATAGAAGGATTTCTTGTCATCAAAGGTCCGTGCGCCATATTTAAGTTTGTCAACAGCACACAAGCCACACAATTGAATGTTTTAATTTTTTTTTTTCGTTTAAAGATTTAAATAATTTAATTTATTTTCACTACCTAGAAAATGGTCTTCGTCGATCCGTTGTTAACCAATATTTTGATCAGTTTTATGTAGTTTCTTTGAGTGAGTAGCGTAATAGGGTTGAAAACTAAATTTAATTTAAAACACTAATAATATTTACGTGTTATATGGTAACGTTTGCCGGTGCAAATGTAATTTAGCGGATCTGGTTATACTTTTGAAGTAAGTACTAGGTATGTAGTTGTGCTCAATTCAATTAGTATTTTCGTTTTGATTTTTAACTTTTCCTTGGCAGAAAGTTTAAGCTAGTAAGAATAACGCTTATTTCATTAATAACGTAATATAGGGTGTCTTAAATATTACTTAAAACTAAGGCTACTGACAAAAATGATTGATTTCGCAGTGCCTTTTTACTATTTTTTTTAGTTTCTTCGTAGGAAGAGGTTAAAAAAAATTCTTAAATGTCTTAAATTACGCTTAAAAACAGAAAATAAATTCTCCTTAAAGATTTATACGTCTGACAACGTTTCAACAAATTCATTTGTTTAAAGTTTTTCGCGCGCAAATTTCCGTCAAGCGCCTTGTGTACGATCAGCCAGATGCGGCGAATATAGACTGGTTTTAGGGTATTTTTGAAAATTTTTAAAATGTTCGATGTAAGAAAAAAAAAGTATTAGATATGTCTGTAGACCATCCCAGGAGTCACCCATTCCAATATATTAAATGATTTCCATAACACCCTGTATATATATATATATATATATATATATATATATATATATATATATATATATATATATATATATATATATATATATATATATATATGGAATGGCTCCACCTTTGGTGGAACATCACACTTGGGGAACGGATTAAATCCAATAACCCTCCGACCCGGTTGTTAGCCGGGGTGTGTGGTGTATGGACGATTGAGCTTCACAAGTTGTTTGCCCATGACGCCGGAGTATTCAGGGGAGTCCCATTTGCGGGTCCCCACTCCTTGCTTCCATCCCCAGATGTTCCGTTTCCTGTCCTGGTCTCTCTGTACAAGACGTTTGTGGTGTCTTTCAGCCACTTACGTGACCTGGCATGTATTTCGTTCGTGAGAAGTATCACAGTCTACGTTGACACATTTTGGCGTGGCGTCATCGCTGCGGCTTTCCAATTTCGGAACCGCTAAGAGTGGTTGATGAGATTCACCCCCTGGATGATGCAAACCAGAGCCCTATCTGGTAGGGGTGGTGATGTCCCTGTCATGTAATCCAATACCCGTCGTGGCATATAGCCAGGGGAGTAGTTGTTTTGATATGGATATAATACACTCATGGAATACACAACAACGCCAACGCGCGGCTGAGCGCGGAAACGTGTGATCCTTCTCACTGTCCTGTTTCGAGCCTCCCTCACGCATCCCCACATGGGGTCCGGGACTTGGGAACCCGGAAGTTCGTTTATGGCTGCCTTGGTATGGAGCTCATGCATACAGCTCGTCTGTTGCTAAGGGCTCGGGGGGAATCACCCCACTCCCGAACGTACCTAGCTCACCGTTTTGTGTCCTCGCGACACTTGAGCTAAAGCGCCGCTAAACGATTTCCCTGGGTTGGCCTCAATGGCTTATCCCGAACATGGCTTTAACTAAGCTCACCACGTCCGACCCTCCACCGGGGACCTTCGTGTGTTAATGCGGAGAGGGGGCTCGAATATTCTTAAGACTTTCGTACAGATGTCGGGCGATCAGCGTCCCCCTTTCAGGGGCGCTCACGCGGCCCTGATGAGTCCCAGATAGGACGAAACATCGGATATGGAATGGCTCCACCTTTGGTGGAACATCACACTTGGGGAACGGATTAAATCCAATAACCCTCCGACCCGGTTGTTAGGCCGAAGTGTGTTGTGTATGGACGATTGGGCTTCACAACTTGTTTGCCCATGACGCCGGAGTATTCAGGGGAGTCCCATTTGCGGGTCCCCACTCCTTGCTTCCATCCCCAGATGTTCCGTTTCCTGTCTTGGTCTCTCTGTACAAGACGTTTGTGGTGTCTTTCAGCCACTTACGTGACCTGGCAAGTCTTTCGTTCGTGAGAAGTATCACAGTCTACGTTGACATATATATATATATATATATATATATATATATATATAAATGCTTCAAAAACACCGCAAAAATATTAGGGCGTCCGGAGTTTTGTCTTTCAGGCTAGAACGTATTTTGTTCTTCCTGCGTAAGAAAAACGTCTTTCGGATTCTATGCTTGTGGGCTGAATGGTTAGTAGGAACTCAAAGGCTTTTTGAAGATTACGTCCATGACTGTCATCATTGGCAAATAATAAATCAATTCCTTGAGTAAGAATTCGCGGACATCCGGGTCTTGGTACTGGTTTGCGTTTGTAGTAGCTCTGAATGTCTGAATATTTTAGTAATGCTTTTTGCAGTTTGACGTTGAATGGTTCATTCTGTTCTGCTCTCAGAATATCTGCAATGGGAATGTCATCTTTGTCGCTGATTTCTGTCTCACTGTCGTTGTCTGTGTCTAACCTGATAAAATTGTTTCCAATTTAGATTTAATGAGGGAAATATTTGGTGTTTAGAATGTCGGAATTTTTGAGATATCAGAGAATGTCAGAATAAAAGGTTCTGAATTGCTTAATCCTTCTTCGCAATGACTCTTGTAGTTCCGTACTAAGTGGTATTTTAATTCTGGATAATTCCTTTAACATGAACTTTAATGCCTCATCTGCTTTACGTAAATCCATATCGCGACGGCATAGGGCTTGAACTGTAAGTTTTATTGGTTGGCGAACTTTTATAACGCCTTTGAGAACCGCACTTTCTGAATCCAAAATTGGTGTTATGTTTAGATCAATAAAATATTTTTTATGAGCATGTCAAGTAAGCTGCTCCATCTGGTTGTGCAATATAATATAACTTTTAGCTCTTTCCCATGATCATTTCTGATATATTTTTATAGTATATCATTTTCACTAGGCGATTTTCAAAATGTTCGAACTATTTGTTAACTTTAGACACATATTATTGGTAATGATTATTTCCAAAGAGTCGCTTTTTTCCAAAACTTCCACATTATCCATGCCTCCAGTGTCTTCTATATCGCTGTCGGTGTCGCTAAAGAACATTTCGAGATTAATACCGAAAATATTAATCGACCCCGGGATTTTCGAGTTCGGTTTGTACTCCGGGATCCCGAAACCCCGGGACATCGGGATCCCGAGATTGACGCCCCTATGCGTAAGTAAAAAACAAATCGACAACACTTGTCAAATATCAACGTGATTGCATAGGAAAGTGTAGGAAGGTGCTGATATTTTTTTAGTATATTATTTTCACTAGGTGATTTTCTAAATGTTCGAACTATTTGTTAACTTTAGACACACATTATTGGTAATGATTATTTCCAAAGAGTCACTTCTTTCGAAAACTTCCACATTATCCATGCCTTCAGTGTCTTCTATATCGCTGTCGGTGTCGCTAAAGAACATTTCGAAATTAATACCGAAAATATTAATCGACCCCGGGATTTTCGAGTTCGGTTTGTACTCCGGGATCCCGAGATTGACGCCCCTATGCGTAAGTAAAAAACAAATCGACAACACTTGTCAAATATCAACGTGATTGCATAGGAAAGTGTAGGAAGGTGCTGCCTCAGCAGCCCTCGTATAACGTAGGGTCCTTAAAAATTTACATTTATTAACATTTTAAACTAGTCTGTTTTGACAATCATGGGTTTGGCAGGGAAAACAGTACTAAATGTTTTTAATTGGGCAGCTGATGATTAAATCAAATTTTTATTGCTGAAATAAACTATAGAAAATATTTTTATACTTTGTTTCGATTGCAATCATGAAGTGGGCTAATAGAAATTTGCCAAACATGCCCATTCTATGAATTTTCACTTATTTGGGTTTTTAATTCGTAAATTGTTATGATATTGTCAATGTGGGCTACGGCTACCGAAAGACTTCTTAATCGATCTTTGTTTTCGAGGACCATTATTACGTAATCTTAGATAACATTATTGTTAATAAAAATGGCATAATTGAAGGGAATTTTTGGTACCGGAAAATTTTTCCAAAAAATTCTTGATGTTGTTGGGCAGGCAAAACAAAATACTTTAAGCCGTATTTTTTGATTGTGGCATCTAGCAGCAGCGAGTAGACTGCCTATTTTTTGGTACGATGGATGACGTCAGTCTTGCGGCGGCTTGTCGCTCTTGCTCGCCTCCTCGAGAGATGTCTACGAACGTCCCTGCTCTGTCATTTCCGTGAAATTCTCCCGCCTGACTTCCTGACTTGCAGCATCGAGAAGCGAGGTTACGTATACGTATGTCGCTGGTCTCACATTCATCACTCAATGTTTGAAAAAGTCCAAAGCTATTACAATTTCTCTGCCTTCTTGTTCCCATTCAGATATTATCTTTCCATATTCTCACAAATCACCAAATAAAATAAACGAATTTTTTACGTAAAACGGTTGAGGGTGAGGTTATGCTTGGTTGCTTCGTATACAAAAATGTATAGGGGGCTTGGTTCGTCTGGACAATAGCTAATAATATTTTCTTATTCATGACGTCATATTGTCGCGTCTACAAGATTTGACTGCTAGACGCCGCAATCAAAAAATACGGCTTTAGTCACTCGACTGGCCAGATTATAGGCTGAGCTAGAAAACAAATCTTTAAATATCAATGTTACGACAATAATGGAATAATGAAAACAATCAAGTGCATGAAAACTACAATGCACTGACTTGTCCTTGTTATATACTATGTATATGTAAATTCTAAGAAAAATGATTTGACTGTACTATACACGGTGAATTTTTTCAAGTGTAACACGGCGATATCTCGAAAACGGTTTAAAATATTTTCATGAAATTTTGGTGAGATATTAGGGAGATGGGGGGGGGGGGCATATTTAAACATATCTTTGACATTCACCCTTCTCTCTATTTTAAGGGGTGGGGGTAATTTTGGAATTTAAATGGGATAATGTACTTTTGTTTATAAAATTCGAATTTACGTGAAAAACTAAGTACTTATGTGTACAATTTTTTTTTTTGATTTGCTAAAATTTATTTATTTTTTTGAATTCAATCAAAAACAATAAAAATTGTACTCATACGTTGTTTTTTACGTAGATTCGAATTTTATAAAAAAAAGTACATCATTCCATTTAAAATTACGAAGTATAGAGAGAGGGCGTCAAAAATATGTTTAAAAATGTCCCCCCCCCCCATCTCCCTATTAACTCACCAAAATATTTTAAACCGTTTTTGAGATATCGCTTGTAACACTTTAGAAAAGTCACCCTGGATACAAATTTTGAAAAAATAAGTCTTTCGGTCTTATAGGTGATATAAACGCAAAGAATAATTTCTGATCTGGTGCAATGTAAGACCGTTAAATAACTCAAGAGGAAAAAGAAATATTATTGATTCTGGTTCAGGTGCCTTCCTACTATCGTGGTTTCCGAGCCCTTGCCCTTCATCAGGTAGGCTACATCTAAGGCTGAAGAACAGGCCATATTTTAATCCGAATCAAAATCTCCCTTTTTTCTCTGTGGATATTTGACAGTCTTATATTGAATCAGCTTAGAATGAATGTACATATTTTATATTTTCCGATATATTTTAATTTTTTAAAACTTTATAGCAAAATTAACAACAGTCGTATTTTGCCATTAACGAATATCACGTAGAGAGAATGTCTTATTTTACACAATTATTTATTACATGATTAAACCGTGACAGGGACTCAAAGGTTATTGGCAAGTAATTGCTCTTGGTCGACAGGTAAGGTTAAGGTCAAGGGTGAAAACGACATTGAAATCAATTTGTAATTTGTTACTCTGTCTTTCTCACGATGTCTTAATTATTATTTTATTGAATTGTGCGTCAGGTGTTGACTTCCGCAAATGATATTACTTTGTGTGAAACGCAAAAGATGTTTCGTATTGTTCTGTAAAATTATTTTGGAGTCGATTTTATTTAATTGGGTAAAAACTTGGGTCTTTGGATAATAAGAAAGAAGATGCATCATTTGTTTTTGCTCGAGCGTAGTGAGTGAACCATTTAAATGAAAAAATTATCCTTTAGCCCAGAGATATACAAAGTGTCCTTAGTCAAAATTTTGCAAGATACTTTTTGACCAAAAATAAGAAAAAAGTTCTTATCAAGATAGATCCGGAAACACTTCGTTTACTAGATACAGGATGATAATATTTTAAACTAATTCTGGTTATTCCTATTTATTGACGCATTTTTAAAAGTAGTTATTTCAATGTTATATGCTGAGTGTTATGAAATTTACAGCATATATTGAAATGGGTGACTTCTGAGGTGGTCTACAGACATTCCCAATACTTTTTTTCTTAAATTGAACATATTAAAAATTTTCAAAAACACCCTAAAACCTGTCCATGTTCGTCGCACCTGGCTCACCTATGTGTTCGCACTAAAAACAATTGAATTGGTTGTAACGTTGCCAGACATATAAATTTTTAAGAACAATTTATTTTCTGTTATTGATCGTAATTTAAGATAAAGGTAAGACAAATTTAAACCTTTTCCTAAGAAAAAACAAAAAAAATAG
Organism: Philopedon plagiatum; assembly: GCA_963971165.1. NCBI lineage: Eukaryota > Metazoa > Arthropoda > Insecta > Coleoptera > Curculionidae > Philopedon > Philopedon plagiatum. The sequence continues at coordinate 93,745,641 of OZ020192.1, read as the reverse complement.
TAAAAAGGCAACTGCCAAATCACTCCTGTTTGTCAGCAGTCTTCGTTTTAACCAATAGTTGTCTAACATAATTTAAGTATCAATACGTAAAACTAATAAGTTGCAAAAAATTATACATATCTAATAGGGAATGAGTTGAAAATGTCCTCCATTTACTCCCAAACAAGCATACACTCTTCGTAGCATATTGTCCCGAACCCGTTGAAAGATATTCTCCATAATATTCCTTATTTCTTGGGCTGCCATCACTTTTTTAATTGGCACACTATACATAATTTCGTTCATTGTACCCTACAAGAAGAAGTCACATGGTACCTTCGCTGCTGTACCACTAAGACAAAATAAATATTCGTTCACTGGGAGGTTTGCAGTTAGAAAATCCTTCAATGTACAAAAGTCGCAGTTGTGCAGCGTTTTCGTTAACTGCTCAGTAACGCAAAACGATATCCTTAAGATAAGCATCTCGGCATCTTGGATTAAGAAACAGATTATAAATCGGTTAAAAATCTCGATATAAAACTAATAAGAACTGGCAGTGTTACCCCCAAATACTTTACCTCTTCCTGCAGTGGGATTGTGACTCCTCGCAGGGTTAGAGGACCGAGCCCCTCCTTTTTCCTGCGGTTAGTGAACGGGACGATGACAGTCTTGTGTGGGCTTACATTAAGTCCTTCCTGTCCTACCCATTTTTCCACTACGGCGAGGGCGCTCCTCATGCAGTCCCTCACGGTTGTGTTGAATTTTCCTTGAGTCGTTATGACCAGGTCGTCTGCGTAGCCCAGGATCGAATAACCCCTTTGACTTAGTTCTTTTAGAAGCCCGTCCATTACCAGGTTCCAGAGGAGGGGGGAAAGAACCCCCCCTGAGGGCATCCCCCTGCCACCCGGGCTGCCAAAGTTTCACCGAGTAGGTCTGTATAGATTACCCGGCTTTTGAGCATACTCTCTACCCATCTGCAGCAGGTCTCATCTAGCCCGATGCCCCTGATTGCTCTGGTTATAGATGTGAAGGATGTGTTGTCAAACGCTCCTTCAATGTCCAGAAATGCTCCGAGAAGCACTTCTCCGTTACCTATCGCGTTCTCCACTCTGCTAACTAGCTGGTGGAGGGCTGATTCGGTCGATCGTCCTGTTCTGTAGGCATGCTGGTCTTGATGGAATGGTCCGTCCCCAATTATTTCATCCCTTATATGCCTATCTAACAGTTTTTCTAGCGTCTTTAAAATGAAGGACATTAGACTGATGGGTCTGAATGCCTTGGCGACCGAGTAGTTGGGACGCCCATGTTTCGGTATGAATACCACTTTGGTCAGTCTCCAAATCCTCGGTATGTGGCCTAGGGCCAGACTGGCCCTTAGTATATGACAAAGCTTGCTAACAAGCAGGTCTAATCCCTGCTGTAGCAACGCTGGACAAACTCCGTCGGGACCCGGAGATTTGTAGGGTTCAAATGAGTTTATAGCCCATTTTATTTTTTCAGGGGATATCACCTTCTTAGCAGCCTGCCAGTTGTCCCTATGAGCTCTGTTGGGAGCTTCATTAGGTCCTCCAAATCTCCAGGCTTCAGGTGTTTCCTTTATGATATTGGACCCAGGGAAGTGAACCCGAAACAGTTCGGTCATTGTATCCTTCCCCGTTAATGTTTGCTCTCCATTCTCAGTAACAAGAGAGTTGATTGCAGGCTGAGTGTCCTTTGACAGTATCTTTGCGAGTCTGGCACATTCTGGAGTGCTTTCAATAGCCTCGCAGTGCCTTCTCCAGGATGCTCTCTTGGCCTTCCTCAGCGCTTTGTTGTATTCAGTAAGGGTTGCCCTATATGCTTCCCAGTTACCTGATCGTTTTGCCTGTTCTTCCTTACCTGTCCTCTTTTGGCCTCCAGGTCTGGTCCCCACCAGGGGACCTTCCGGGAGGAATTTGATGTGGTTTGAGGACAGTTTGCTTCGAATGCAGAAATGGCCGCGTCCGTCAATTGATCCGCTACCAGTTCGAGGTCCGTCACGTTATTTATTACATCTTTAAGCCCCCCCAGGTTACGTTCTAGGTCTACCCGATAGTTACCCCAGTTCGTTCTGCGAGGGTCGCGATAAGAGTTAGTTTCCCGTTTTATACACGTTATTTCGAACCGTATGTGTCTGTGGTCCGAACAACTCTCTTCCTCAGACACGTGCCAGTTTTTAATATAATTGCCGACGTAAGCCGTTGATATAGTTATATCTAATACCTCCTGCCTTTGCCCGGTTACAAAAGTCGGATTATTACCTCTATTCATAATGTCTAAGTTATTTGCCATTAGGAATTGAAAAATGTACTCACGTCTTTGATTGGTGTCAGTGCTGCCCCAGATGCTGTGGTGTGCGTTTGCATCACACCCGATGATCAGCTGCGATCCACTTCCTCTGCAGTCTCTCACCAGTTCCTCCACAGCGCTGGGTGGTGGCGCTTCCGGGTCATCGTGTGGGAAGTAAGCCGATCCAATAGTGATATTTCTCGGCCCACCCCCCTCCGTTGTTGTTAGTCGTACTGCCACGAGGTCCCTAAAACAGAAATTAGTCAGTGGCAGCATCCTTATATTCTTTTTAATTAGAATGCAGGTTCTCGGTCTGTCGGAGGTTCTATTGTAAACCAATTCACCACCTACTCCCGAGAGACCTTTTATTGTCCCTTGGTTGACCCAAGGTTCTTGAATGAGGGCGATGTCGCAGTTCTCCATCACCTTACACAGGACTGCCGAGGCTGCCCTGCTGTGGTGTAGGTTAACCTGCACGACCCTCACTTTGGTTCGCGACGCTCGCTATAACCCTGAAGGTTACCCTTCCAAGTCCATAGTATGCCTTGAATTGAGCTCGTTCAAGGCATCCAAGCGACGCCGCGTCTATTGAGAAGGCCAAGGTTTGTCCCTTTCCTTCTACCTTCCGGCTTAGCATCAGCCAGTCTCCCGTGTTGAGGCCAGGATTTTGTCGTCCTAGCCGGGTCCTGACTGTTTGTACCTCGACTGCCTCTGGAATCCAGACGAGGACTTTGGGCCTTTTGGGGAGGCCCTTAGACTCAACCACTGTCAAGTCTGCCCCCTCCCACAAGTTTCCCATGGTTGCAACTGCTTGTTGCAGCCAGGTCTTGGTTGAGGGATTGTTACACGTGATCCAGATAATGCCTCCCGTGTATCTACTCCCTTCAAATTGCGGTGGACTCGCACTCCCGGAGGGAGTTTCGTCCAAGACCGCAACCAGTCTTGCCTGAATCAGGTCAGCTTGCTCCTGAGTCAGGGTCGTATCCGGGTGGCGTCTTTGTATCACCGCCATCCTTAGTCCGCTAGCAGCCTTGTTGTAAGAAGAAATGCCAGCCTGTCCCGATTGACTCCTGGCCTTCTTCTCCGGCTGTTTGCTAGAAGATGAGATGCTGGTGTCGGGATGCGGCCTCTTTTTGGCGGCACCCTCCACTTTTCTCTCCCCCTCCTTTGTTTTTGGCCGGGGCTTTTCTTTTGTCCACGTCCCCGCCGCCATTTTTGCTGCCTTCCGGATCTTCCTTCTTTGGGCTCCGGATAGTTTTGGTTGTTGCAGGCCAACTTTTTCCATCCCTGCAGCTATGTTTGTAACCTCCGGAGTCTTTTCAGCCGGCCGATCGTCCGGCTTACTATCACCTCCCTGAGTTGGTAAATGGGTGTCATCTTCAGAAAGATCCACCTCAATTAGAGTTGAAGAGTCGCTCGTTTCCGAGTCCTCTTCTTTCGTTGTTTTTTGTTTTTTATGGTCCATGAAGTTCCCACGAGTCTGGGGGAAAGGGTGGTCCGCACCGGCACCGCCCCCTTGCCGGTGTAAGGCTGCTTACTCCGGGATGTCGCCTGGTGTCCCGGAGGCTCCGTTTGAAACGCCTGATTACGGCTCAGGCGCCATTCATCCCATTGGCACGGGTCGCGTCACACCGTGGGATTAAGCCGAATGTGTTAAGTGTAGGTGAGGTGTAGGTGTTGTAGTGTGCTCACCTCTGTGCCCCGCCGCACCACGCAGGGCGGCCGCGGCAGGACAGGCAGTGAGCTGGTGTTAAATATGTAGTGTTGTAGTGTGGGCACCACTGTGCAGTTGTATCCTTCTTAGTCTGGCTTCTACCCTCGGAGACCTTCCCAGCATGGTTGGACCTAGCTGGCCTAGCCCTCCGAGTCAATCAAGCTCGCAAGCCCCGCCGGTACGTCAAACCGAGGATACGATGGGGGGGTAAAAACTCTTACGGGGCACTTAGAAAATAAGATACATACAAAACGTAACACTTAAAAAAATTTAGTACCAAATTTAATTATTTATTCATAATATTAAATAGAAACATCACCATTACTCGCAGAACTCACCTGACCAATCAGAACGAGGTTGATCACGGCCTATAGCTTGTATTTTTATCACCAGATGGCACACGCAGCTTCCGGCCGGCGACAGAAGCAGACAGAAAACCAGAAGAGGTCAGTGACTCTTATAATGTCGAGTACGGCGAATTTTTTTAGGGTTTCCATAAAGTTTTATCTATTCAAGCAAACGCAGGCCTTGGCCAGCTTTAGTTAAATAATTGGTAACTTGACACAAATTTAACACTGTATTAAAATCCCGAATTAAATTTTGTTTCTGCAACCCAAGTAGTTTATTTCTTTAAAATTAATTTGATTTAATAAAGTTAAGCTGTTTTTAGTTTTTTCACAAATAAAATAACAATATGTTACATTATTGTTACGAGTCGTATTAAAATAGTGTATTAATATTAAGAAGATCCAAAAAATTGAGCATGCAAAGTAGGTAAAATCTCGAATATTTATTTATTTACTAAGCAAGCGGTAGTTCTAATCTAATGTACCTAGCTTTGTTTTTTAAATTGTAGACTTGCTAGTAAAAATTATGTCCTTCTCTGGTCGGATTATATGGAATAGAAGTTTTCAATTATAATTTGAATTGTGAATTTCATAATCGGATAATACCGATTATATAAAATATCAAATTATTGATTATTTTTAATTCAAAAAATACCATAGCTAATTAGCAGGACATACTGCCATAAAAATATTTTGTATCAACACTTCTTCGGTTAAATCAGTAAAAAAAAGTCGGGAAAAACAGATTATATAATTTTTTAAATACAATTTGGAACTTGTTACAACTTCCTTTTATCGTTATAAATAAATTAAACAGGTTCTTTCGTATTATCTTTAAAATGTAATAATAATGGAACAATTATGATTAATAGACACGACTGACACGAATTAAAGCAGATTGTTTTACTTAATATTTTATTCATACGAGTAAATCAATGAACTATTTTTTTTATCATACTGTGCTTAAGAAGCGCAAATGACACGTTCACACGGTAATTATAAGATCCTGTACTGCTTGATAAACGCCCGACTTTACCGTTGACAGTTAGACATGTAAGTATGACGCAATGGTCGGACTTACGATTTCCATTGGACAAACATATTTTCTCATGCTCGTATTAGGGTAAATCTCTCCATTACTCGCTTTTCTTTGTACAGGGATATCCAAATAAAAGTGAACAGGCCTTATACATTTTTTGTTTTTAAAGATGGGAAAAAATGTTAAATATATAAGTTTTGGGGAATTTTATGGATCATTCATATATCTTATCAGCAAAACAATTGAGCATCGAATAAAAAAAATATAGTATAAAACATCGATTTTCTCGCTTCTTTTAAATTGGATGGTATGATTTTTATCATATTTTTGGGTTATAGGAGAAGTTCTAGACATGTTTTGTATAACATACCCTATGCGGTTTTTCAATCGTTTTTGAAATTTTTCAAATTCAAAATTATTTCCCATAAATATACTTTAAACGTAACTATCCAGGTTGCGAACGAAATACCTGCTACCTTTTTAAGTTTTCCTTGTAGGTAAGTCAAAGTTAATGTCAAGGTTGACAATAATACTTTAGTAACCGTGAATTTATAACTTTATTTTTATACAAAATGAGTTATTCTATTAATGAGACATACAAAATGTTAAAATTGTATTTAAAAAATAACAATAATGTTCGAGCGGCTCAAAGACAATATGAAGAACGTATTGAAGAGGGACAAAGAACTCCATCATTAAACACCATAATAAAAACAAATAGAAGACTAGAAGAAAGGGGAATTCTGGGCAATGGAAAAAGAAGAAAAGAAGGAAATGAACAAAGGGATCTAGCGATTTTATTTTATTTTTAAGAGAATCCAAAAAAATCCACTCCCGATTGTGTGCGGTATCTCAGATATGGAAGAAGATATAAAATGTTAACTTATGGAACAGTTGAAAGAACTTTAAAGTATTTTAAGTATAGACCGTAAAAAATTATGTCAGTTCAAAAGCTTAGTGCTGGTCAAAAGGAAAGGAGATATACTTTTGTCACAAATATTAACGAAAGAATGCCGCAAGATCCTAATTTATTTCATACTATCGTTTGGACAGACGAAGCAACTTTCCGCAACTGCGGGAATGTTTAATTGACAAAATGTTCATGTTTGGTCGGATGAAAATCCCTTTACCATCGAAGATATTGCTTTTCATTGGAGTAATTCATTCATCGTTTGGTGTGGGATATTACAAAATAAAATTCTATGACCATTGTTTTTTCGGGGAGCATTAACTGGCCAGCGCTATCTTGATTTTTTAGAAAATGAAATCGCAGATATTCTGGACGAATTGCGACTTGAAGAACGTCGACATATTATATGGCAACAGGACGGAGCGCCTCCCAATAATATAATTATTGAGGTTCGCAATTTTTTAAACTACCAGTATAACGAATGGAATGGTAGAAATGGAACGTTACATTGGCCTGCAAATAGCTCCGACCTCACACCTTTAGATACGTTTCTTTGGGGTCATTTGAAAAATATCGTATACAGCAGTCATAATGAAAATATTGAAGAAATTCAAAGGAAGGTGAGAAATGAAGAAATAAATCTGAACAAAAACGATGCTAAAAGTTTTATAAACACACTTCAGAGGCAGAGAATAATGTATGAAAAGTACAAAGAATTAAATGGCGGACATGTTGAAATTTTTTTTTGATTTTTATTCGCCAATGTTAACATTTACCTGTTTATGTTATAATTCATTTGTTATTGTTTATAATTACTGGTTATTGCTTTCAAATATTAATAACTAATAAAAATCAACATTTATTGTTTAATAGGATATCTCATTTTGCGTAAAAATAAAATTATAGATTCACGGTGACTAAAGTATTATAATCAACCTTGACATTAACTTTAACTTACGAAGAAAATTTAAAAAGGTACCAGATAACTCATTCGCAACCTGGATAGTTACGTTTAAAAAAACCTTCATATGTAACATTTTTTCCCATCTGTAACAATAAAATAATAATAAGGCCTGTTTACTTTTATTTGGATATCCGTGTACAAATATACTACAGGAAATGTAAACCCAAATTACGGAATTCACTAAATGAGTTTAATATTTATTACTTGTTTAAATTTAAATTTTCTATTTCATCAGTTAGCAGTTTTAGTCGTGTCATTGTAAACGAGTCGTCATAAAAAACTTATGGGTTATTGTGTTTGCAACTTAATTGTTTTTCAAATACTTATGTAATTCTTGTCTCGGAATGTGATTGAAAGTGAATTTAGGAAATGGAGAAAGGGATCCATTATTGAGAATAGCACATATTTACATAAGTTACACTTTTCTTTATAATGTTGCTAAGGTTTCTTGAAAAAATTAAAAAATAAATTTTCACTATAAAAATTACTCTGCGGAATTCAGTAAAAAGGTTTAAGACTTAGTACTGGTTTTAATTTGAATCTTCTAGTTGATCAGCTGATTTTTGTCGTGTCATTGTTAACGAGTAGTCAATGGGAATTTATGAGTTTTACTAATATTTCTGTGATTTGTTTGGTTTCCAAACGATTGGTGTCTTTGAACCAGTGGCAGCTCGTGGGAAAATATTGTAGGTGCTCTGCAGTAAAATTAAATTACCGAAATAAATTGCATGTAAGTTTGTTTTATCGCCTTCGACAGGTAGACACTGAAAACAAGAAAGGGCATCTTTTTTGTTGCATCCACAAATCTAATCATTTCGCCAATAAATACCTCTATTAAAGTGACGCGTGAAAGATTTTCCTCTGCTAACACCGGTTGTCTCAATATTAATATCTATTTTTTAGCTCAAGTTTTTTCTCATAAGAGTATTTAGAAAATCTTTTAACCTTCAGTCAATTATACACAACATCCATTATTTCAAAGTCGGCAGTCTACAAATCTAACAACCGACAACTCACAATAATAACAATAACGCTAATTCTAAATAATTGTCGTGCGAATTTACAAGTAAGGGCTGTCACGAATGCAGCTAAATGACTAGCAGAATTTCCCGTATTAAATTTTATCCCAACGATAGAGCCGATTTCTGCCCTATATTCGTTAGATTGAAAAGTGCTGTGCACGAATAAAAGCAGTTTAGCTCGGCACTCGAGTAACGTCGGGAGAAAAAAATTATATTAACTTTACTTGGCGAACTGTACGTCGGTGTCGGCCGGCGTGGGTGTGTTGAACGCTAGCCTATTATAATATTCTCTGTCGAAAATTCGATGTTTTAATTTTACTTATTTTTACTTTAAGGAACCTTTAACTATTTACTGCAAAGTGTCAAAAAATTATTCAAATGGCTTGAAAATTTTGGTGATTCTGCAGCCCTTATGTACTATAGTCGCTCCTGCTTCGAACTTATTGCTAAAATAAAGTGAGTTCTGTTGTTGAGATAAATACATACTTATATTGTCTCTTTCTTTATAAGTTTGTGACAAAACTCAGGTTTCATATTCATATTACGAAATTTGGTTGTCTTGTTTTAATACTCAATTGCAAACCGTGATTATCAAACTTGAACGCCTTTAGCGATAGTTAATGTGCCTGTTAAATTTTCGTTATCATTCAGAAATTATTTTGTGGCTGCCTCCGTTAATTAGTCAAGACCATTGCTGATTTATTATTATCTCTGATTAACGTCAAATTCATGAAACCCCCTATATTGTGATTGTTGGAATTAACAGTAGTGAGATTTAACGCCCAAAGTTTACTCTTCCAACATCTCGTCCCTGATGTCCAGGCAAAGTATCGTAAGTGCCATTTATGCTATTTTAAATATTTTTTTTTCTATGTAGTTGTCTTGTAACACATTATGGGATGAGTTATAGTCAAATTTAGAAAAACATTATTTTATTTAATAACAGTTTTTTACTCAGCGGGGGCTTGCTAAAAATTTAATTTTTTCTCGTTAATGTTTTCTCTCGAAAGAAAATTAAATGGAAATATTTCTTGTACACTCTTTTTGTAGCCCTTCAGATTTGTTATGGGTTGCTGAAATCCCCTGAACCGCTACTATTTTGAATTTAAAAAATATTGAAAATAGCCGTCCGTCGCGTCGCCGTCGTCTTGATTTTTGCTAGTGTTTGCTAAGGTTTGTTCTGGTTTGCTCAGGTATATAATAATCAAAATGAATAATTAATTAAAAAAATAATTAAAATGTTACCTAGCCGGCATCTTGATTTTTGCAAGATATCTGAGTTTCATTCGGGATGAACATTACGTATTCTGCACAGTCGCATGACGGCACATTGTTTAATAGCAATAAAGTAGGAGGACTTTTGTGTCATCTAAGCATTCTGATGTCAAATCCTTATTGGTTTTGTGATTTGTAAAAGCAATACGCTTTGATTTAAACGACAGGTAGTATTAGAGCATGATTTTATTAATAAAAATATTTTTATTATGTTATTATATCTGTGTATGTTACTTTTCTAACAGAATCCGTTACTGGAATGTAATATTCAAATCCGGTGAGGATAGACATATTGGGCTTTATTAGTTAAAACTTTTTCTTTTAACTTTTGTTCTGTATTACATAAACTTGTTAATTTTGCAGATTGCGTCATCCTTAATGAGACACTAACTGTCACTCACTTACGGCTACTCGCTCACTGCGGGGGTGCCAGGGAGCATATATACCTATCCAAATTTAATGATATAGCCACTAAAGTAATGATTTAGTAACACAATTTTGACGTGCAGAAACTATAAATTGTACCACAGCCCGGCGTAATACTAAACCAAATGCATTGAAAGATTTTAAACTGGAACTTCAGTTAGAACTAGAATCTGATAGTATGGTTATTATGTATTTGTATTATGCAAAATCCACACATTCAGATTGGTTTTAATCAGATGAGTAATATACATGTGTAATTATCCTATTAGCCTGATATATTTTAATTGACAATAGGAATATATAATTTATATCGCTTGCATAAAGACAGGAGTTATCAAGAGAAGTTAAAAATCGTATTGTAGTATTTTTCTTTTTTGAAACAGGCTCAAATTATAATTTTTATGTGTAGACAATGTCAAGATGAAATACCTATTTCCGACGTTTTACTTTTAGTCGCATCTACTAAAATCTCTGCGGGATCAAAACAGTTCGGCTTTCAAGCAATTTAAAGCGGCATTTTCCACGTCGCGTGCATGTTTGCCAACTTAATTTCATTTAAGTAAAATTTTTTTCTTTGTATTTCAATTGTATAAATATTTTCGCAATATTAACCGTAGATTTATATTCTATGGGTATTTCGTAACGTATTAATAAATGTTTCAAGATATTTTAGAAATATATTTTAGGAAAACAATATGTAAAAAAACTATTGACGTCATAGTCAAAAAAAATTTGATTAATAAGCTTACTATTACAAGCAAAAAATCGAAATGTATGCAAATAAGATGGCCACTTGCAGGAAAATGTTCGCGCACATTCTCCTGGTTAGCGAGCAAATAGTCGCTGACTATTGGCCTACAATTTTTCATATGTAAGGGAAATAGTCACTGTTTCTGGACGCCGATGTTCGATCCCACTACTATCCATTTCTAAAGTTTTGACCCCTCAGTTTGGAAGCATATAAAGTAAAAAGTACAATTTGAAAAATGTAATTTTCACATATTTCGGTAAAGTTACTTGTCTCTATTACACATGTAAAACTTTGTAACCGTAGATGCCTTGGTGCTTTTCTAATGGGAAGCCAATTGTAAAATTGTCACCATTTTTTCCCTATTTCATCAATTACTCAAGTTTAAAAATTTATTGTGCCTTACTGGTACTCCCAGGCCTAACTAATTTTTTACAGGCGATAAAGTGAACCTTACTTTATTCCCAAAAAATATTATTTTTATTTTTTTTTTCTTAGGTTTGGTAGTAATAGTCAAAAAATGATTGTAGTTATGTAATTACTACCAGTAATCTTACAGCAAAAATTTTTGTTTTTTTGTATTACATATAAAGAGATGTAACTTTACGGTTAACGAAAATTTTGTTTTGGCAGTTGTCATAAACCTAAATACAAACGATTAATTTGTGTAAAGGATAGCAGCATCGAGCTTTCGGGATGGAGCGGGGCGTCGAAGGTGCAATAGTATGGGTGTTAAGGTAATAATCATTAAAGTAATGCAATATAGTGAAGGTTTATTTTGTGCTCTATATGATAAAGTAGGTAACTGGTAAAATTAAGAAAAAATAAGTATATGCATTGGTAAATATTCACATTTATTTGTATTTAACGATTTTCTATTGTGTCATTAAGATCTATAAAATAGGCAAAACGTGTGCAGTAGAACAATAGTAATTTAAAAATATTGCTTCAAAGTGAGTAACGTAAATAGGCCAATTAGCTTTATTTATTTATACTTCACCTAAAAGAAAAACAATATTTTTGATGTTCCCTTATTTTTATGATTCGCATATTTGGAAAATTGTAACAAATGCTGTGTTAAGTTTGTCTGCATTTGCCTTTGCTTAATAATAAAAGAAATATGTGAAAGTGGCCTGTTTACGTAGAATCACGTCTGATTTAACTTTACAAAGTACAAAGCCCTGACAAAATGTATTTAAACCTAAAACTAAAAATAACGTGATTGGATTACACCACTCTTTTTTACCGAAGAATACCTACACTTATGGATCGTTCTCTCCTTCTTCATCATTACTAAAGTCTTCATTTGAATCATCATCTTCATCTAAATTTATAATTAATGGTTCTACAACAACATCAACTAAGTGGTCTTTTTCTCTGTAGGATTACTCAATTTTATAAGCATGTCCAACGCAATTTTCCCAAACAGAATTTGGCACGTTCTGCATCGTTCCAAGACACAAATTTAGTACATTTGTGATTTTAAACGTAGTATTCAATTTTGCCACTTAATTTTTCACATATGCCCAAATTAATTCAATTGCGTTGAATTCACAGTGTGCAACTGGCAACCATAGAAGCTTTACATTATCATTACGTAACTCCTTTGCAATTGTATCTAAAAGATACGTTTTTGGAAAGTGATAGTTCTTGCATAGGTCTAAAAGCATTGGTTTGGTTAATTCATTAAACGTTGTAAATTCATCGGGCAATGTTGCTTTTCGCTGGGACATCCATTTTATTATTTTTTGTTTTGTCCAGGCAGTTGTAGAATTTCGAAAATTAGGATCCAACATTGTATGATACGGTGCTTGGTCAATTACGATTACTGATTTGTCAGGTATTACGGAAAGCACTGCTCTAAACCATTCTTCGTAATGTTGTTTATTCATCTCGTTATGGTAATCCACTGACGCCGCACTTTTTTTCCCAACGAAACACTTCAGGCAGCCATCCAAAAACCCATTTTTACTACCAATATGTAAGATAATAACCCGTTGTCCAGATCCTGATGGCCGTTTTATTCCACCTCTAAAGCCATTAATTTCCTGTATACCACCTCTGTATTCATCGAAATTATCCCGTTTTGTGGGATTAACTCTTTCAACCCAGCCAAACTTCCTTGAATGATTTGCACCGCACCATGTTTCATCTGTATAAAAGATTTGTCAAGAATCTTCACGATATCTCTTTATGGCGTATAAGAATTCCGCTCTTCTGGCAGCAATTGTGTTTTGTTCCATTACAATTGGTTTATTAATTAGTTTTTTATAGGAAAACCCAAGTTCTTTAATCCATCGGTACAAAGTCATTTCTGAAAATTCTGGTAAATAATCGACATCTTCTTTCAATTTCTGGTAAACTTCTTTTATAGAAGGAAACCGGCGCTCCAGGTAAAAATTTAATATTGTTCTCCTTATGACGCCCTGCAAAATCTCATCACATTCCAGTCGGGCCTTCCACTTCTCCCTTTTGATGGTATAATAATACCGGAACTTTTTTCTTCCGCAGTAACACGTTTAACGTTGCTTTCACTAATACCCAGGCAATCTGCTCTTCTTTTAACCACTTGCTCAATAAAAATATTTTCCAAACCGTTGTCTTTCTCTTATTGAAAGTACGCTCTGACTTTTAATATAATATTTTTCATTTGTTCGTTGCACCGACGAGACATTTTAACTTATTAGACTGTAGTTTGGTACCGTATTTTTGGTTCAGATTACATCAGGTATTTATATAAATTCGAACAGGATAATCTTAAAAATCGTGTGAAAACAATAATAATTTCAAATTATTATTTACCACTAAAACCAAAAATTTAAATCAACAATACGTAGATATAAATAACCACAATCAAATAAATAATATTATTTTACAAATCTTTTCAATGCATAACAAATAGATTAAATTCTACACAAATAACAATACATGGACATACGGACTACATACCGATAAGCGTGACCTTACGACGACGCCACCGTACTGTGTTTGTCGGTAAAGGCGTTTTTTCATCTCTTTCTTATGTCGCTTTTAATATTTATTACAATTTTTACAAGAACTAAAGGTGCTTTTTTTAATTTTGTGTAGTAAAATACATTTGTATAATAATAAATACGTCTACGAGTGGAAAGATTTTTTTAAGGTTTTAAATTGTCCACAGTACAGCTGATACACAAACATCATTAAAAAAGAAAAAAATACGATTTCAGACACATACTACCAATCTCTTGCGAAAGTATAGAAATTTTTCTATCTACCTTTAAAATTGCATTTAAATAGGGAAAAAATTAACCAATATATAGACATGAGAAAATCGTTTATCAGTATTAACACACTAAAATCGTTGTTTTTCTCTAATTGATTATGAATAAGTTCAATATCGTTTACACTACAATAATACATTTTTTGGAAGAAACTCTTGGATAACGTCCTAACAAGCTGTAATTTTTTCAGTTTATTCTGCCCCGTGGTTTTTTTTGTTATTGACCCTCAGACTGAGGGGTCAAAACTTTAGAAATGGATAGTAGGATCTTTTGCTAACCTTATTCTGGCAAACAGTTTATCTCCTCGTTACCCTAAAGCCCTGAATGTCTACGAACTCATACGGTACCGATTTGGAGTAACCGTTGGCAATGACATTATTATGTGTGCTGTCACATCTCAAGTGTCCCATCAACTAATTCTTGGTTAAATTGCTTTTGAAAAGGTAGGCTGAGTGCAAGTGTCGGAGTAGAAGAAGAAATTTCGTATTTCGTGCAAATTTTGCACGAAATACGAAAATTTAGAGCAATACAATTCTTCCTCTAAATTGTTTGTGGCAACTAAACGGTATTGCTTTTTCTTGTGCAAAGTAATTTATATACACACATCAGGTACTGTGGATTTGTTCATAAAACGCTATAAGATTGGAATCTTTTTACCCTCTGTAACTAAGTAATTTATAGTTATAAGTTGTAAGTAACTCTATTGAATTCCTAACATTTTTATTGGATAAGTTAAATAATTATCCAAATGAGCGTGCGGCAACCTTGCCTACAAACGTTATGTTGATAAAGAATTTAGATCAAATCGGAAATTTTATGTAGTACTTAATTAAAGTACCGACTTAATAAAATAAAGCTAAATATCCCACATTATCCCATATTAAGTCAATATAATTTGAATTATTTTATTTAATTCAAAGTAGCTTTTGCTATAAATAACACAAATTATTTTTGACATCTTGATGGGCGCGTGTTTGTTCTAATAAAATATACATAATTGTAATTTTTGCCTATTATGGCCAGAACACACAACTAGTTAAAGTATAAATATTAAGTTACTTTTTCAACAGGAAAATATTTAATTCTTCACATTAGTTTAATATTTTTACATATTTTAGTTTAAAGGGGTAAAAGGAGAAATAGTGGTTACCATTTACACAAAAAAGTTTGGTTTTTATACAGTTTATTTTTTATATGTAGACAAAAAACAGGGAAGAACAAAAATTTAATAAAGTCTAATGTTCAACAGTTTTTTACCTTATTACAGATTGCAATAAATTATTGTGTTCATCGGTAGTGCCGCTTGCTTTCAAATTGTCATTAGTCATTTGGCAAACCAAATGTTGTGTGTTTTGTCCTTATCTTCTTTGTCCATTTTTTTAAACCAATTCCTTTTTTTCTAGTTCCAATTATTTAATCTATTTACAGAAACAATCAACTTACAGATTTTTTTATATTATGACGTGAAAGAAGAAAAATGAATATACAGTAGTGTGTCCCAAAAAGTATGGCATATAGGGGAAACTTTTTTATTATTAATTTCTCAAAAAATTTTTTTCTTGATAAGAGTTGGTGCTTATTGTCAAACTAAAGACTAACATATCGAATCTTATGTAATGTTGTGAGTAAGGGGCCAATGGCTTTTTTAAACCCACCACGAGTAGAGTGTACAGTTGTCGTTTTAAATTGAAAACTTAAAGCAAGTATGAAATCTGATATCTTAGAATAAACCTACGTCGAGTACATAATCATAATATTATGATATTGTCTTCGTCTTTTGATAACGTTTAGAGAGGACAAACAAGAAATATACTACTAATTATTTTTAATAATATGGCACGAGTTCTTGTTTTAAATACTAGGCTAAATAGTTGCTTGCTAAAATTGTTTATGTCTGCAACACGCCTATGTTTCAAGAAACTAATATTATAAAAAATATTAAATATTGTGAAAATTATTATTAGCAACTACAAGATTTAGTTTACTTCGACGTAGGTTAATTATAAAATATCATAATATTTAACGAGCGATGTTGTGTTTTGAAAAATATATAATAATATATCTATATAAAAAAAATGTCAAAATTTAATCTCTGTCAGATTTCATATCTGGTTTATATTTTAAAATTAAAACAGCTTTATTCTATAGGTTCTTTTGATTTTTTTAAAATGAGGGTACCATATTCTTGGAGAGTTATGAAAAAAAGACACTGCATTTTAACCATGGATATATTAAGAAAGGATTCGATGTCCGTATACTGTGAGCGTATCGAAAGTGAAGCCTTATATTTGTTATTTGTTATGAAAACATTTCCCCCAGGAGATTAGTTTACGAACTACGTAATTGAATCAAGAACGGTAGTAGAAAGAGATAAAATAGCATTGGAGTGTTGGAGCTCAGAAGTGTTGCTGTCTGTGCTGGTTGCTTAGGAAAACGGCTGAACCTCGGTCTGAACACTCGTTTACACGTACGTCTTTGTCTAATGAACTATAAAAGAAAAAGTGCGATTTATAGATTTATAAATGACTTGGAGTGACTTTAAATAAACACCTTTAGAAATAACATAACCTATAAATAATAAAATATTTTTAACTTAAATGTATTATTATTTAGCAGAAAAATAAAATATTTTAGGTTTTTTATTACTTTTAGTAAATCTTGTGATGCTTCTAACGTATTTTTTGTCCAAAAATACAAGGTAAAATAAGATGTGGCCAATGTTTACAAATTGTGTTTACAGTGTCGTTTAGAATGGTTTGTTTTGGCTTCGGAGAATATTAAATCATCCCGTATCCATTCTTAATAAATCCATGATTTTCACTAACTTTACTTTACTTACTTAAGGTTTGGTGTGGTAATTTTTAGTTTGATAATAAGAATAAGACCAACTTTTATCGCGAAAGTGGATCTAGTAACCACAATGTAAAGTCGTGGCCAAAATAAAAATTCATGTTTAATGCTTTCTCTTACAAAAAAATTAACTTTATTTTCCACAGGAAAAAACATTAAAAATGAAATTTAATTTTGGCCGCAACTGTTCGTGTTCATTCATACCTGTGATCATGTAGTGGTGAACTAATTATTCTTTTCCAAATGGGCCAATATAAAATTTGTCGTTGTTATCTCGCCAGAGGAAACAATAAATATGTCCAAGTGAATAATTGTGATAACCTGAAATTATAAAGTGATTAGTGTGAGAGAAACTAGCCAAACCTAAACGATTTTATTATTAATTTTAAGGTCCACCCACATTTGCCTGCCGGTCAAAAAGATATCATTAGATAATTTATTAACTATGTATTTTATATCAATATAAATTTATGATACTAAACGTCGCCTAACAAGCGTTAGGACGACTGGTTAAATGACCTTTTGCTTTTGAAGGTGGACATAATAATATAAGAAAAGCTGTACACATAACGTTTTTTTACTTATAAATATGAATGAAGTCTACTTGTCAGGGGTACATATAAATATGTAAAAATGAGAGTCAGCTCTCTAAACCACCTGAAAATTCCTTATACAATAAGGATTTGAATAAATCATGGTAAAACAGCTATTCTCCAGGCTATATGCCCCTCTGAGCGCTAGATTACATACCAAAATTTGCCGTATTTTCTTCTAACACAGATAATAAAATACTTGTTTTGAATGCAAGAAACTACCAGGAAGAAGGATGCGTTTTCTTTAGTTAGAATGTCGTCACCTGCAGACCGGTTTAGAACTCTTTGGTTCTCATCAGTACAGGATAGACGAATATACATGTCATTGGAATATACCTACCTTCCGAAAAAGTATATCCTTAAAGCTACAATGTCGGAGTGGCATATAGCCCGGAGAACAGCTGTTTTACAATGATTTGTTCAAATCCTGTTTGTATAAGGAATTTTCAGGTGGTTTAGATAACTGATTCTCATTTTTACATATTTTTTTACTTGTTTACTCTCTTAAAAAACATGGAAAAATATTTTCATCTAATTATTTTTACAACAATTTTTTTCTTAAATATTAGTGTAGGTACCCGTTTTATACCCGTGTTATAGAATGTTTTGTAGACGATTTTAAGTCGCATAAAACTTAAAAACACTTGAACTGAATGTTATATCTACGGTTTTACCTTTAAAACGCGAATAATCAATATAATGCATAGCAAAGTCAACTACGTGAACGATTCTTCTACTTATAGTGCCGTAACCGTTCAACGATCGTTGGCCGTCAGGTTGGCTACCATATAAATAATCATTGTCTTGTTCACCGCTTCACGGAACAATTCCAGGGAAGATTTCCCATGCCATTGTCTAAGATTTTTCAGCCATGATGTTCTTCTTCTCCCAAGGCCTCGCTTGCTATTTATTGTACCTTCCATAATCAGGTGCAGTTTTTGAAATTTCTCACGATGTCGCATAATATGACCGAAATACTAAAGCTTCTTTTGGTAGTTACGATTATCTCCAATTGTTTGTTCATTCTGGAAAGTACTTCCGTGTTTCTTACTTTGTCCACCCAGCTCCCAGCTGATCCTAAGCAAACCACGGTACACTTACATCCCAAAAGCTTCTAAACGTTTAGGCAATGTCTCAGTGAGCGTCCATGACTCCATACCATAGAGAATTACCTACAGGAAACACGTAACATCCAAACATTTTCATTCGCAGGCTCATTGTTAAGTTACGGTTACACAAAGTTTTCTTCAACTTTACGAATGCCGATCGCGTCCGTTCTATTATTGTTTTAATTTCATTGGTTGGATCCCATTTGTCATTAGTGCCAGTTTCCAAATATGTGTTTCCACTTTTTCTAGTGGTGTCCCGTCTACGTAAAGACCATTATCTTGAAGTGCATTCTGCTTGCCTATGATCATATATTTACTTTTATTGACATTGAGTTTAAGCACGTATTGTTCGCGCGAGTGCGTTATCTGGTCCAATAATGACCGTAGTTTACTGGTGTTTGCAATAGGTCACGTGTCATCAGCAAATCTGATGATATTAATAGTTGTTCCATTTATGATCACTCCTACTATCCATCGGAGCTTCATTAAATATTTCTTCTGAATATAAGTTCAACAATAAAGGTGACAGAATGCAACCCTGACAAACACCACCCTTGATTTCAATTTCTTTGCTGAGATGGGGACCTATTTTTACTGCTGCTTTCTGTTGCCAATAGAAGTTCTTAATAATCCGTATATCTTTGTCGTCTAGTCGTCTCAGTGATCTCTATGTCTCTCCAGTTATCTAAATCAATGTAGCATGTAGCTGAAAAATAAAATTTTGGTAATGTAAATATCCTAACGTCGGTGGTCGATTCTGATTGTAATCTGGCTTTTGTAATTCGTCTTAAAGCCATCTCTCTTATTTCTGGTCGGGGACCATACAACACATATAATAAAATATTCTCTGGATGACCAAAGAAACCATTCCTCTAAATAACTGGGTGAATAATATTTTTTAGCTTGTGGTAAGTATCGGGATAATACTATTGACTGGCATAAATGCTTGGCTCTATTGACAGGGGATGACTCACTCAGTTCGAAACCCCATCGGGACATAAACTTTCACTACAAAAAATGTCAGTGTTACTAAATTGTGTGATGGTTTGTCAGACGATAGATATAATCAAAATATTTGATTTCCTGTCGTCAGCCATCTTAAATGGACCAATTTTCATGGGTTACGTTCTGCTAAACCCGTGGAACAAGTACCAGAATCAATTGCTTTACAAATATCTAGCAGATATTATTGATCTGTACCTATATCGTTATTTGTAATAACTGAAACATTTCACGCAGTTCACTCATACTTAACCACAGACCTATCTTCGCAGTAAATAAGAGCTTTTCCGATAGGACCAATAAAAACTCCGGGACCACGGGTTGCTCCAAATGTTGCCACAATGGTAGTTCGTTGGCGTGTAGTTGGCATGTGAACCATTGCAGGGGTTTCTTTAAATGTACTTCCAACAGATGTATCACACCACCTTGTTGACCTGTGTTTGTCAGAGTCACAGTACCGTCACAACCAACTGCCAGCATTTTTTGTAATTCCAAAATAGTACTGCGTTAAACGTGGCCTTAAATAGACATCTACCTTGGTCTGCTAAGTTTCTAAACGAATTAAATAATTTTTTAAGTTTTTATAAATTAAGCAATATTATACATAAGGTTGTGGCAGTACTAAAATAATTTTATTGACCTGAGCATTTTTCACACTTTTAATAACATAATGTCGCATATGTTTCATACCAAGCAAAGTTTATTTACAAAATATTTTCCATGCTTTGCATTACAGCTTTTTTTAAAATTTTTGTACACAATAACCTAACTTTATTCACGTGGAAGCAGTATTAAATCTCAATATTTTATTATGAAATTTGGCCACAGTGCTAATAATAATGATGGAGCACCAATTGTGTACCAAGCAAACTTGGTTGGGAAAATGTATTTCTTTTTCTGCATAAAAGCGATCCATCCTATTGGCTATGTTAGACCCTCCACTGCTGCTAACTAGACTAGCGATTTCCTCTTATTTACACTACTCCCAACAAATCCACCATTTTATTTTAAAAAAGATGGTTAATGTAGATAATAGATGCTAATTTGTTAGTAGTTTAAACAAACTGTAAAAAATCAGAACATTAACACAAGAGTATACTTATATATATGTGCCATGAAAAGTATAAACTAACTAATCCAAAACCAAAACATTCCGGCTTATTCAAAAATTTGACTGGTGTCCTACATTGCCTTTTTTGATATTACTTGCAAACAAGAACTTTGCTTCCTGAAACCATTGTAACTCTATAGAAAGAAATATTATTATTTCTTTATAAAACTTAAAGGTAACATAAAAACTTGCTTGCAAAGTGCTGGCAAACAGTTTTCAAAAACTGAGTCAAAATTGAACATGACGGGCGATTTTTGAAGATTTCAAACTCTATACATAGATGTAACAACTGCATTCATGTAAAAGAAGCGAAAAAGTTCCTAAATTTATTCATGTCTTGAATTCTTATCAAAGGAGAAAGATTCTAAAATTGTATGCTAATTTATCAAAAAAATAAATACCCATTTGTAGCAGTTTGCTAAATCTATTACACCTGCCACTGCTCTTGTCCTATAGGACTCTGTTCTAACTAGACCCATTATTCTCGTTATAGCAACTTGTATGTAGGAGAAATATATGTTGTATTACCTTCCAATAAATATTTGCCATACCGCTGACTACTAGACAGTAGTTGTATAGTTTATAAAGCTGGTGGGTATAAAGAATGGAGATAAGGTGGCATATCTATTGTGAATTTTTTTGAGCCTTTAGTTATGTGCTTATGTGGGTTGTGCTGGGTACCGAGAATAAAGGCAAATAATATTGTCGGCAAAGTTGTTTTCCGTAGCTTTTAAATTGTTATTAAACACGCTTTAATTAAATAGGACCTAATTAATTCTAGGATGGTCTTCGAGGAAGAGGAGTAATGCAAAAAGGTCGACAATTCACTTGTGGTTTAGGCGACCGCAAGTTTCTACGTCATTTAGCACTATAAAATAAACAATTTCTTAAGAGAAATAGATAGGTAAATCATAATCGTGGGTTTGTACAGGTATTTGTACAATTTTGCAATATATGATCATTTTTGTAATATTATTTTCATTAAAATACGATATATGGTACAAAGATCATTTTTTATTTATTTAATAGGGATTGATTACCCCCACTTTATACAACCCCTCGGCAATCCGTTTTAAAAATGGTTTCATATTTCGAGTACAGGGAAAGAAAATATAAAACAAATGTGGCAACTATGAGGGTCAGATTACTTGTGTAAGTAATGAATGATCTAAGAGTGAAATAGAAAGATTAAATATAAACAAAAGAGATAAAAAGCCTTGCAGAATACACTTATAATGAAAAATAGAGCTCTTGTAATAGCCGTCAATCTTAGTCAGTGATCACAACATCATGGCTTTTCAAAAACTTTTGCTTTAAGAGTCGCATTCTTTGTAACAAAATTCTAATATTTTTCGAGTAATTCTTTGTAGAAGTACTAAAAATAAGTTCGAAAGTTTCCAGAGTTCAAAAAATCCTTCCTTGGTATATGGAACAAGTACTAAAAATATTATGTAAAATTTTTATGAAATAAAAAATCGTTCCATATTATAATTATCCACGAATATTGCTTGAGAATAAAATAATTGAATTCTATTCTACGGTCGTGCTATTCTTATTATTTGTGTGCATATCGCGTTTTCGTATAGCGTGCGTCTTTTTAAATTATGTAACTCTTGTGAAACAAAACGAATAAGTTTTATCTCACCACTATTTTCCAAAGTGAGATAACTGCAAGATGAGATCCTACTTTTATCATTACCTATACGAAGATAATCATAGGTTAAACCACGATAGCTTTGAATTTTATCCGGTAAATTTGACGATAAATGCCCGAGATCCGCGGTCGAGGGCTTTTATCGAAAGTTATTAAGTTAAGAACATTTGATTAAAAGCAAAAGTTTAAGAAAATCACACCTACGTGAAATTCGCGTGGTGAAACCTGTAGCTCGATTGGTTTATATTAAGATTATTTACTGATTTTATATTTTTATGTTTAGGTAAACAGAGCACTTAGCGGTTTCTGGAATGGTATCCTTTTATTTCTCATGCGCCCAGTAGTAAACCAAACCAAAACCTGTATTATTTAAGATTTTTTCCATTAAATTAGAATAATTGTTCGAAAACAAAATTTATGAAAACAATCATAATTTTTTTTAAGGTAACAACACGAATTCTTCTGGAATTTCACCTACATCATCATTGGATTTTACATCAAGAGCAAATAGCGGGTTTTGGAATACTAAATTGTACTACTTATTCTTTTAAAGTACGCTTAGTAGGTTTTGGTAGCAAACCTTTTTTACACAAGTGGCGGCTTTTAGAACGGTAACGTGCTTACATATAGGGGGGTTTTGGAAACAAACACGAATTTCATTATGAATTTTCATTGGCTTTTAGCGGCTTTAGGAAAAACATGACTTTATAGTTCGCTTCCCCTTGGAATGTTGATAGGGAATCAGCCAAAAACGAAATAATTTTATAAAATGCAATTAGGGACTTCTGGAAATGTACAACACTTATTTTAAAGTAATTTTCTTGACGAGTTTCTTTTTTTGCATGTAGAATTAACTAATGGTGGTATAAAATGCAATATTTGTTTTGAGTTTAAAAATAATCATGTTAGAAAAAAATTTCTTACGACTTAAAAAGTGAGCCAAAAGCTGAACAAAAATGGGACGCCATGAGATATTGATTTATTTCTTTTACTATATATTCTCTCTCCCTCTCTCTCTCTATTAGGGAGAAATATGAAGATATGGCCTTCCCACTTTGAAGAAATATTTCGCTGAATTGAGTCAAAGACAAGATGTACATAGGTATATACTTTTTTAAACTAATTTTCTTTACGAGTTACTTTCTTGTGTGTAGAGGAAAGTTGCTATAAAATTAGATTTTTTAAAGATTAGAAATAACCAGGAAAAAATTTCTTACGACCAAGATATCCTGTTTTAAGACAACGCTAAACCAAAATTTTTATAGTTCCGCCTATGATACATATTGGCAAGATATATCCACTACAGGCATTTCTTATTGATGAGTTTTGCTGAACGACTTGAAATTTTGATTTACAGCTTTATTAGTTGGGTGTAACGTTCTGGTTAGTTAATTACATCGACCAACATAGTCATTAGTCTGCCGGACGGCCTATGTGTTAATATAATAAACTTTTTTATAAAGAAAAAGTCTTAATTTGCTTTTGGTAGACTATATGAAATATATATTTAAACATCTAGTTTCTCATCAATCAGCAAAAAGTTTCCGTTTGGTTTTTATTAGATTTAACTGCATTTGTAATTTAGTTTTATCCAGTTCGTTAATCTGTTTCCGATGGACTTATAATTAAAGAGTTTTTTCTATATTTTTAATTTTAAAATATTATTTTTAATAAACATGCAGTATAAGACATACTGCATGTTTATATCAACATTTTCGATTGGACTAAACCAAAAATCGCCATCGGTCGCGATTGAATGTACGGTCATATACAGTATTCTAACTTAGTCCTGTTCTGAACGAGATTTGAATTGTGTTGTCTTGGATAGAATGAAGTTTTCATATAATATACACGGCGTTGAACAAATGAGGTTAAAATGATATCTAACGTTCACAGCTGATTGTAAACTACATAATAAATAATCAGAGGCAGAAAAAATTATTCCTGGTTTAATATTTTGCCACTTCATGAAAGGTAAATTAAAACATCGCAAATGACCTCAACCAAACAGCGAAGAACCGACGTGAGACAAAAAATAATAAAGAGCAACCCTATATTCTTTCTAGTCACTATAAATTACTATAAATAGTAAATAACTGTGGTACTGTTGTTTCAGAAAGGTTAAGTTTGAAAATATTGTGAAATTGACAATTTTTTTATATAACAAATTTTATCCCCGTAAAACAGATGCGAGGTCGATTCAAAAAGGATTTTAGGAAAGATCTGCGGCTTCATACAAAAGCATATTTCATTTATACCACTACACTGGAAAAAAGAGCTCCACTTGTGTCAAGATATTCAGTGATCTTGACAAATTGAGTCTTATAATAAAAGCAAAGACACTGAATTAACAGAATTGCTTTTCTGATAAGAACATGAAGGTTCTTAAAGTATTTTACAAATTCTCTTGAATACCTGTTACTTTAAGACCAGAACATTTTTCTTAACACATGAACCCTTGTATCAAATATCTGTTAACAAAGATTCAGCTATTTAAATAAGATGGATTGGAAAGGTGGTAGAGGAATTTAAAGGTGGTAGAGGAATTTTTCCTCTACCGAGGTGGTACCACCCCACACATCCTCTTAAAGAGCTGGTGAAATCCCTATGGATGTTTCCTCTTGATATTTATATACCGATATACCGACTTAGACTTCGGTCTTCGTGGGCTGTCAGAAGATAAAAAAGATACTGCGAATTTGGCTGAAGACCCTGTGCTCTACGCATCACTTGCTTTCTGGATAACTCGCAAAGGGTTTTTAACAAAGCCGCGCACACCTACCAAAATGTAGTCGCGCAACATACCTTGATGAGGGAAGATCTGTGTTGTGCTCTTAACGGTAATTATGGCAATTCACCAGTTACTGAAGGATTTAGATCTGGGCCACTTAGTGGCGAAATTCAAAGGTACATATGTATAACTTATTTCTGCATTATTTCTGTTCATATTATATGGTAAAATTAGTATACGGACAGTAAAATTAAAAATATAGACCCAAGCACTGTGTTATTTCACCCCTTTAAAGAATGTAGGACACACGATATTAAAAACTTGACTCAAAAAATGTTGCTATGGGTTTTAATAGGAAGTATAATATTTGTTTTAACCGTTGATCACTCTCCTGTATAAAACACGGGGTTATAAAAATGGCGTCCGGCTTTTGGGGTCTATCGTGACAAAATAATTACCTTCTGTTGTCCTTAAAACTAAAACCGGTTACTTGTTTGAAGATTCGCCCTTGTGCCTAAATAAAAGACTTATTTCTTAGCTTAAGTTTATAAATCTTTGTTTGAGACTCTCCCTCTTTTGTAATAAAGGCCGTGATTTTTGTTAAATACAATAATTTTTTTAAACAAGCTGTCAGAGTCTGCTTGCGCACAATTAGGAGTGTAATTAACAATCAATCAAAATCAATTAAGTAGTCAAAATCATTTAAAAGTAATATTATTAAATGTTTGCTATATTATACTAAATTAAATTATTTGATTAGTTAATTACATCTTGATTTAATTATTACATCGGAGTTTTTTTTTAATCAAAATCCTAGGTATTTTACTTACACCAGATATTAAGTCAAGCCAAATTGCACAGTGGTTCGTATAAAATTATCGTGTACCAACTAATTAATATTTTTAAAACAAAACTTAGGTGAGCCAAAGCTGTTCGTCTATTTAACAGACGAGCAGATTACTTCGCCAACGTCTGGGAATGGAGATATCATTAGATTAAAGATTGGTATCGATAATTTGAAAAAAGATGTAATATGCATAAAAATAATGTTCTTTTAAAACAGTCTACAGTTTGAAAATTTCTACATTCGGACCAAAGTACCAATGGTTTAAATCAAATCCGGGACGGTCTTCAACGAAGAAAGCGAGAATCTGTCACAAAATATAATTTAGTTTCTATTATGAACTTTACAATTTTGCTTGAAAATAATTTTATTTGCCTTAAAGCATGATGCTTTTAAAACAAGAAATCACGATTTTTAGCCAATAACATAAAAAATAGGACAACTACAATTAATAAATCAGTAATTTCATTTAAATTTCTGTATTAATGAAGATACGCAAAAAAGCTACCGTTTATTTAAGAACCTAAACCCTTAAGATAATAAATTATTATTTTCAATTGTCTATTGATTCCTTAAGCTAAGAAAATTGAGAAATCTTGAATTTTGGAAACATACCGTTACTCTTAAGCCTAACGTATAATTCACTTATTCAGAATCATATAGTGATCTGATAACAAGAGGATAAATACATTTTTTAAGAGAATATTCATTGGGCCCTATTCAAAGTCGCGGTTTCATTGAGTAAAATGCACATGCATTTCAACCAAGGTATCCTTTTTTTTAGTGTAGGAACACTAGTAAAATACCATTTTCACTGTTTTTATTGAATGATGAAAACCAATTGGTAAAGCAGTTGACACTCTAGGCCAGCGGTTCCCACCCGGTCTTTCGCGAACTGCAAGGGGTTCGCGACAGAAAAAATGGTAAAGGCGAACTAGTTTGGTGTAATCCGAGGTTCGACTTTTATATTTTGTTGTAAGTTTTTAATATTTATAATGTCATTTGGAATAAAAATACGAGTACTTATATACATTTTAAATGGTTTTAATTTTACATATATAGGTACAATATAAAAAATTGGGTGGTTCGTAAAAAGTAAATTTTTTCAAGCGGTTCGCGGTTGAAAAAATGTTGGGAGCTGCGGCTCAAGGCTAAACTTACAATTAATTTGCTTTAATATTGACAAAATTCTTTATTTCTTATTTTAGCATTATATTTAGAACCTAATTCTTTCCCTGGCTCGTTAAAATATTCAAATTAATATTTTGTTCTTCAATAATAAGGTTCAACAAAAATTAATTCGTGGTAAGATATCCAATTAGACACACCCCTAAATTCGTCAAGTCTGATCTTTAGCCATAACTTATTGTCTCGCAAAGATCGCGTGTTAATTACATATTGTCATGATCGAGAATTTAAGCCGAAGTGTATGTAAATCAGGCCAGATGCAAATAAATTTTTGCGCTTCAGTTTTTCTTGCGGATTGAGAGACAGACTTTGCGTGCCTAAGAGACATTGGCGTTTGGCCAAGCATGCCTCAAAGTAGATATACCTATTTATTTAACTTTAACTTGATGTCCCCCATTCAGTTTTTCTCTTCTTTTGAAATTTATCCTTTACATACAAAACAAAGCTTGGAAATTAAATATTTAATGCATCTCACGTGAGCCAAAAATGTTTTTTGTGCTCTTTATCAAGTAAGAAATGATCGTAGATGCTTTACGTAGGAAAATCACAACTTTTCAAAAAATTTTCAGAAATATATTCATCTTGACAACTTCTTCTGTTAAATATTTTTCATCAGATTCACTATCCCTAGACTGGTCTAAAGTTTTAAACTTAAGTGTAAGAATAAGACAACTAAGTTTAGTAATTCAGTAATTTTTAAAGAACAGGACAATAGGGTATTTGACGGTTTTAATGATAAATTCTGGAATTATGTAAATAAAATAGTTTGTGTAGTAAGAAACTCAAATATATTTGCTTCCATGACATGTAACAAAGTAATAAATTAATATTTAAATAACAAAAAGTGTAATTTTTAAAATTTACGTTATGTGATTTCGAACACCAATCAGAAAGCACGAGGTCACTATTATAGTAAACAAAGGTTCTCTACGACTGTGTTTGTATGTATTTTGTGTTCATTAATTTAAATAAAAAATATTAACTGCAAATTAGTGATGTAAGGATACGTATTTAATAATCCGTTTGATATGAATATTAAAAGAATCCGTATATTATCCGTAACCGGTCGAGAACTTCAATACGGATCAGTTCGGAGGTATCGTATGGGATGAGATCCATTGGTTAAACACAACCCGCCTGACCCGAACCGAATTAAAACGAGAACGAACGACGGTGCCCTACTATACCTATTAACCTTCGAATTCGAACCATACGATACCGCATTCACCTATCTACCCTTATCTGTAATAATTCGGTATATATGTACATGTCTCGTAAACGCTTTCGCGCGGCTCAAGAAATGGATACGTATTCGGATGATGGATACGGATATTAGTTGATTCCGATTCCGTATTATTCGGATATCTAAAGAATACGCATATTTACAACACTACTGCTAATTAAAAAAAAAGTATCAGAAGACGGCTGTGTGAAAGAGGAAAGAACAAATTTGACCAGTGTTGATGCTCTAATAGTGGCAAAATTCAAAAATCCAGATTTCTGGTCTGCTAAATTTAGGAATATTAAACTCTTTGTATAGGTACATGGTCTGTTCTTATAATTTCAATGGCTAATTGTTTAATTAAAAACCCCTTGCAGATTTTTGTTATATGTACTTTTCAACTTCATTACAGTGTTAAGTAACCTTAATATATACCTAATTCAACTAAAAAAAAACTTACACTATAGATATCTTTTGTAGATGTTTAATTCAATTAACACTTGCATCAAAATGGTCTTCACACAAGAAAAGTCAACTCTGGTGGGTCGATAATAATTTTGGATCTCTTTTTGCAAGGTTTAACTGAGCTTTTCTGATTATGCCATCGTTTGGCACTTTGATCAATAATTTTTCGGATGTTTATCTGCTTCTATTCGTACAATTCGGTACTACAGTTATATGTTTTGCGATTCATAATTAGAGCGAAGATTCAAAAAATAAGTCGCACTTAAATCGTTTACTTGTTGGTTTACTATTATATGTAAAATGGCATCGCTAGCAAACGTCTTATTGCCAAAATTTAGAATTGAAATATAAAAGACTGTTTTAGTCTATTTAGCGATTTTATATTGAAAAAATAAAAATAATATTGGTAAATTACAACGAACTGGACAATTTAAAACAGTTTTTAAAAAATCGTAAAATATCCTATTTAACTATGTATTTTTACAATAATGTAACTAAATTCACAACACGCACACCCAACAAATTGCTAAAATATTGGGATAAGTCATCAGTTATTGTTAATGACTGCATATTAAAAATGATATGACAAGAACGATTCAAAATTGATACAGCGTGTCCATGGATGGAGTTGGAAAGAGGAAAAAAAAACTTTGTTATCGATATTACGAAAAAAAGTCATTCTCTATAAAAGTTCTGTTTGTCCAAAAAATAAGTTTCCAATATTAAAATTTTAAATCAAATATACAGGGTGTAAATAAATTAGTAAAGCATGAAAGTACTTCGAGAGAGAAGCACTAGTAGTTATTATTTTATACAAAATGCTTATAAAAGAAAGTTGTTTATAACCTAAAATAAAGACTAAATACAAAATTTGAAATAAAAATTCTAAGATTTGAATTTATCCTACATAGCTTCTTTGGTGCACATTTTTGAAAATATCGTCATGAAATCAGAATAGAATACTGATAGCCTAAATAAGATGCTGAGGTAACATTGAACCAAACGAATAACAATTAATCAATTTTTCAAAAATCTACACACAATGAAAGTGGAAGTGGCGGTGGCGACATTAGCTGCAGTCTGATAAAGGCTACCAGTTGCTGGACCCATACGGTGAGCTGTCCGTTTTCTTATGCCCTTCGTAAAACTATTGTAGCCCTCTCCAAAGTCCAACTCTGGCTACATCTTCTTGTGCGGAAACCTAGTGGAAACCAAATGCCTGTTCATGGGATTAAACGAAAAATTTACTTACAGACACCAATTGAACAAAATTTACGAAGAGAGGAACAGACCTTATAAACATGTGTACTGTATTAAGTTGAGACTGATACATTATTTTTCAATGTTGCAATTTTTTATGCTAAGTAGTATATTTAAGAATAGTGCCATTTGCACATCATTCTGCTGCTCGTCATGTGGTGGTGCCATAAATAATTATAGTGAACAAAAAATATTGTCTGCTATGCCTGGAAGCGCCTTTGGGCCTTTAAGTAACGCTTAAATTGCCATAATAAAATTTAATTGCGGTATTTAAAATATTCAAGTGGTAATCAATACGAAATATTAATGAATGTAATTTTAAAGTTTTAAAGTTGCCTTACCTGTAACTACATTATCCATTGATACATAGTAGACTCTAAGTAATAAACGTGTTAGTATAACCTACATGATAAATAAATAATTTTATTAATATGTAAGAAGGTAACAAGAGTTTTCGAAAATATTTCGTTTTCTGGTAATTGATTTACATAACTTGGAGCCTAATTGTCACTGGAAACAAATATTCACTAATGTTGAAATTTAAATATTATATCATATCATGTTTGTTAAATACTGATAAATACAGGATATTGTGAAAATGGTTTAATATATTGGAGTAGGTGACTCCTGGGGTAGTCAACAGACACATCCAATAATTTCCCCCCCCCCCTCAAATTGCGCATTTTTTTTATTTTAAAAAATACCCTAAACCACCCCCATATCCGACGCTTCTAAAAAGAATGACGCCATGGGCTAAAGAGAAACAAGCGAGTCAGCCGCGGCGTAGCCAAACTTGCATATTACCTTGACATCTCATTTTTTTAGCAGTTTTAGTGTAAACCGAAAATAATTCAAAGCATTTTTAATTCCCAAGACGCATTTTACTAAAAATGTGTATTTTAATTTAATAGCAATTTATTTACTTAATATGGGAAAATATGGACCATACGCTCGTGATTAGGTTGACATTGTAAGCAGACCGAAACCGGCAATGTTATACGGTAGCACAAACAATTATGACTTAGTTATTACGTTAATAATAAAGCGTCTAGCGACCACAGCTGAACTTTGGCTTCTGCATGGTGCGCATGCACGCGCATCGTCAATAGACATAACCTCAAAAATATAAGTAAATGATGCACTTGTAACAAGTTTACCGATTTAACTAGATAATGCACGTGATTTTATTTTGTTTATTGTTAAATTTTATCTTCTTTCTTGACAAAATGGCAAATATTATAAAAATTAAAAATTATCTGCCTTTAAATTTGCCGCCACCACCGTGCCTCCATCTAATTGGTCGCCAGAGATCCAACACGTGCTACTTTCGAAGCAGGTTTCCAGACAGAAGTGAAGTTAGTAACATCAATGTTGATTAGATGACTAACGACGTGCGAATTTTTGCTTCCTGTTTATTTAGCGAAGGAAAATAGTTTTCAGCCCTTTATTATCGCTATTAGTATTGACGAAATATCATACGCGCTTAGTGTTTTGCATTAGTAGTTATTAAAACATAACATTTCCGGGTGTTTAGTTTGGTGTTAGTTTTGGTTTGAACCGCTGTTCTCTGGATTGTTTTATATGTGTTATAGTATTTTAAGTTTTTGGAATTTAAAATCTTGGCGAACTTAGTAGTATTTCTTTCTTCAAAGGTAACAAAAATAATATTTCTTCAAACTTGTTAAATAGAATTATTGTCGAGGGACTTGGCAACATAACAACTTAGCTCACTTCATTTATATGGCCATGTGTTTATTTCAAGTGGTGCGCAGAGAATGTTTTTTTTTTGATGGGCGATATCTAGCTTATAATCGCTAAGCGTCATTTATGACTAATTTTCCCCCATCAGAATTTATACCAAGATTTACCGGTTTCAATAATATGCTGTGAATTTCACAACACCCTGTTTATGCGGTTAGATTCACTATTGCTAAAACCGGTTTTAAATTGACAAGTGTACGAAAAAGGCAACTGTGTTTTCTTCTATAAATTTATTTCAGAGTTTTTTATGTATATGAGTAAATCTCTAATAATTAATTAACAATTTTAGTTTTACTTAACGCCTACTTTAAATTGTTGTGCAAATATTTTAATATTTGAAAGATGTATACCTACATAAACTAGCAGTGGGATAATCTGAATTAAAATAATCGATATTCCGATTTTTGAAATAATTGGTTTCATCCAGTTATGAAAATAGTTTTTCAGATGATAATCGAAACCTGCCATTTTGGATAGTTCGAAAAGAGAGAGAAAGAATTTTGATTAGCGAACAGTGCAATTGAAACAATGACAGCTTCACTGGATTCGTTGCCTTCACAATGTGTTGTGAATTTGTGAATAAACATATCCCCGCCGGCGCACAGTGCTTCCGATAACTAATCTGACTTGACAAAATTATTTCTATGTTTTTTTCTGGGAAAATAACAATAAAAAATGGCTGCTATTTGTATATTTCCTCATAAATATTTAGTGCAAACGATTTTTTTTTTACAAAATGTGACACTTTTTTTTCACACTAGCTCGCGAATGTTTCCATCAGGATCCTCCACACCACTTTTAGTCATTATATTATAATCATACACACACACTCTAGTCTTCTTGAAATGTTAGGGGCATTTCGCCAAACCTCAAACACTTTTCTTCTGGGAATTCCAAGATCACTGAAAAAATTATTACAAAAAAAATATGGTTGAACATGGTTATAAAATAGTTAAAATTAAACACCCAAAGAGGTAAACTAACCGCTGAAAATAACGTTACAACGGCCTTCGGCGGCCTTTGCAATTGCGGGCCTGCTATTTCAATTAGAAATCGAACAATTTAAAGAAATTTGGCCCTTTAATTACGTCAACCAAAGAAGACAACAATAATAATAAAATACAAAAAAAATATATTAAAACCAAGGGAAATACCTGTAATTTTCTCTGCCAAACTCACTTATTTATTAGATAAAATTTTACCCGTACAGAGACTGTAGTTCCGAACATAAATGAAGACGGGTGCCATCGGGATACAAAGGATCACGGTAACAGAGACTTCTGCCTGATTTTGCGTAGACTCTATTATGCTATTTCTAAAACGGGTTGTACTTTATAGATACACAACTATTTATGACCATAATAAGATAAAATATATGTTGTTTTAAAGTTCAAGAAATTTTACCTTTTGTCAAGCTAGATTTTTAATATGAACGTCTGTGCGGCGCCGCGCCGCGACGTCCGAGCTGTTGCCACTTGGCTTGGTCGATGCATAGTATGAAAAACGAGATAATTTTTTTGGTTGTGAAAACACTAGAATATATAATAAAATAATATTTATGCATCTAGAAAATAATTCTAATAATTGCTTCTAGCAATGGTAGAACCAATACCAATGATGATGGTCAATGACGACCTTTTCGTCGCAATAATAATCGCAATCGCCCAATATAAATAAGAACGGCAGCGCGATATGGGTAATTTAATTTGAATTATAATTCGATTATAAAAATAATACATGACGTAATAATTCGATTTTTAAATTAATACGACCCTTGCCACCATTAACATAAACTATAAGACAGCAGTAATTATTAAATAATAGTTTTATGAAAAAGAAATTTAAAAAATTATTTGTGAAGGAATGACTCTTTTAATGAAAAAATAGTGTTCGTGTTAAAAAAACAGTCAAAAATGTATTTAAACGCTGTAATTTTAACAGATAGGCTCAATTAAATATTTGAATCAAATCATAAAGTATCATAATTCTTAAGAAATCTTTCTACCTTAAATCAGAAAAAAATGTCGATTTCTCTTTCCTCGCAATCTTCTTTTTAATTTGGTTTGATGTAAAATGCAACTGCCATTTATACTGATAGTTTCTAGTGGATTTTATTGGGTTGATTGAACAGTAGTCTCCTTGAATATTTGGGATTCTGCCTAAATAGTAATTTTAATTATATTTTATAAACTCTCAGTCATCAACGGCAAACTCAGGATCTTAAAACCGATTTAAATATATAGCAAAAAAATTTAGCCTTTGTTTAACACGAAACAACTTCATGCGCTAAAAGTTCAAGAAAATTCAGACTGCTACCTTAGCTGCCACATTTTTTTCAGACAGTTTACAAAAATGTCTATTTTAAATGATTACATCAAAAAATAACAATAAAGGTACAATATTAATAACATTTTAAACAACAACTAGTAAAATGCCGCGTTGCCGGGCCGATTTCTTCGCTACAATGTCATATGCCAACTCGACTAAGTAGTTTTGGCTGCGGGAATATCACACCTTGTTTTCTTCTACTGTACAATAAAACGATGTCAATGATACTGGTCTTCAAACCGCATACATACATCTAATAAAGTAAGAATTAGGCTTTGGCCAAATCAGAATCGAAATAAAATCCGTCCCATCAACATGATTCTCTTATCATTGCGAGTGCCTCTCAAATGTTGCCGAATGTAGAATATGGCCAGACTGTATTTGTCAACATGTGAGAAAATGTGAAGATGAGTTTATTGCTGGTTAATACGACTTAATATAATTTTAATGATTTAGGTATTACCTGTTGACCTGTTATTGTTATATTTAATAGTGATTGATACTGTCAGTTGATATAAATAATTTTGTTGTTTTAATGTCATAATTCTATGAATATAATATATACTATAAATACTGTGTATGCTCTATAATTCTAACACTTATAAGGAAATAGCATCTCTTGGACGACGCTCTAGAACACATAGTTTTTACAGTGAATACGGGTCCATCGCAAGATTCGGAAGATAGTAAAGGCAGCAAGTGTGATGCTAAAGTTTGACAAATGGGGGTAATTCCAGAGACGGCTTCTAACCTAGTTGGAAATAAAATTAGGAGTCGATTTGAAAATAAAATACAAATATTTATTTACCCACATTGTGTTATTTGAAAGTGCGAGATACGAAAATATCATCCACGGTGTCTGAAAAGTCTTAGCATGGGCAAATATCTTTACTATTAATAAAGATAGCGACACCAAATTTTAGTTGTACCTTATTGGTTGATAAATCTACGTTTTTATGTAATTTGACTTTTTCAACCCCCTTGGGGGGTTACGCTAGGGAGTTGAGGTCGAAAATTTTGAATGCAAACCTATGCCGTGTGGCCTCTTCGTTTAAAAATCTTCAAAAAAGAAACATTGTTTTAGTATTTATTTATTATTGTAATTCATTTTTAAATGGCAAGCCTATAAAAATTATAACTCGTAAATCGTATAATCGGTCGGGGCAAAAGTCGACCATTAGTCGACCTCTTGTGCCATACAGCACAAGTCGGCGCTGCTATTTTTTGTTTTGTGGGGCACTTTTTTCTAACTTTTCTCCAACTTTACTTCTTCATTTGTCGTTGTTATAAGTTTTGTTTTTTGACATCTGCGCAGTAGACCAAAATGCGTACCACGCGCAAACCGAGCGTGCTAGACATGCGTACGCAAGTTCAGGATACTTGGGTGTCTACATTCGAACCTATTCACTTGTAAGAATATATCCCCAATAGTTAAGGTACCACTACGTAGTTAACTGTATAACTTTTTCCCAAGGTTTTTTCGACTTTATTTTTCGTTTTTTGCCATGTGCGCAGTAGACCAAAATACGTACCACGCGCAAACCGAGCGTGCTGGACATGCGCACGGACTTTTAGGAGATGGACTTTGGTGTCTACATTTGAACCCATTCACTTTTAAGAATCTATCTCCAGTAGTTAAGGTACCACTGCGTATTTAACTTTATAACGTTTTTCCCAAGTTTTTTCGATTTTATTTTTCTTTTTTTGCTATCTGCGCGGTGGCAAATAACGAAAAATACAGTCGAAAAAAACTTGGGGAAAAAGTTTTACCATTGATCAAAATGCGTACCACGCGCAAACCAAGAGGGCTAGACAGTCGCATGAAATTTCAGGGGATGTACTTTGTTGTCTAAATTCGCAGTGGTACCTTAACTACTGGAGATATATTCTTAAAAGTGAATGGGTTCAACTGTAGACACCAAAGTCCATCTCCTGAAATTCCGTGCGCATGTCTAGCACGCTCGGTTTGCGCGTGGTACGCATTTTGGTCTACTGCGCACATGGCAAAAACTGAAAAATAAAGTCGAAAAAACCTTGGGAACAAAGTTATAAAGTTAAATACGTAGTGGTACCTTAACTACTGGAGATATATTCTGAAAAATTAATGGGTTGAAATGTAGACACCAAAGTCCAACTCCTGAAATTCCGTGCGCATGTCTAGCACGCTCGGTTTGCGCGTGGTACGCATTTTGGTCTACTGCGCAGATGTCAAAAACAAAACATATAAAAACGACAAATGAAGAAGTAAAGTTGGAAAAAAGTTAGAAAAAAGTGCCCTACACAACAAAAAATAGCAGCGCCGACTTGTACTGTTTGGCACAAGTGGCCGACTAATGGTCGACTTGTGCCCCGCCCGATTATACGATTTACGAGTTATAATTTTTATAGGC
Source organism: Philopedon plagiatum (assembly GCA_963971165.1). Taxonomy (NCBI): domain Eukaryota; kingdom Metazoa; phylum Arthropoda; class Insecta; order Coleoptera; family Curculionidae; genus Philopedon; species Philopedon plagiatum. The sequence continues at coordinate 93,709,139 of OZ020192.1, read as the reverse complement.
TTGCCATTTAAAAATGAATTACAATAATAAATAAATACTAAAATAATAAAACAATGTTTCTTTTTTGAAGACTTTTAAACGAAGAGGCCACACGGCATAGGTTTGCATCCAAAATTTTGGACCTCAATTCGCTAGCGTAACCCCCCAAGGGGGTTGAAAGAGTCAAATTACGTAAAAAAAATAGATTTACTAACCAATAAGGTACAACTAAAATTTGGTGTTGCTATCTTTATTAATAGTAAAGATATTTGCCCATGCTAAGACTTTTCAGACACCCTGTATGATATTTTCGTATCTCGCACTTTCAAATAACACAATGTGGGTAAATAAATATTTGTATTTTATTTTCAAATCGAATCCTAATTTTATTTCCAACTAGGTTAGAAGCCGTCTCTGGAATTACCCCCATTTGTTAAACTCTAGACAATGCATCAGATGACGAACTGGGATGTTCGTAACTTGATTCAGATAGCTAATAGTAATTTTTTTATTTTGGATTATAAGATGCTCATATTTATAAAGTTATGGTGATATTTAATATACATATTTTTCAACTATGTATTACACTTTTAACATGACTGTTAAAGTATACGAATATAGTTTATACAGTGTCATACAGAAAAATAAGCTTCTGCATGTATAGAGTAGGTTTTTGGCGTTATCAAAATTTAAAGTTAATTATAGCAACAACACTCAAAATGAAAATTTCTGGAACAACCCAAAGCAAAAGCTATAGAAAATGAGTATGATGTGAATAGTATATGACAAATTAGGTGTTAATTTTGCAAAAACCGATCAAATCCGGGTTTTTTCAATGTTCTACTTTAATTTTATCCAAACTATGCATCCTACAAACAAAGTTTTTGTTTCAAAAATATTCGTTTTAAATATATTTGGTTTAAACGAGTCACATTCTTTTTATTTTTTGACATATTTTATATTTGAGTTCAACTATGATAACGTTAAAAATGTCTTTATGCATGCAAGAACTTTTATGAAGAATACCCAAAATTTTTTAAAAAATAGGAAATGCAGTTTTTTCCCAAATGACGCGAGCTATATGGATGCCACTGTGCATATAAATAATAATTAATAAATCCACACAATCATTGAATCATTAGTTTTAATTTTGGCAATTATTTTTTGATCCAATAATTATTTATTTTAAAAAGCCTTGTTTAAAGAGACTACGCCACTGGTATATCGATTTCGAGCAATTTCTAAAGCAAGATAGAGCACGCCTATGAAGCTCCTGGCTTTTTCTTGCTTGATTCTTAGTATACAGTTCGGAAAATGTTGTACTGAATCGATTCCTGAAAGCTACCAGTTATCGGAGGCAACTTAATCTTTCCATTTTTCAAGGCGCTGTCGCTGCGCGCTGTTTGTAGTATCCTTATTCTTACCGAGCATAACGTAAACCTAAAATATTATTTACTCCATGGTACGCGTTTCAATAATTCGTACCGGTACCCGCAAACCGTAAATACTACCTTTTAAATAAACAAATAAAGTTTATATACAGTTAAGCCATGCAACAAGACACATAGAACTTACAGTATAATATTTCAAAGCCAATCCTTATTGAATTGGATTTCTCTAAACATTTTATTGAGAATTAATATCAACATAAATTTACAAATCAAATAAAGCTAGCAAAATTATATTCTATTTGGCGTGCGTTTATCCCGTTTCCTTGCAAAAAGAGAAAAAAGGCAAACGGGGAAGTGCCATAACTTATTTTTATGTGTGTTTTCTGTGAAACATATTATTGACAAAATACTTCAAAGTATTGTTATAAAAACTTCTGTTGTTGTTAAGTTCTTTGTAGAAATTTTACGAAAAACACCGCAACGTGGCAACTTAGACATCTACCGAAGTCCATGTCATGCTGTAATAATCATTAATTAATTATTGATCTTAATGTAAAGAGGGATCAAATTTAAAATACCCGAATAAGTAGCGTGTACTTACTTAACTACAAAATTGATTTTCTTCTTACTTTTTTCACCTTACTAAAGTAAAAAGATAGATGTCCCTAAATTCTTATTCTTTCAATACTAACATCACTGAATTGAACAGAAAGAAAATACTTGTCGATAGTTGAGACTTTTTGTCACAACTCCCGTTGTGACAAAAATTGTCAACTATCTAACTACTAATATGTATTTTGTTCAGGATTATTAAAAATATTCTGGAAAAAGGATCGTATTCAAATAATTTCTTCACCACACCATTCCGGACAATTGTACCATTTTTATGGTTGGGTTTGCTTGGGTAAAAAATAAACAAGGAAGTAAAAGTATACCTATCGAAACTTTGAAACATCAAAATTTTGCAATATCGATATCTTCGTTCCAATATATCGAGGACATCGATAGTTCGCTTTCGATATATCGATGTCTAATAGATATATCGTCATTTTCATTCGATTTTGCCATCCCTAGACTCTCCGGCAAAATTCTGATATTATTGTCTGAAATTGGGTTTACAACACAAAGAGCCGCGAATTGAATGAAAAACTTGTGTAGGTTTAGACGTTGCTGTGTCCTAGTTTATTAAAGTAATATTAAAACAATAGATTCATCACTTTCAGTGAATGTGTAGAGAATTAGGATTTCCAATCTTACACCTTATTAACTAGCACTAGGTAAGCAGTCAATATTCTTATTTCTTTTAATCATCATTTTCTTTTCAGCATTTAAACACTATTATTTTTCTAATGTCAGTATAATTAAGTATTCTACTAATCTTTGTTTCAGCTTCTCTTTGGAAACAGTGGGAAATTATCTGCCCAGTAGATATTTTTATCGAGGAAAATGAAACACGATGATGGTGATTCTACGATGTTTTAGCTAAATAGAAAAATTTAAACAGCATTCTAGACAACACTGACACACCGTTGGGTGTCAGTGCTCTCTGTCAGTCATTTTGAAATCTGTTGAAAACCCTTTTATTGGACACCTTTTCCCTTATATATTTTTTTTTCCAAAAAAAAAACGAACAGACATCTCAAAAGAAAAAGTACTAAAAAGTATGATATAATATTTTTACGTATTTAGGACTGTGGTTAATGGTAAACTTACTTTTGTTCAAAATTAGTTAACTTGTACACCGAAGTAAGAACTTTGAAGTATAATAGGAATCCTTAATGACAATACATTAATTAATTATTGTTAGTTAATTGTCAGCCTAATTGCTTTTAGGTTTTAGTAATTTGTACACAAAAGTTCTGAACTTTAAAGTAAGCGCAACTTCTTATTAATTGTTTATGAATTATTACGGATCCTTATATTGTGAAATTGCGCCGACTTCAAAGTTCAGAACATCGGTGTACAAGTTACCTAACTTTGAACAAAATTAAGTTTACCCTTAACCACAGTTATAAATACGTAAAAATAATATTTCGTATTTTTTAATGCTTTTTTTGTGAAGTTGGTTCGTTTTTTTTTGAAAAAAAAAGTCTTTTTTTTGTTGACCTTTTCTCCCTTTCCCTTCATCTTGTCGCCCCCTTTTTAAATTTGTAATGTCCATGTAATATTGAATTTTCAGACCTAAGTAACCTCGAAAATGACATAGTTAACATTTTTAAAAAATTTTCCACCCGCTCCTGGTGCCCCTTCCCTGCCGTAATTTTTTTTACATACGTTACATGAACTTAGCTTTTCTGACTTTAATAACTCCTAAAATGACCCGTTGGTTAACATTTTTGGAGAAATTGACAGTCGCTCCTCTCCTCCCCCCTCCCTCAATTTTCTTAACATCTGTTTCTCAAAATTAAATTTATTGCCCTCAATATCTCCGAAAATGACATTTTAGTTAACATTTTCTGGGAAATTGCCAATCGCTACTTTTTATCCCTCCCCCCGTTAATTTTTTTAACATCAGTTAGACACAATTAGATTTTCCGACCTGAGTAACCCCGAAATTATTATATTAGATAACATTTTTGGAGAAATTCTCAGTCGCTCCTTTTATTCTCTCTATCCCCCTCCCCCTCTAACTTTCCTGTTAACATTTGTTTAACATTTGTTAGAAAATATTTGATATTCTGACATCGCTAGCCCCAAAATAGACATGTTAGTTAATATTTTTGAAGAAATTCCTAGTCATTCCTTTTTATGATATCCCTCCTCCCCTCCCGTTAATTTTTTTAATATCTGTTTGACAAAATTAGATCTTCTGACCTCAATAACCCCGAAAATTAGTTAACATTTTTGGACAATTTCCCAGTCTCTCCTTTTGATCCCTCCACCGATATTTTTTAACATCTGCTAAACAAAATTAGATTTTATGCCCTCATTAACCTCTAAAATAAGATATTAATCAACATTTTTGGAAAAGTTTTAAGCCACTCCGGTTTTACCCCTCTTCCCCCCCCCCCCCCTGGTATTTTTTAAAGTCAAATACCAATAGATTTTCTGACTTCAATAACCCCGAAAATGATATATTAGTTAACATTTTTGGAGAAATTCTCAGCCGCTCCTTGTTATATTCCCCCTCCCTACCCGTTAATATATTTTTAGATCTGTTAAACAAAATTAGATTTTCTGAACTCGATAGCATCCAAAATGATACATTAATTAACATGTTTGGAGCAGCTTTCAGCCGCTCCTTTTATTCTCTCTATTCTCCTCCCCCCGTTACTTTTATTTTAACATTTGTTAGAAAATATTTGATACTCTGACCTCGCTACCCCCGAAATTGGCATGTTGGTTAACATTTTTAAATAAATTCCTAGTCACTCCTTTTTATCACATCCTCCCCTCCAGTTAATTTTTTTCAACATCTGTTAGACAAAATTAGATCTTCTGACCTTAATAACCCCGAAAATGACACATTAGTTAACATTTTTGGATAATTTCCTAGTCTCTCCTTTTTATCCCCCCCCCCCCCTCCACCCCGGGGGGACAAAAAGGAGAGCCGGTATTTTTTTAACATCTGCTAGACAAAATTAGATTTTATGCCCTCAAGCAAACCCCGAAAATGAGATACCAGTCAACATTTTCGGATAAATTCTAAGCCGCTCCGGTTTTACCCCTCTTACCCCCTCACCTTTATTATTTTTCAAAGTCAAATACCAACAGGACAACCGAACCGTAATGCTAAATACAACGGAGAAAAGAAAGAAAAAATGATTGAAATCAGTGCTGCCATTCCGAAGAACAGACGCAAAAATTGTCGATTTCAAGAGTTTTTTTAGTTTTACATAGTTTTTTTAGGTTTCCACTCATTTCAGCAAAAAAACCTAAACATTGGACCACTCGGGTCGGGAGAACTCATCTACAAAACAAAAAAAAACTTTCAAAATCGGTTGAACCGTTCAAGAGTTATGCGTAAACATACATAAAAGATAACACATAAGGCCCATACGGGTCGAATTGATACCCTCCTCTTGTGAAGTCGGTTAAAAATACAGCTTCTTTTGACATAAACTTTGGTTGGCTTTACATGTTAATATTACAAAGAACAAAAATTAAGCAATACAATCCTGAAAGAAGTACCAGACTAATGTTAAAATACATGGCCTGGACATTATTTCGAACATGCATTTAGGCCATTAGTTAATAATATATTTTGGATTATATTGCTTCATTATTATTCACTATGTACACAGAAAAACCCTATCATTTATTGAATTATATACCAATTCACTCTATGACACACTCTATTCCGTATTGCACAATACAAATTCGGTTTCTTTCAATGATTAGTTTATTGTTGTTAACCAATAGGTTATAAGATTGCTTGAAATACAGTTTCATTGGTTTTTAATAGGTTCGTTTAAATATAACAATTACTTGATGCAGTATACCCTATTCCAAATCCAATACAAAATATATCATTGGTTTCAGTAAACGTTTATTTTCTAATCGAAATATTTATCATTATTGCAAAGCTTTTTATATTTGCTTTACTTACATACCATAAAACACTGAAATGAGTTGCTCCAGTCTCCAGAATTGCAAAATATCTCTTGCTTATGGCTGCAAGCTTAAACCACTATTCAACGAGCAAATACCAACAGCACAATTTTAACCTCTCAAAAGGGTGTCCGCAAGCAATAGAAGTAATATTTCAGCCAATAGTGGAACCCTTTGAACTAATATGTTTTATTATTTCTCTAATACCTATATTTTATTGGAGTGTTTATTTTAATTAACATGATATAAGGATCATGGACTTAATTTTTAGATTTTCTATTTAAACTGTAGTTCTTGTTCGTTTAATAAAATGTTTTAAATTTGAATCACACCGCCTACAAATAGCTATTTTTCGATCAATTTTATTTAAGCATTCTCATCAAATAGCCTGTAGCCTTAGAGTGTAGAGCTAAATTTTTTGGATCTACACTCTAAGGAGTAATAGAAATATATTGGTTTCCAATAATATTTTGGTCCTTGAAAAAATGGAAATATAGTTTTCAAAGAAGCAGGATTTTTTTTTACATTTAAAGAAATATTTTTTTTTTGGATTATTTCAATAATGTTTTGTTGAGACAATATTAACTTTATTATAACTAATGTGACAGTGGTCAAAAATAATACCATTATTGAAAATAACATAGCAGTTTTTCTGTGTAGAAATATTGAGAATCAACAAAAGCTTATATAAAAATAGTTATTTGTTTTACTAGGCATAAAAGTACAAGATTTAATGCCGCGGCTGGTGTTTCATAGCCGAGCGTAGCGAGGCTATGAAACCAGCCAAGGCATTAAATCTGCTTTTCTGCCGTGTGAAACATAATTTTTTCTTCAAATTTGTTCCAATTCCACGCAAAATCGACTTTTCCATATTTAAATTGCGTTTCATTATCAATATCCAAATAACTAAATTATTTTATCAAAGGTAACCGGGCCCTGCGTTACTATGTTTACCGCTGATGATGTTTGTTGAATATGTTTGTTTACTGTTTACTTTGTCATTGTCAATTTTGAAAAGTTGTCATGTTAGAAATGGATTTACTGCAAAGTGAGGATGATTTAAATTATTACTTGGAAGGTTGCCTAGCAACGAACTTTTTCTGCCTAGGCAGTAAAATTGGACTTTTTCTGCCTAGGCATTAAAAGTACAACTTCTAAGCCTGCCAAGTGTCATTAAAAGGCCGCTTTTAATGTCATTTGGAGAAAAATGTCTTTTACAGATTTTAATGTCATTTGGAGAAAAATGTCTTTTTCTCCAAATGACATTAAAAGCGGCCTTTTAATGACACTTGGCAGGCTTAGAAGTTGTACTTTTAATGCCTAGGCAGAAAAAGTCCAATTTTACTGCCTAGGCAGAAAAGTTCGTTGCTAGGCAACCTTCCAAGTAATAATTTAAATCAAACTGGTTATTAAAATTGACAATGACAAAGTAAACAGTAAACAAACATATTCAACAAACATCATCAGCGGTAAACATAGTAACGCAGGGCCCGGTTACCTTTGATAAAATAATTTAGTTATTTTGATATTGATAATGAAACGCAATTTAAATATGGAAAAGTCGATTTTGCGTGGAATTGGAACAAATTTGAAGAAAAAATTATATGTTTCACACGGCAGAAAAGCAGATTTAATGCCTTGGCTGGTTTCATAGCCTCGCTACGCTCGGCTATGAAACACCAGCCGCGGCATTAAATCTTGTGCTTTTATGCCTAGTAAAACAAATAACTATTTTTTGTTCAACAATAAAAACATAATCTACTTCTTTTTACAAGACCACGAGCTTACTAGTAATTAATTTTCGTTTCTTTATAAAAAGTTTTCCAAAATAATATACCACACCAACAAATTAGATTTGAGTTATTTCTTACAAATCTTTGTACTTAATATACTAGTAACCATATCTTATTTTAAATTAATGTTGATTCATCATAAACCTGTAGGCGGTATATTATGACAATCTTTGTGTGGGCATCTGTAAATTATTAATTTTTGCTACGGCTCAACAATAGAAGTTATACAACATAATTACCATTTCCGGAAATAGTACATTAAAAGCAGCTTAGAAAGTAAAATAAAATAAAAATCCTATTCATTTTTCCTTTAAAAAGCATACTGATGGGATGACTTAAGGGATATGTAAAGATAAGTTATATTCTTAACATTAAATACTTAAATGACTTTTAAAGGTTTTAAATAATAAAGACATAAATTCTATTATAAAATATTAGCTTTTCATTTTTATTATTTTTACAGATTTTTGTTTGAAAACGGTTTTATTTGGTTATTACCGCACGCCTTTATGGAAAACCAAAATTTTTTGAATATTTACTGTTTATACTGATACACCCATGGATTTATTATAATAAGGATTGGATTCGATATCTGTATACTGTCAGCGTATCGAACGTGAAGCCTTATATTTTGTTGTTTGTATTCTCTTGGGGGAGCAGTTTACGAACTACGAACATAGACAAGACTACGAATTACTACGTAATTGAATCAAGAATGGTAGTAGAAAGAGATAAAATAGCATTGGAGTGTTGGAGCTCAGAAGTGTTGCTGTCTGTTATGGTTGTTTAGGAACTCGGCTGAACCTCGGTCTGAACACTCGGTTACACGTACGTCTTTGTCTAATGAACTAGAAAAGAAAAAGTGCGACGTATAGATTTATATAGATTTATAAATGACTCGGAGCGACTTTAAATAAACACCTTTAGATATAACATAACCTGTAAATAATAAATCTTTTTAACTTAAATTTATTATTATTTAGCAGAAAAATAAAATATTTTAGGTCTTTTATTACTTTTAGTAAATCTTGTGATGCTTCTAACGTATTTTTTGTACTAAAATACAAGGTAAAATAAGATGTGGCCAATGTTTACAAATTGTGTTTACAGTGTCGTTTAGAATGGTTTGCTTTGGCTTCAAAGAATGTGAACTCATCCCGTATCCAGTCCTAATAAATCCATGGATACACCTAATCGGCTCTTGCAACAACGTGACAGCACAGAGAAACATTGTATTAGGAATAAATTAAAAATTTATATCACTCAAGATCTGTTAGAAAAAATCTTTATCAAAGAGAAACAATTTAAAAGTGATCAGTTATTTAGTGAAATTAAAAATATGTACCTACCTATGTTAATATTTCAAGTAATCATTTTTATTGTTTTTAAACCTATTTTTGATTTCACTGAATAACTTATGACTTTCAAAATGTTTTCCATTAATAACGAATTTTTTTCTGAATACTTGGAATAGATCATATTAATATTTTATCAAATTAAAATAATTTAATAATAAAGTGTTTATTTGCGCTGGCAGATTATTACAAGAAAAAATTTAGTTCTGTCATTGGGAACAATACATCATATTTTAGTATTTTTTGTTATCACACAGACATGCGGTAACAGCCTAATATTTTTTTTAAACTTCAGTTTCAGAACAAAGATTATAAGCACAGTTTTTAACTTTCTAAATTTTGAGAAGCATTATTTTGGAACCAATAAAATCATAAAGAAATAAATCGGATACAAAAGTCAGCTTTTCGTTGATAGTTTTAGACATTTATAATTGTGCAGGTGCTTTTAACTTTTTAATAGTTGATGTACAATTTTTTTTTAATTCGGAGTTTTATGTCAGTTATTGCATATTTGAATCGTTAATGCTCTCCGCCCTAAATTATTTTGGTAATGTTTCTGAGGAACCGGGTTGTTGTCACGAAGTTTGTTTTGAACTTGGTTATAAACAATTTCCTGTTTGATTTTTAACCTTTTTTTGAAAGGCATAAAATTTTTGCTAGTAGGAATTATGCTCATCTCATTAATAAATAATGTAACAAGTAAGTGACAATTCTTTGTGTTAACGGTACAATAATGGTACACATTTTAACCGATTTCAGAAGTGGTCCATATTTTCTCATATTGGGTAAAGAAATTGCTACCTATTAAATTGAAATACACATTTTTGGTAAAATGCGTCTGTGGAATTAAAAATACTTTGGCTTACTAACTAACAAAAAAAATGAGATATCACCATAATATTAAAGTTTGGCAGTGCCCCGGCTGGATCATTTGTTTTTTCCTTATAATATTAGAGCCTATGATGCCATGTATTTTAGAAGCATCGGATACGGTGGTATTTCAGAGTATTTTTAAAAATAAAAAAAGTGTACGATTTGGGGGAGAAAAGTATTGGGAATGTCAGTAGACTACCCATGATACAATAAAAGTAAGATGTGATACCAAACCGTGTCAAATTCGTCCGGGTTCTCGCATGACGTTACGCTGTGAGCTATTTTTGGAATTTATAACGCGCAATATAGAGTTTACGTTAGTTAAAGGCGATATTATATAAATTCTATTTGCAATATACTTTGCCTCCTGCCTATAATACAAATTTTAAAGTACATATGTGATTTAAAATAATCATGTAAATAAAGGGATAAATTAATTTAAAATTATAAATATTGGTAAATTGCCTGCCAATTGCGTTCTATGTATTTATTTACGTGAAAAGAAAAGGTAAATAATTTTATAAAATAAAACTATGCCTAATAATTAAGATAATAATTTTTATATACAGACATATTTTTATTAAAATATATACCTACCGAGTCTTCCGAAAATGATATAAATAAGAATTTTGTTTGTTCCTGTAATTTGTCAAAAAACATGTTTTTTAGGAGAGCTTTTTTAGGTTTTTTACACTTTAAATAGTAAATTATTAAAAACTATTGTATTCTTGTATTCTTTGATTTTTCAAATTTAATTCAATTTCAAATTGTTCTAAACAAAACAAATAGAGTCGTTCGGGGTAACTGTGCGCAGCGGGTAAGTGTACGCGGTGACAATGTCGCCGCTCGAAAAAAGTGGGGGGTCGGGATCTGTGTTTTGCCAGTTAGTACGACGTCGGAGGCGATAAGAATAAGGTTGTAAGTTAGAGTGCTGTTAAGTGTGTGAAAAATTGGCGCCAAAATTCAGAATTGGCAGTTTTATTAAAATATTTAGCCAAGTCTCACAAGTGATAGCACTTTGGGGATTGTCACTATCAATGTAAGTATTTTCATGTGATAAAGTACTAATATTCCAATGTCATATAAGATATAAATGCTGTGAAAATGTTTTTGAAATATTATATTTTGACATTTTTTTCGTAAGTGTACCATACGGGGTAAGTGTATGGGGGTAAGTGTACGTGTGCGTACACTTGTCCCAATGCGTGTTATATGCATTTTTTTGTTTCAGAAAGATGCGAAATTATCAAAGAAAAAGACCAGACAAGAAGGTGGTTACACAAGCTCCTCAAATTGATAAGGCTAAACAACTTATGGAACAAGGAAAAAGCCAAAGGGAAGCCGCTGAAAGAGTGGGTATCTCCGAAGGGGCCCTTAGAAAAAGACTTGCGTTAAATAGCGTCGCTAGTTCACTAGGGCGTTTCAGACCGACTTTCACAGAATTGCAAGAAAATAACCTACTTGAATACTGTTTAACCTTGGACAGTATGTTTTATGGGATCACTATCCAGTCTCTACGTCAGCTAGTTTACCAATACGCCGAGATTAACGGAATTCCAAATCGCTTTGACAAAGGCTGTAAAATGGCAGGACGGGACTGGGTAGAAGGGTTCTTAAAGCGCCATGAAAGGCTACGTCTTCGGCAAACTACACCAACAAGTTTAGCAAGAGCTAGCGGTTTCAATAAAATACAGGTCGATCGGTTCTTTAAAAATTTAAAAGAACTCTATGATAAATATAAATTCCAGCCTAATTGTGTGTACAATATGGACGAGACTGGAATGAGTACGGTGCCGAAGAAGACGCCAAGAGTCATATCTATCAAAGGAAAAAAAGTTGTAGGAAAGATTGTGTCTGGGGAGAGGGGAGTGACTGTGACTGCTGTTTGCTGCATGAGCGCCACAGGACATTTTATACCGCCTGCATTTATATTCCCAAGGAAGAGAATGAAAGGGGAACTTTTTGATGGTGGCCCGACTGGGTGTGTGGGCATGGTATCTGATTCTGGGTTCATACACTCAGAGTTGTTTGTGCAATGGCTTCATCACTTCAAGGAACACGCACATCCATCCCTAGAGTCTCCAATATTATTGATTATTGATAACCACTCGTCCCATATTAGCCTAGAAGCTACCATTTTTTGTAGAAAACATGGTATTTCAGTCCTAACATTAGCCCCGCATAGTAGCCATAAAATCCAGCCACTGGATAGGTGCTTCTTTGGCCCGCTTAAGGCTAAATACTCCATTGAATGTGATCGGTGGATGACTCAGCATCCAGGTAGGGCAATCACTCAATATCAAGTGGCAGCTTTATTTAACCAAGCTTATCAACAAGTTGCGACAGTCGGTAATGCTGCATCTGGATTTTCAGTCACCGGTATTTACCCTTTTCACGACAGTCTTTTCCAAGAACATGATTTTGCTCCTTCCACTGTTACTGATAGATTCAGTGATGAAGTCAACCATCCATCTGTTCAAGAGGAAGAAGTCACCCAAGCCGAAGAAGTCACCCAAGCCGAACAAGTAAAGGTACTGGAACAAGAATCTTTAAATACTCAGACGTCAAAAAATGAGCCAAAGGCTAATACAGCTGAACATGTTTCCCTTGCAACTATAAGCCCTCTTCCCAAAGCAAACTTAGTACAAAAAAGAAAACGGAAAGGAGCCAAATCCGAGATCGTAACTTCGAGCCCTTTTAAAGACGACTTGGAAAGAAAACAAGAACAGATAAACCCCAAGAAAAAAGTAATAAAGATAGTCTCTTTCTCCCCAGCCTGGACCTTCAAAACTTCCCCTCCCTCCTCTCAGAAAGCAAGTACGAGCCGGTAAAGGAAAAGACTTTTTCTGTCCGCTTTGCAACGAGAAATATGTCGAGCCACCGCTTGAAGAGTGGATTCAGTGCGGGAGTTGTGAAGAGTGGTGGCATGAACAATGCACCTCCTACGAAGAAGGAGTATTTTTATGTGACAATTGTTAATAAAGGTTATCGCGTATACTTGCCCCATAGTATGCGGACACTTACCCCCATTATGGGGCAAGTGTGCGCAAATGCACTATCGTCAGATATTTATTGGTAGCTTGAGAATTTGCTAAATTATGTTTATTTTCTTTCCATTTCCTAATTTGTTACATGTTGACTAAATAAATATTTTTGTGTGACGTTCATTACTGTGCAATTTTGGTTATAATTTAGTTGGAAACCCGAAAGTGCGTCCACTTGCCCCGAACGACTCTATATCTAAATTTATGAAATTGGGTGAAACAAGAAATTATTTTTTAAGAAAATAGTCTTTTACCAGTCTCCTTGTTTGTCGTATTTTCTCGATTAAAGTCTGGTGATTTGTTATCGTGGAGATTTTTAGCAATTGTTTGTCACAGTAAACTTTTTTATTGAAGAGAGTTTGTAAAAACATTAAGCACATTTGACATTCATGACATGACACAATTCAGGCTTTAAATTATCTTCATAATCACTTTCGTTAAAATATCTAGAACAGATTCTACCATTTTTCACATTAAACTTATCTTCTCGTTTGCACAGACGCTTCCAACCACATTGTGTTTCTTTGTCTTTGTGGAAGTTAAAAATTTTAATATCGGGCATAAAGCCCTTGCATTGATTGTCCATATCACAAGCATACACAACACACCTCATTTTCACTTTTAAACTCTTAAAAGCACCAAAAATAACTTTAAAACACAACGCGATCTTAACAAAGAAGTGTCTCGTTTACAAAATATGGCGGAATTACTCACAGCGTGACGTACATGGCCACGCCCACCTGCGTGAAACATATCTTCTTATATTTGTATCATGGGAGGCACCTATTCAAATATATGCAGTAAATTTCATAACACCCTGTATATCGTCGCTGATCTGACTAAGGGGCGAAAGCGACACTTTCTTCGAGTTTGAGCTAGGTGCATGAAGTGATTAGACTTAAAGGTAACTATGATCTGACAAACTGACGAACGTCCAACTCTAGCAATTTTCAGTATACAACAAATCGTCTATAGGCATAAGCGACACTAAATACATTATTAGGATCAGACGAAGGGGCGAATATCCACAAAATGAAGTTTCGCCTAATTCTTAGATCCCACAAGAGCAATTTTGGCTGTTACGCCTAACAGCTAAAGACTTTTAATATATATAGGATTCGAAAATTACTATAATAACTAATAAAACGAATAAAATAAATGAATTTTTACTTTTTTTTTTGGCAACTTTTAGTAGCTACTAGTAAAATTTGTGTGCTTGCACAAGTTTAAAAAATATGTTTTATCTTTAATTTATAGAAGTTTTTGTTCTTTATTTTTTTAATATCACTAAAACTACCTATAGTTGTTGTTTCCATTATTAAAAATTTTATAGCTTTTTTAGTTTATAATTATTTAATACTTATTACCAGGTGCGGCCCATGAAATTTTAAAAGTGTATATCTCCGTTGCTTGCTACTTATGGGACCCATGCCAAGTTCAGGTCTTTTAATAATGAGCCTCTAGGGATGTTTAGGTAAAGAAAAAAATATTTTGTAATTTGCGAAAAAAAGTTGGATTTTTGAGAATTGACCCACCTGAGAAGAAAATTAACACGGTAAGGTTTATTGGTATTATTTTTTCTAAACAAATTTTACATCATTTTCTCGACAATTCTTAAATTTTAAGAGAAAAAAATGTGTTAGTACAAAGTTATAGTCATTTGCACCCAGATTCTCCAACGCTAGTCCGGTCTAATTTAACAACCAAAAGTTTTAAACTGATAAGTGTAAGAATAAGACAACTACGTTTTATACTGTGAATTTATTTCTGCTTTTTCGCAAATTTGTAGAGAAAAAGGCAATTTTAGTATGTACTTTCGACAATAATAGAACTTAGTTCATTACAGCAACTCGTTCCAAGATCAAAATCATTTGAAAACCAAGCAAATCGCTGAAATATCAGAATAATTCATAAGTTTTTAATGACGATGTATTAAAAATGACAGGACAAAAACCTTTCAAAACATAACTGATCGACCATAAGATTTTAACTTAAACCAGTACTAAATCTTAAACCTTCTTAGTGAATCTGAACGAATTTTTGTTTAAATTATGTTTTAGGTTTAAAAAAATTCAAATGACTATAACTTTCTACTAACACATTTTCTTCTCTTACAGTTTAAGAATTGTCGGCAAACTGATGTAAAATTTGTTTAGGAGAAATAATAAATAAAATGCCTAAGCGTGTTAATTTTTTTCCCAGGTGGGTCAATTCAAAAATTAAACTTGTTTTGCAAATTACAAAATATCTTTTCTTGACCAAAATATTCCTAGTAGGCATACTATTAAAGAACCTGAACTTGGCATGGGTCCCATAAGTAGCAACAGAGATATACAACTTTAAAATTTCACGGGCCGCGCCTACCTATTACTATTAATACTTGTGTTATAATTTAGCATTAATAAATTTTTTTTTCGTAATTTTTGAGCAAAACGAGTTTCTGTTTTATGTTTGTCTTTGCTAAAAATATACTTTTGATGGTGTTTGACAATAAGTTTTTATTTCTCGACTTTTTATTGCAAATAAAATGCCTAAAAGGCTACTTACACTTTTTGTTTGATTCAAAAGTTAATAGACAATAGCAGGCGAATATCCAATATATTATTCAACAGAATCTGATCAATGGGCGAACCTCCATTTAGTACCTATTTCGGGGTGATAGCTCATGACTTTTCAAATTCTATACATGTCTTTCGTAAGCATGTATCTTGACCTACCTTACATCATATATAGTAAAATAATTAATAAACTACTTATAGAAGGAGAATGTCCCAAATAGGACCTATTATGCTCTCCTGTAAAATTATCAAATTGGCGCTTGCGCCCCTTGGTAAGATCAGCGACGATATATAAAGTAAAAAAAATTCGGCATAGGGTATGGGGTGGGGGGGGGGAGGTCTGCAGCTCCACGTGATCTAAATCTAATTGGGAAAATATAAAAACTGAATTTTATTTACTAACTGTTTTTACTTAATTTACCTGACCAATATTCATTTTTTTACAGACTTTATTTTTTATTACATGTACACTTCTTTTTAATTCCCTTAATTTTATTAATTATTGATATCTTAATGGCTCCCATGCGCGATAACAAAGATTTTACGGAGCTGAAATTCTAAAAGCTGTCACTAGATAAAAGTTTTAGCAGACCACTTAATTCACCCCTCAGCAGAGTTAAGATGTGAAATTCAAATTGCTTCAAATGCTGTACCCCGGAAGGACAGCGTTCATTAACTCGGAAACATGCCCTTACGAATTGTTCAGTGTGTTAATTTTCAGTGCAGTTATATCATTTGTTCAGATTGCAGAGCCTTTCCGTGATTTTATAATTCCGCAGAATTATCAATTATTGGTAGATAAATATTATTTCTAAATACACAAACTGTAATAAACTAGGTGAATTATTTCCGAGATTATTTCAAATTTTTTGCTTTGAAGTTTGTTAAGTTGTTTGTTAATGTAAAGTGCAAAAAACTATTGCTTGGCAAAATTTTTGTTTTCTGTTAAAGTTCACTCCACCCCTGTTAAATGTGTGTCCCATTAAACCAGCCAAAGGTATATTCATAACGTAAATCATCATTTAGCCCGAAACAATTGTCATTAATTGTGGCCCGTTGAAAGCCGTGACTAAAAATTAAATAAAAAGCAGTCGTGTTAGTTTTGGGATGAAAGCCAAACGGCACAATATGGAAATTAGGCGAGAGGATGGGCAAAGTCCCTGAATAAATCTCAGGGAAATTATATGAGTTGACTAATAAATTTGTTACCTGTTGTCACCTACTCTATTCAGAAAATTAAACTTGAAATTATTTCTTAAGGTTTAAAATTTATTTTTTATTCAAAAAAACAGGATATATTGCCTAATATAGCATACAAATATTTGAAAAATTTATCGTTGTCTCTGTTTCTTTCAATAACAGACACTAAAGATATTTTTCGTGTAGCAGCTATAATTTAGTTTATTTTTGGTTTTTGTTTATAACATTTATATCACAAGTAAATGATTGTTCTTTCACCCCCAAATAGTATGGCGTTCTTAAATACTGTATCACTAACGGTAAAAATAGACCTTCAAATTTGACAGAAAATCGTATTTTTAGCTATAGTGAAAAACCTAGAGATAATATCAGAATAAAACAAAAAGGAAAATGTTTTGTGACATTAATATTACTTTATCATCCTATCGTAAGAGAAGTTTAATACGGCGAGGAAGGGGGATTTCTTCTTGCACCAGATGCAACAGATTATAAAATCACATTAATTTCAAGAAACGTCATCGCTTCTTATTCATTCCGACATCATCTCCAGTTTTTTAACTACAGCCAAAAACGTGATATTTTGTCGAATTTTAAGGCCCATTGCTGCCCCCTTTATTGTAAACTAGCTTTCGCCCGCGACTTCATCCGCGGTATAACAATTTCAACCCATGACAAACTTTGAACCCCCATTTCATTCCCTTAGGGGCTGATCTATTAAAAACTGTAAATCACGTGTTTAAACATACGTTCAGATTCACTAAGAAGGTTTAGGATTTAGCACTGGTTTAAATTAAGATCTTCAAGTTGATTAGCTATTTTTTGACAAGTTTTTGTCCTGATTGTTAATAAGTTGTTATTAAAAACTTATGAAATATTCTGATATTTCAGCGATTTGCTTGATTTCCAAATAATTTTCATCTTGTAACGGGTTGCCCTTTCCTTTAAAAATTTGCCAAAAAACTCAGAAACTAAGTCATAATATAAAACTTACTCTTACACTTGTCAGTTTAAAACTGTTGTCAAATTAGACATTTGAATAGAGTACTTCCATGAAATTTCGACTTAATGAGACCATCTAATATTTTTTCTCCATACAAAGTCTGAACCTTTATTTCACCCCCTTAGCGATTAGATTTTGAAAAACCCTTTCTTAGTGGATGCCCACGTTATATAAGAAACCTCTGTGCAAAATGTTAAGTTTCTGGACACAGCGGTGTGGGGCCGGGTGTTGATATGTCAGTCAGTCAGTCAGTTTCATTTTTTTTACTATACAGGGTGTCTAAAATAGGTGATACCACTATTGTTATCTCCGAAATGGTAAAAGATACGAGGTCGGTTAAATTAGAGAAAATGTGCCATTTCTAGTCCCTATTCATATTCCGTTTACGGAGTTGCCAAATTCTCTATAGTTTCTTATCTACAGGGGATTTTTTAAAAATAGTAAAAAATTTAATTCTTAAATATCTCGAAAACTATTATAGTTAGAAAAAAGTTGTTTTTAGAAAAATCACGCGATTGTTTACCTTCTCTGAAGTAACTTTATTGGTTTGGTTATACCATTTGTTTTTATTGAGTTACTGATACTAACTTGTTTTTTTCAAATACGGGCCTGGATTTTTTGCTGCATTTTTTGAAAGAATACTTCATACCCTTTATAACTGTGTATCACTTGATTATGTTTTTTGACGTTTTGGTGAAGAATAGTATCATCATCAGGATAGTATAGCAGTACGGACCTGGCATTTTTGAAGTTAATGCGCCATTTCACGACCTATTATGGCGACAATTAGGTCAGAATCAGTAACTATGGATTAAATTGTTTTAACTTGTAAATTTTAATTATAATCATGATTACTAACCTGGACCATCAAGTTTGTAAAATTGGTCCAACGCCTGAAAAAGCATCAGCTTAGTTTTCATTATAACAAATCCTAATAATTAATTCTTAGAGGCGTGATTGGCTTCGTGTGGTCAGTCCAATCGCGTTCATCAACCTGTTCGTCCGCCCGTCCATATGTTATAATTCAACGCAACGTCAAAAATTAAAGCAAAAAACGGATTTTAGATTCGAATTCCGTACAATCCGAACCAAGTAAATATGACAATGGTTTTATTCTAGAATATAGTTAAAGGTCTTGAGATAATATGGTTTGTTTTCAAAGTCAGTAAATAGTAATTCAACTGTACCAGCAGAATGAGTTGCAGCAGAAATGAAACCATTAGGTAAAATAGGATTTTTATTATTATCTTTTGAACTGAAAGGTGATTTTTGGATACGAAAATATTAAAAACGTAAATAATAAAGACGTATCATCAAAGGCGCCTTTTACAATATGTAGTAAACTTAACCACTAGTTAGGTGCTGTTAATAAAGGCCGCTAATTATATCTGATCTGAGTCTGCTAAACTTTTGCTTTCAATATCTCATTGGCTTAAGTGCAATTTGACAAACTTTAATGACCAAAGGGTTCTGGTTAGTAATCATGAACATAGTTTAATAAGTTAATTGAATAATTTAAACCACAGCGATAGGTTGTGAAATTGTGCCTTAACATGGAAAATCCCAGGTCCGTATCGATAGAAAATCTTGATGATGTTGCTATTCCTGATCAAAACGTCGAAAACCATAATGAAGTAATACATAGTTGTAAAGGGTATGAAGTATTCTTTCAAAAAATGCAGCAAAAAATCCAGGTCCGTATTTGAAAAAATCAAGTTAGCATCAGTAGCTCAGTAAAAGCAAATGGTATAAACAAAACAATGAAGTTACTTTAGAGAAGGTAAAAAATCGTGTGATTTTTGTAAAAACAAATTTTTTCTAACTATAATAGTTTTCGAGATATTTAAGAATTAAATTTTTGACAATTTTTAAAAAATCCCCTGTAGATAAGAAACTATAGAGAATTTGGCAACTCCGTAAACGGAGTATGAATAGGGACTAGAAATGGCACATTTTCTCTAATTTAATCGACCTCGTATCTTTTACCATTTCGGAGATAGCAATAGTGGTATCACCTATTTTAGACACCCTGTAGAGAAGAAAATAGAAGCTAAAAAATTCGTGGCCTCGCTTTCCTACCTGAATCTTGAATTTTGATTCATTTCGATATCTCCTCTAGTTTTTAAGATATAGCCAAAAATGTAATTTCTTAGGAATTACCTGAATGTTAATATTAACAGATAAACTAAAAAGATGTGCCTTAATTTTTAACGCTCTACCTGTAAACCAAATCATGTTAAAATCAGTGACGAAGAGTTCTGTCGGTCTCAATGTAAGATTGTGTATAAAGATTGCAGTAATTCAGTTTATTGAAAATATTATATACAAATCTGTTATATAACATACGATAAAAAAGTCCTCAAAATATGCAGTGGAATCAATCACGCATGTCTTGAATTATAACTCTTGACAGGTAACATAGGTAAAATATATAGATGAACGAAAAATAAAACTGTCAAGTTCTGAAGTTTTTATTTTCATGAAAATTACATTATCGCCATTGTTATTACGTAATACACAATTAAAAAAAAATATGCAACAAAGAAACTAAAAATTATAAATTTAAACTAAACCAAGGACGTGTCCACCTTCTACTTCCAAACATGTGCTCATTCTTCTTTTTACAACATCAAAAACATTGGTGAGAACTTGGGGGAGTTGATAAACTCCTGAAATTTATTTGTAGTTCTAGCCCGTAGGTCTTCTAAAATTTCATAAGGGGTTTTGAAAACAGAGTTTTATATGCGTGAGATCGCAGGATCGTGATGGCCACCTAACTGGCATATTACGACTAATGATCAGGTCTTCGAAAATTCTTCCAAAAAATTTAAATTATCAAGAGTACGTGAATGCGCCGTCCTGCTGGAAGTAGCCCTGTCGCATCTCTTCATCGTCTAATGCGTTTACAAAATTTTCTAAAATTTTATTACGGTATCGCGCCGAATCAGAGTCAAAAAAAAAGATCCAATTAACGTTCTTTTCGATATGGCCGCCCACACGCCAACTTTTTGTGAATGCAGAGGCTCCTCTGTAAAAAAATGTGAATTTTTAGAACTCCACATTCTCATCTGTTGAGAATTTACATAACCAGAGAGGTAAAACCATGTCTCGTCAGTAAAAAAGGTTTTTTAATTACGTGTTCATTATTATGCAAATTACGGCTTGTCGTTTGGTAACAATTCTTGGACTGAGCTTAGCCGATAAGCGTGCATATGCAGGTTACATTTTAGGATTGTATTGCAGGTTGCGGAGGATACATTTACTTGCTGGCTTAAACGTCGACTAGGGGTTTGTGGGTGTTCACTAACAATTTGCCTCAATTCTTCTACTTTTTGTGCAGTGCGAACTTTGGGTTTCCCACTGCTTTCCTTTCTATTCACACTTCCTGTTTCTCTAAACAAAGCCACAGATCTACTCAAAATTTGGCGAAACTGGTCGAAATCCATGACTATGTGTGTAAATTCTGTTTGAAAATCCTGAATGGCGTCCCGTGTTAAATAAACCCACTGGCCGTCAACCCTTCTACCATTTCTAAAGTAACTTTCGACCATAAAATCTTTTTGGTCTGCCGTGATTACCATATGTAATTTTCTTAAAAATAAAAACTTCAGGACTTGGCGGTTCTATTTTTCATTCACCTATACCTTTTACCTATGTTACCTTTCAAGAAGAGTAATAATTTAAGACATGGGTGATTGATTCCACGGCATACTTTTAGGGCGTTTTTTTACCTTACGTTACATATCTTAAGAAAAATATTATTACTACTTTTTATGTTTCCTTTGGGGAGACTGATCCCCAAATATATTTTGTTTGAGGGGCCTCTGGTCCCCGAACCTTTCCAGCCTATAGCTATAGCTCGGATTGAAGACCTACGTCAAAACTTGTGCATTTCTAAATTATTAAAAAGTATTTAAATCTCAATTAATTTATTATTTTAAAAATCAAAATATGGCGATGCACTTACCACGGACATAGGTCATAATTTGATGCGTTAGACACTTCAACAACAAAATTTTATTATATGTCATTAACTTGTAAAAGGGTACTAATCCCTAGCCTTCATTTATTTAGTTATTTACATCTGATTTAAATATATTAAAATTTTTAATTTTTTAAGTAAATAAATGAGATTAAATCATAAAAGCTCATAAAAGCTTTTTCACTTGATTAACAAAGTGTTCCGAAATGCAGGTTAATCTAGAATGCCTAAGTTAAAACCAAATTACTTTGATAGAAAGGCTATAAAAATCACTCCTTTAAATAGTAATAAAATGTATCTACATAGAGAACCACGTAAACCTTTTTACGATGCTTTTTGTTTATCACGCTATAAAATTAGAATTTCAAAATTTTTATCTATTTGTAAAACATTTGTGTAAACTAACAAAGCAACAACATAATTCAGGTGAAAATATTCAAATTTAAATGGCACCCTTGGTTCGACCAAGAATTCTCAAAGATTTTTAGTCCTTCTTTCGTATCGTTTCTACAGTAGCTATAATAAACTTCAAATTTAAAGGCAATGCCACATATTTAAGTAAAGATAACGCTCTAGGAATAACTATTACGAGTCAACTAAAAAGAAAATAAAATATTTCCTGTGGAGAAGAAAGAATAACTCATATGCAAATGCTTGGCAGTTTTGAAGATGTTTCTGGGTGATATTTTAAAACTGGTATTATGCTGCGGCGGAAGGCCGGCTTGGGATTGTTGTCGTAGAAAATAGTTTTATAATAATATTATATTATATATGTGTTTATGTGAATACAAATATAAAAAAAATTAATGTATACCTGTTAATTTAAACGAAATGTCTCCTTTTGGAAATTTAACTTTATGAAACGCTTAATCTAACAAAATCTCTTAAAAAATTTTGCCCTCCAGATTATTAGCGTATGATGTCCGGCTTTGACTTAAAAAATTGACGTTTAGATTGACTAAAAGGGTTGACGATTTAGTACTGATTTAAGAGAAGAGAATCAACTAGAACTTCTAGTTGATTAGTTAGGTTTTGACAGATTTTGGTCCTGTCATTGTTAATACATTGTTAAACTTGAATAAATCATTATTATACACAGAAAAAAGGAACGATTGAATCAAAAAAATATTTCACTCAAATAAATGATATTTCAATACGTCCAACCAAATAATTGCCTGGATTATTTAATTTTGTTATTTGAACATTTACTTAAAAAGCATCTTGATTTAAAAAAAATAATTTCTTGAAACAAGAAACATAAATTCTTTAAATTATCCCATAATATGATTCAACCAAGATATATAATTTTTTCATCTAAACGCTATGTATGTCGAAGTTAACACAAAACTACTTTAATCAAGGAAAATCAGTTTTCAAGCAACCACTTTCCGTTTTTAAATGAACAAAAGAAGCTCCTCTGTCCTAGAAAAGAATTTTGGTTCAAACAAAATGCTGTGTTTGACTTCATAAAATATTCTTTAATTCAAAATCTAAGTTGGCTTGAATCATAAAATAATAGATTTTAGAATATGCATTTCTCATTTTTAAAATAACAGAATAATCTCTTGATACGATAAAAATGTATACTGATTCAAATACACCAATCTATTTGATTTTAGAAAATATTTCTTTAAAAAAAATGGTTTGAATTGAATCACAAAAAAGTCGAGGGCCAAAAGGAGGATAACTCCCCCTTCTTCCCGGTTATTTTATTTGAAATTACATAGGTTTTAATGATATTTCTTACGAACAGTATGGTATAAAGTTGTCTGTAATTTCTTAGTACTGTCATATTTGTGGCTTATATGTATATATTGTTAAGAGAAAGTTATTACTTTTTAAAAAGGATCCCAATTTTTTTAAAATTTATAAACTTTACCTAGAATTCTAAACATATTTTGTCAAATCCACTATTTTTACTTGTGACAGCTCACAACAAAATTTAAAAAATGAGGTGTCTTATATAAAAAGTAACTTTTGATAACCATTTATCCAAAAAGCTACAAATGTGGCAGGTATTTAAATTACATACTTTCTACCAAAGAATTTTCATAAAGAAAGCCATATTTTATTTAAAAATTGTAGTTTTTGAAATACAATTAACAGGGTACTCACATATAGGGAGAGGGGAAGATTTGCAGCCCCTTCTGTTATGAACTACCCTAAATTTTTTATGATTTAGGCTTCTGGTTTGGCCTGAAAAAATATTTTACAGAATCAAATACAAAAATCTGTATGATTTGTTCTTATCATTATTTATTACGTACCTATGTTGGTTAATTTTAATGAATAGTTTTCCTTAATTCAGAAAACACCCTAAAAATAGACAGCTTCAATATGACAAAGAAAATGCATTCTAAGCTTTAACACAATAAAAGAGTATTCTAGGAACAGATACTTCATCTAGGATACAAACAACAAAAAAAAAACAAGAAATAGCGCTTAGAAAAAGCTGGAGTCAACATATTTCTTCTTATATTCTTTCTTTCTAAGATTATATCTTAATGTACATGTGTAAAAGTTTTAGTTACCATTTCTCAGTAGATTACAAAAGTACCTAAACCGAACAATATCACCTTCCATGGGTAAAAATCATGCAATGGAGAAAAATAAGTGGCAATCTGATTATACGGTAATGATAAAGCTGAAAAAAATTCATTGGACATAAAGTACCTTAACATTCTTAAGAAAATGATTTAATTTTAATAGGATGCAAGTTGACGTCAGCAAGACTAAGTACAATCATGGCCAAAATGACGTCTCATTTTCCATTAGAAATAGCATAAAAAATTAAACTTTATCCCAGCCACGACTGTACATCAATTTCTGTATGCTATGTCTTTGGACTATATGGACGCAGTAAAATATCACAGAGTGGGGTGCGTGGAAGCACTTTGTAATTACCAAATCATTTTAAAATACAATAGTACTAAATATCTTATGTTTGAAAATGTTAATTTGAAAAGAGAAAAAATAGTTTATACATACTAGGAAAAAATACAACAAGCTTTCTACTATCAACTTATAGTTTCAAGTGATACCATGAACTAGTCTACTCTGTGATGCCTTGTGGCGTCCGCATTTTGGGTGGCACCTCGGGTGGCACATATAAATTAAACATCAAACCATTGGCAATTATATGAAAGCATTTATTAGAAAAGTTTACAACAAACCAAATGACTAGTCTTCTAATGAACTCTTGAGAAGTTACAAAATATTGAAAAATAAACAATGCCTTAATGTTAAAGCATTTTAAAACCTTAACACAGAACTAAGTATATAAAAAATCATCAGGTAAAGTAAAGACATAATCCCCACTACTACAAAAAGCACAGTCCAAAAATCGACTTTTCAATTAAGCCCAAAACTATTTAATAGTTTACGAAACAACCTTAAACTAATGACTAGTCCTTTTAACTAAATCGTAAAAAACAGCAACACTCCAAGCTTATATCAATGTTATTAACTAAATATATTATGCCAATAAGCATATAAAATTTTTACTGTTACCAGTATAATGCAGATTACAGAAAGGGGAAGATGTAAGAGAGGAGTTGGAAGTTATAGAAAAAAAACATTTGTTAGGACAATTTGCAATAAACCAAATGATTAGTCTTCTAATGAACTCTTCAAAAGATCACAAAATATTGACAGTAAAAGCAGTTTACCAAACAACGTTAAACTTCTACAAAATATCACTTCAGAGTAAAATGGCTGCCCTATCAAAACAGCGTCTATGTGTGCAACACATTAATTACTTTAGTTTCCTTACCTTCAAAAATAGGCCAAAGATGACCTATGTAGCTGAAGCCCATTTAAAAAGTCTTTGGTATTGCCACTTGAATCGATGATAAAATACAAACAAATACAGAACCAAATCAACCAAATGATACAAATTGCACAACTTTTTTTTATTTAAAACACAAATCCGCGGGCGCATAGCCAAGGCAAATGGAAGGAGCGAACTGGCTCGGCTCAGTGTTGCCAGATGAGCGTTAGAAAAAATCCCTAGACGGATAGTTTTAAATTCCCCAAAACTCCCGAGATAAAGTTTTCGTAACTCGGCGTTAAAATAGCGTTTTTTGGAGGAGGGGAGTAACAAAATATTAAAGTTCAGATTCACTAAAAAGGTTTAAGATTTAGTACTGGTTTAAAGTAAGATCTTCTAGTTGATCAGTTAGGTTTTGACAGGTTTTTGTCCTGTCACTGTTAATAATTCGTCATTAAAAACATGAATTATCCTAATATTTCTGCCAGTTGCTTGATTTTCAGACGATTTCCATCTTGGAACGTGTTGCTAAATTAATTTAGTTCTGTTATTATCAAAAGTACGTACTACAATTGTCCTTTCTTTTACAACCACCACATACGTGGTGAATTTTAAAGGTTAAGAAACCTGTTGTCAGAAACTGGCAACTGGAAAAAGAAACTGCAGAAAAGAGCCTTTTTTTATCTATGACATCCCACGTAGACTTCAAGCCTAAGTACTAACGTACCGTGAGCGTTTGAAGAGAAGGGAAATGTAGTCTATTGACACGGGATTTGGAGGATTGAAGGTTTGGACGGGAAGGGATAACATCTGCAGGCAATTTGATCCATAATCTGGAGACCCTAGGTATGAATAAGCGGGAGAAGTGATCTGTTCTAGGCTTTTGTAGCTGGACAGTAAAGGGATGCATACGTAACGCGCCTCTTTTTCTTCTGTTAGGAACAGTCAAGGGGGGGATAATACCGGCTAGTTCTTCAGAGCAAAATCCGTGGAAATAGCGGTAGAATAGGGCAGATAAATGAAAACCAACAGCGCGACGATGCGCGAGAGAAGGGAGTTTTCTCGTGAGGGCTGGGTCATTGATAAGTCGAATGGCTCTCTTTTGGATAGAATCAGGGATGTTAAGTGTCAAAGGTGATGCCGCTCCCCAGACGTGGGAGCAGTACTCTAGGTTAGGTGTTATTTGGTAAACAAAGAGAGTGTATAAGTTGGAAGGGGAGAAGTATTTTCTGGATCGAAAGAGAAAACCAAGCTTTTTAGCTGCCGATGTTGCTACTGAAGTAATGTGTTTGTGCCACCCGAGATCATGTTCAAAAGCGACGCCAACAAGGTCGAATGTTTCATTGTTTTGTAGGGCTTGGCCATTCATGTGGATGGGGTAAACGTTGCCAGATTTTTTGCGTGACAAGGAGCAAGACAGGGTTTTGGAGGTGTTGAACTGAACAAGGTTCTTGGCACCCCAGTCCAAGATCAACCGGAGACCTTGGGAAAGGGATAGGTACATAGGTCTGCGTCCACCATCCAACTCTTGATTCGAAAACTGTCTGGAAAAATGAATACTGGAGTGAAGAGTACTATCGTCAGCAGAACTGTGGATGGGATTGGTAGTTGAAGAGAGCAGGTCATTAATGTGAAGAAGAAATAGGGTTGGTGCCATAGTTTGGTAGGAAGACCGTAAGAAGGTAGTTTGTTGAGGAGTGCGGCATGCCATACTTGGTCAAAGGCCTTGGAAATATCGAGAGAAACAATCTGAGATTCGCCACAAAATTCGAGAGACTTGTTCAAGTTCTGTGTGACAAAGCTAAGGAGATCAGCTGTGGATCTTTGGTGACAAAATCCGTACTGTCTGTCATGAATGATTTTGTGTTTATCTAGATATTTTAGAATTTGCAAGTTGATCACTTTCTCCATAACTTTGCTGACAACGGAGAGAAGAGAGATAGGTCTATAATTGGATGGAAGGGACTTGGAACCTTTCTTCCTTCCAGCTGTCTGGGAAGATACCCTTGTCATAAGAGATCTGTAAAAGACGAGTTAAGAAAAGAAAGTACTGAAGCGCATTTTTTTAAGACAATTGCAGGTATGCCATCCAGACAGGAGGACTTTTTGGTGTCGAGTGACAGAAGAATTTTTAGAACTAGCTTGACCTTAAGTATTATATCGGGCATTTTCTGGGGTACAGACTTAGCGGTTGGAAGAGCGAAATTGGGGGGACGGATCAGGGTGGAAGTGGCAGCGAATTGTTTGGCTAATAGTTCAGCTTTCCCTTTAGAGGTGGAGATAATTTGGTTGTCAGAGGTCAGGGGAGGAAAAGTGCTTCTACCGAAGTTTTGACTAATGTTTTTGGCAAGGGACCAGAAAGATTTGCTGCCGTTGGGACAGGAAAGCACTTTATCTTTTATGCGGTTGTTAAAAGCATTTTTTGACCCTAAGATAGTTTGGCTGTATTGATTTCTTGCCTCGGTGAAAATTTGGCGATTTTTGGGTGTAGGATTTTGAAGATACCTTTTGTGAGCTTGGACTTTTTTAAGCCTGGCTTTGTTACAGGCCTTGGAGCCTGGAGCTTTTGATGGTGGAGTTTAGGTTTCTAGCGGGTAGGTGGAATGAAACCTTCAATACCTGCTTGAATAATGTCTAAGATATGAGAGCAAATTTCTTAGGGATCGGGAGTGGACAAACCGACACGGTTCCAAGGGAAAGCAGAGAAGAAGTTTCGAGGACCTTCGCAGTCGGCAGAATTGTAGTGCCAGATCGTGCGTTCTGGCATGATTTCAGCAAACTCGGGATGTATGGGATAAGAGACGGTAATGAGACCATGATCTGAACGACCAAGGGGAGCGCATACAGATGTTAAGTATGGCTCAGGATAGGTGGTAAGAAAAAGATCTAGTGGATTTGGATTGTGGGTAGAAACGCGGGGAAAGTATGTTGGCTCTCTGATCAAATTGGTGAGCGAGTTGCTGATTGCGAAATTTTCTGCTGCTCAGCCTTCTGGGTCAGTTCTTTGTGGATCCTAACCATTCCTTGCTATGGACGTTGAAGTCACCTAGAACTTCAGCTGAGGGAAATTCAGAAATGAGATGGTCGAATTTTGCCGAGAGAAAGTCAAAGAACTCATTGTAGGATTTGTCTGATGGGGAGCGATAGATGCAACAGAGACCATCTTAGTTTACCATATTAACAAAATTTCTGTAGCCAATACGTAACCAGACAATAAAGTCCACCTAGGCGGCTCTGAAAAAAAATATATGCAAGATGCAATCTACTGTTACGAGATTCAAAGAATTGCATGTCGGGGAAAGAAAGAAAAAAAATTGTAGACCAGACTTCTATAATTCATACTGAAGGTATGAAAGAGTGGAATAAATGGGAACCGAACGAAAAGTGGCATGACTCTTGATATTTAGTTGGGAATAGTCAGTAAGAGAATTACAGAGGTTAGCTTTACTGAGCTAAAGTCGTAAAAATATTTACGAGGGCAAATTAGCGAAATTACAAAGGTGAGAAAGAGAAGAAAGTTCTCTTGTAATAACTTGTTCACTTAGGTATGAATCGGATCAGATCAAGGCCCATCAAAATAAAACATCCAGTTCTTACAAGAAAACTTTCGTCCCGTACTCACTTCCACTGATATTTTCACCAGTTCTGCTCAAAAGAGCTAGCCTCTAATTTTCCCACTATTTATTCCTAACAGATCTTGTTGTGTCTCTAAACCTATACCTGTATGGTTTTTTATTAAACTTTACCATACACGAAAGCAACAAATTTACAGTAGGGAGTACTATTTATAAATGAGCTGAGTTCTAAATTTTGAATAACTTCCAATATCCACCTTATTTCTCTGAACTTGCTCACATTAATACTATCTGTATCTCTCAATGTTACCAAATTTTGCAGATTTTGCTGGCCGATGTTTTTATAAACAGTTATATATCATTCTGTCTTATTTTTTTATTTTGTTTAAAACATAATAAATTTGCAACAGTAAACAGTGTGCTTGTATCATAAATTAAATTAAGGATAATATACTTGTATGCTGCGACGTCTCAGAAAACACTAAATTATTTAAAATTCCGAAAACTATTTTATGGGATTCCTTTTTTTCTTTTTATTCAAGCACATTTTTAAATATATTATCTTTTAAACATCTTCATATATTGCGAGATTTGAAAAATGAAGTATTTGCAAATGTATTCAGAAAAATTTAACTTCGGATTTTACAGTCCTGATTTAAATGAAGATGATCGTTTCTGCTTATGGTCGCGCAACTAAATAAACATATTTTCTTATTGCAAGTTAATTTTTATATCTACGACAGTTCACATAGATTTAAAGCCTAAATAATACATCATGTCGGAAAGAATATTGTACTTCAAAACATGACGATTAATGAAAGAAAGGAAAATTGCTTGTATAATGTGGACAGTCTGATTGCTCCTCTTTTAAATAGGTGGTGGAGGAGCTTTCCCTCGACTGAGGAGGTGCCTTCCACCACATATACCCTCTTAAAGAGGTGGTAAAATCTTAGCGGACGATTCCAGCCCTAGGTGCGTGAGTCGGTTTTCCTTTCCCATTCCTTTGTCCACAGTCATTCTTTCTCTTCTCTTTTCTTTCTGTGTCACTTCTAAGTTTATTATTTTCTTATTATCCGTCTCTTCAAAAAAAAAACGGGGGTTAAAAATTCCAGAGGTAAACTAATCCTCCATTGGGATATCTGGGCAAGAGGTGCTCATGGGGCTCACCATGGAAGAATTCCAAAAGTATAATAACCTTGGCCAACATCTGAGGGCTTAATTTCAATTTGAACTTTGTCCGCGACTACCTCCAATCATGCAAACCCCACATTCCTTTTCTGACCGAAACCCAAATCAGTTCCAAATCCTCAGCTAATAATCTTCTGTTTCCAGGCTATGAACTCTTATCTTTTCGTTTCCATGGTGGGGTATACGGCTACGTACACAGCAGTCTTTATTGCACCATACTTCCGAACCTGGCATGAGGCAAGCCCGATGTTCTCTGGCTAAAACTTAGCCTTAAATTTTCCACCAAACTTATTTGTTGCATCTACGGCTCCCCATCAACAATTCTTACAATGAGTTCTTTGACTTTCTCTCGACAAAAATTGACCATCTTATCTCTGCATTTCTCTTCGCTGAAGTTATAGTCCTAGGCGACTTGATCCTGAGCCATATTTAATCTATGTATGCGCTGCCCCTGGTCGTTCAGATCACAGCCACATGACCGTCTCTTGTTACACACCCGAGTTCGTTGAAATCATGCCGGAACGCACGATCGGGCAACACAATTCTGCAGGCTGGGATGGTCTTCGAAACTTCTTCTCCCGTGGAAATCTGTCTGTTTTTTCCACTTCCGATCCCTCTAAAATTTGCTCTCATATCACAGATATCATTCAAATACGTACTGAAAGTTTCATTGCACATACCCGCAAGAAACTTAAACCCCATCATCAAAAGCCCAGGTCCTCCAAGGTTTGTGGCAAAGCTAGTCTAAAAAAGTTCAAGCTCACAAAAGGTTTCTTCAAAATCCTACACGCAAAAATCGTCAAATTATCACCGAGGCAAGAAATCAATACAGTCAACTATCTTAGAGTCAAAAAACGCTTTTAACAACTGCAAAAAAGATAAAGTCCTTTCCTGTTCCAATGGCAGCAACTCTTTCTGGTCGCTTGCCAAAAACATTAGGCAGAACTTCTGTGGAAGCACTTTCCCTCACCTGACTTCTGATAACGAAATTATTTCCACCTCCAAAAGGAAAACTGAACTATTTGTCAAACAATTCGCTGTCAATTCCATCCTTACTCCTCCTGCCAATTTCGCTCTTCCAACCACCACCTCTGTACCCCACAAAATGTCCAACATAATACTAAAGGTCAAACAAGTTCAAAAAATTCTTCTATCCATTGACACCAAAAAGTCCTCCGTGCCTGGATGGCATACCAGCAATTGTTCCTAAAAAATGCGTTCCAGATCTCTTATGAGAAGGGTATCTTTCCAGATAGCTGGAAAACTATTCGTGTGCTGTCTGTCCCGTAGAAAAGTTCCAAGTCCCTTCCATCCAATTATAGACATATCTCATTTCTCTCTGTTGTCAGCAATTTTATGGAGAAAGTCATCAACTTGCAAATTCTAAAATATCTAGACAACACAAAATCATCAATGACAAATAGTATGGACTTCGTCATCAAAGATCCACAGCTGATCTCCTTACCTTTGCCACACCTAACTGGAACAAGTGTCAGAATTTATGGCAAATCCCAGATTGTAGCTCTTGATATTTCTAAGGCCTTTGATTAAGTATGGCATGCCGCGCTCCTGACTAAACTATCTTTTTCTCAAACTATGTACCTGGATCGGTAGCTTTCTCTCCAATCGGCGCATATCTGTTGTGGACGATCACTCACCTAACTTCTATCCTATCAAACCCCAAGGTTCAGTTCTGGCACCAACCCTATTTCTTCACAATAATGACCTGCTCTCTTCAACTACCAATCCCATCCACAGTTACGCTGACGATAGTACTCTTCACTCCAACAGTCATTTTTCCAGACGTCTCGAATCAACAGCTGGATAGTAGACACAGATTTATGCACCTATCCCTTTCCTAAGACCTTCAATTAATACTAGACTGGGGTGCCGAGAACCTTGTTTAGTTCAACGCCTCCAAAACTCAGACTTGCTCCCTGTCACGCAAAAAATACGGAAACACCTGAATCTACAGAACAATGAAACGTTCGATCTTGTTGGAATCACTTTCGAACATGATCTCAGCTGCAGCACAAATATATTAGTTCAATAGCCACATCAGCAGTTAAAAAGCTTGTTTTTTTAATAGCTAATAATAATAAAAAAAACCGTTTTGTGAAAATGCAGTAATAACCATTGGTTATGGGTTTTCACAACTAATTGGTTATATTTTACAAAGGTAAATCTAGCAAAATAAGGTGAAAGTATATGTTTACTGTTTTGTAAAATTAGATGTTGCGTGTGAAGTACCATGTAATACAAAAAGTTCATGCACAATAAGTAATTTTACAAAATAACTGTAAACATAAGATCAACTTTTACCTAGTAATGGTAAATTTCCGTTTGAAAAACATACCAAGTAAGTTCTGGCAACCCATAGCCAATGATTTTTACTGTAATATCACAAAACAGTTTTTCAGTGAAGAAGTTATTGATGTAG
This sequence comes from Philopedon plagiatum, assembly GCA_963971165.1. NCBI lineage: Eukaryota > Metazoa > Arthropoda > Insecta > Coleoptera > Curculionidae > Philopedon > Philopedon plagiatum. Next base: position 93,676,441 of record OZ020192.1, on the reverse strand, counting down.
CAGAGCCATTGTGGCGATAATGATCATGACATAATCTAAAATCTCAGCACTAGTAAACAGGGCAACGTTTTTTCACCTCACTTATCCAGCTTAAGTTTAAGGACTGACTTAAGGACTGACTTGTTAGCACAGCTGTGGACGATGGCATTATTACAGGTGTTTGGATCCGAGTGTATTGAGTATGCTCGTTGTATCTGTGGATCATAAATGCATTGATTGACGGGGGGGTAGAAGATGGTAGGTCGTTGACGTAAAGCGAAAATAGGTTTGGTACTAGTACTAAGCTGTGGAGTGTGTCAGCGTTGATTAAATGAATTTTAGATGTGTGACCGTCTATTATAAAAAATTTATTTGTTCCATTAAAATTATTAAAAATATCAAACAGTACCTACGACACATTTTCAATAACCTGTTCTATTTTTGATATATTTTGTTTTGTGGGTTTCCTAATATTTTCTAGATAGTAGGAGCATGCAAATCGGGAAAAATTCTTGTGTTAGTAATACGGAGTAATTCCAAAAGAATTTTAACTTTGTACTTATTTTCATTATTAATTTGCTTAATATTACATAAAAACATATAGTGGCCGGTGTCTCTAACATTAAATAAAATTATGTCAAATCAATTAATAATAATCGAAATATTTTATAGTTATTTTTACGGCCACAACTACACGGCTATAAAGCCTTATTACATAAATAAATATCGATAAATGTTATTCTGAACAACAAACTTAAAAATTCATTTTAAATAATGTAAAGCAATCAATTCGTTAATGATTCAGTATTGGCGCCATTTAAACACCATTATGTTTACTTTCCACTTATGATTTATTTGATTATCGAGTGACTACTTACTGTATGTGCTTAAATTTAAGAGTCTTTATTTATTCACTTTTGTCACAACTTAAAGAATTATTATTATTGGTGGTCAACAATAATAAATATGTTCAAGCAGTAATTAAATGGTCAGGTTTTTAACCTTAAGAATCCTACCAAAGGACTTTATAAATAAAAGTAAAACACCTTAATAAACCGTTCGTCAAAAAGATCGGTAATAGTTTTTTTAGCATCCTTTGTAACCCATCGAATAAGATGTAAATTTAAAAGGACATGGTTTTATCGGTCACATGGATTGATTGATTCAATTATTCTAAGTGGATTAGATTATTGTGATATAATTTATCACAAAAATATCAGTAACGAAGATAAACAGAAATTACAAATTCTTCAAAATAACTGTGTTCGTTTTCAATAGGACTAAAAAAATATGATCACATATCACCTACCTTTAACAAACATAATATAATTAAATTAGAAAAAAGACGCGAAATCCACTTATCCTGTTTTATATATAAAATAATTTGGTAATTATTTAGATTAGTGGAAACAGCGAATTTTTCATGAAATTTTGCACAGACCCTAATTTTGGGTCGTAGAACACGAATCCGAAGTCAGTTTTTGGGGGTCTCGTAAAAAAAAATTTTTTTTTTTGCTCACCCAACCTGAGCAAAAAGGTGGTCAGGTTTGCTCAGTTTTGATTGATATAGATATATATGTATCTATATCAATCAAAACTGAGCAAACCTGACCACCTTTTCGCTCACCCAATAAATCTAAAGAAATTCATTGAAAAAGCTAACCTAAAAGTTTAATAAAAAATTTTACGAGACCCCCAAAAACTGACTTCGGATTCGTGTTTTACGACCCAAAATTAGGGTCTGTGCAAAATTTCATGAAAAAATTCGCTGTTTCCACTAATCTAAATAATTACCAATAATTTTAACTCAGAAACCTAGATATTTATTTGAAAAAATTTAATTCAGGAATAATATTCATAATGTTAATACTAGAAATCAGAACGCAATAGAAATACCTAAACATCATACTGAAAAATATGTCTTCGTTTAAATATACATCTTCTGTAATTTTTAATAATATTCCTTCTAGTCTAAGGCTGGCCATTTGGTCTTAACCAGTGCCATTAACCTACATACACACACACACACATTCTAGTCTAAGGGGCTTAAGCTATATAACTTTTAAAAATAATATAAAACATTATTTAGTACGGGTAGGATTGGAAGAATGATTTCTTATAAATCAAAATCCTACCTATTTATGCCAACTAGTATACTACTGTCATTTTTTGGTTTTCTTTTGTGCTTTTATCAATTTTATATTTAAATTATTTTTATTGGCATAAATAAACATCTTTATAATTATTATTATTATTATGGAAAATATTCTTATATTCGTTATCTGGAAATTGTTCCGTTTTTAGTTAACATTTAATCGAATTTGGTTTCCGGAATAATGTATTTATCACCAAATAGTGATTACCAAACTTTTCAATTCCATTATCGGTTTATGCTTTTCACTGGTCACAAAATATCAATTTTCCATGATATGATAATAACAAATAGTGTTTATTAAGAGAAATAAAATTACAACTCTCAGAGGGCGAAGTCTAGCCGACCCATATCGGCTACTCAACAATAACCCTTTTAACTATGGATTTATTAAGAATGGATACGGGATGATTTAACATTCGTTGAAGCCAAAACAAACCATTCTAACCGACACTATAAACACAATTTGTAAACATTGGCCACATCATATTTTACCTTGTATTTTTGTACAAAAAATACGTTAGAAGCATCACAAGATTTACTAAAAGTAATAAAAGCCCTATTTTTCTGCTAAATAATTATAAATTTATGTTAAAAAGGTTTTATTATTTATAGGTTGTTATTTCTAAAGGTGTTTATTTAAAGTAGCTCCGAGTCATTTATAAATCTATACGTCGCACTTTTTCTTTTCTAGTTCATTAGATAAAGACATACGTGTAACCGAGCGTTCGCAGATGTTTTTCCTAAGCAACCAGCAGAGAGCAACAGTTCTGAGCTCCAACACTCCAATGCTATTTTATCTCTTTCTACTACCATTCTTGATTCAATTACGTGGTAATTCGTAGTTCGTAAACTCTTCTCATAGGAGAAATGTTTTCATAATAACAAATATAAGGCTTCACGTTCGATACGCTCACAGTATACGGACATCGAATCCTTTCTTAATAAATACATGCTTTTTTAACAAATAAAATAAATAGATATAACAAAATTACTCAGTTTCCGGCAACTGCTTACTCAACAAATCAGTCTTAATTTCCCTACGAAACAGTGCAAGGGAGGTACAAGCAAAATAAGTAATATAGGGGAAGGTGGGGCAGAACGGCCCACCTAAGGTTTGATTGGTTGTAAAACTTGAAATAAAAGCCAAAAACAACTGCAAATTTAAAAATATGTTTGTTTAATATTTATTTGTAAGGCACATATATCAAGGTGTTTAATCAGCATAAAATAAAATTTTAAAAAAATAAAATAGTAGCCAATAATAAAAGGACCGTTCTGCCCCACCCATGGGGCAGAAAGGAACCCAAAATAATAAACCTATTATTTTTTTTTAATTAGAAAATAAATTAAAAATATTAAAAAATTAATCAATGCATAACGAACAGGTATGAACGGCTTCATCATCTTCACTGTCAATGCCTGCACACGAATTATGTGCCCACTTATGACATCTTTCACATGCAATCCACCCCTCAGTTGATGCTGAATAGAAATCGTTGCAGTAGAGACATTCAGCATCGCTTGCATCACTATTTTCTTCCACTCTTTCTTTCTTATTTGAGGTTTTCGTTTTTTTAACAATGTCTGCTAAAGTTTGTTACATAAATTCGGTATTAGTATTACTATCACCTTAATATAGTATAAATGGGGCGGAACGGAACGGTCCATTCTGCCCCAGTCCGTTCTGCCCCAAACACCAGTTTAAGATTAGAAATTAATTTAAATCAAATAGAAATAAATTATTCGTGCGGTAACTACATAAAATTATAGTTAAGAATACGAGTTTTGAGAATATATTATTAAAGAACACAATAAACGAATAACTTGGACTTACCTTTCAAGTAAATATTCTGAATAATTACAACAAAAATCAATAATCGAATATAACACGTGCTTACAACGTCTGGAGTAAACTTTGACTGTCAAACACATCATACGTTTCTGCTGTAGGGCAAATGGATTAGTTTCTACACATGCCGCGATTAGGCGCCACTATTCAGCGAAAATAACCAAGTAGTTCCATTCTGCCCCCTGGTTCCGTTCCGCCCCGCTATCCCCTACTCATTATAATGTGTCACAGCGTTATAAACAAAACCACGCTGAAAATATATATATATATATATATATATATATATATATATATATATATATATATATATATATATATATATATATATATATATATATATACTGGGAAGGGTAGTCTTGACCGACAGTTGAATAGAACGACTGTTGATTTTCTTGGGGTAGCGGTCTTCGGACGAAGTAAAACTCTTTTTTTGTTTTACTTCGTCCCGAGACCGCTACCCCAAGAAAATCAACAGTCGTTATATATATATATATATATATATATATATATATATATATATATATATATATATATGTATATAAATGTAGAAGTTTATCGTCCGTAAAATATATAAGAGAGAGAGAAGAATATCGGCTAAGCGGACTGTGGAAGTGTGTTCTTCTCTTGCATCAAAGTACGGGGAGTCCAAATATGACCACGTCTTGGACTCCCCGTACTTTGATGCAAGAGAAGAACACACTTCCACAGTCCGCTTAGCCGATATTCTTCTCTCTCTTATATATATATATATATATATATATATATATATATATATATATATATATATATATATATATATATATATATATATATATATATATATATATATATATATATAGATATATATACAGCGTGTCTTCGGAAGTTCTTACCATATGGTAAAAAATTTTATTATTGATTTTATGAAAAAAGTGCCTCTTTATAAAAAGTTCTGCATCATGGGAAAATAGCATCGGCATTCCAAAATTTGATCTTGGACATACAGGGTGGCTCAAAAATGTAAAATTCCCAATCCACGTGAAGCTAAAAAGACACAACATCGTTATTTAAAGGTAAACTGCCACTGTAAATGTACTAGAGTTAACCTTTTGTATGTTAGTGAATTAGGTTTGGGACATACAGGGGTCCCAAAAATGAAATTATTATCAACTTTACAAAAAAAGTTAATCTTCATAAAAAGTTCTACCTTGTAAAAAAAGAGCATGGTTATTTATAAACTTGATGTAGGACAATACAGGGTGGCTTAAACAGCTGAAAGTCACACTTTAAATTTAAATGATTTTGCCACCGGTATGTCCTATATAAAATTTTTGAATAACCATGCTCTTTTTTCACAATGTACAACTTTTTATGAAGATATACGTTTTTTGTAAAGGCGATAAAAAAAAATAATTTTATTTTTTTATGTATTGGTATGTTCCAAACCTAATTTACTAACATAAAAAAGTTAATTGTAGCACATTTGCAGTGGCAGTTTACCTTTAAATATCGATTTTATGTCTTTTTAGCGTCACGTGTATTAGGACTTTTACATTTTTGAGCCACCCTGTATGTACTAGATCAAATTTTTGAATGGAAATGCTATTTTCTCATGATGCAGAACTTCCGAAGACACGCTGTATATATATATATATATATATATATATATATATATATATATATATATATATATATATAAATATATAAACCTAGGGTTGCTGTTTGATGATAAACTAAGATTTAGTCATCATATAACAAAATTAAGTAAAACATTATATTTGATATTAATGGTGCAGTATGCAAACAAGCATATTCTTAACTTTAAAGTCTGTAAGAAATTATGTGAAGCATACATAATTTCTTATTACATGGTTGTGTATTATCCATGTTTAACCCATAATGATTAGGAACGTTTACAAAGGATGCAAATTGCTGTAGATTTATATTTGGCTTAAGGAAATATGACCACGTCAGAAAAAATACATCTTAACTGGTTAAGCATGCCACATTTATTTCAATATCTCTTACTTGTTTTTGTATATAAACTATTAAAAACATCGACCCCTATGTACCTGCAGTCTGAGTTAGATTTTCTGGTTTTTCGTGGTAAGGTTCACCGGGTCCCAATTCGTTTGAATACCCCTACAATGCCCCAACATAAAAAATCAATTTTTCAGCGTGGTTTTGTTTATAACGCTGTGACACATTATAAGGAGTATGTCACTTATTTTGCTTGTACCTCCCTTGCACTGTTTCGTAGGGAAATTAAGACTGATTTGTTGAGTAAGCAGAGAAGCATTGTCGGAAACTGAGTAATTTTATTATATCTATTTATTTTATTTGCTAAAGGCATGGATTTATTAAGAAAGGATTGGATGCCCGTATACTGTGAGCGTATCGAACGTGAAGCTTTATATTTGTTGTTGTTATGAAAACATTTCTCCTATGAGAAGAGTTTACGAACTACGAATTACTACGTAATTGAATCAAGAATGGTAGCAGAAAGAGATAAAATAGCATTGGAGTGTTGGAGCTCAGAAGTGTTGCTGTCTGCTGGTTGCTTAGGAAAAACGTCTGCGAACGCTCTGTTACACGTATGTCTTTGTCTAATGAACTAGAAAAGAAAAAGTGCGACATAGATTTATAAATGACTCGGAGCGACTTTAAATAAACACCTTTAGAAATAACATTACCTATAAATAATAAAACCTTTTTAACTTAAATTTATTATTATTTAGCAGAAAAATAAAATATTTTATGGCTTTTATTACTTTTAGTAAATCTTGTGATGCTTCTAACGTATTTTTTATACAAAAATACAAGGTAAAATAAGATGTGGCCAATGTTTACAAATTGTGTTTACAGTGTCGGTTAGAATGGTTTGTTTTGGCTTCAAAGAATGTTAAATCATCCCGTATCCATTCTTAATAAATCCATGGTTAAAAGGGTTAATGTTGAGTAGCCGACATGGGTCGGCTAGACTTCGCCCTCTGAGAGTTGTAATTTTATTTCTCTTAATAAACACTATTTATTATTATTATCATATCATGGAAAATTGATATTTTGTGACCAGTGAAAAGCGTAAACCGATAATGGAATTGAAATAGTTTGGTAATCACTATTTGGTGATAAATCCATTATTCCGGAAACCAAATTCGATTAAATGTTAACTAAAAACGGAACAATTTCCAGATAACGAAAATCAGAATATTTTCCACGCGACCGATTAAACCAATAAAACCATGCCCTTTTAAATTTACATCTTATTCGATGGATTACAAAGGATGCTAAAAAAACTATTATCGATCTTTTTGACGAACAGTTTATTAGGTGATTTACTTATTTATAAAGTCCTTTGGTAGGTTTCTTAAGGTTAAAAAACTGACCGTTTAATTACTGCTTGAACATATTTATTATTGTTGACCACCAATAATAATAATTCTTTAAGTTGTGACCAAAGTGAATAAATAAAGACTCTTAAATTTAAGCACATACAGTAAGTAGTCATCAAACAGCAACCCTAGGTTTTATATATATATATATATATATATATATATATATATATATATATATATATATATATATATATATATATATATATATATATATATATATAGGGTGTCCCTGGATGGGGTTACCTATACCACAAATGGACCTAATTTTTAATATTTCGACAAAAAGTTATTCTTTATAAAAATTTCTGCTTGTAAAAAAATACGATTTGTTATAAGAAAATTTAGTTTTTGTATTGAGGGAAGTCAAAAACTTCAAAAATATGAATTTTACCTGCCAGTAGACAAACAAGGTTAGCCAAATTTTTAGGACACAAATAGTTACATAAAACGGCCAAAAATGTCCTTACCTAAGTTTAGTTACAAAAAAAAACTTGAAATGTTCGGTTCATAATATAGCTTCCAGAAGTTTTTCTAATGATATAGAAAAGGACTAATGGATTAGTAGGAGTTTCCGCCACTAAATCTACACGAAACAAGATGTCAGAATCCGGAACAGTTTTCTAAAATCTCGGAAACTGAAACCTAAGCAGAAGTTGAAAAAATCACCAAATGATTCGTGAACAAATATTTATATGGAATTCGTTGACCCTTTATATTTAATGGTAAATTACATAGTAACATCAATGTGGGAATATTCCATTTATTTTGATTATACTAGAAATGAATAGGTATACAAAATTTCAAATACAGTTCTTAGTACCTGGTAAGAATCGTATAGATATTTAATGATCATATCACCTATTGTTGTAAAAATGATTGATTTACAAATTACCTGCAACTATTTTAATAAGAAACATTTTATTGCTATATTGATAATAAAGTAGGCACCATATTTGGCAAGCCTGTTTTACTTTTAAACCATTACATTATATCGAGGTGTAAAAAAATTATTATTACGAAAAACCCTGTAATTAACCTAAATTTTCATTGCTGTTCTGCCATGGAATTATAAAATTCCGCAACTATAAAATCTTACTTCAGTAATTTAATAAAATAAGCGCCAGCCAAATGCGACTGCAATAATTTAAAAGCGAATGCTATTCTAAATATTTACATTACTTATTGGCCTTGCTATTACAGTATTTTAAAAGACATTTTTTTAGAAACAGAGTGACCTAAGCAAAATTAAAAAAAAAATTATATGATGGAAATTAATTTTGCACATAATAATATATACTTTTTTGTATTCATGGGATCGTTTTAATTCATCTAAGGGGCCTAAAAATTAGTAAGTACATTGGGAAAATAAAAGCTCAAGGAATAAATTCATTTTAAACATCTACGTTTTACGTTTATCCCATTAGATGGTACCTTAGACTGGGAAATAACACCCACAATGTAGACGACATGGAAGAATTGAAAGAACGTATCCGGTGTCCTGTTTCATCCTTTGACCGGCTGGATCTGTGCGATAAAGGCGGGAGCGGTTTATAAAATAGTAGTCAGACCTGCAGGAGGACCTCGTGCCCTATATTCTGGCTTACTTTCGTGACCAACTGAATGACAGAGATATAACTAGCTTCATTCAGTACCAGAATCGCTAATGAATATGGGAAACTATTAAAGTTGTAAAAATATCTAATAGCCTGTTTATATTACGTGCAAGTTGGTGCCATGCAAGAAAAAATTGCCTCCAAGCATGCGCGTTGGTGACTTTTCGATCAGCTGATTTTACTTGCATTGCATGAAATTAGGACTTGTTCTAATTTAATTGCAAGTAGCATGCATTTTTAGTAACTTTTCTTGTAGTATTTCGAATCACCAACCATAATATAAAAAGTAAACATAACCTCAAAAAATATCGATTTTATTTTGAATGGCGTTTGAGTGGTTTATTTTGCGAATTTAATGTATTTTTTATAGCTTATCTTTATAAAAAATAAAGCCGATATGTCCCAAAAAGCAGCATGTGGCAGATAAGTATGTACATACAATAAAAACCTATTTTTTAATCAGCTGAGTTAGATATATTTTTTAAGTTGGCGACATTTCTTGCCCTAACAAAAACGATTCATTTCACAAAATGACGATCTGCCATACAGGGTGGACCACATAAAGTTGTATCAATTTTTGCTCTAACTGAAACTGAAACACTATTTCTCTAACAAGTATCTATTACTCAAAGTATTACTCTCGGTATTACTGATTCGCTGGTTATAGTTAACGTCTGAGGGCTATTTAATTTTTATAAAATTAGGTGCGCTGCCGTACAGAGAGTGTGAAATTTGAAATAGTCTTTCTTATGGTTGTTTTAATTCGAAGACGTAAGTTTAAACAAAATATGTGGATGCACTCAAAACTTTTATGTAAAATTTAGTTTTTCGTACAATATGCAATAAATTGTAAGAAAAATTGGTTTAATTTTGCTATGACTCTAGTAACACTAGCTTAAAATAAATAATATTTTATATTAAGTCGATGATTTTATATTGAAAATGATCAGTTATTGCATTATATACAACAGAACATAATGTATATTAAGAAATAAAACTAAACTCGAATCTACTGCTTGCTGCTGGTAGAGTAAGAATCAAGCAAGAACAAGTAGCAAAAAGCCACGACGGTCATAGGCATGAAGAAGACATCACGCGTAGGTACTCTTTCTCGCTTTAGATTATTCCTAGCTTAGTTTCTGGAAATCGATATACCAGTGGCGTAGTCTTTTTAAACAAGGCTTTTTTAATTAAATAATTAAGACTAATGATTCAATGATTGTAACGATTTGTTGTTTATTACTTTATATGTACAACGTCATCCATAAAGTTCGTGTCATATGGAAAAAAATCATGTCCTATCTTTAAGAAACTTTTGGGTATTCTTGATGAAAGTTCTTGCACGCATAAAAAACGTTATCACAGTTGAAATCAAATATACAAAATGTGAAAAAATAAAAAGAATGTTATTCGTCTAAATTAAATATATTTAAAACGAATATTTTTGAAACAAAAACTTTCTTTGTAGGATGCATAGTTTGGATAAAATTAAAGTAGAACATTGAAAAAAACCCGGATTTGATCGGTTTTTGCGAAATTTAGACCTAATTTTGTCCTAAACTATTCGCATCATGCTCATTTTCTATACCTAATTCTAATTCTAAAAATTTGACCAAATACTAAAATTACAGCCTGTCAATTTCATCCAACCCAAGCATGGTACATAAAAATTCACAATCTATCCAGGTTTAACATAGGAATACTTACAAAGACAAAAATTGTGAGATTGGAAAGTGGCTTTATTATTGTTTTGGTCTTTTATTTTTTGAACCAGAGGACGCTAACGATTTTTATTTCTTTTAACTTTACGAAATTAAGCCAGTGGACTATAGACTTGAATAGTATATTTCATTACCAGTCCGGAAAAAAGGATTTTTCTGTGCGCGCTTGACAAATTCTCGTGTGAGGCGCAGCCGAACACGGGAAGTCAAGCAAGCACGGAAAATCCATTTCTGGACGTGTAATGAACGATATTTTTTATTATACTTCTTTGAAAACGATAACATAAAACAAAATATAACATAAAAAAATACATACATACAAAATAAACTTGGAATATTTTTATTTTCACAACTGTTATCGGAATTTAAAAAAAAAACTACTAGAGTAATTAAAAATTAACTATTAATAATGAAAGATGCCACTTTTTCAGGTTGAGAGAACATTTTATTAGAATGAATTTAATTGACAGAAAATTAACAACGCTGACAATATGGTCTTTGGCAGGTATGATGCGTTTTCATGGTAACTTTCAAATCATTTAAAAGGTGATTTAAATTTGTCTATGTCAGATAAGATTGACAAAACGTCAAAAAATATTTCAGAAATTCATCTAAATATTCAAATATTTACGAAATAAAATACAAAATAGGTACATATTAAATATCAGATAGCATATAGACTTTCTTGAGTTTAGTTTATTTTCCTATACCTATATTTCTATTTTAAAGCCAAAAAATAGTCGGTATCTTCATTCAGCACACTGAAAGAACTGGAGACCAGGAAAATTTTTTCCGTGCGCTCTTTCCGTGCGCTAGCCCGAAAAAGCCCATCTTACATTATTACTAAAACAGATGAAAATAAGGTGTTTTCAAAGAAGTATAATAAAAAAATTTTTTCATTACCTTCTCGAAAATTATTTTACAGCTAATTCGAAATTTCCACCCTATATATTGGCTGATACCTCTGCTGCGTCAAAGAAAACTACCATTGCTTGCGAATCGTTTCATTTCAATGCATCCATGTACCAAACGCATCCTTCTTTATTTATTTATGTAAATGCACTTCGTAATGTACAAGCGCAATGGCGGTTGGTGAAATTTTAAAGTTATATATCTCTCTTGCTACTTGCGGGACCCATGTCAAGTTCAGGGGTTTTAATAGTGAGCCCACTAGGAATGCTTTTGTAAAGAAAAAAAATGTAATTTGCAAAAAAAAAGTTGAATTTTTGCTCCGCTTCCCCGGGGAAAGAATTAACACGTTTAGGTATATTATTTATTACTTTTTCTAACCAAATTTTCACTTTATCCAAAATTTTCAAATTTTAAGAGAAAAATGTGTTAGTAGAAAGTTATAGCCATTTGAATTTTATTAAACCTAAAATATAATTTTAAAGACATCTGCTCATTGATCCAAAGGTCACAGGCTTATGTGTGAGCTAGGTATGTATGTATATAAAGTGGTTGTTGTGTGTAAGACCAATGGTTGATAAGTCCTGATGTAAAACAGAAACGGGTTTTCTTTTCACTCTTTTTTTACTTCTGAAATTAGAATAAAAATTTATTAAATCCATACTAAATTATACTAAGTATATGTATTTTAAACCTTGGCGTTCAGATTCACTCACACACTCCAATTTGACAACTGAAAGGTTTAAACTGACAATTGTACCAAAAAATAAGCAAGTTGCGTAATATGAATTTATTTCTGAGGTTTTCGCAAATTTATCAAGAAACGGGCAATTCAAGTATGTACTTTCCACAATGGTAGGACTTAATTTATTTTAGGATCATGTTTTAAGCTGCACAGAAATAGCTAAAAAAATAAACTCAGAAATTTCAAAGAAACCAATAGTTGCACACAATGGCGATTTATGGTAATAAAAAACTGAGAAGACGGGTTATGCAAAGACACATCAGCACACATTAATAGATACGAACTAATAGTCATTATTATATTTATTATCGTATTTATTAATTGATCCAAGGAACGACCTGACATTTCAAAACTGAATGTATACTTGTAACGTCACCATTTGACCTAAAATAGAAGCATTTTAAATATTCGTTGATATCTTCCCAGGCTAACTACACGAAAATTGTTGACATCCAGGAGATGTCACCATATATATATATATATATATATATATATATATATATATATATATATATATATATATATATATATATATATATACAGTGTGGTCGTTTAAGTGTGCAACATATGGGAAAGTTTTTTATTACCGATTTCTCAGAAAATTTTATTCTTGATAAAAGTTGGTGCACGTTCGATAATCATATTGGGTGTACTTGGAATGGTTGCAAGTCAAACGGTGTACAGGGTAGGGCAAAAAATATAAAATTTCTACAAGAATAAAGTACCCCTATTTCAGAATATTCAGCAAAATGTTATTAAGAAAAGGTGTTTAGAATTAAAAGTTATGCATAGGTTTGAAAACATGACCTCATAAAATAAAAAACAAAATTTTTTTGAAAATATTAATTATTTCCTAAAAAAAAAATTTTTTTTATTATCACCCTAAAAACCTTCATAAATTAAACAAAATCAAATCAAGTTCACACATCTTTGTTCAAATTCAAGCATATTTGTAAAATTAACTTAGCTTTTTAATTTATTAAGGAATCACAAACTTCATGTTTGTTGCAAGGACATTAAACACAACTTTAAAATACCGTAAAAATTATTTTTAACAAGATAAAACATTAGTAATGATAATTTTCAAATTAAAAAACTCTCATTTAAATTAGAAAATATTTATTTTAAATGTTTATTAGAAAATTGTACAAAATAATCGACAAACATGAAATCCTACTAAAATAATCGCAGATACCTATGGAAAGAAAACAAATAAGGGTTAAAAGTAAACATTATGACAGTTTGGTGGCATTATTCATTCTTAAATAATTATTGTTATTAGCTGATCTCAAATGCCTCCTCCAGTAAAGTTAACGTTAGCCGAAAAGGCAGAATTAGTGCTAATATGTGGAGAACACTATAAAACAGTGCGTGAAGCAGGAGATATATTCAATGAACGACATCCAGATAAACAAGTCCACTATTCAACCATAAGCAGAATTTTAAATAATTTTAAACAGACAGGGTCTTTAGAGTATAAATATAAAAATGAACGTACCAAAACTGTATGTACTGAAGAAAATCAATTACAAGTACTTCAAGCAGTTGTTGAAAACCCTAGAAGATCCACCCAAGAAGTGCATGCTTATACGGGTATAAAAAAAACCTCTATTAAGGAGATTCTTAAAAAACAAAAATATCACGCCTATAAGCCAATGTTTATTTGCACGTTTCAAAGACAAGACTATGACTTGCGGTATGATTTCTGCATGTGGATTCAAGGAGAAATAGAAGATCAACGTGATTTCCATAGACACATGCTTTTTGGGGATGAATCCACGTTCACTACAAATGGCGTTGTTTCTTCCCAAAATTGTAGGTGGTGGTCGGACGAAAATCCAAATTTTGTCATTGACAACAAAAACCAGTATTACCAAAAAACAAGCGTTTGGTGCGGTATTATTAACGACAAATTAATAGGGCCGTTCTTTTTTCGCCAAAACCTAACTGGTGATACCTATTTACATTTTTTGGAAAACGAACTAACAGAGTTTTTGGATAATATGGGTATACAAGAACGACGTAAATTATGGTTTGTACATGATGGTTGTCCGGCTCATTCTGCTAGAATTGTTTCTGAATGGTTAAATGGAGAATTTGGTGATAAATGGTTAGGACGAAATACCGATCCACGGTGGCCTCCTCGTTCGCCAGATCTCACCCCACTAGATTTTTTTTTATGGGGATATTTAAAGCAAAAAGTTTACAAGGATCGACCCTTTAATAATGTTGGGGAGCTTGAAATTTCGATACGATTTCATTGCAGAAATATTCCAGCAAGTGTATTGCGATCCACGCTTAGTGAATTTTATGATCGGACAATTAAATGCATTGAACGTGAAGGTGGACATACGGAGACGCGTCGATAATTTTTTTAAACATACCTAATATAATTTTTTTCTGCATTTCAAATATTGTCTGTTTAATTTTTTTTAAATTTGTTTATTGTTAAGTTATAATAAAAAGAAGCCGATAAAAATTGACAAAACCATTGGCACCATACTCAAATACGTTTAGGAACATTGTATTTCTTGACTTTGCACTAAACGCAGACATAATGCATGCATTGTTTTGTTAATAATGCCCCACAACGCCATTATGTTAGAATGATTTCATGTTTGTAGATTATTTTGTACAATTTTCTAATAAACATTTAAAATAAATATTTTGTAATTTAAATGAGGGTTTTTTAATTTAAAAATTATCATTACTAATGTTTTATCTTGTTAAAAGTAATTTTTACGGTATTTTAAAGTTGTGTTTAATGTCCTTGCAACAAACATGATGTTTGTGATTCCTTAATAAATTAAAAAGCTAAGTTAATTTTACAAATATGCTTGAATTTGAACAAAGTTGTGTGAAATTAATTGATTTCGTTTAATTTATGAAGGTTTTTAGGGTGATAATAAAAAAAATTTTTTTTTAGGAAATAATTAATATTTTCAAAAAAATTTTGTTTTTTATTTTATGAGGTCACGTTTTCAAACCTATACATAACTTTTAATTCTAAACACATTTTCTTAATAACATTTTGCTGAATTCTCTGAAATAGGGGTACTTTATTCTTGTAGAAATTTTATATTTTTTGCCCTACCCTGTACACCGTTTGACTTGTAACCATTCCAAGTACACCCAATATAATTATCGAACATGCACCAACTTTTATCAAAAATAAAATTTTCTGAGAAATCGGTAATAAAAAACTTTCCCATATGTTGCACACTTAAACGACCACACTGTACATATATATATATATTAAAATAAAACTTCTTTGAATAAAATTATAATTAAACACTTTGAAACTTTAAATAATTCATTGAAAAGTTCTTGCAGAATATACATAAATCTGTAATTAGTATACCTACTGAAAATGTTAATATTAAAAATTGCACAGCCGAAAAAACAACTCAAAATATAATTAAGTTGACCACCGTGGAAGAGGTCGGCAAATGCAACCTTAAGGTGTGTCCGGTGTGTGTGTAGACATAATTTCCAAGTTACCATATTTTAATTAAAATTAGCGAGAGTATGCCAAAAAATATACTACTTATTGCACCCTCTGTATATAAATAGTAAACAAAAAAGGAATACAATTTTTAAACCCGCTAACAAGCTGTTCTTAATTTGTGATGTCGGTTTTGAACAAAGCCAGATATGGTTGGCACGTAGACCATTTTTCTTCTATACCCTTAAAGCCGGTAGTGTAAGTGGTTTACCGTGTTCTGTACGATACGCGTTTGTTATTTTGTTATATGTGCTTCGAATGAAGCAAGAAATTCAGTGGTGCTTTTATTCATTTAAAAACTATTTCTCGCCTTGGCAGTTCCTTACAGACAAGTTTGCATATATTTTTTTCTAGGAAGAAAATTAGTAACTATTAAACGTCTATTTTTATCAGATATTGGTAAGTTGCTCTATAACTGTTATAAACAAATAGGCCAAAGAAAAAAATTTAATGTTTACTAACTTATTTAACTTGTTTATGGACTGTAATTAAATCCCCGGTAAAAGAGAGTTTTATTTCATTTAGAATAGTATCATGTGTCGATTAAGGAAGATTCGCGATTCCAGGAAAACTCTAACAGCCAGATTCTCCAACGCTAGTCAGGTCTAATTTGACAACCAAAAGTTTTAAACTGACAACTGTAAGAATAAGACAACTAAATTTTATACTATAAATTTATTTCGGAGCTTTTTCGCAAATTTATAAAGAAAAGGGCAATCTTAGTACGCACTTTCGACAGTAATAGAACTAAATTCACTCTATCAACCCGTTCCAAGATAAAAGTCATTTGAAAACCAAGCAAATCGCTGAAATATTCGAATAATTCATAAATTTTCAATGACGTCTTATTAACAACGACAGGATAAAAACTTGTCAAAAAATAACTGATCAACTAGAAGATCTTAATTTAAACCAGTACTAAATCTTAAACTTTCTTTACATTTAAAACTTACGAACAGATTCGGCATCGCTGTGTTTTAATACAACGTTGAATGTTACATTGAGTACGACTAAACCAGTAGTTAAAAATTCACGTTTTTTATCATTATTCCACGTACACCACAGAAACCTAAACCTAATGCAAGTACGTAAATACAATTCGAAAGCTCTGTAGGGTTTGGTCTTGCCTTATGATACTCTAAACTTCACGTCATGGGCTTCCTAGACCTGTCGAACTTCGCAGGGTTGGCAGGAACTTAGGCAAATAACACCCGAAATCCGACAAATAACTCCAGAAATGGTACATAATGTTACAAATGAATTTTACTTTAGGCTAGGGCTTTGCCAGGAAAAAAATAGTGAACATTTCCAACAATATTTACAATAAAAAAGTATTTAAAAATCACATTTTTTTATTTTTTCTCGCTTATCAGGTAACAGAAATTCAAAAGTAGATAGTGGGTTATACTCCTTTTTTATGCCTTTTTCAACGAGCTATCACAATACATGCATTTGCATTTTTGAAAAAGTTGGGTTAGTTTCCATCCCTGGATGAAGGGCAAAATTCACGGAAATGCAAAAAAAAACTGTTGAATCAAAAAAAAAGTTACTGGTGTTTTTGGATTTTTTCAAGGAATAGATGGATTCTTTGTTGCCGAATTTATTTCAGTTAAAAAATTCACCCTGTATATAGAGATTCTATTGTATCTGCAATTTGCTTATGTTTTTTTATGTTGTTGCTAAAATGAATTTATTTCTATTATTTCATTAAAATCGGTTAAATTCTCAAATGTGGTAAAATTACCAATTTTATCTACTCCTATTAAATTATATATTAATTATTCAACTACTTTTGAACAATTAATAGTATCTATAAACAAACAACATGAGTTATAATAACTCACTGCTATAACTCACTATAATAAATCGGAAAAGATTTACGAACCGAATATCAAGGTGGCTCTGTACAAGCCGATTGGCCGAAAGGAAACAGTCCATTATTGTTATTGAGGGAAGTAATGTCACTCGAATAATTTTGACGTTTTCAAATTAAGTTAATACCTAATTGTTGTAAATTTTGTGCTTAGTATTTATTGTTATAGTCGTAGATAAAGTATAGTATTCAACTTGCGGTAATGGTCATATCTCACTTGATGAATTACAGCACTCGCCTGCGGCTCGTGCTGCAAACTTCATCTGCGTGAGTTATGACCTACATTACCGCTCGTTAAATAATATACTATTATTTTCTTTGATTATTTTTTGTCTATCAGTATAATAAATAAACTATATTGGTAATTATAGCAATATTATCCCGATTTTTTACCTTTCATATAGCTGCTTCATTTGCAAAAAAAAAGATTTTAAACTTAGTAATAAGACATTCAGAATGTTCGTAAAACGACCCATGGATTAATGCAAGTAGGCGTGGTCAATTAATGTCCGGTACTGATAATTAAACGTGGTAAATAAAATGCCTCTGCCGGACATTTGGAAGCACGATTCTTTGGGTATTTTCGTGCAGACGACCCATCTTAATTACACTAATTGAAAATAATACACCGAAAGAACGGTTTTAGTTTCGGATGCTCCAAATTCCTCATTAATATTCTCGATTTGTTGCGGCTAACCGCACATCCGACAAGAGTAAGCAGTGGCAATTAAGCACCTTGGGACAACTAGCTGCGTAATGGGACCTCACAAGATGGTCTTGATTTATAAACTAAATGCTAAAAACGTATTCTAGGGTATCACTTTCATATAGGCCAAAGCAAGAAGAAAGATAAGGCAGCAGAAGCAAAATAAATTTGTATGCACATGTAATAATAGACGAACGCAAAAATAGGTTTAAACATCAGGCAGTGGCGTAGATAGGATTGTCTTTTAGGGGGGGGGGGCACCTATTTTGTCATTTAAACTACTAAATAAGGTTCGCACCAATCAGTTCATGAGGAAAACCTAATTTTAACAGAATTTAAATAAAAAAGACACGCTACACGTACATAAAGTGACCTTCCGTCCCAATTTTGGCTGGACAGTCCCGCTTTAAAATGGCCGGTCTCGCTTTTGTTAAAATAAAAAATAGCTTTATTTTGCGGTAAATAGAACTGCAAGTGGCAACGCTGGAAGTGTCAAGTGCTACAATCATGCAACAATGCCCTTGGATTCTATTTTACGACTGTATCGTATCGGATTCGATATTTTCCTCTTTACTAATATGCAAAAGAAAAAGATGTATCCAGAGTGTCCGAAAAGCAAATATCTTTGCTATTACTAAAGATAGACACTAAATTTTGGGTGTATCTTATTGGTTCATAAATCTACTTTTTTAGGTAATTTAACTTTTCAATCCCCGTGAGGGGTGACGTTAGGGAGTTGAGGTTAAGAATTTTAAATGCCACCGTATGCCGTGTGGTATTTTATTTAAAGGATTCCACAAACAGACGCGGTGGAGGTGGCGGTGGCGGTAGCAGTGGCGGTAGCGGTGAAAAAGTACCCACGTTCTGGCCGCAGTTGGAACGTTGGTATTTGAGTGCTCGAATTGTATTTCGTGGGTTCTCTTTCACCGCTGCCGCCACCGCTACCGCCACCGCCACCGCCACCTCCACCGCGTCTGTTTGTGGAATCCTTAAAGGTCTTCAAAAAAGAAAGATTTTACGGCAAACCCGAGGTCCGTATCTTAATTTACTTTTAAATGGCAAGCCTATAAAAATTAAAAATTGTTAAAAAATTAAAAATGTAAGCAAGTAGAGTCAAAATCAATCGTGTAAAGTACAATGATGTTGATAGCGGCGGAAAGATTATTGCGACGCCGTCTCTCTCGAACTTTTTGTGACTTCATTAAAAACCAGTGTTTAACTAAAAGTTTTCCCTTCGCCGCGCCGGCACCAACGTCACTGTACTTTACACGATTGATTTTGGCTCTACTTTTATTTCTCTAATTACTTTAAAAGTTGTTCAAAATGACCACCATGAACTTCTTGGCAGTAATAAAGTCGATTTTGGAAATCTGCCAAGAAGTAACACCTGCTATTCTCGAAAATGTGAGCAGTGAGATCCAAAATCGACATTATTACTGCCAAGAAATTCATGGTGGTCATTTTGAACAACTTATAAAGTAATAAGAGAAATCAAGTATTTAAATTTTTAAATTTTAAAGGCTTTCCATTTAAAAAAGAATTAATAATAATAATAATAATAATAATAATAATAATAATAATAATAAATTTCTTAATTTTAAATCATGGGAACACAAAATGAAAAGGCGTCATAATAGAGATAATACAAATTCTTAAATACCTATACTTACAATAATCACTTAAACTATATGGTTACAACCTGATGAGCCTTTTTTTGATTTCCATTTTAAACAATTTTTTTGAATTTATTTTTTTAACACTATCTGGTAACACTCAATAATTTTAAACACATATAATGCGGGGATCGTTCTGTGAGTGTCAGTCGGTCTATTGGATAGTGTAAGGAACAACTTTTGTCTTTACACATTTTTCAAAACTCTAATTTGGCTCAGTCGAAACGCGGGTGTCCGGAAACACCCCCCCCCCCCCCCCGTATCTGTGCCACCGACATCAGAGAATTATGCAATTAAAGCAAATTTAGTGAAAAACACTTTATTTAACTAGAAACAGTAAAGTGATTTAATGAAATTTCATAATTTTAATACGAACATATTAAATCAGGGTATGTACTTTACGATAACAAAAATAATCCTGAGGTGTTCAATAATGTATTAACCGAGAAATAAAAACCCATTATAATTCAACAAACGTGAACTTTCACGTGACTGAGCATTTGAAATCCTTATTTTCAATCACGTGGCAGTTTTAAGAACGTACCTTTCAGCAAGTAATTGTTTTTTTAAGCTTTTTATCCTTTAAAAAAATATGTAAATACAGTAAAAATGACGACGACAATAAACTGTTTTATTTATTACGAATGTAAGAAGTATGTAGGACAGAAACAGAACCCAGCGATTTTATTAAACCGTTGAAATAAGGAAATTGTCTATAAATTCAAATTTTGCCAGTTGTAAGAGCATTTTCCGGCTGCCTTTTCCAAGTGTCTAGTTTTGCTAAGTTTATATGCTCCCTTCAAAATAGTACAGCGAAATTATTTTTATTGCAATGCATGGATACACGTTAAAATAGTTTTAGTTGCTTAGTTTTCTTTAACAGTAAAACGGAAAAAGCAACAAAAGCCGTTTATGATAATGACAAATATCATAGTACACACAGTATGTCCGGGAGTCCGGGGATGTGGTTTAGAAGAGGACAAATGGACCAAATTTTGCAAGATACGTAAAAATGTCACTCCTAACAAGTTTTAATTTTTTATACAGGGACTACAAAAAATACGAAAACGTTATATTGCGCAAGAGTAAGCATACCTTGTTTATCATTTTCTACCAAATGATCAAAATGAAATATGTTTTAAATTAAACCCTAAGCCGAATTACAAGATTTAATTAAAAAATTTAAATATTACAAGTGACGAATTTCATCACATTATTTTTTGAAGTACCAACTTTTCTCTTTTACACCTTTAACCAGAGTACTAGTTTCTATATATTATATTAAACAATAATGACACCTATGGACATGTTTGTCAATGTCTTTATTGAATGAAGCAATTATTTTATTTAAAATACTTCTCATCAGTGTTATAGGGTGGCTAAGTATCATACCGCTACATCATGGAACAATTTAGCGAGAAATTTGTAGGAATCCTAATAACTGAAATGACAATCTACAACACAATAAAAAAGTTCAAAAGAACAGGTTCGGTTTTGAACCGTAAGAAGAAGAAGAAATATGACCAAAACCACAGTTTTAGTTCTTCAGTCTGTTGGAGAAATTTTTGTGGTGTCCCTTAGAAATCGTACTAAACATCTTCTAGAAGTTGTAAAAAAAAAGTCATATTTAGATGATCTTCAAAGAAAATAAATTATTTCCGAAATTCCTTCAGATACCTAAGGAAGCAACTAGAAAAATGTGTTGAATATGGGGGTGGAATTATTGAATTTTGATAACTTTATTGTATTGCTTAGTTTATATCATATTCGTTTGGGTTTAATTAATTGTTCGTATTATTTAAAAATTGCAATTGAATAAGAAGTATTTTGAATTAAATAATTGCTTCACTTAATAAATTCATTGGAAAACATGTCCATAGGTGTCATTAATATTTAATATGTAGAAATTAGTACTCTGGTTAAAAGTGTGAGAGCGAATAGTTGAGAAAAAATAATGTGAACTCGTTACTTGTAATATTTAAATTTTTTAATTAAATCTTGTACTTCGGCTTAGGGATTAATTTAAAACATATTCCATATTTGTTCTTTTGGAAGAAAATAATAAACAACGTATATTTACACCTACGCAAAATATCGTTTTCGTATTTTTTATGCTCCCTGTATAAAAAATCAAATTTCTCATAACTTAATCTTAATCTTATTAATTTTACAAGCAAAAGCTTTTATTAGAAGTGACATTTCTTTTATCTTGTAAAATTTGGTCCATTTGTTCCTTCCGCAGACATACTGTACAGGGTGTTTCACAATTGAATGCTGATCCTTAAGGGTGATAATCCTTGGATGATTTTAAGAAAAATTCTTTATATGAACATAGGTCCGCAACAGCTTTATTTCTGAGATACAGGGTGTTGAAATTTAAGAAAAAAATCTGTTTTTCTTCAATATCTCTAAAACCGCTTTGTATTTTTGTTTTAAATTTTGGTAGGTGCAAGGTACGCTTAAAAATACATTTTCTTCAGGATAAAGGTTTTTTAATTTTCATCAGCGGCGTCCCTGTTAACATGCCCTGCAATATTTTTAATCAAAAAAATGATACGCCACTGTTTTTTTTTAAATAAATGATATTTTTATAATTGCCTTCTATCTTCTCATAAAAATGGTCTCTTAACTTTTTTTTATTCGGCGTACGGTTTTCGAAATAAAGTTCATTCATTTGCTTGTCCCTATGTGATTTTTTTCTTGTAGTCTCAATTTCGCAATTTGTGGTAACCAAAGCATCTAGGCTAGATTTTTATATTTTATAGTAACTAACTATTATTTAGTTCTAATAATAAGCACGCATAAAAATACATTTTTTATTTGTAAAAACTTAACCATTTTGGACAAAATATACCAAAATTAAATTAACTGTTTGCGTTTATAAAACAACGAAATGTGTTGTTAGCATACTAGATGTTTCTAGCCTACAAAATAATCCCACTCGTTAACGGCTTTACTTACTAGAACTAAATAATAGTTACTATAAAATATAAAAATCTAGCCTAGATGCTTAGGTTACCACAAATTGTGAAATTGAGACTACTAGATAAAATCACATAGGGACAAGCAAATGAATGAACTTTATTTCGAAAACCGTACGCCGGATAAAAAAAAGTCAAGAGACCATTTTTATGAGAAGATAGAAGGCGTTTGATAAAAATAACATTTATTTAAAAAAAAACAGTGGCGTATCATTTTTTTGATTAAAAATATTGCAGGGCATGTTAACAGGGACGCCACTGATGAAAATTAAAAAAACCTTTATTCTGAAGAAAATGTATTTTTAAGCGTACTTTGCACCTACCAAAATTTAAAACAAAAATACAAAGCGGTTTTAGAGATATTGAAGAAAAACAGATTTTTTTCTTAAATTTCAACACCCTGTATCTCAGAAATAAAGCTGTTGCGGACCTATGTTCATATAAAGAA
This sequence comes from Philopedon plagiatum, assembly GCA_963971165.1. Classification (NCBI taxonomy): domain Eukaryota; kingdom Metazoa; phylum Arthropoda; class Insecta; order Coleoptera; family Curculionidae; genus Philopedon; species Philopedon plagiatum. The sequence goes on along the minus strand of OZ020192.1, from coordinate 93,652,910 downwards.
TTTTTCTTAAAATCATCCAAGGATTATCACCATTAAGGATCAGCATTCAATTATGAAACACCCTGTATATGGACTGATTTAGGCTTACACTAGGTAAAGTTGTTTCCAAAAAAGTTTAATTTTTCAAAGGAAAATACAGAAAAAAGATACTTTTATCTTTTCCAAAGTCATACACCCAAATCTGTCGGTCAATTTACCTTGCGCTTAGATATTTTTTAATACTACCAATAAAAATATCATTAACATTATCAAAAGAATGCTACAGCCTGTTTAATACCACTTATTTGACTATAGCAGCGCGCAGCTACTTTATATCCATTTAATTTCTTTCTACTAATTAATTTTAAAATCGCCCAAGGAATGCAAAGGAACCGAAAACCAGAAAATTATATGGTGTCCACTATACAGTAGCTATTCTAATCATTAATTATACCGAAGCAATACTTTTAAATATTTTTAAATGTTTATAAAACGGTGTAGGATTAGAAGTGGAATTAAAGCTATTTTCTAGAATCACTTAAAAAAGTAGGTTTTCCGCTTCTCAATGACAGCGCAGTGTTGACGTTTCCTTAGGTCTGTCACCTAGTCGTTTAAAAGCGACGGAGTAAAGAAACTTGCCTAACACCTCAGATTAAGTATGTGGCGAATTCCAGTTAGAGATTTAATAAAATCTTGTAAAAAATACTTTTTTCTACAAACGTGTTAAAAATGCATTTTTTAACACGCCGCAGACGCCTTAAAAATGTTACTTCATGGCACTAGTGTTAAAAGTACTTTATAGCACTAGTGTTAAAAGTACTACTATGGCAACTACGACGCCAACAATGTTTGTTAGATTTTTTGACAAATGTCAACTTCGTAATTTTATATTATATCTACGATGCTACTTAAAACTATGTGTTTCGAATATGTTAAACTTTCTAAAAATTGTAATTGTATTTTCGTTTTTTATTGTCGTTTGTAGAAAAAATTTTGTATGATAATTGTGTTAAAAGCATTTTTAAGGCACTCATTTGAATTGCAGAATTCGCTTCGCTCATTCTGCAAACTTTCAAATTCGTGCCGTAAAATTATACTTTTAACACTTATATCATAAATAACTATTAAAAACAAGCTTTTATTCTTTAGATGTACTAAAATGAAAAAAGTTAATATAGTTTTTTCATTGTGGCAATGCTAAATGTAATTTATAAGTGGACGTAGTTCGCGTGGGTGGGTCCTAATAAAAGTAGTATCAAAATTATGACTGAAACAGATATAATATATTATCTTATATTTATTGTCTTAAACGCTTGTATCTTATTAATATTTATAACTTAAGAACAATTATTAATATTTTGCAAATTGATTTTAGATCCGATAAATTCATTTAACGGGTGGCTTAGGGAAGCGCTTATTGTACGGCTTGATGAAGGTTGACTTAACTCAGAAGGGCAGTTGTTCATGGCCAATATTTTATTCGACCTAACCTTTTTTTGATTTGTGGAATCATCTATGTTATGTAGCTTTCGGCGACAGCCGTCGATTTCCAGCCCCCAAGTCGCTTGACATTAATAATTCCTTCCCCAGAATCGGCCAACATGGTAGCCGAGGATCGACGATAACTATATTCTGTGTACTGCTCTGGATTTCTTTTTCTTGTAGATATGCAGCTATTTTTTCCTATGAGATCTTAGTTTCCCCTCGTAGTAAACAACGTCATGCGGTTAAGTTTCCTAAAATAGCATTATCTTACAAGCTATTTTTATGTAAAACATAGCGGATGTAATATCAAGTCAAGAAATATTTGGCATCTACGAGTAGTCAATGTGAGAAACGTGTATCAAAGTGTTATATGAGCACCAAAGATTAGAAGAAGCAGAAAAAAAACTAATTATTTATTCGGTTATTTAGAAATAATTACCATCAGAAATCATGAGCCGTTCCCCGAATTACGGCCTCACACTTGATCTGTCCAGTTTAAGATTTTCATCGGAGAAACATTCCTAACTAACTGCTGTTGACGAGTGGTTTCTGTAATTGACGACAATTATGATCGTCGATTCCAATTAATAAAGTGAAAGTTAAAAGTGTTATTAGATAAATATAGAGCTTGCCATTAATCAAATCGTTGATCATGTGCGAAACTCTTGTTGTTTTGGTTATATAGTTGTTTTATATAAAAAGTAGGTATAATTTCCTTTTAAGTACTTCTCAAATATTACATCTCTTTTAGTCGCTAAAAGTTCGATTTGGGTGTTAGCTTCTATATGAACCGAGTATTGTTCAGAAAAATTAGTATTTTCTTGAAATTGTAGCAAAAGGGATTAGTCAAAAACTTTGATCTGCCTTTGCAACATTTTCTTGAGCTAGTAGCCAACAGCAGCTGTGCCACAGAAAATAGCGCCCCTTTATTTCGAATTGCCTTAGAATTAGATAAAACTTGTCAGGAATTTTTAAGTCGAGAAAAAGGGATAATATTTTGTCTTTACTTTCCGATAAAACTTTGATGGGCGAATTCACCATAGCTAATGCTAATATAATTTGCTAATCAAATTATTTTTGGTTTTTTAGCAAATTTATAAAGAAAATATTAATTTAAGTATGCTGCCTTCAATAATTCAACGATATTCATTTTACCAACGCGTTCCAAGACAAACAAGTTTTTTAAAATAATGAAATTGCAGAAACAGTACGATGACTTGATACGTCAGCCGCGTATTTAGGGGGGCGCAGGGGGCGCCCGCCTAGAGCCTTGTACAAGAATGTTTACAAGAGTGAATTTTACAAAAATAAATATTGTAAGATAAATATTAATCACTCGTACATGTTCTACAAAATATTATAAGCAAAAACTAACATTTGCCGTCTATGTAGGGTCCATAATATACATATAAATTATACGACAAAAATATGAATAACAGATCTACCATACGAATATGTTAAATATATTCGTATTATAAAAAAAAAATGCCAGCCTTTTTCGGCATTTTTGATTTACATGCTCTTAGGTGATTTCTGAAAGCATTCCTTACTTAAGGAAACAAATATCCAAATAGAGTTTCTTTAGAAAAACTTTTTTTTTTGGAAAAACTGCTTTTTCGAAAACGGATTTACGAAATTTGCCCAAAATATTTTCTCGGAAACCTAATTTGATCGTACCTGTTTTAAAAAATATCACAACAGCTTTTTTAAAATATACCCTTTTGAAATCGGATTTATGAAATTCTCCAAATACATATTTCGAAAGTACATTTTTTCAAAATGTCTTTAAAATAATAATTTTTCGAAAATAGTTATACAATTTTCGAAAATATATTTTTTCGAAAACTGTATTAGGCTAGGAACTGGACTAGCTTGGAAAATGTTAAATAAAAAATACAAAAAACGATCCTGAACAGACCTAAACTAACCTTTTTTGTGTTTGAGCAGGTTTCCTAAAGTTTGCTTTCTCGTAAACTACTTTTACCAAAAACTGTTGCTTGAAAAAATTCATATTCGAAAAGTGTTTTTCCAAAAATATTGAATTTCGAAAACGATGTTCTCTGAAAAAATGTATTTTTGAAAAGTGCTTAAAAAAATTTTAAAAAATGGTTTTTAAAAATTGAATTTACATAAAATTATCCGTTGAAATGAGCAAAAGGCATAAATAAAAAAATGCTAAATGCTAGAAAACTTACACTTTCATATTAATCAAACAATTGGTCCTGTCTCGTGTAGGTACTGTTTTTCTTTTCAAAAAACATTTTTTCGATGTTAAATTAAGTAAATTTTGTCTAAAAGCAGCTTTTTGAAAGATACTTATTCGGAAATGGATCTACCAATTTTTTCAAAAAAGTATCTTTCAAAATGCCTCTACAATAAAAAATTAAACACAAAAAATATTATTTGTCCTCCAGGTCATTTCGACGTGTTCACCTATTATAGAAAAATTCCTAAAACACAACTCTGTATACCTATAAAATAGTTTCGTATGGAATACAAATATTAGATATAATTGTCAAATACACCTATTGTTTATGTTTGTATATGACGACATCATACTAACCATTCATTTGTTAAATATCTTGTCTGCTGGAAGCCGTGTAATTGTAACTTTATACAAGGCAATATAACACAAGATATAACTTTTAGAAGACTACCAACATAAATATTACCGGTAAACAATGGAATATTTTTATATACTTAAGCAGTTAATTTAAAATTACATTTTAAAAAGTCTTAAATACCTCATCGGAATATTAAATCTCGTATTTATGGTCATGTAACAAATACATACAATAAAAATTCTTTGTTGTTTCCGGTACATAATTTTAGGGATCGCATCCATTATTTGTGTCTATTTATTTTTCAAAATTTTGACTATATTATTCCAGGACTGGACTACCATATAATTTTATTTATTGGTTGTGTGTGCGTGTTTTTTCTAGCAAGACATATTGTGATATTTTAATTATTTTTATTGTACCTATCTATACAGCGTGTGCGTGAATTTGCTTGCCAAATGGAAAACTTCTTTATTATTACTAATTTTCATTATTTGAATAAATATTTAACGTTTTTGAAACAAAATATGGATGAATACCGCCGTAGTATTTATTATTGGGCCGTAAATGCAGGTTAATTTAGTATACAGATTGATTAAAATATGTAGATCATCAACAACCTAATTGAAAATTTATTAAAGAATTCTAAAAACATATTTAGCTACACATAACACATTTTTCAATTACTAGTAATTACACAGTAAATACCAACAAGAATTAATAGAAGATTAAATTTCAATAAGCTCCCCGTTAGTCATTATCCACCTTGTAAGTTTATTTCTAAAGCTTCTTCCGAGTATTTTGCCAGATTGAAATTTATTTTTTGACCTGAATCCGATACCTAAATCTTTAAAAGTAGGCGACTAGAAATATTTGCACAAACAAAGGCAGCTGTGATAAAACATTGAACATATTCTTTTTTATTGCCATCAACATCATCTTTATTTGTCTTGTACTAATGCATCTTGTACAGACAAGGATAGGAAGAAATCGGATTTCGTTGGGGATTTTATCAGGAAAGAAAATAATATTGTGATGGCAAAACTTTCAAAGTAGATAACAGCAATACTTCCACAAGCGAAGAAGGTACGATAAAAATGTAAACATATTTTTTTTATTTGGCTTTTTCTAATGCATTTTCACCAACACGGATAGAAATAAATCTGATTCCTCCGTAATTATCAGGAAAGAAAAGATGAACATTGTGATTGGTAAAATATATTCCGGTATAACTGTCCATGGAACTGACCAATTAGGGGTGAATTCTTGTCCAATTGTTTCCTTCTGCTATCGTTCTTAAATCAAAATTGATAGAATATAGCTTGTATTGTTTTAAGTATCTTTTTATCTTTTGCTTAACATCGACCACTAAATGTTCATTTTTACAGTTTATACATTTTGTTGTTCATTTCTTAATTTATAATGTTTTTGATTCGGGCGTTGTTATTTCTTTCGGGCCTAAGTAGTCATTAATAAAGAATGTGGGCTATGTGATGACATCATTAAAAAGCTAAGAAATGCTCAGTTTAAGGCAGGTAAAATGCAATGTGGTGCGGCCATAAGAAAAAAGAAAGTTGATAATGGTTTCCAGAAAACCAAAACGGTGTAACTGAAAGTTGACTTAATAGGCTTATTCTATGTGAAAAGTTGCTCTAGGAATATTATTAGGAATTTTAAATTTTCTCGTAAATAAATAAGTTACAATAAAATGCAATATTGCTTTTTTTTAGTATCTCAAAATCTCAATAGCCAGCACCAAGAGACATTAAATTACTAACATACCTATCTAAAGCTTTCCTATTTAAACGTTCTTCTACCTCTTATAGTTTCTGAGATTCAAATACATTCACCACCATTTTGGGACACACTGTATATTTAATATTTTAACGCAATATTTAACTCCAAGCTGGTTAAAACGTATAAAAATACATCCTGTAGATACCAGATACACACGTCAATGTACCTAATGAAATTATATATTTCTCTTTTAGTTCTCAGTTGATTAGTTTATCAAAAAGTTTGATATCTTAACTGTACGTACTGACGTAGTCTATTAAGTGCTCATATCAATTATAGGAACGTGAGACAACTATATTTTTTTGGGAAATTTATTGGAGTTTTAAAATTTTAAAGTTATTAACACATCACAGGGTCTTATCATTACATATGTCTTATTAACTATATGTTTACTTTTTGACCACACATTTAGCTTTTGTGAACAGAATTTGATTTGTTTAAAGACACCAAGCAACAGCTCCGAGCGTTTATTAACACGATATGAGGCGTCAAAAAGTTGTCTCCTCATATCGTGTTAATAAGCGACGTCATGTCATCTAAAAGTAAAGAAATTGTAGGATACAATATTTGGCGATATGGAAGTTAAAATATTAGCTTTTAACTTGACGACTAAACATAAATTTTATGACCCAGGTTTAGTTAGTTTTATTTACAATAATTTGCTCTTGCCTGTAAATTTTATTTAATAGGGACTATTTTTAAATTGCATTGTCGTCCTTTATCAAAATAAAAAAGACCTACGTACATATGTATTCGAATTAAAAAATTATAACAAACAAATATGTAAGGAAATATATATCTGGAAAAACTATTGCTTCTAGAAAAATATTTTTGAAATACCATAACGTAACTGAGTTGTATTCTTAATCCAAGAGAACCTTAATAAGTCTAATATCATAATAATATCTTTAAGTAAGAAACTTTTGTTTCTATTAGAACAGCTTAAATTAAAATAGTGTGTTACTTCCGATTAATAAAATTGTATGTAGTTTACGTGCTTCTTCAAAGGGTCAACGCTATTTTCTTTTTTTGTCACTCATTTCCTTAGATTAGAAAATGATAATAATTTACACTTGTCACATTTTCGGGAATGGCAGATGTTATTTCTTGACAGAGTTCCAAAATTGACTTTATCACTGCCAAGAAGTTCCATTTTGAACATATTTAAAAGTAATAAGAGAAATAAGGTACTAAAATTTTTTTTTTCACGTTTTTTAATTTCTATAGGATTGCCATTTAAAAACCAATAAGGATACGGACATCGGGTTTGCGGTAAAATGTGTTTTTTGAAGACCTTTAAACACAGTGTTGCAGTAGACACGTAGACTACTTGTCTGCATTTTGTTTTTAACATTGTCTTCGTTGTTTTAAACTGTTCGTCCAGTGTGTCTATATGTCTTTTTTAAATAATAACTAGGAGGGTGTATTCCCTAAAATATTTTCTTTCACAGCACTTTATTCTGAAGAAGGTCACAGGAGTGGCCGAAACGTAAATAAAAACAAAAACAAAATATAAAAAAATAGCAATTATTCCGGATCTATAAATCCCAAGAAAATACTTCTATATAAAAATATATAAACAAGATCCAATAAAACAATTTATATATATATATATATATATATATATATATATATATATATATATATATATATATATGATGTATTTTTTAAATATTTTTCGGGAAAACGCCTAAAAATTGCTGGCCCCAACTTTATCACCAAAAGGATCGCTCAGAAATATTTGAAAAAATCAATGAACATTGGGAATTAATTAGGTGTAAATTAAGCCTAAATTATCGGGACTGAAAAATTCAATCACGATCAATTCTTGTAAACAATTTAATTGTTTTTTTCCTTATAAATTCTAAACCATTGGTTTTAGAGCAAAAAAATATTCTTAACGGTGTAAGGAACAACTCTTTTACACGTTTTTCAAAATTTTTAATTTGGCTCAGTCGAAATGCTTCCCACTCGTAAGCGATGTGATACAGCGTTGGTGCCATCGGCGGCGGCTGGTAGCGCGGCAGATGGGCGGAAATTGGACGGCCAAGGTTTGCTCAGGTTAAGTGGGGGGCTGCTGGCATGGGATACTAATTATGCAAGTAAAAGGTTCACTTGACCGATTTTTTTGTTTAGTATCCCCGCATCGAGGGCTTTCGATGAAAAGTTATTTCCATCATGCGAACATTAAATGACGTGATGATCGTGAAATCGATCCACTGTTAACTTGATTAAAAGAGAGCTGCCGATTTATTTCAATTTAAAATTCAATTGCCCAGACTTTTATAAAATGATCAGAAAAAGTGAAAGATTATTAGAAGCGGCAAAGAGTCAAAAGAAATATTTGTGGCAGCAATAAACAGTTTTCCTATCCTATAGTTTTTGTTTTTTAACTATCTTTTGTTCAAATAAAAAGTTTTTTTTTAGAAAATAGCACGTTTCATTTACATAAATGAACTCTTATGTACGTCCTCTATTTTTATTTTTAAGAGTTGGCAACTCTAGGCATGGTGTTAAGTTATCTATAAAATCATCTTAACAAATTACAGGATTTAGTTTTTACAAATGTCAGCGCATACTGGAAACACGGTTTACTTTAAATTCAGCCGAAGTGTAAACTTTCTACAGGCTTCTTTTTTCAGAAAGACATAAATTATTTTATTTAATAACATATAGAGCCATTAATCTGGAAAGTCAAATCTATCTTTATTGCATATCAAATAAATCTTCATTAAGCCACAATTTTTTGATAATAGACACCAGTGACAAACTGTATTATCTAGAAACGTAAATTTTAATGTTAAGCTCGCACTCGAGCTAGGTTTTTAGAAAGAAGACCACCGTGGTTTAAGAATATATGGTTTACAACTTATAAGATAAATAGCATTAAAACTAATTTTATTCACCTAAAACTCCAATAAAATACGATTTAATCCAAAGCAGAGAGCTTTTTATTGATAGAATTGTAGTGAAATGTGGGAGTGCCGCATATAAAAACGAATCCTAAGGCTCTTGGTATGTACCGGGTGTGATGGAAAGACACGGCTTTACCATTTAGATGGTAATAAATTTCACCATTGGGGACTTGCGATGACTTTATTACACGAATACGCCGGCGATGTTATTTTTTCGACTAAAAACATTGAAAGATGCTGCTTTGGCTTTGATCTAACAACTTTATTATAAAATATTTTACTTTCATGTATAAAATTTTAACTTTTAGTTTACCTAGCAGAGGCGGACTTAGAGTATTTAAAATCAGTTTCCTGTATATATTTTACAAAAATAGCAACAACATTCATTAGGAGCCTGATACTTGGTGTTTTACAATGATCAGGTTGTTCGACGTTTTTTCAATAAAAGTAATACGATCGTGTAATAAGTTGCTACTACTTTAAACAGCAGATCTTATTCAATAGCAGTGTTCTATTTATTTTTGAACTACATGTCTGTGTGTCAAAGGCGATTAGAAACATACCAAATTCCGTACAGTCGTGGTCAATAAAACTGAACAACTGACTCACAGTCTAAACGTTCCTTAACGGACTTTATTGATCCGCTGGCAGATAGACTGTGAATTATATGTGTCATTTTATTGTCTACATCAAATACCTACCTGTTGGGTTGGTAATATGGTTACTCCTATGAAACATCCTTTTTTATCTTGGAACAGCCTACGAAGACCAAATCCTAAGTACCATGTATCGTGGGTGTACTAGGAATTCCGACTCAAATATCCAGGCCAACAAACATCCATTGGGGTTTCATCAGACCTTTAATTACCATGCAAAAATAAATAACTTGCGGCGGGGCATTTTTTGACACACACAAATATTTTTTCTGACAACCCTCACTATTATTGTGTAAACAGGCAACATTCTTATTTTATACTTTAATCAAGTAGTAAATGTAATTGACGCTTAGAGTCATATTTGACAATGACGTTAACAGAAGTGCTGTCACATTACAAGTGTCTAATTAGTTTAATTCGTGATTATATTGTTTGTGCAACCGGACGTAAGTATCTGATATCTTGGGTTTTTTATATCTTGTATTGTTTAGATGATATTTGGCAGAATATTACGTAAAGCCAGGCTAAATTTTTACCATGGCCTATTAGCTTTTTAATGTAGCAATAGGCGATCAAGTCGGGGCTCCAAGAAAATATCACTGTGTAGATTATCTCAAATATTTATGAGGCTATTCCATAGGTTATTTAAAAAGTGTTTTATGTACAAAATTTGAATGAACTGTCTTTGAAAACTTGTAAAATAGATAAGAAGAACCAAAATAAAATTAAAACTTTAACACCCTCTGTCTCGGGAACAAAGGGAACAAAGCATTTCCAGTTAATAGAAACTTTTTATATTTTTGGCCAAGAAATCAACAATAACAAATAAGAAGAGCATTCAAAATCAATAACTATAATTGCCTTTCATAAAATTGTGTTTTAATATTTTCATATTCTACGCCAATATACACTCTAATAAAATGTTTACAGCACTTATGAATGTACCGAAATCTTGTATGTACCATCACTGCTTTTTAAAATAGGCCAAACAATAGAGCGATTTGTCGTGACATTAATACTATCAGAAAACCGTCTGTGCCATCATCTAAATGACGATCCGTAGATGATTGCTGTTATATTTCCAACTCCGAAATTTTTTCCTATACTTTGTTATAAACATTTTTAAGCAAAAAACGCGATTTTTTTAGATTTTTGCTTATAAAATGGAAAGTAATGAAGCAATCTTAATGACGTCAATGGACGATTTGTAGAGAATAAAAATACGAACAAAATGAGAGGTCGAGCGTCCCGATAGGATAAGTAGCAACGGAGAAAATCCGGAAAAACCGGAAAATTAAGAATTTTTTTTTAATTCATACATCGGCCATTTGTAAACGTAGAGGGCTCAAACTCTGGGAAAAAGTAGTAATTTATAGCTACTTAATGTGTGCAAAACCCCGACGCTGTCCGACGATTAGTTTTGCCACAATCGTCTTTTTAATTTTTCAGCACACTATTTTGCAACAGGTCTGGATGCTCTATGGATAGTCCAATTTTAATTATTGAAACGGATTTGAAAAGTACAAGTTTAGTTGAACAATATGTATATTTTAATTTTTCCATAAAATGCTACGAAACCGGTTGAAAATGCACGTAAAGATGCGTGAAAATGACCGAGCTCGCGAATATTGGCTCCCCTTCGCTCCGCTGCGCTGCTCTCCCGCTACGCATCATCTTTCGCGTGCTCGGCCATTTTCACGCATTTGTACGTGCATTTTCAACCGGTTTCGTAGCATTTTATCGAAAAATTAAAATATACATATTGCTCAATTAAACTTGTACTTTTCAAATCCGTTTCAATAATTAAAATCGGACGATCCATAGAGCATCCAGACCTGTTGCAAAATAGTGTGCTGAAAAATTAAAATGACGATTGTGGCAAAACTAATCGTCGGACAGCGTCGGGATTTTGCACACATAAAGTAGCTATACATTACTACTTTTTCCCAAAGTTTGAGCCATCTACTTTTAAAAATGGCCCATTTATGAATTTTCTAAAAAAACTCTTAATTTTCCGGTTTTTCCAGATTTTCTGCGTTGCTACTTATCCCATCGGGACGGTCGACCTCTCATTTTGTTCGTATTTTTATTCTCTACAAATCGTCCATTTACACTATTAAGATTGCTTAGGTCTAGACAGGTCTAGATGATCTTGTTGTAAATATATAAAATTTATTACTTTGATCATTTTATTTGACATCATCCTGTTAAATGTATTTTTTTTTAATCCTTGAAAGAAACTTTTTCAACAAAATGATGTTATAAAAATAAATGTACGATGAGAATATAAAATTATCAGAAAAATATTTTCTAACAGATTTTCTCAACCTATTCTTAACCCAGGTAAATATTCACAAGCCTCTGCAAACATCACGGTTATCAAGGGCGGGAAAATTTTTTTTTCTGGGGGGTACCAAAAAAATTTTAGCCCCCCTTTACAAATTGTTTAATTTGAGGTCAACTATAAAAGTAAAATAAAGTCTCACAAAATAGAATTAAAACAATCAATCATACACGCTATAATAAAACTACATAATATTTTTCACATAACAAGAACTTAAACAAGACTAGGAAAAATAAAGATATATTATAATATGTTTAAGGAGGCTCATAATTAAGCTAAAGATATTCTCTGAAACGATATCTACATAAAATTATATATATATATATATATATATATATATATATATATATATATATATATATATATATATATATATATATATGTATTATATAACAAGTAAAAATAAAAATAAACATGCGAATATTTTTCAGAAAAACTTATGCTATAATTAACTTTAAATACCTTTTTTGTAAACTAGCAAACGTATCAAGGACGGAATTGATAGAAATGTTAGTACCTCTGTGGATATGTGCCATCCCTACAAGTCTCTGTTGCCCCATAATTGAGGGCAACCAAATTTTAAGCGTTTTAAGGGATGAAAAACTTCTCTCTGGGATTGCCACACACTGATAATACACATAACATCTTTAGAGCTAAATACCTATATTTGTGGAGCTGACAAGCTGGACGACTGGCGCCTGACGCATTCTCATTTACCGAATATTCTCGCAGACCGGACGCGACGCCGCGGAATTTTAGTTAATTGCAGAGTTGCCAACTCTGAGTTGGACTAGGATATAATTAGATATATTTTTACATCCGCATCTAGCAATATTTTTGTACCGTTCTGGGTTTACTTTTCATACCGTTCTGGAGAAGGGGGTGACTACCCCCTCTACCCCCATATCTACGCCCATGCCGTTTATACAGTACGAGACTTCAATGTTCCCCCTGCTACTTTTACTTTATATTCTAAAAGAAAGCATTTTCATCCATTAAAAATTACTTTTTATGGTTGTCTCAGATATTCATGTTTTGTTATCCCATTTTCCTCGTCTCTCGGCCTGATTTTGTTGATAAAATTCTAGAAACTACTTCACCGAAAAATGATGATTTACATATATATTTAGCATTCTAACCTGGCTAAAAGCCGGACACACAACAAGTCTGATCATTTCCAGATAAAGTTAACATTAAAATTGTATACTTCCTTGTATCCTTTTTTGCGTGAAATCTGTGTTGCATGACTAATCTACTTAAGCCACTTATAAAGTCGTAAGCTTGTCTGAGATTTCAACATCTAATTTTAGTCTCCTCGGACAATCAACAATGATACATTAAGTTAATAAACCAGAGCATCAGTTTAAAATTAATGACAAATACATTAATTTAATAATTTTCTTTTATTGCAATTACGTCACTTTTTGGTTCTATGTAAATACCATTGACACTTAAAAGAATTCGGGTTATGTCTTTGACGCTTTCAAAAGAAATATACATTTTATCGACGGCTTTTGGCTGTGTAGTACTGACACGTAATCAACATAAATCCAAATTTCATTTATTAATTTTAACTTCCATAAGTACGCCTAGCTCGTTAACTCTGCTCTTAATGTGTACCAAAATTCACGCTTCTTAAAACCACATAAATCTTGTGACGTTAAGACCTAAAATATTTCTCGCTGGCGGCAGCTCGCGCTTAATCTTCAAAATATTCCGAAAATATTCAATATTGGATGTTTAATCCACCGTCCCAAATGTAATTATTCTAATAATATTAAAGTGCCTGCTCATCATTTTATTGAATACTTTAATCAGATAAGTACCCAAAGATTTATATTAGATAAGTCTTGTGCTCGGAGATTTTTTCTTACGTTATTATGTGGCTCATTCTTTAGTATTTGTTTCAGAATAAATTTAAATTCGTTAGAAGAATGTCGGTATTTTCTTTAAATCTTATGGTACTTGAATATTCCTATTATTATCTGAAACTCTAAACAATACTGCCATATTTCAAATGATTTATTCGACACTAAGGCTATTAGAATTAGTTTTTACCTTATAGTCATAGCAGATACTAAATAAAAGATTAGACAAAGTTATTTGACATGTCGCCTGCATAATAATAAGGTTTAAATCGAGTGTGACTGTGATTATGAAAGACTGTATCATAGTATAGTCTGGCTTCTTCCGCATGGATTGATGGCACTCTCAAGTTTATGCATTAGTACCTGGACTAAAAAATCTTAACTGCTGCATTAGCGGGAATCAACTAAAATAAATTCTGCGGGTAAAATCAAATCAGACACAAGAGGTGTTCATGTAACAGCAAAATATAAAGGTAACTTCTATCAATTTACTTGATGATAAGTTTCTTGCGTCATCCTACGGTTATTCGCCTAATACTGAACAACTAACATAACCTGTAAAAACGTCATAATCTACAAGGTAAAACTCATTCACAAGGCGCGAACCGGCAAAAAGTTAAACTCGAATCCACTTTTGGGGATTTTGAAACGTAAACAATTCAGTCAGATTGATGCCTAAATACCAGAATAGTACAAGTGAAGTGTTTCAGTCAAAAACCACCTCTTCCGCATAGGGGTTGTTTCGGTCATTAAATCACCCAGATGAATATATTTGTCAACGCTCTATCACATAGTACTCACGAGCTTCAAGCGGAGACCACTTAGCTGTGCCTATAATATAACATAGGCGTTGTTAGGCAGTCAAGTTCAGGGGTGCTTAAGCCCTAGACCCTATTCAGTATATGGCCAACAATTTTGATTGGTGGGTGCTAAGCATCCCCAAGCCCCCACCTCCCCTTAAGCACGCCTAAGAGGGCAGAGGATTGTAAATTTTGGGGGTGCTAATTAGAGTTTTAGGGGTGCTAAGCGCCTTCAAGCCCAAGACCTCCCCCCCCCCTTCATAACTACGCCTATGCGAAACAACTCGACTCTCTGACATTTGGTTTTATGTTGCATTTTTTTTTTTGATCGATAAGATATTGACATTTAAGTGAAACTTAAAGAAAAATGACTTGCACCTTCGTATCTCGTCTTCTTATTCTATGTAATAACATGCGGTTTTACCAAAATTATTCTAGTTCCGATTCTGAAACTGTTTCAAGTATTTTCTCGATTAACCGGACGTTGAGATAAAAAAAATTAAGAACTAAGATTCCAGGTTGGGTTGGGTTGCACTATTTAAAT